>OX420960.1:4724109-5348027 GCA_949091785.1 Polymixis lichenea
ACCTAACGTAAATGATATAAGAAGATATAACATCCAACAAAATATTATCATTAATCCACATGATGTTTTCAATACTCGACGACCTATTGAGAGAATTCCGAATAGGTCTGACAACTAATTTCAAAGGAATCTCATCCTTAATAACAGCCCTGATTGTTTGATTTACCTTCGATACAATGGCAATATTATTGCTCAAATTAGAGTGTATTATCTTTTCTGCATCGTCGACGACATTGTTTGCACTGGATCCTGTGATATCAATATTCGTTTCATCTGTTGCAGTTTCTATAGTATCTGGTTCAGCATTTTTTGGATCTGCATCTTCGTCAGTCACATTATATTCTGTTGTTGTACTCAATTCTTCTTCTTCAAGGGGTGCTGTTGAGTCCTCTGGTAATTCTTCACTTTCTTTCACTGTTTTTATTTCTTCTGATGTTAGGTCTTGTGTGTGAGCGATTATGAAGTTTGTGATTATGAGGAGAAGGATAGTTTTTGATGCCGCCATCTTTGGTTTCTATGGCATTCTTTGGTGGGGTACTCTGTGAACAAAGAATTGTTTAGTTAGTAGTGATGTTATTAAAGCCGTCAGTGGTTTGTTGCGAAAAAAGGAAGGCGCTATGTGTCTTGTATAACTCCATCTCGCTTATACGTTAACAATTATGGCTCCATTAAGTCATAGTACAGCCCGTGATTAGTAAAGAGACAGTCTGAGTGGCAATTGCATAATATTTCATTATTTTTGACAGTTCAGCCACGTCCATTGCGTTATTGAGCAGACCATTCTTCAAACCTATGAAGCAATGGATTGGGAATTTCCTAAACCCTTTGATTGTAATTTAAAGTATTTTACGTAATTAGGGTGCTATAGCTGTTGAGATAGGCTCAACGAAATGACGGTCAATGATATCAAGTGTCCGGCTTGGATTTACAACATAAATATAAATTTAATGGGTTATTTCTTAAATTCTTTCCATGGCTGTAACGCGCGGCAAGGTACTAAGACCTGCAATACTAGTGAAACCATAGAATTACTAGTTTTGTGAAATTCTCATTGGTTGCTTGCGTTTGTAACCAGCTACTTTTGAGTAGAGTCGTGGATGATGAATGAGCCTTAAAGTTAGTCTGGCGGACCTTGAACAGTCAGCTGCGTTGAGCTGCTACTATCCTGCTATCATTCACATCATCATCACCGATGCACTGTGGTTTTTTTTTTCTGGGTGGGAAATCATCAAGTGACTACTCCCGCTCTGGGTGGAGCAGGAGGGCGTGTCAGACTTTTACTGACTATAACCCACCCGTGTTCCCTCAGTTGCCTGTGTGCCAGGGGCCGCGGTATCTCTTTCGAGCAACCCGCACCCCTGGCAGGCATCGGCTCTTGCGGGCCCCACCAATTGGTGCTGACATCTCTTTGAGGCGCGCGTGGAACACAACGCGCCGTCGACCTTGGCTTGGCACCGGACAGCAAGCTACCCATTACTCGCCGCCGCCTCCTGCAAAGGCTACGGCCGTGAACGTGCATGTATTGCCTCTCCCTCACGTGCGCCGCCTCTCTCTTTGCGAGCATCACTGCTTCGCTGAAGGAAGCGACTGCTACTGTCCTGCTATCATTCACATCATCATCACCGATGCACTGTGGTAACACGCTTCCCCTTGGTAAGAGCAGAGAACAATGATGATGAAATATTTACGAGCCGTTCAAAATTTTTCGTCAACGTACATGGTCAATTTGCCTAACCTTTTCCGAACTATGTTGGGGTCGGCTTCCAATCAAACCGGAAGCAGCTGAATACCAGTGTTACTGGGTGATACGATACCCCTTGGTAACACTGGACTGGTTGTCAGAATTTCGGGCTTCTGACGACCCGTAACGACGGTCTAAGATCCACACATGACAGGCGAGACCAATGGCTTAGCGTGCTTTCCGAGGCACGGAGGGGTCTTGGTATGTAAAGATTAAGAAGTTAACCAGATCTATCATTTTAATTGCCTTGCCATGCTAATTGCCTTGAATCTTAATAATCTTCGTGTCAATATAAACAACGCCTTCAGAGTTCTGGTGGGGCTCCAACGTTTCTGCAGCGCTTCAGGCATGTTTTCTGACGCAAGGGTCGACGATTTTTATGCCGTAATGCGTAAAGAAGCATCCTCTCGTGATGTGTAGGATCTGTGGGAGCCGCAACAGAATTCTGAAGATGATATCAGATAGGCCGGAGTCTGCAGTACTGGGGAGGCTTATTTGGCTTCACGTGACGAGATGATGTTCTTTTTTGTTTTTATGTGAATTTCTTCTTGAATGCTACAATACCTACCAACATAGTTTTCAAGACCTCCGTTACTAACATTATATGGACAATTTTTAGTTACATCTGTTTAATTTTTGATTAATAAACATGAGTGAATATTCTCGTATAACTCTTGCCACAACTAGACTAGAAGAAAAAATTCAATGCGTAGCGATTTTTTCTGCATGCAAACAACTAGACTAGAAGAAAAATTCAATGCGTAGCGATTTTTTCTGCATGCAAATACAATGATAAGACAAGAATCTCCATAGTTTTTGCAGATCAATTAACATGACACTTCCCTATACCTATCTTGTTTTTGCAACGACCAGTAGTGTTGACAATTATTGCTCAGCATAAAAATGATTAGGTAATCTAGTTTAACAGTTACATGTACCGCTTGAAGGCATAATATGATTAATTCTGTTATGACCAAGGCAATGTAATTGGTTGTAATGTGACCACTAATTATATGTGACTGGTCCTATCGAATAATAAATTGTGTCAGTGCGATGCAGTTTGATATTACGATTTATCAATAGTTCCAAATAAACTGTGGTTCACCTTCCGTAGGAGGTTTGAAGTGATCACCAAATAGAGGTTTGAATCTGCCTGTAACGTAGAGACTGTGTACTAAACTTGTACCTTTTTGAGAGAAAATAAATATAATAAAATATTAAATGTTAGGCGGGTAATACATCTCAGCTCTCAGCGAAACTGTCGCACATTCTAACGCACAGATTCGATCATGATTCCGCGTCTTTCCCGCGTGATTTCGCTGATATGCTCGGAAGCCGGCTACGCCTCCGCGCTCAGCTCGCTATTTTGTTGCGATGCCGCGTTTGTTTCGCACGTATTCTGTGGCAGTCGCCAAATTTATAAAGCGTAACTTATTTTTTATTGTATAATGACTGTTTATTTTACGGAAAACCTAATCTAAGAGGTCCGAAGTAGACCTGTCCACTTCGGACCGATCTTCGATTGCTTTAACTGACTCTCATGGATGTTTCGCTACTCGAATCGCGACATAATGTTGTAACTTTCATGTGTCTTAGCGGAATTCGTTATGCAGTTTATTTTATTCTTTCTTCTCTTCTTTATTTTTGCATGTGCTAAAGCCCTTATATCTTTCTTGTAAAAATTACACAAAATCATCCGGCTTTGTCCGTCCATTCTCTTTTTAGATCAAGATTAGAGACTATACTTGATGGATTTTGATCATCATTCTGATAGAAGGTTACTTACAAAAACACATAGATCTTTGGAATTTAAACAAAATTGTATCATAAAAGAAGAAGTTATTAAATCTACCGGTTTCAGTACCCAGGGAGTTCCCTTTCCTCTTGTTAAAAACATGTGTGGTCTCTGATACGTCAGAGACTTACATATTTCATCAAATATTTCCTTAATTTTATCCTTAGGATCTATTACATCATAATTATTACGGTCTTTCTTTCCGTCATTAAAATTGGCTGTTACATCTCAAAAAACAAAACCCTGTATGTATGGCATCTAGCTGTGGCACTGTGCACCAGCCAAAGCAATCATCAAACTATACAACGTTTTCAAAATAGAATCGCGACATAATTTAATTTGTCTTTGCGAGATCCGTTACGCATTTTTACTTTATTAGATTCGCATCGGAGGTGTGCTAAGGCCCTTATATCATCTAGAAATTACGGCATTCAGAAGTATTCATACATGAAATACACACGTGATCTACTCAAAACATCATAAATTGAAGTCCTCCGGCTTCGCCCCTAGCAGCGTTCTACCTATTTAGATCAAGTAGAAACCATTAATGGATTTTTACCATAATTCTTATAATTTCTGATGGTAGGTTAAAAATAAAAAACATTAGCAGTCACCAAAAGAGATAAGTAACCAGAGTTTAGTAAGAAACCGATTAATGTTTTCGAATAAAATTTAATTTTAATAATAGAGAACAAACAGTTTATTGAATAAATTAAACTAGTGGTCTCCCAGTGGTTGAAATTCTACCATTATTCTTTTAAATTTTAAGTTCGAATTAAATAAAATATTAGCTTTCAACACTTAGTAAGAAACCGATTAATGTTTTCGAATAAAATTTAATTTAAATAATAGAGAACAAACAGTTTATTGAATAAATTGAACTAGTGGTCTCCCAGTGGTCGAAATTCGACCATAATTCAAATTCAATTTTTTTTCTGCGATTAGCAGTCATGCTATAACTGGCCAGGCAAGTTAACTCGCATGGTTAGCTGGTTGCTCAGTGTAAACCAGACTTTAGAATTTGGGTACTTATCATTTCGTTTGGCTAATCATTCGGATGCAGAATTGCATCTCAATTATTTTGATTAGCTCTGTTAGCTTCACATCTGTCGGTGGACGAGGATTTGGTAACGTAATCTTCGGTTTAATGGTCCCTAATAATGCCAGTCGTTTACTGTCCCTCTGGAGGGCAAAGACCTCTTCTTATATACAACATGTAACATTTTTAACGCAAGACCTCATACACCCTAATTAGAGTATTGAGCTAAAAGCATAATACAATGACCAAAACTTTTTGTTTTAAAGCTAACTAACTAACTATTCTTAAGTATATGGTATTGACCCTAGCATTACTTTATCTTTTTTCTTCACTGTGTATCTAACAGCGGCGAAGTGTCAATTGTTCTAAGAGTGAAGCCTAAGCGAAATCGGATTTAACTAACAGACTTATTAATAACTAGCTTTTGCCAGCGGCTTCGCCCGCGTGGAGGTCGGTGTATTATACATATTACTATCTATTTAAAAAACCCGCATCAAAATCCGTTGCGTAGTTTTAAAGCTTTAAGCATACATAGGGATATAGGGACAGAGAAAGCGACTTTGTTTTATACTATGTAGTGAAGAATACTTCATTCTAAAATTAATAAAGGAATGTAAAGAATTAAATACAATCAAATTCAACAGCTGAAAACGAAATAAAATGTGCAATATTCGTCCATCTCGTTCTCGCTGACGCATTTTTCTATGTCTCTGTCATAACCCGTTATGCAGCGGCTTGCTCTCGTCCATATCAAGCGGTGGCACGTGACCTATAGTGACACCATTATGGGATTGCTGTTGTATGATTTTTTTGTTCCCGATTATGACGTTTTGGCGCCGGGTTAATTTAGGACTTTTTTTGTTGTTGTAATACAAAGCTAAAAACAACCGTTTTTGTTGTTAGAATGTTATGGTGAATTGGATAACTATATTTTTTGACAATAGTAGCCACTATTGAAGTGCCATTTTTTAATAGCGATCGAGTTGCCTATGTGAATCTCCGAAGGGAAGCCGGTAGGACTCGTGTTATATGGTGCTTTCGCCACTGGTATCTAACCTCCTCAACCCATGTACTGAGTAATACGATACCCCTTGGTAAGACTGGTTGTCAGACTTTCGGGTTTCTAACGACCCGTACCGATTATTAATCCACGAATGACAGCCGAGATCAACTGCTTAACGTGCTTTCCGAGGCACGGACTTGTCTTGGTATGTAAGGATGGTTACCCATCCACTGGCCAACCGCGGCAAGCGTAGGTTAACCTAATCGATCGACCCTTGCGGCTGTTATTACTCTCCCCCTCTGGCTGTTATTACCCTCATATTGGAAGCCAAGCCAACTTAAATAACAAACAAATATGAAAACTGATCATGTGTGAATAGCCTTTAAAATCATTATGTAAAAGTCACTCTGTCAGTGTATACAGTTCTTAAACGTAACAATTTAGACCCTCAAGGCGATGACTCACTACTTATTATGTCAGTATGTGGAGCCCTGTTTTTTGGGGACCCAACTATTTAGGGTTCCGCTGCAGTGGTAGTAAAACGGTTTTTTTTTTGGGTGGGAAATCATCAAATAACTTTCCTCGCTCTGGGTGGAGCGGGAGGGAGCTCGTGTCAGACTTTTACTGACTAAAACCCACCCGTGTTCCCTCAGTTGCGTGTGTGCCAGGGGCCACGGTATCTCTTTCGAACGACCCGCACCCCTGGCAGGTAGTAAAACGGTTAATTGTCTGTGTATGTAATTCTGCTAAGGCCTCGACTTTCGGGTTTAGAATTATCATTTGGGTAATTAAGAAAAAAAAATACACCTAAACCTAGGTACATGGGTACTTATGAAACGTCAAAGCTAGGTGGACGGTTCCATTGGTCATTTCCTATGGAGAAGGGCCGGCAAGAAACTCCACGGTTACTCTTTAAAAAATATTTGGCTTTTACAAAGTTTTCTAATGTTCATGTTTACACAATATTTTGCGAAGGCCACTGATAATACTAAAAAGGATTGAGTATTTATCAAAATGCTTACGCGTGTCTGAGATTCTGATTCAGAACATCTGATTCTAAGATCCCGACAGACAGAAAAAAAAATGGAGAGTGAATTACTTCATTCTGCATTTTATGTGTTTTTTTTTTCTTCGTAATGTACGTTTGCTTTGTGCAGAATAAACATTTTTGCCAACTTTCATTCTTTTATTGAATGGTAGCCTACATTTTTATAATTACTGTGGCAATATCACGTACATGTTTAAAACACCGACAAATATCTATCCACAATATGGTGGTTTAAAACAAGATCCATATTTCTTCACAACAAAGCTTTAATTCTTTGTAGATCCTGTTAAAACAGTCTCTAAACCTAATGTCCTAAGTAGTTGACTTCATTTTGGTATAAATAATTTTAAACCAACAAAAAATTCTAACCGCGGAACCCACACCATGTAACCAAAGATGCTGCTAGTACCTGTCCAACGTTTTGACCAGTATCTCCAATCTTAATTAACCACGTGTGCCGGTTGGTTTAGTTTTTTCTTTCATTCTTGCATTTCTTTGTAGTATAAACAGTATATATGGTACTAATAGTTTTGTAGTCAGATTTTTCCTACTTATCACCTTAGAATTTATTAGCAAATAGCTTTTGCCAGCGGCTCCGCCCGCGTGTATATCGGTTATCACGTAAAAATAGTAGCCTATTTCCTTCTCCATATCCCAGGCTATAACTCTGCCAAATTTCATGACGATCGGATCAGCGGTTTAGGCGTGGAAGAGTTACTTTCGCATTTATAATATAAAAAAGTAGGGAAGATGGGACCAGCTTTTTCCAGTGGCATCGACCGCGTAGATGTTGAAAATGATCCCACGGGAACGTACTCATCATTCTCCTGCCCTTCTCCCAATTTATTTGTGGTCGGCGCAACATCTCTTTTTCTTCCACACGTTAGAAACGAAAGACAAAATGACAGATTTGTCTTTCGTTTCTAACGATCTTTGTCTAGGTCCTTATGAATGTAGACTATTTCAGAATAATATTTCTTCCCAAACTGTCAAAACCACACTGACAACAAACTCTCTACTCGACGGCCATAAAGTATATACGATTATCTACAAAATCATGATTCGTTTAGAACGCTTAACTGTGATAATTAATAGAAGAACATAGCTATCTTCTCCTGTTGTACATTATTTAGTTAATAGTCATGTTTATTCTTCCGTCGACAAATCGGTGCTGGTGCTAAGACTGCTGGTCATGCCGGTTTCCTCACGATGTTTTCCTTCACCGTTTTGAGAGCCGTGGTGATGAAATTAAATACACAGAGCAAAGTGTTTGCTTGCGTTCGAACTCACAACCTACAACTTTTAAGGGCAATCTAGTCGCGGGCTCGAACTCACTGGTGGGCCTGGCTAAAAAGCACGCTGTCTCACCAGGCATCGTGTCCGACAGAGGTAGTATCAATGATGAGCAGTTAGACGCTAGTCTACACGCTCAACGTTATTGAGTGAGATGCAGGATTATTTATAGTCAAACAGGCGCGTTAAAAATTAAGAAAAGTCCCTCGGAAGATCGGGTATAATGAAAAAATCACTACATAAATCCGTGACCAATAAAGTTTATGAAACTTTTCGATATTTGAGCTTTGTCGGTACCCACTTGGTTTTGGAGATTTTACACTTCTTTTATTATTTAAACACGCCCAAAGATAGGTAAAATTAGCAAGAAAAACGAATCTTTTTTGGCTCCAAATTTTTTAATGACGTATTATTTTAGTATTCTGTTTCCGTACAAACAATACTAATAATGAGAAAAAATCAAACCGTGTTTAATTTTGATGTGCTTTGTCGAACAGTGGAGTAATACACTCCCGAAGTTTGTATGGAAAAAATGTCGACTGGATTCACCTTAAGTCGGGGTTGATAGGGCTACCACTGCCACCATTTATTTGGGGTCGGAGCAACATTTATTTTGCTTCCATACTTCTCTATTAGTCATCGTCTCCGTAGTAACTTCCTTTCTAGCCAAATCATCTTTCACACATGTACTACCTACTGTAACTTTTGCTCGACTCCTTATGGTCCTAGCGTGATGTAATATAGCCCATAGCCTTCCTAGATAAATGGGCTATCCGACACTAAAAGATATTTTTTTATTAAAACCAGTAGTTTCTGGGATTAGCACGTTCAAACGAACAAACTAAATTTTTCGTCATAAAAAAAACTTCTGCAGTACCTACGCGGTCAAAATGTATGGAACAGCCGAAAATTTTCTACGCGGGGTCTAGAATGATATGCTGAATTCATGGTTATAGTTTGCGCACTGGATAAACTTATCCTGTATTGATAATTGCTGTATGAACACTATTTTACTAACTAAGTAAATCATCTAGCACATAACTGTTTTTTATTAACTCGCCATTAATATTGAGCGGTCGGTGATGGAATACATAAACGATAATATATGTCTCATTAAAAATCAAGCCTTGAACTTTAGTTCATTAGTCGATGTCAGTTGCTAATTTATCTGCAATGAAATAGATACATCAGCTACTGACGTTTCTTGTAGATCACTCTTAACTTGGGTACCGTGCCAGGGTACAGAAGAGACCATTCTAACTACCCATCATTCTCCTGCCCTTATCCCAATTCATTTGTGGTCGGCGCAACATCTCTTTTTCTCCCACACTTCTGTATCAGTCGTCATCTCCGTAGTCACACCCTTTCTAACCATATCATCATTCACACAGTCCATCCATCGTTTCCTTGGTCTCCCCCTACTCTTATAGCCATCCACATTCATACTCAAAACTTTCCTTACGACATTTTCCTCATTAAATGATAAATGATTTTATTTCTGCAAGTAGGTTTGTACAAACACTTTTACACGTCAATCATATTTTTTTTAAACAAGATGAAGTAGGCGTTTCCTATCTGACTACTCTGAGAAGAAAGGCCGAAACAAACTCAGAGGTCACAGTCTCTTTTAAAGTCCAGACATAATCTTCGTCAGATCTTGTGAAGACCATGTGGACTGGTGTCTGAAATGGTCTTTTGAGGAAAGATCCACACAGATTGAGTGGGTCTGTCCATTCTGTGCACGCATTTATCAGTAATCAGGCAGCTCAACCCAGAACTTGAGGAGCTCAACGATTTGACGAACAATACCAAAGAAAGGACATTTGGGTGGGCCGCATAAAGTACTCAAACTGCGAGATTAACATTAAAACTAACTGAGAAAGAGATGAAACACAAAACAAAAAAGAACAAAAAACTAATTTAAAAAATTACCCACATAGTCCTCACATTCACAATAATTAAAACAATAATAATATTTTACTTCTCAAAGTAAATATTCATTCCTCCGTATCACATGCCAATACCATGACATCCGATTTCCACACACATCGTAAATACCCGTGTAGCAATATTTATAGTAGCAAAAAAAAACAATTGAATTCCGAAAAAACGCTACTAAGTGAAAAATAACTTTAATTTCGGAAGTCTTGGAAGAAGAATTGGTTTTGTATTTTCGTTTTCTTGCCACCGACTTCCGAAATTAAAATTATTTTTCACTTTTCGAAAGAAAAAGGTCGTAGCTTTATTTTGTGTAAATTACGTCATCACCACTGCTCTTAAAACGGTGAAGGAAAACATCGAGAGGAAACCGGCATTTCGAAGATATGTGACATCTACCAACCCGCACTGCGCCCGCATGATGAATTACGGCCCGCTGGGATCTCACAGGGAGGAGGTCTGTGTCCTAGCAGTTCCAACACTATAATATATGCTGCTTATGAAGGGCGTTCCTTCCGACGATGCAAACTCTTGCTTCAAATCTAGTAATTACTCTAGATCAGGTGTAGTAACTGCATCTATTACGTAACTGGCAAGCGGCAAATCGCGTGACTAATGTAAGGTCATTGATACAATGTCATAGAAATGTGAATTGTGTTGTCGTTTTTGTAGTTGTCAGATACAAGTTTAAGGTGTCGTGTTGACATATACACACTATTAATTAGAATCTGGAACATTCTGAAGAATATCCTACTATCCTACTTCCTACTAATCTTTACATAGTATAAAACAAAGTCGCTTTTCGTGTGTGCGCTGATTTTAATGCGGTTTTCATCAATAGACAGAGATTCAATGTTTATATACACCGTGACATTTTAGTCGTCTTACAACGGCAGCCCACTTCATGTATCCAATGACTACTAATCATTTATTTAAAAAGAAATGATATTTTTGAACATTTGCATAATTGAAAAAAAAAAATATCATTCACTAAGAGGCATGACGTAGTTTGAAACACCCTGTTATGGAGATGGGATTAATGATGGAATGTAATGGTAGGTAGGTAGATATCTTCTACCGTTTGATACGTAAACATTATTAACAGGAAGGGTGTTTCATAATTCTAAAGCATTATTTATTTTTCTTAGTACCTATTATCTTAATTAATGGTAACAACGTTTTAATCGCGCCTAGAGGTATTTTATGAAGGATACATTTAGTGCACCATCTTTGTAAGACAACTAAAATGTCACGGTGTATAATACATGATACATAGCGGGGAAACCGCTGCGCTGGCAAAAGCTGGTATGATAATATTATAAATGTGAGTTTGCATATGCTTGGATGTTTATTACTCGATCACGCAAAAACGGCTGAACGGATGTGGATGAAATTTGGCACACAGATAATTTATAACCTGGATTAACATATAGGATACTTATCATCCCGATAGTACGTTACCGTGGGGTACTTTCAGACCTCAACGCGGGCGAAGCCGCTGGCAAAAGCTAATTGATGAAATAAAATGATGTTTGGACTTTAAAAGAAACCGTGACCTCTGAGTTGGTTCCGATATTTCTTCTCGAGGATCAGCCAGCTGAGAATGACATCTAGTTTTAAAATAATGATCATAAAAGTGTCTTAAAGTAGCGATTGGTCCGTGGAATGGAAACCATCTTTACACACCAAGATCCTTCCGTGCTTCGGAAAGCTGGTTAAGCCGTTGGTCCCGGCTGTCATTCGTGGATCTTTGACAGTGGTTACGGGTCGTCAGAAGCCCGGAAGACTGGCCACCAGTCTTACCAAGTCGTATTACCCTATAGAGGTATGAGGAACAGGGTGTAAAGTTCACTCATACTCTATTGGTAAAGGAGGATCCTCCGGCCAGGCGGGTGTTGTGTCTGGTGGGCTACTGCCCGACGGTTGATGTCGGGATGTTGTGTATATGTAGGATTGCGTGGTAAACTCTGCTTACGCGATGTAGCTGCGGTGTGACGTCAAGTCTTGAGTAGTTCGCATATGGCATTGTAGATGGCGCCACTACACTTTTTGTGTTTTTCCACATTTGTTGATTTGAAGTTTCGTATGTGGTATTGTAGACGGCCGCCACAACCCAGTTACTGGATTGTGGAGGTCAGATAGGCAGTCGCTCCATGTAAAATACTGGTATCCAACTGCATTCGGTTAGACTGCAAGCTGAGCGCAACATAGTTGGGAATAGGCTAGGCAGATGATAATTAACACATACGTTTAATTGGAGCCATTGTGTTGGATTTCACTTTATACTTAACTCCATAGATAATTAATAGTTCTATCAAAAGGATGCAGTAATTATCGCACGATTGCTTTTGTTCGCAATTAATGACAGAAAGCCTTGTTGGTCCTAGTGGTTGCAAGCGCTACTGCTCAGCAAGAGGTCCTGGGTTTGATTCCCAGGTCGGGCAAAGTGCTATTGGGGTTTTCGATCTAGAATTTCTCAGTCATCATCATTTCTGCCAACAGACGTCCACTGCTGGACATAGGCCTCCTCCAAGCTCCGCCACTTCGACCGGTTCTGTGCTTCCCGCATCCAGCAGACTCCTGCGGCCCTCACAAGGTCCACCTTGTGGGAGGCCTTCCGACTCTACGTCTTCCGGTACGCAGTCGCCACTCCAGAACCTTTCGGCCCCATCGGTCATCTGTTTTGCGAGCAATGTGCCCTGCCCACTGCCACTTAAGTTTGGCAATTCTTCGGGCTATGTCGGTTACCTTGGTTCTCCTGCGGATCTCTTCATTCCTGATTCGATCACGCATGGAAACTCCAAGCATCCATCCATTCATCCTCTCCATTGCCTTTTGGGTGACTTTAAGCCTTCTTATGAGGCTCAGTGTGAGCGACCACGTGTCGGTTCCATATGTCATCACTGGCAGAGAACACGCACTGGTCAGACTTTCGTCTTGAGACACTAGGTGTACCTACTATAGATACACTTCTGTCCAACCCTCCGGGGTAACAGGGCGTGATGTTATGTTATGTTTTACCTAAGGCAGTATGACGTTAAGATACTGTGGCCCTAGTGTGAGTTTCATTTAACCATCTCGATCAAACACATCGAGCGCGTTTGGCGCTCCGATTGGTTCATCACCAATCCAGGGCCATCGTCTAGTTCCCCAGACAGGCTGTAGGACAATTCCACAAAAAAAAGACAGTGGCACTCCGGGAGTGCCGACAGAAGTGAGAAGTGAAAACTTGAATAATTACGTGTGTATTTTTTTAATCGTCAGGAAATATTTTTTGAATCGTCAGATTAAACAACGTTCAACGTTGTTCGTTCGTTCGTGTTGTCAGTGGCGTCGGTGACGCGCCTAAAGAAGTTTTCATTTAAAAAATTAAAACACGGGCATTCACGTACAAGTTTATTTTGAAATTATAAATGATCTAAAAAGCGATAGCCATTGAAGAGGGGCAAGAGAGGCAGAGGACGCCCCCAACTGCCTGTTTTCGAACCATAACAGAGGACATGAAATTGTATTAGGGAGGCCGACCCCGTATAGGGACATGGCGAGGAGAGAAGAAAAAGAGAACGAATTATCCAAAAATCATCATCATCTGCCTAGCCTTTTCCCAACTATGTTGGGGTCGGCTTCTAGTCTAACCGGATGCAGCTGAGTACCAATATTTACATGGGGCGACTGCCTATCTGACCTCCACAGCCCAAATTATCCAAAAACCGAAAAACAAAATTGTTAAGAAATTCTCAAACTCTATTTGTATATAAGTTTCTTTTTCCATTTTTTTTTTCGGGTGGGAAATCATCAAATTACTTGACGGGACGTGTCAGACTTTAACTGACTAAAACCCACCCGTTTTCCCTCAGTTGCCTGTGTGCCAGGGGCCGCGGTATCTCTTTCGAACAACCCGCACCCCTGGCAGGCATCGGCCCTTGCGGGCCCCGACAGTCGCTGCTGACATCTCTTTGAGGCGCGCGTGGAACACAACGCGCCGTCGACCCGGGCTTGGTCCTTACCGGACAGCGAGCTACCCATTACTCGCCGTCCGCAAGCCCGTGCCTACGGTGGCCGGGAATCAGCCTGGGATTCCCGACGTCCAGGGCGTCTCCTGCGAAGGCCACGGCTGTGAGGGCGCATGTACTGCATCTCCCTCACGTGCGCCGCCTCCCTCTTTGCGAGCATAACTGCTTCGCTGAAGGAGGCGACTGCTACCCATGCACTCTCGCTCCGTACCATGGCATGGACCAGGGTTGGACGCGAGAGATCGCTGCCGCCGATCACCTCCACGAGGACACGGCGGCGCTCCGCCCAAGCCGGGCAGACCTCCACCGTATGCTCCACCTTGTCCTCAGGGCGATCTTCGCAATGGAAACACCCGGGCGTTTCCTCCCGCCCTATCCGAAACAGGAACCTCCCGAATCGGCCATGTCCGGTGAGGACCTGTGTCAGGTGGAAGGTGAGGACGCCATGCCGCCTCTCAAGCCACTCCTTAAAGAGGGGACTTACCGCCGCAATCGTGGCGTGCATTCCATATTTTGTTAGTTGTACATTCTGGCTCATAGTATTTAAGATTTTACACCTATCTTCAACAAGTCTGCATAGAAATGAGCACCTATTTAAACGACTATTTGTATGCGTAGTTTATAATTGCCTGCATCGTTTGAAATCAACATAACCAGTCCAGTCCAGTCCATGCTGTGTCCTACTAACATTAATTCTATGTGAGAAGATAATCTTCTCTTTATATATCTAAGCATATAATATAGTGAAAAATTCAAAGGAGTCTTCAACACCCTAATATAATATTGAGTAAGTAATATTTAGTACTTCACATACATATGTATACAGGATAAGTTTTTATCCAGTGCGCAATCTGTAACCATGAATTCAGCATATCATTCTAGACCTTCCAGCGCAGAAATTTTTCGTCGGTTATACAAAAAAAAAAATAGGATGTTCCATACATTTTGACCGCGTAGGTATTGCACTTTTCTATGAAACAGCTGATTTTTTTTTGTAAAACCGACATAAAATTTCTGCGCCAGAGGTTCTAGAATGATATGCTGAATTCATGGTTACAGTTTGTGCACTGGATAAAAATGTATCCTGTATGTATAGAGTGGCTGAGACATCGTACATTCTTCTAGAATTTGTCGGAGTTTATCAAATAAATTAGCTATTTCATAAAGAAGTGTTGTACCTACGCGTTCAAAATATATGGAAAAGGTTTTTTTTTAATTTACCGATCTTATATTTCAACGCAACGGGTTACAGGATCACGTGCTAAATTGTCAAAAATAAAACATATTTTTTAGTTTTTTTTTTATTATTTTAAGGTTTTTTTATTACTAAGCCACGACCCGCGACCATACGAATACTTTCTATTTCATATAATTTAAGCACAGTCAGAATTGTGAGAGTTTTATTAATTTACCTTTATTAAGGCCCATTATCCTGTTATACAATAGTACAAAAATATATATATAAAAATTGACTCATCAGCTCTTCACATAACTATATAATTGTCTTTGTCGTGTTATGGCTACGATAATTGTGCCTAAAGGAGCGCTTACACGAGCAACTAAAATTGCTCCATCTTGGGTAATTCTCGTTTACTATGACGTCACGACTACATCCAGCAATTTAGGGCAATGGCAACATGTAGCTACCTGTTGCCAGAGATACGGCCACAAAATATGGAGCAACTTAAAAAACTAGGCGATGCGCCTCCTCCGCCGCTGGCCGGTTCCTCTCACAGAAACGAGACGTAGTTATACGTACAAACGAGATAGAAAGAAAATTTACTAAAAATTTCCAAAGCGATTGGATATTCGGCAACTCATTAAATATATGGAGCAATCAGAAGCAATATTGCCGAAGCACATCGGCAATTTATTGTTGTTGCTCCAGATTGCTCCACTTAATTGATCCAGATTTACCCATTAGTGTTGTCGAGCAATTGATAATAGCTCAAAAATATGCCCGTGTAAGAGCACCTTACGAGCAGTGGTGATCTAGTGGTAACGGCCCCAACTTACGTGTTGTAGGTCGTGGCTTCGAGCCCAGGCCAGGCGCTTTACTTTGTGTGATGATGGAAAATATCGTGAGGAAAACGGTATACCCTAGAACCAAACATTCGAAGACATGTGACATGTACCAACCCGCACTGGGCCCGCGTGGTGGATTTTGGCCCACTCACTCTCACAGAGAGGAGGCTTGTGTCGTAGCAGTGGGACGTCACGGGGAATCTAGTCGCGGGCTCGTACTCACTGGTGGGCCTAGCTAAAAAGCACGCTGTCTCACCAGGCACCGTGTCCGACAGAGGTAGTATCAGTGATAAGCAGTTAGAACTTAGTCTACACGCACAATGTTATTGAGTGAGATGCAGGATCATTTATAGTACAACAGGCGCGTAAAAAATTAAGAAAAGTCCTTCGGAAGTACTGCATAAATCAATGACCAATAAAGTTTATTGAACTTTTTGATATTTGAGCTTTGTTGGTACTGACTTGGTTTTGGAGATTATTACACATCTTTTATTACTTAAACACGCCCAAAGTTAGGTTAAATTAGCAAGAAAAACGAATCTTTGTGGGCTCTTAACTGTTGAATGGCTTTTTATTTTAATATTCTGTTTCCATACAGACAATATTAATAATGAGACAAAACCATACTATTGATAAATTTCGATGTACGTTGTCGAAGAGTGGAGTAATACAACCCCGAAGTTTGTATGGCAAAAATGTCGACTAGATTCACCTTAAAGGCTAATTTATACTAATTGTGCTTCGGTTGCTGCGAGATGCACGGTGTTTTAACATTAGTTTATAGGAGAAAGGTTAGTTAAAATGAAACGTCACGATTGTTTCAATCAACCTTCCATAAAAATGCTACGGTATATCGATTAGTGACAGGTATTTGTTTGATTACTAATGAGGCTCTGCTGAGCTCGAAGTTTGCTAGCGAGCCATGGAACGCAGTATCCTGGAGGCTCGCAAAAACCAAGCTTATAAGATTACAGCAAAATCGTTACAGTTATCCGCGTTAAGCGATTTTCAATTGTTACTTCTTTAAATTTTTTGAAATGAAAACTTCTTTAGGCGCGTTGGGCATTTTTTGAGATGTGGAAAAAACAAATGAACTCGCGACACTGTTAAAAAAAATACACACGTAATTGTTCAAGTCTCCCGGAATGCCATTGTTTTTTTTTTATTAAACCAATGTTTAGCAAAAGTATGTGTCCAGGAACATTTTACACTTGATGATATAAAAAAATGGCTTTTGGTATTGTGTACTATATTTAATAGGGTTAGCTACTGAACTGCACCAATAGGGCCCTTCTACCTCAAGCCAATTCACATCATTCCGATCCAGCCCTTGCTGCTCTCTTCTAGCGACCCCCTAAGCCGATGTCCGTACCTCACAAGGGTGCCCTTAGCGTGTAATCGGTTAGTTTTAAACCCTGGCTGGCTGGCTGTTTTAAACCCTTAATTTATTGAGGCAGCCAAAGACAAGTCCGGCTAAGCAGCCGACACTCTCCTAGGTTGAACTACGAGAAGTCTTTCCCAAAAAAAAAATAGTTTAAAAAAAACTAAAAAAAACACGCTTTAAAAACCAAACTAAAAAGTAGAAAATAATTTAATTCTATTAAAAAGCGTGGGGTGCTTTTTGAGGTATTTTATAATCAATTAATATCAAGCACCCCACGCTTTTTAATAGAATTAAATTATTTTCTACTTTTTAGTTTGGTTTTTAAAGCGTGTTTATTTAGTTGTTTTTTTTAACTATTATTTATTTTCTAATTTTTAGTTTTGCTAACTACAATAGCGTGTTTTTTCTATTTTTTTTTAAATTATTGAATTGTCATAGGTCCTCGATAAGTCTACAAAGTTTAAATGAAATCTGACCGTTTAAAGTGGGTCAAAATAGCGTCCAAAGGAGTCGGTTACATACAAACAAACATACAAACATACAAGTGAACCTAATATAAAGCGTGTAAAAAGCCAATTCACATCAGCAACCGAGCTGTCACCTTTCGCGCTCGCGTCAACCAACAAACATTTATGCAATGTTTACAACCAAAATCATTGGTAATCTATTACGGGAAGTAGGTTGTTTGAACCAACCGGCCGCTGCCGTAACCTTTATCAATGTTGCTTAACATATTTCGCCATTCATTGAGTAAACTGTGGAAGTATGGACCTTAAGTGAGATGCGTTTATGATATGATAGAAATGTATGTGCTCTAGAGGGCACCATATTTAATTTATTATGACGTCACATAGCCTTTGATCATTATGATCCACGTGTAAAAGTGTTAGTACAAACCTACTTACAGAAATAAATAATTAAGTAGGTACTTAATTAATTTGTAACACCAATTTAATCTCCAAATCATACACCACGGTCCACTTTACGACAACAACAAAAATGATAATAAAATAAAATAAAACAAGTTATCTTAAGGCGAGGGAAAGTTAGCATTACCCAATAATGCCCTATGGTTATAAAACGCACTGCCTTTAACTTATTAAGTTATTATATAACTGTTTTACAATACCATAAAAGTTCTCACTTTATTATTTATCGAGCCGTTAAGAATTCCCATTATGCGCTCCCAAAAATATTATTGAACACTGTAATATAACGATTGCGTCTCTTTTTTGTGCAAATAAGCACAATAACTGCTACAAACCGGGACGAAGCGCTCCCTGGCCGCTCCCCCGGAACTGCCCGCTTCGCTCGCTCGGCTCGCGCGCGATTGTATGCAGTTCTAACCTAATCCATTTGGTCAGGGAGCTCTAACTTAGTTACAGCGACCGATTCAACTCGCACTGGGTAAGTCATTACAGTTCCATAAGCAAGCGGTCGGACAGACACACAAAAAACGACTTTAATTACGCGACTACGGCGAAGCAAAAAGGAGGGTTATGTTATTGACCGGTATACATGTTAAGGTTAAGCTACGGTTGCCGCGGTTGGTCCGTGGATGGGTCACCATATTTACACACCAAGACTCAAGAGTTAAGTAAGCCGTTGGTCCCGGCTGTCGTTTGTGGATCTTTGACAGTCGTTACGGGTCTGCAGAAGTCTGAGAACCAGTCTTACCAAGGGATATCGTGTTACCCAGTAACTGGGTTGTCGAGGTCAGATAGACAGTCGCTCCATGTAAAATACTGGAATTCAGCTGCATCTGGTTAGACTGGAAGCTGACCCCAATATAGTTGAGAAAATGCTAAGTAGATGATGATGAAGTAGGTTTGCACAGACACTTTTACACGTCAATCATATTTTTAAAACTAGATGAGGTCGGCGTTTCCTATCTGACTACTCTGAGAAGAAAAGCCGGAACCAACTCACTCTTTTAAAGTCTCTCAGTTCTCATAATCTTGGTCAGATCATGGGAAAACCATGTGGATTGGTGTATATTTTGAGGAAAAAGCCACACGGATGTAGTGGAGCTGTCCAGTCAGTGCAAAAAAAAAAATAGCTCTTGATACGGTAAAGTATTGCCAGCTAATTTAACTTGACCCTGTATAGTAACAGTGGCACATAACATTCTTATTCCGTTCATGTTTTCATTCATTAGATAATGACGTAGATCTGGTCATCAATTTTAAACATATCGTTTATTTTGTGGTCGAATAGAAACAATATATTGACGTATTTCTTTTGGTTGCCGTTAGAATATTTATTAGTTATAATGGTTGCAAGCGTGACGTGGGTTTGATTCCCAGGTCGGGTAAAGGGTAATTGGGTTTTTGAAGCGAAAACTTCTTTAGCCGCGTTGAACATTTTTTGAGATGGCAAAAACAATTGAACTCGCGACACCGTTACGGACACCTCTGTATTTAAGCTAGTTTTAGTTGAGCTTGTTCAGTATATACGCTGGAGATTCAAAAAATATTTTCTGACGATTCAAAAAATACATAAGTAATTGTTCAAGTTTTCACTTCTGTCGGCACTCCCGGAATGCCACAGTTTTTTTTTTAGGAATTTCTCAGTAGCAGCCAGGAGTTACAAGCCGCGATATTATGCAATGTAAAATTTTGATAAGGATAAATTCTAAAACATTTCGCCTCACACAAAAACGTTATACTTCTTACGCTGTTCTGCTTTTACCGGTTTTCTTGAATTTTCGTTTGTTATTATCATAAATTAACACAACATCCTGTATCTACTAAAGGGTAAAGGCCTCTTCTTGTACAGAAAAGACACGAGCATTAAAATCACAATCAACAGTAATTTATTCAAACTAGGCTGAGAGCCAGCACTTTTTAAACGTCAAACTGATCGTCTGACTGAAGCTTGTATGTTTGTTCGGAAATATAAAGAATTGTTTAAAACAGCAGAGGAAATAAGTTCTCGAAGTCGGCGTGATCAATACAGACTTGAACTAGATGCTCCCTAGATTAGCAAAACATAACAAAAAGCTGCCTGGCTATGTGTACACATGTTTATAATAAATGACCGAATGTATTAAAAATATTAAATTGCAGGTTATTCAAAATTAAATTAAATGAATTGCTGAATGAAAATAATTTTTACAATATTAAGGATTTTTTGAACATATTTATCTTCAAAAAAAGCGTTAAAAAAAGCTTAACATTGAACATAAATTGTAATGCTTTCAAATTCAAATTTGTAGCATTATAATTTTATAATGCTTTTAAATTCAAATTTGTTTATTCGTCTCCGTTATGCAAACTTAGACGAATAACGGAGACGAATAAACAAATTTGAATTTAAAAGCATTATAAAATTATAATGCTACAAATTTGAATTTGAAAGCATTACAATTTATGTTCAATGTTAAGCTTTTTTTTGCTTTAATGCTAAGCAAAACATTTATATGATCTCATTTTCTATAATAACACCTATGTATACCATGTTTTAAGCAAATAAATTATTTTATCACAACGCTTGCACGAAGAATATTATAAGGATTCTCAGCACCTTAAATGCGTAACACATTGATCTGCCTATCCATTTTGATGTGACTTTATTTTCATCTGCCTAGCCTTTTTTTTTTAATAAAAACCCAACAGAAATCGAAATACTTACAGTTCTTTTTACAAAATTGACAACTAAACTAAGCACTGGACTAAATTGTCAGTTTTGTAAAAAGAACTGTAAGTATTTCGATATCTGTTAGCTTCTCATTTCAAAATTAGGCTCAATGGTTTAAACGAAAAACCTTTTTTGAACGAAGAACTTTATCCAAATCGAAGTATATGTAGTTCGTAATGCAAAAACTGGCTCAGAGCTTTAGGCTAGAACTAAAGTTAGTTCCCGCATTGTAATATGGCAGCAATTGTTTTTTCTACCTTCTAGTGACCTCTATAACACGCTATAGATGGTATAAGTACTGATCGATTTTAAAATACATTACGTTATTGCATAAATATGCAAATGAAAATCAATAAATCTTTAAATAATTGATGGTACGGTTGCCATAAATGATAATATTTGCGTTAATTTTCCTGCTAATACGTTTAAAGGTAAACCCTAAGTATTCGAGTCACGATTTGTTTAATTTAACACGTATGTTTTATGCAGTAGAAGAAGAAACGTGAAGTTAAAATATACGCTTGTACCTATATATTTTTTGTTGTACCGCGCACTCGATTTTCAACAATTCGTGTTAAAATCCAACAGAGTGTATCTCAGCGCGTCAAAAAAACACAGTGTTCGAGATTTTCAACTTTGGGCGCTAAGCAGTGGGTTGAAGGTCCAGGACGCGAAAAAGCCCGCCACGATTTTATAACGTCCGAGTGGACGTCGACTTAATACAACTGTAGCGGCATCTACATCGCCATATGCGAACTACGCATCCTACTGACGTCACGCAAAATCCTGCATCGCGCAAGCAAAGTTTCCCGCTGATGATGATAATTAGACTCCCATTCGGTCCGTTGTGCGTGGGGATTCTGGCTAACAAAGCCAGCCCAGCTCCGCTCAAAAGCACAGAAACTTCCTGGGAGCTTCACAGGCTTCGCGGAGCGACCTCATTGTTCCGAGGATTCCAGGATTCCTCGGCGTCAAGGCAGCCCCTGCAATGCGGGCTGTCTGTGGCGCCTATATTATAAAGATGTTCTCAATTAGAGTTTACAGCGCAACTAGCAGATATACGACGTCCCGACATCATTCGTCGGGCAGTTTTATCATATTTTATTGACATACAATCTGACACTGACCCGCAAATTGCAAAAAAACTGATGAAAATTTGAATGTAACAGGGTACCTTACCGCCTATACTATCCCGCTTAGGCTAGAGTTTGGCCGGCCTGAACATCTGCTAGTTCCACACATAAAAACACATCTTTCTAGCCTTTTCCCAACTATGGGAATGGGGGGCCTAAGGGGGGTATATTCGTTATTTTATATGGAGCGACTGTCTATTTGCCCTCCACAATTACCGAGTAACACGATAAGGAGGGTTCTTGGTATGTAAAGACGGTCACCCATTCACGGACCAACCGCGGCAGGCATAGCTTAATCTGATTGAATCTGATTGAACCGTGCGCATGTAATTACTAAGCCGCAAGCTCCTCACACGCAAAACATTAAAAGTGTAGCTCATTCCCGGAAAAGCCGGCACTGGCATACACAAGCACGTCCTTGGTCCTCTATTAGTATGCTCACAGCATATCGCGGCGGACCAAATGCTGTCATTGCTATCATAAATCTATGCACTAATATAATGCAGGACGTCAGGCCCATGTCTGGGAAAATACTGGTCTTATATCCTCATTCCTGTGTTGTTTTGATCATTATAAGCTTGTTTTTTGCAGTTTTATAGTGTTTGGGGGCTATATACACCGTAACATTTTAGTCGTCTTACAAAGGTGGTCCACTCAACGTATCCGTCATAAAATACCTCTACGCGCGATTAAAACATTGTTACCATTAGTTAAGATAATAGGTACGAAGAAAAATAAATAATGCTTTAGAATTAAGAAACACCCTCCCTGTTAATATTTTTTACGTCTCAAACGGTAGAAGATATCTACCTACCTACCATTACATTCCATCATTAATTCCATCTCCATAACAGGGTGTTCCAAACTACGTCACGCGATTTAGTGAATTATATTTTTTTTTTTTAATTATCAAATATTCAAAAATATTTTTTATTATTATTAATGATTAGTAGTCATTGGATACATGAAGTGGGCTTCCGTTGTAAGACGACTGAAATGTCACGGTGTATAAAAACTAATTTGAGGTACAAACGTATCGGATCTGGCTCCAGGACCTTAGTACAGAGGCGTAACTAGGGTTAGGCAGGTAGGGCACGAGCCCTGGGCGCCGATCGAAGGGGGGCGCAAAAAGTCACCAATTATAAAATTAAAACATCAACAAAACATTCCATACTGTTACCTATATCTCTAAGAAATCTGAAGAGCTGCATGAATATATTGTGCAGTATGGGGATGAGAGCGTATTTCCTAATTTGCCAATTTCTTTCTACTCAAATTCTCTTAAAAAGGTTCCGACGAATTGAGAACCTTCTCCTTTTGGAAGTCGGTTAAAAATAGCAGCTTAACAGGCGATTTTTTAGCAATTTGAAATAATATTTTGGTTATTGAAGGCTATAAATTGGTCTAGAATGGTTATGCGACCCAGCTTTGCTCAGTGTAGACCGAAAAGATAATTTACGAAGTGGCCCAAATGTGATGCGTGCCCTGGGCGCCATTTTCTATTGGTACGCCTCTTTTTTGATTACGGGGGGAAGTCCTCTGCCCCGGGGAGGGCGGAGGGGTCTGTCAGACTCTTCCTGACTAAAACCACCCCGGTGTTCCGTCTCACACTTGCGCCGAGATCACGGGAACTAGTGTGACTTCTGCGATCCCCGGATTGGTAAGCCCCTGCCTTAGTATAATGTTCCCACTTCCGTAATCCACCACGTGGGCCCAGTGCGGGTACCAACCCGTACTGGGCCCGCGTGCCAAAAGAATGTGACATCTACCAAGATGTCACATTCTTTTTTTTTGGTTATAGGACATGCCGTTTCCTCACGATATTTTCTTTCATCGATTTGACAGCAGTGGAGATTAATTCACACTAAGTAAAACGCCTGTCTGGTTTTGAAGCCACAGTCTACAACTCGTAAGTGGGAACTTCCCTTCCCCTTCAATTACTTATTCTAGGGCCGATGCCTGCCAGAACGTTATTGGCTGTTTATACAGGGTATAACAGAAACTCTATGGCTATCCTTAAGCACTAAAGATAACAGCTGGTATAAAATCACTATACATAGTTTCATCTCAAAATAAAATACTCTAAGAATTGAAACCAAATTTTCGATTTCATATGTTTCTTAAATTCAAATCATAACAAACGTGTCACCGCACTACGTAGGTCAATAACTTTCCACGTTACTTGCCAATATCACGATAAAATCTCTTCTAAGTGATGAGTTTATTTCAATTTAATGATTTCTTTTCCAGTATCAATGTATTAAAAATTCTCATAACTTCCGAACGTGTAGAGATAGGATTAAAAAACCCTCCAATATCGTTTGATATCATCCAAAGAAGCCGTGCCCTTGTTACGTATATACCATTTCCGTTACACGTTGTATATGGCTCGCTGACAGACCTCGAGCTTGGACATGAGATATTATGTGATCATCATAATAATCATCTCAACCGAAAGAAGTCCACTGCTGGACATCCCAGGCCCACTTCGACCGGTGCAGACACTTGGCATTTGGTATTTTATTTTATTTTATTATTTTTGGAAAACTTACAGCTAATCGGACACAATAGTTGCTAGAGCTTTAACATGGTGATGGCCAATTACAAGTTTTCATACATAGATTAACAATTAACTATGTACTAGGTAGCAGACAGTATTACATTCGCATACTGTATATTCGTATAATATATATCGTCTGCTTACTGGTATAAATATTTTTTTTTACTAAATCGAGTAAATAATTTATGCAATTTAGAGGAAATAATTTTTTTTGCTAAATCGAGTTAAAAATGCAGTCACGTGTAATTTTTTACGGGCTATCTACTGGTAAAATCAAAAAATGGAATGTCCAATGGTTGCTGAGATAGTAAGTTTGTAAAAGTGATATCTTCTCACATTTTGTAAATATTATATAAATAAGAGTATATCTTAAAAGAAGGGTAATTAGTGCAACAGTTTGCTTTAACAGTTTTTTAAATTAAAATAGATCAAATTAAAACATAAACTTTGAAATGTTATTTACTCGAAATGACACAGACTGCACTTATTACGTTTTACCCGTAAGCAGACGATATAATAAAAGGGCTATGTTGTTTTGTTGAAGAAGTGATTGCAAAGAGCCTTCTTTAATTTAGCCACATTATGAAAACTAAAACGATTTTATTTACCTCACGTGTACACGGAGATAAGCGAGATTTCAGCGTAAATCTTTTGTTTTATTTCACTACTTGTATCTCGAAACCGGATCGCACATGTAAATTAAATGAATAAAACCTGTCTTTATTGTTATGCGTCGGTTTGCGTGCGAGTTTCTCAGAAACTGCTGTGCTGGTTTTTATAAAGTTTTTTTTTTTTTGAGTGAGTGATAGAACCTGGGGGGCACGGGGCGTACGGGTTGATCGATCAGGTTAAGCTGGTGCGCTTGCCGCGGTTGGTCCGTGGATGGGTGACCATATTTACACACCAAGAACCTTCCGTGCCTCGGAAAGCACGTTAAGCCGTTGGTCCCGACTGTCATTTGCGGATCTTTGACAGTCGTTACGGGTCGTCAGGAGCTCGAAAGTCTGACAACCAGTCTTACTAAGTTCCTGGGTTGTGGGAGTCAGATAGGCGGTCGCTCCATGTAAAATACTGGCATTCAGCTGCATCCGGTTAGACTGGAAGCTGACCCCAACAAAGGTAGTTTTTTTTTTTTTTGGGTGGGAAATCATCAAATAACTTCTCCCGCTCTTCGTGTCAGACTTTTACTGACTAAAACCCACCCGTGTTCCCTCAGTTGCCTGTGTGCCAGGGGCGGCGGTATCTCTTTCGAACAACCCGCACCCCCGGCAGGCATCGGCCCTTGCGGGCCCCATCTGTTGCTGCTGACATCTCTTTGAGGCGCGCGTGGAACACAACGCGCCGTCGACCCGGGCTTGGTCCTTACCGGACAGCGAGGTACCCATTACTCGCCGTCCGCAAGCCCGTGCCTACGGTGGCCGGGAATCAGCCTGGGATTCCCGACGCCCAGGGCGTTTCCTGCGAAACAAAGGTAGTTAGGAAAAGGCTAGGTAGATTGATTGGTGTCATTTTTGACATATATTCATGTATTTGTTTCGGCTTAAATATTTTCTGAAATAACGAATGGTCGATTGTGCGACATTTGTTCACATAAATAATAAATTCCATTGTATAACTAAAATAGCTCTTTCGTAGTCCCGACTGCAACAGTTTTCGTTATAAAAAGCTGATTTATGTATAACAATAAAATTATTTCAATTGCTCGTAAGCATAATAGAGTTTTTTAGACTGGCAATTATTTTGACAATAACGTTTTGTGTCAGAAGTTTAGTTGGCATGTTTGCGAAATATTAAAATGTTATGTATTTACTCGTATTTATCCGAGAGCAGTCTGTGGGCACCCCGGCTCGGACGGGGTCACGTTAGAGCCGGGTGGCTAAATAATAGCAGGCCAACGGGTCGATCCACCAGGTTAAGCTACGCTTGCCGGGGTTAGTAATCTATTGGTTTATCCGTGAGCAGTCTGTGGGCACCCCGGCTCGGACGGGGTCACGTTAGAGCCGGGTGGCTAAATAATAGCAGGCCAACGGGTCGATCCACCAGGTTAAGCTACGCTTGCCGGGGTTAGTAATCT
Source organism: Polymixis lichenea (assembly GCA_949091785.1). NCBI lineage: Eukaryota > Metazoa > Arthropoda > Insecta > Lepidoptera > Noctuidae > Polymixis > Polymixis lichenea. Next base: position 4,750,795 of record OX420960.1, read on the forward strand.
ATTGGTTTATCCGTGAGCAGTCTGTGGGCACCCCGGATCGGACGGGGGTTAGAGCCGGGTGGCTAAATAATAGCAGGCCAACGGGTCGATCCACCAGGTTAAGCTACGCTTGCCGGGGTTGGTAATCTATTTGTTTATCCGAGAGCAGTCTGTGGGCACCCCGGCTCGGACGGGGTCACGTTAGAGCCGGGGTGGTTAAATAATAACAGGCCAACGGGTCGATCCATCAGGTTAAGCTACGCTTGCCGAGGTTGGCATGTGGATGGGTGACCATCTTTACATACCGAGACTCCTCCGTGCTTCGGAAAGCACGTTAAGCCGTTGGTCCCGGCTGTCATTCGTGGATCTTTGACTGTCGTTACGAGTCGGCAATAGCTCGAAAGTATAGTGACAACCAGTCTTACCAAGGGGTATCGTATTACCCAGTAACTGGGTTGTGGAGGTCAGATAGGCAGCTGGATCCGGCTAGACTGGAAGCCAACCCCAACGCAGTTGGGAAAATGCTAGGAAGATTAGCAGTGGTGGCCTAAGGGTTACGCCTCCGAATTACGAGCGTTCGTGGATTCAAACCTAGGCAGACGCTTCACTTCGAGTTGATAATTTCAACACCGCTGCTCCCAAAACGGTGAAGGAAAACATCGTGAGGAAACCGGCATGTCTGAGAAGAGAGAGTTTTGAGTATGAATGTCGATGGCTATAAGAGTAGGGGAGACCAAAGAAACGATGGATGGACTGTGTGAATGATGATATGTTTAGAAAGGGTGTGACTACGGAGATGACGACTGATAGAGAAATGTGGGAGATAAAGACATGTTGCGGTGACCACTAATAAATTGGAGAACTATGGTGAATTTACAACCTAAAGATATCACTTGGATTCAAAAATTATTTTATGAAGTATCGCAAATAACAATTGAAATTCGTTGAAAGCATATTATGTTGACATTAGCTGTCAAAAGGGGCGCCGAGAAATTTTACTCTATATGAGAAAAAATCTAAAAATATATTATTGAGATAGTTTAGGCAAAATGCAGTCAGAAAATGTTAGTTTTAGTTCATGAAACAACAAAATTAATTTTAAAATATAATTTAAAGATTTCAATTTTTTATCTGTTTTTGAACACCATGAAATAGTAGCCGCCATGTTATTACGTCATACGGCATGTCAACTGAGCAACTTTGTACTTTTATTATTTTCGTAATCAAAGTAATTTTTACGATAAGTAGAAAAATAACTCACTATTTAAATTATACACAATTGTCTTATAAAATATCAGCGGATTTGTTCTTAGCAAACTGACGTGACGTCATACCCACAGAGCAGTTTTTTTTCACCGTTTTCATCAAATTACGCGCGAAATTTGAAAATGTAAAATTTAAATGTATTTTTATGGCACTAATCGATTAAATAAAATCGTTGTTTTTTGTGGTTTATTAGCACTCTAGAATCTAATTAAGACACTTTTCAAAAATAAGTGTAATACCCTATTGATAATCCAGTCCTCGATAAAATCACGCCACTGTATTTTTAAGTGTGTCTGAACGTGGCCGTGGTCTAATATCCTTTCCTAAACATTTATAGACTTTCGTAAAAACATAATTGCCCACGTACTCTTAAAGGCCTTGACACGATTTTTCCTTATTATATTATTATCTTATACCATTTGTTAAATATTTAAGTTAACCAATATCAAGCTATCTAGCCTTTTCCCAACTACGTTGGGTTCGGCTTCCAGTCTTACCGGATGCAGCTGAATAATAGTATTTTACATGGAACGACTGCATGTCTGATCTCCACAACCCGCTGGGTAACACGATACCCCTTGGTAAGACTGGTTGTCAGACTTTTGGGCTGCCGACTACCAACTATCCCAACGTCTGTCAAATATCTATAAATGACAGCTGGGACCAAGACTTCACATGCTTTCTCAAGCAAGGAGGTGTCTTGATGGATGGTCATCATCCACGAACCGTCTTCGGCAAGCGAACATTTTCAAATATTTCATCATGGGTGTCGTTTTCATGATTTTCGAGGGTGCTGAACTCGATAGTGAGGTCAAAATAAAGTTTGAGCATAAGAAAAAGCGTAAGGAACTACGTTCCTGACGAGGACCCCCGACCCTACATGTTTTGAATTTTATTTATGACGCCATATTGGTTTTCACATTAATGTCAGTGATTTTAGGCCACAGCAACGTATTTTTATAGCACTTATTGAAACATCGCGATCTCAAGTGTCGTATTTATTATCTTAAAAGATTGGTGATGTAAAAACTCTGAATAATAATTGTACATAGTCGAATGCACGTCGACTGAACCAGCGTAAACAACCGAGGCGGTCACTATTATAAACTAGCTTTTGCCAACGGTTCCGCCCGCGAGGAGGTCGTTGTATTATACATATAAATAAACCTTCTTCTTGAATCACTCTGTCTATTGAATACCGAATTAAAATCCGTTGCGTAGTTTAAAAGATCTAAGCGTACAGACACGAAAAGCGACTTTGGTTTATAGTATGTAAAGATAATATGAATATTTATTACTAATAAATGTAAATAAGGATCAAATTTCCATATGAATGAACGGATGTCAATTTGATACAAATGTCCTTCACAAGAATTTGTCCTTGCAAATATTACAAAAGATTGTTTATTTACACTTATTTAAAAACAAAGGCAAAGCAGATAAATAATGTAAGGATCGTAGCAGGTGGCGTTCTGTAGATTCTGCCTACACCCATGGATTGATGGCGTGACTTTATGCAAGTGTGTATTTTAAAAAGGTTAAAATAACAACCGACTTACAAAAAGAACAACAAACTGAAAAATTACTTTAATATCGGAAGTAATAATAGTAATCTTTGGTTTAGTGTTTTCGTTTTATGCCACCGACTTCCAAAAATAAAATTATTTTTAAGTAATGAAATCAAATAATCAAAAGAAAGCTTAGTAATTTTTTTAAGAAAATGGGCAATGCGTTGGTTGTGATTTCGGCTACTCAGTGGCCTCTTTCAAAAAAATTAAAACAGTACTTAATTAACTTCAGTTCAAGATCAATCCATTTCTCGAAACAAAAATGCAAAAAGTTGAAAATAATCGTCAGTAAATAAATCATATAAAATACCCTAAAGCTCTTATTATAATTCTCGACAAAATATAAAAAATGTTCATTCATTCATTAAAACTTAAAGAAATGTAGTATTTTACGAATAAAAATACGTCTTTAAAATCAAGTAAGTTAACGGCCTCTTAAGAACTGATCGTAGGTATTTATAAGTAACGCTATTAGCAAAGGTTCTTTTAATGAGTAACTAATTTATATTACCGACCATCAATTATAATTAATACAAATATTTTCAATGTCAATCTGTCGGACAGATCAATATGTTATTTAATATTGTAATTTATTAAAATCAAACGTAGTTTGTTGATTAATTTAGTCATTTTAAATAAGTTAGGAAATCGTTTTGATGTGATCGATCATGTTTCCTAATGCCGTGTTTTTCGCGTTTATTTTTGAAGTATTATAAATTATATATTTGCGAAAAAAATTGTGTTACATGATTATAAGTAAGTACTAGATCTTCTACACCGTGAAATTTTGGTGGTTGTTTTCCCGCAGCGAAATAGTTTTGTCTTGGTAATACAATCGTTTTATAAACAAATAAAATTTTAGAAACAAAAAATGGCAGAGAACCATTGCGAAAAATCACCACGTGCGAGAGTTTATTTTGCTTTGAACATTTATGCATCGCTGTTCCCTTTGTCGGAGGTGCGTGCAATTCGAGTAGTACCCACAAGTTACCTCTAGTGTTACTATTAAGTAGTGTTTTATCGAGTTGATGAATATTTTTTTAATTATTTTAAAACAAAAAAGTATTTTTTTTTTTTACTTTTACTCTATGCTTCGAAAATACTCCTTAAGGCAAGTTGTTCTGCCGCGGGAAAACAACCATTTAAATTTCACGGTGTATACTAGTCTATACTAATATTACAAAGAGATTAAGTTTGTGAGTTTCTGAGGTTGTAGGGGTAATCTCAGGATCCACTGAACCGATTTTGAAAATTATTTTACCAATAGAAAGCCACGTTATTTGTGAGTGTCATTGGCGATATACCTATTAACCCGAAAAATTAAAAGACTCGTGGTAGTCGGATTTGAAAAGTACCTAAGTCGGAGAAAAAACGGTCGAACGTAAACGTTTCTTACGAACGCTGCCTTAACGATGAGAAATATATGATTGAGTTCTAGAGAAAAGTTATAGAGTTTAATAATGCCTATAAAAAAGTCAGTGACAGCATATGTCTAACTTTTATATTTAAGATTTTTTTATAATAAAACAATAATTCAAATCGTTAGGTCATGTTTATTTGTCATATTATCAGCAATTATGAATTCTTATCAAAATAAGTAAATTTATCGTCTCAAGTGTTTAAAACAAAGGACTTTTCCTTTTTACTGCATATAATTTGGACGAATGGTTAAAGAGATAATACGACATAAGTATGGAAGCGCGACCGTGTTGTAAATCTATTGAGTGATATAAATTATATTTGCGAAAAAAAATGTTTCCTGATTTATAAGTACTATATCTTCTATACTAGTATTATTAAAATATAGAGGGGCGTGTGGTTAAGTAATAAAAGCTGCACGGGTCGGTCGTCGGAAGCCCAAAATTCTGACAACAAGTCTTACCAGGGCGTATCGTATTACCCAGTAACTGGGGTTGTAGAGGTGAGATAGGCGGTCGCTCCGTATAAAATACTGGTACGCATCCGATTAGACTGGAAGTCGACCCCTAAATAGTTAAGAGAAGACTAGGCAGATGGTGATGACTGATATTAAAAAGAGGTAAAATTTGTTTGTTTGTTAGTTTGTATGTAGTGGATAATCTCTGGAAGTAACCGTCGTATTTGAAAAATTCTTTTCGCATTTGATTGACCAATTTTTGAGGAAGGTTTAAGGCTATTTAACATCACTCTACGAGCCTAAGGACCCGAATGAAAACACAAGAAACCCAATTCAACGTCAACATTTATCTTTTAGCACTGTAAAACCAGTCATGGCTTCAGGAATACACCCACACACAAGCCGAGAGCTGGTGGACCCTGACACCAGGCTGCAGGCAGTCTAGGGAAGCAATGCCATCCTTGGATGGCAAGCTGATCAGACGTCTGTTACGTCTGGACGGGAAAGACCTGCGTCTGGTGACTGGAACCATCACAGGACACTGCCCGCTAAACAAACACTTCTACACAATCGGCATAACGGACAGCCCCTTGTGCAGGGCTTGCATGGAAGCTGAGGAAACCGTTGCGCATGTGCTTTTCGAATGTACAGCCGTAGCCTAGATTAGAACAGAAACCCTCGGCGCACCAATTACACGGATATTCTCAACAGACCAGGAGTTATAGCCAACTTTCTGAGGGAGGTGGGCTGGCTGGAATAACTACCGAAGACCGCCATGGCTCACGCACAATGGTCCACTTGAAGGACTTAGTGCGGAAACCAAACCCATGACATAAAACATAGAACCGTTCATGATTATAATGCTTTTTCGTTTTAACCAGTATCATTCAACCTCTTTTGTCCCGGATATCAATTTGAAAAAAGATCGGAATTTTTTACCTGCGTTTTTTGTAGGTAAGTTATTGAAATAATGTGGATCCGAACGAAGTGTCAGGTTTCATTGATTGCCTTTTGAGACGTCAGTCTTCGAGTTATATTGAACTCTAACCCAAATATATTCCGTCTTATTACAAAGCACGGGTTATAATTAAATCCTGGTTTAAACCATAGAGCCATTTCAGAATTACTAACTTTTTTTGACAAAGTATACGAATACGGAACTGACAACTTAGCACCAGACTAAGTTGTCATATTTGTAAAAAGAATTCTAATTTAATCATGGTAACTTTCGATTTCAAAAATTCGACCGAAAACTCACGGGCACTGTGGCCCTAGTGTGAGTTTCATTTAACCATCTCGATCAAACGCAGTGAGCGCGTTCGGCGTTCCGTTTGGCCCTGGATTGGTGACGGACCAATCGGAGCGCCGAACGCGCTCACTGCGTTTGATCGAGATGGTTAAATGAAACTCACACTAGGGCCTCTGATTTCAACGGCACTTGACCGTACCGCATCTGAGTAATTTTGTAACTTTGTAACGTGCCGTTCAGTGGAACGTATTTCAATAGAAATACCCAGTTTTTGTAATGAGGCCGATTAAGCTAATGAACTATATATATATCTGTACTAATAATAAAGCCGAAGAGTTTGTTTGATTGTTGGTTTGAACGAGCTAATCTCTGGAACCACCGCTATACCGGTCGGATTTGAAAAAAAAACTTTTTCAAAATCAAAAGTCATTTATTCAAATTAGGCTGAGAATCAGCACTTTTCGAACGTCAAAATTCTTAAGACTAGCACCATCCCATTTCTTCCCGTGGGTGTCGTTTCTACGACTAAGGGACTTACTAGAGAATGGGCAGCAGCGCTCTCTATGCGAATAAAAAATAAAATTTGAATTTTGAGCCCCAATTTGTCAAATTTTTCCAATTGAACATCAATCTTAAGCTATGTAATAAAGGTAAAAATCTATCAAAGAAATGTAACAGATTGGGGTAGCTTTTTGTGCTGGAGTAAGGCGCGGTCACAGCCAAAGACTTGGGGGCACAAAGACTACATATTAATAAGAAAATTTATTTTATTTTCGAAAAATATATATTTTAAGCTTTACGTTTACGACTTCGGGGGGGTCATGACCCCTAGGACCCCTCCCCCCTCGGACCGTGCCTGGCTGGCGTTTGTACCTATGTGACCAGTATGTCATTCAGGTATGTTTGTAAACATATAGTCTTAATTAGGAGCAACCGTTCAACGTGTTATTAGTGATTAGATGACTAGAACAATAGGTTTATTTATAAACAAAATTATGCTACTTTGGCAGTGTGTCTAACCCACATTAAGCATCAAAATATCCTCTGCGTTATGAGAGAGCATTCATTATTTTATTGTTATAGTGCCATATATCATTCATTCTCCAGCCCTTATCCTAATTTATTTGTGAAATGAAATGAAATGTTTATTTATATAAGTAGATCTTAAAAGACACTTTTACACGTCAATATTTTGTTGGTCAATATTTTAAAAACTAGATGGCGCCGGCATCTCCTAGCTGACTGTTCCCTGGAAGGAAAGCCGAAGCAAACTCAGTGGTCATGGTCTCTTTAAAGTCCAAACATTATATTATTTGATTTTTATGTGAGTCTACCACCTGCATTGGTAGACTCACATAAGCGTCTTGTGACAGCTCCCGAAAATAGGGTTGAGCTACACGGTGACTGCTACATACATGCCGGCTGTTGGGACAGGTCAGCTCAAAGCTGCAATGGCTCTTCAAAAGGCCCTTCCAGACATTGCCCTGCATTGTTAGACTCACATAAAATTCAAATAATATAATGTTTGGACTTTAAAAGAGACCATGACCTCTGAGTTTGTTTCGGCTTTTCTTCTCAGGGAACAGTCAGCTAGGAAATGCCGGCGCCATCTAGTTTTAAAAAATATTGACCAACAAAATATTGACGTGTAAAAGTGTCTTTTAAGATCTACTTACATAAATAAACATTTAATTTCATTTCATTTCATCTACCAACCCGCAATGGGCCTGAATCAAAGACCATTTACTCAGCAATAGCGCTTACGACCATCAGACCGACGAGGGAGTTTATTTACTTGTACCATGAATTCAGCATATCATTGTAGACTCCCCAGCAAAAATAAGAAATCAGCTGTTTCATATAAAAGTGCGATACCTACGCGGTCAAAATGTATGGAACAGCTGATTTTTTTGTTTTTGTATTACCGACGAAAATTTTCTGCGCTCTCTCATGGTTTCAGTTTGCGCACTGTATAAAAACTTATCCTGTATAATCAGCCACACACGGGACAGGCCTCCTCGGGAGCAGGCCGTAACCCACCATGCGGGGTTAGTGCGGTTTGATAGACGTCACAATCATGTCTTCGAATTTTAGGTTCTCGGACATGCTGGTTTCCTCACGATGTTTTCCTTCACCGTTTTGAGAGCAGTGAATATGGTGAAATCATAGCTGGGTTCGGACCTACGGCCTACATCTCGTACGTCGCGGCCTTTACCACTGGGCCAAGAGGGCCACCACTGCTATCGCGTGCGTGTATATTATGCAATGTATGTACGAGAGTTTTTAAATACATATACAGGGTGTAACAGAAACCCTATTGCTATCCTTAAGCAGTAAAGATAACAGCTGGTATAGAATCACTGTACATAGTTTCAGCTCAAAATAAAATACTCTAAGAATTGATGCCAAATTTTCGGATTCATATGTTTCTTAAATTTAAATCGTAACAAGCGTGTCACCGCACTACGTAGGTCAATAACTTTCCACGTTACTTGCCAATATCACGATAAATCTCTTCTGAGTGATGTGTTTGTTTCAATTTGTTCTGGTATCAATGTATTAAAAATTATCATAACTTCGGAACATGTAGAGATAGGATTAAAAAACCCTTCCAATATCGTTTGATATCATCCATAGAACCCGTGCCCTTGGTATGTATATACCCTTTCTGTGACACGTTGTATATCCCTACCTCCTGTTGTATATATTTCCAGTTTTTTTTTTGTTTATGCAATATCTGTTCGAAGCCTTTTATTATTTATATATTATCAAGATTGACAACTGGAATCTGGTTTCATTGAGTTTTTTGTTCATTATCGAGCTATGCTAATGTCATCTTATATTTTCTTAAAGATAAAACGGCTTAGAGTATTAAATAGAAGGAACAATGAAATGAAATGGTTTGTTACGTAATATTAGACGCACGGTTCGATCGGGTTAAGCTACGCTTGGCGCGGTTGGTCCGTGGATGGGTGACCATCTTTACATATTAAGCCCCTTCCGTGCCTCGAAAAGCACGTTAAAGCGTTGGTCCCGGCTGTCGTTTGTGGATCTTTGACAGTTGTCACGGGTCGTCAGAAGCCCGTAAGTCTGAGAATCATTCTTACCAAGGGGTATCGTATAACCCAGTAGTCAGATGAGCAATTGCTCCTTGTAAAAAACTGGTATTCCAGCTGCATCTGGATCCGGTTAGACTGGAAGCCGACCCTAACATAGTTGGCAAAAGGCTACGCAGATGATGATGTCATCATCAAAATAATATGCTTCCTCATCATTTCAAATTGTCTAAGGGGTCTCTGTGAGTTGGCTTCGGCTCCTCGTACGCCTTTCAAAGGTATCGCGGTGTCACGATATAATATGACAAAGACTTTGAAAAAATAATAACGTTTGTTTTATATCTCCATAAATTGTTTTCTTATACTTACTAATTATTTCAAGCTTATAATGGTGGCGGTGGAATAAAATCAACGTTGGATAATTTGCCATAATCGCCACGCTTGGCAGGTGGGTTGGCGATCGCAGTATGGTGTTCAAATGCGTAGAAAACGCTGCTGCCCATTCTCTAGTAAATCCCTTAGTGGCCTTCTACGACACCTACGGGAAGAAATGGAATGGTGCTATTCTTTTACGTCCGGCATCACACGGGACTTCAAATACTTGACAGATTTTAGCAAACAAAGTTAGACTTAAGTTAAACCTATGAGTGGCTCTAGGGATGGACTGCGGCGCTATCCTATCCCTTCACCTCCCTAACTAGCTATTCCTGAGGGCGACGGGGCCTCCGCTCAGGCCAAGCTTATGACAACAATGGTGACTGCGGGGCTATCGAGCACTGTGGCTTCTAAGTAGTGACTGAGCGGAGGCCCCGTCGCCCTCAGATAGCCCCGCAGTCCATCCCTGGAGCCACTCATAGGATTAACCTTTGTTTGCTAAAACCTGTCAAGTATTTGAAGTTAAGTGAATAAACTCACTATCTGTGATCCAACGTTGGTTTCATTCCACCGCCACCATTAGGTATAAGCTGAAATAAACTATCAATTTTTTGTAAATTGTGTGACATCTGGATTTTAAACTAAGCTTAGGCATTGGTCCTGGAGTTCTAAAATACAGTATTTTAGCATCATAGTTGGAAAGGGCTAGTCAGATCACGTTTGGGCTCGCATTTAAATGTTGTGAAGGACCCATGTTCTTACGATAAAGTTGATTTCAATCATTAATCAGGAATGATAAATGTAGCCACTATGGGCATGTGATACAGAGGAATGAGGATAATGTCGTGAGGAAAGTTTTGAGTATGAATGTCGATGGCTATAAGAGTAGGGGGAGACCAAAGAAACGATGGATGGACTGTGTGAATGATGATATGGTTAGAAAGGGTGTGACTACGGAGATGACGACTGATAGAGAAGTGTGGGAGACAAAGACATGTTGCGCCGACCACAAATAAATTGGGATAAGGGCAGAAGAATGATAAATGATGATGACAAAGGTACTATCGTGTATACACCTCGTCTCGTCTATACACCTTAAGGACTATTTTTGCTTACAGCGCTCGGCCACTAGGCGGTAGGGGGTAGTTGGTTAACAGGGCCTGAATTCACTATGACCACTCAACGATTCCTTACTCGTAACCACCTCAATCACACACGAATTCTGCTAATACTGTATTAATAATATCGACAAATTATCATGGAACATACAGAATATGAAATTTCAATTCCTTACCGTTACATTGGTTTCTAAAAAAAAACGATCTTGACGTAGTTTGAACGTAGTAAGATTCCGCGGGGAATCATTATAACGATACAGAATTGGGGACCTGATGTGGTCATGGTGTTCACGGGATTTTGTTTTCAAAATGTATAGATATGGATTTCTTCCATAGTACCTACTGCAGCCAACTTACTGTGGCTTCTTTTAATACGATGTGTGAAGGATTTAAGTATTTCTTTAGTAATAAAAAGTCAAGAACTTTTATTATTTTAAATTGTGGCAAGGAACTTACGCTTCTGGTAGTAGTACAATTTTTTTTGAGCTTCTAGGTCGAGATATTATGTGATTTTTAGCCCTACGTGTATATTAACGATGTGATGTGAGTGGAAATGCTGGGAGGGAACTCCCTAGGAGGACATACGGTGATTTATTTGGTGATGTTCGTCACAAAAGGTCGGTGCGTAGTACTCGCAACCGGCACGAGTGACCAGACCAAAAGGAGTATGGAAGGATCGTAGCCGTTGGCGGTCTGTAGTTTCTGCCTACCTCCATATAAGAATGCGTGAGCTTATGTATGTTTTATGTTGTTATAAACTAAGAAACTTTGTGTATAACACCGTAAACCGAAAAATAGCATTCGAAATTTGAGATCCTTTTATTTATCAGCAGCGAAACAACACTAAAAAACCGCCAGAAATAAATTTATTGACACCGATATCATTGACCAATAAGTAGACACCTAATTTTAATAAAAAAACACAAACAACATAACACGGAAAATTACCAACTTACAGAGAACTTAGAAAAGCTTTTTATTCACTTTTATTCACTACACAGAACTTTTTAAATCACTGTAACTCACTTTCGATCACTAACACAACACTATTTTTACACGATATTATTTTTGTTATACAAAAATATATATTTGTGTGACGTCCGTTTCTTGCGAGAGCCGCAGACTAACTGGCTGCGCTTGAGCAGGTGCCCGGTATAAGATCAATGAAGGATGGTGTCATGCAGTAAGGCTGTATTATTTGTTATTGCCATTTTTGTTCGTTATCCGGTCTTATTTTTAGTGTTAAGTATTTTCTTTTTTTTGCGATAATTTCGTGATTAGATTAGTTTTTGGGTGCTTTTCCGGTGGATTTTTTAGGTTTTGCGTTCGAGTTATTTATATTTATTTTCCGGTCTAATTTCTAGTAATAGTATTTTATTTTTTTACGAGAATTTAATAATAAGAATATTTTTTGGAAGACTTTCCGCTTTTGGGTTTTTCATTCATTTTCCGGTCTGATTTCTAGTAAAAGTGTTTTCTTTTTGCGATAATTTTGATGATTAGATTAATTTTTACAAGACTTTTTTGAAGACTAGTTTTGCGTGCAATTTTTTTTTTAATTTTTTGTCGCTACGCGATGAAATTATAGGTATTGCTTTGTCCAATGGGTATGTTAAATAGTTCTTACATTTATATTTCCAGCGTGAATAGATATAAACTGTTGTGCTACAATCAAATAATTATATTTAAATGTAAATTACCAATCGGGTCTCTATGGGAATGACCTTGTTGGTATTGGCGTTGCTTATCAGATACCAGTCTAAACAGACGCAGCTGAATACCAGTATTTTACATGGAGCTACTGCCTATCTGACCTCCAGAACCCAGTTACTGGGTATCCACAGATAACAGCTGGTATCAACGGCTGAACTTGCTTTTCTAGGGACGGAGTATTTTGCATGGAGCGACTGCCTATCTGACCTCCAGAACCCAGTTACTGGGTATCCACAGATAACAGCTGGTATCAACGGCTGAACTTGCTTTTCTAGGCACGGAATATTTTACATGGAGCGACTGCCTATCTGACCTCCAGAACCCAGTTACTGGGTATCCACAAATAACAGCTGGTATCAACGGCTGAACGTGCTTTTCTAGGCATGGAGGGACCACATTATGTAATGAATTCACCCATCCATGAACTGACCGCGGCAAGCGAAGCTTAACCTTTTAATCGACTCCTGCGGCTTTTATAAATTAGCCACTAATTTTTCTCAAAATTTGTACTAATATTTATAAGTGTGAATGAAATTTTGGCACACAGAATATTTTATATCTTGGTAGTACGTCCCCGTGGGATAATTTCCGACATACACGCGGATAAAGCCGCGGGCAAAAGCTAGTACTCAATAAAGATGCCCCAATAACATTCAAAAAGGGCTTAGAAAGGCTCCCAAAAATAGGCAAAGAAGTGAAAGTGACGAATTTTCAGTAAAGCCCACCGGAAATGGTTATCTGCCCTAATAGGTGTGACACTTATCTTTGTGGAGTCATTAGTTGGTCAATAGATGTACTCATTGCTATCGTGACACACTAAACAAAGAGTAAGCAGGAGTGGAGGGTGTGATTTGGAAGGGAGTGGTGTTTTGACGTTCGAAACGTGCTGGCTCTCAGCCAAGTTAGAATAAATGACTTTTGACTTTGATTTTAGATTATACTGGTATCCGAACTAATCATATGAACTATGTTAGGGTCGGCTTGCAGTCTAACCGGATCTTTTAAGGTTGACTGGTAGAAAATGCCTATGGTATTAAGTCTATCTGTGCACATTTGTGTGCTTAATTTATTAAATAAATAAATAAATAATATACCGGTGAAAACGAATTTTGTACTATTTTCGTATGAAAAAAAAAAACATATTTCATTCTACATCCAGTTAAATTCAAAACAAAAATAAAGAAATAAGCGATTCCAATAAAAAAATACTACAAAGTGAAAAATTACTTTTTTAAAATTAATTAAATAATCTCTTTTTAGTTATGATACCTACCCCACACAAATTTGCATACCTTCACTTGCTAAGCAAATAACAGTGGCAGGAAATTATTATAATACCATTACTAATCATAACTTGACCTCGGTCCACTTTATAAGTATAACCTTTCAAACAAAAAAAAACATTTCTTAAATCATTTTATACATGAAGGAGTTCTGAGTACCAAACCCAAAAAATATATTTAAAAAAAACAACCGAATTGAGAACGTCCTCTTTTGTTGAAGTCGGTTAAAAACTCGAAAACTTACGGCTCACTCAACCGCTCAACACAACTTAAAAACTGGCATATATGGCATTTTCTTTAAATGGATGCAACCAAGGAATCTTCTAAATCTGTCTACATATGCATAAAAAATGAATCCCTATTTCCCTTGGTCACGGCGTTTTTTTCTTATTTTTTTTTTTTTGCTTGGGAAATCATCAAATAACTTCTCCCGCTCTGGGTGGAGCGGGCGGGCGTGTCAGACTTTTACTGACTAAAACCCACCCGTGTTCTCTTCTCTCAGTTGCCTGTGTGCCAGGGGCCACGGTATCTCTTTCGAACAACTCGCACCCTTGGCAGGCATCGGCCCTTGGGGGCCCCATCAGTTGGTGCTGACAACTCTTTGAGGCGCTCGTAGAACTCAACGCGCCGTCGACCCGGGCTTGGTTCTTACCGGACAGCGAGCTACCCATTACTCGCCGTCCGCAAGCCTGCGCCTACGGTGGCCGGGAATCAGCCTGGGATTCCCGACGCCCAGGGCGTCTCCTGCGAAGGCTACGGCCGTGACGGCGCATGTACTGCCTCTCCCTCACGTGCGCCGCCTCCCTCTTTGCGAACATCACTGCTTCGCTGAAGGAAGCGACTGCTAGCCATGATGCAACCAAGGTATCTTCATCTACATATGTATATAAAAAATAATCCCTATTTCCCTTGGTCACGGCGTCACACTTGACACTTGATAGATTATAAATTCCTTGTCTTTCAATTTCCTAATTAATTAATTACAAAATGATTCATCTTGAACGTGTTTCTTTTAAAGTTTTCTATCAATATCCGACCCCTTATCGGACACGATCCGTATTTACTAATAAAATACGTTTTTTGTTATGTAACAAAGAATTGTCAGTTCAAATTTTTGTAACAACCTTTTGATAAGCGTTTCATCAACATTTCTGTTTTTCATTTCTGCCGCTAACTGGACGTTCCCATGAACGTAATAAAATCGTAGCGGATTTTTTTCGTGTACTGGGTCTTCAACGCTCTGCTTGATGCCGAGAGTTGAAAATCGAACAGTGTGTTTTTTCGACGCACTGCGAAGCATTCTGTCGCATTCTGAATGCTCGGTTCAACACTGAGACTAGTGATGTACCGACTAGTCGGCCATATTTGTAGTCGGCGACTAGTTGGCCCATTTTTTCTCGTAGGTATTAATATGCTTAAAATTTAAAAGCCGGTGATTAAAATGAAATTCAAATCTTTACTGTGATTATTTTTATTATAGAATCAGTTTTACAGTTTACTTTCAGTGCAATCTAGAATACGATAGGAAGAAAGGCGCCGCACGCACTGAAACAATGATAGTGTAAATGCAAAGCAAATAAAAACGTGTCCTGACAATTCCGCCTGGTCGCCGGGCGCCGCGAACCACCTACGAGCCGAAACCGTACCTAGTCACGAACATTACCGATGTCACCTGAACTCAACCGAAAGCAATGATCTGCCAGGGGTGCGGGTCTGCTAGGGGTGCGGGTCTGCCAGGGGTGCGGGTTGTTCGAAAGAGATACCGCGGCCCCTGGCGCACAGGCAACTGAGGGAACACGGGTGGGTTTTAGTCAGTAAAAGTCTGACACGCCCCTCCTGCTCCACCCAGAGCGGCAGAAGTTATTTGATGATTTCCCACCCAAATAAAAAAAACTGCCCCGTTGTTTTAGTGGTATCCATGACATCGGTCGTAAGCAATGATAGACTTTTCATCGAGTCGACATTTTGCATCGGCTAGCCTGCCAAAGTCATAGTCGGCCCATCTCTATTGAAAATCCAATGCCATTAGAGGGTTGTATTGCTGATTATAATTCTGAGAAGCAATATTTGTTAAGGTCGCTAATCACAGTGATTACCATAATCAGCTTAATATTCCCACTGCTGGGGCAAAGACCTCCTCTCGGTGAGAGGGAGTGGGCTAAATCGATGTGATCTTTTTTTTGTTTTTTTTTTTTCTGGGTGGGAAGTCACCAAATAACTTCTCCCGCTCTGGGTGGAGCGGGAGGGCGTGTCAGACTTTTAGTGACTAAAACCCACCCGTGTTCCCTCAGTTGCCTGTGTGCCAGGGGCGGCGGTATCTCTTTCGAACAACCCGCACCCCTGGCAGGCATCGGCCCTTGTGGGCCCCATCTGTTGCTGCTGACATCTCTTTGAGGCGCGCGTGGAACACAACGCGCCGTCGACACGGGCTTGGTCCTTACCGGACAACGAGCTACCCATTACTCGCCGTCCGCATCGATGTGATCTTCCTGTGCGAGTCACAATAAATACTTTTTCTTTTTTCTTTCTTTCTAACTCCACCACGCGGGACCAGAGCGGGTTGGTAGGTGACACATGTCTTCGAATTTTACACGCGTATTCAACCTTACTCGCAGAACTTAAAGTGGTTTTTACAAAGCAATGTCCAAAAAGACTGACTGAAATATGACTGACGATACTATACATATGACATCTGCGCACATTGCGCCCTATTTATGCGGACGTTTTTGAGACGCTGATTGTGTAGCTTGGTTTTTTTTGTATTTCAATGACGTAGTAACATTTATTCTTGCCTCCCTTTTCCATAAACACGATCTCGCGTACTACAACCACTCTCTCGCTCACTTTAAATTATGTCTGAACCGAATCGATGTATTCATAGTAAACAATACGCGTTTACGCGTTTAATGATACAAATGTACATACATAAAGTCACGCTTTCTTTCCATGGTGGTAGGCAGAAGACTGAAGGATGGAGAGTGAAGGCTACAGAATGGCACCTCCTATGATCGTTACATACTCCTTTTGCCTGGTTTGCGTTCATACATCTGCGGCCCTAGTGTGAATTTCTTTTAACCAACTCGATCTAACGCATCGAGCGCTAACTTAGCTTGCCGTCCGTTAAGGACCAAGCCTGGGTCGACGGCGCGTTGTGTTCCACGCGCGCCTCAAAGAGATGTCAGCACCAACTGGTGGGGTCCACAAGGGCCGATGCCTGCCAGGGGTGCGGGTTGTTCGAAGGAGATAGCGTGGCCCTATCACACAGGCAACTGAGGGAACACGGGTGGGTTTTAGTCAGTAAAAGTCTTACTCTCCCTCCCGTTCCACCCAGAGCGGGAGAAGTAATTTGATGATTTCCCACCCTAAAAAAAAACGGTTCAGTTTTTTTCACTGATCCAGAAAGAGCGCAAAGTGCGCTTGAGTTTTTATATCCTTAAATAGTATAAAACAAAGTCGCTTTTCGTGTTTATGCGCTTACATCTTTTAAACTAAGCAACGGATTTTGATGCGGTTTTCACCAATAAACAGAATGATTCAAGAGGAAGGTATATAATATGTATAACAACACACCGACCTCCACGCGGGCGAATCCGCTGGCGAAAGCTAGTCTGAAATAAAGGTCTGTGCAATTAAAGCTTACTTGGTTAATGCCGATTATTACGGTGAAGTCTGGCACGCCCTTATGTCGACAAGTTAAAATGTACCTTGAGATAGCACACCTTGTTTTAGCGGAACCTAAAGGTACGATTACACGAGCAACTAAAATTTCTCCATACGGAGCAATTCTCGTTAACTATGACATCACGACTGCATCCAGCAATTTAGGGCAATGGCAACATACGGCCACACAATATTGAGCAATATAGAGCAACTTAAAAAGCTACGTAATGCGCCTCCCCCGCCGCCTCCGCCGCCGGCCTTTTCCTCTAAACGAGACGTAGTTATACGTACAAACGAGACAGAAAGGAAATTTACTAAAATTTCCAAGCCGATTGGATATTCGGCAACTCATTAAATATATGGAGCAATCAGAGGCAATATTGCCGAAACACATTGGCAATTTATTGTTGTTGCTCCAGATTGCACCACTTAATTGCTCCAGATTATTCCATTAGTGTTGCCGAGCAATAATTTCTCAAAAAAATGCCCGTGTAAGAGCTCCTTTAAACAAGTCATTGTCAACTTAGTTGTTACTTTGTGGCATTCAAGTTACAATAAAATGTTTAAAAAAAGAGCACTTTTCAAGTACTTTGATGCAGTTATTTTATCTTAATCTCTGCCTCGGATTAAACATAACATCACGCCTTTTTTCTCCGAAGGTTGAGGCAGAGAGTTGCGGCGTACCTATAATAAACCCACGTTTTACCAGTTATGTTTAAGTCTCACGTAACAGGGGTCGACCATATTGCTGTCAACCGGACACATATCCAAATGGGCTGGTTGATTTGATGGACAAGGGAGTGAGCCAACTGGTGGGGTCCGCAAGGGCCAATGCCTGCCACACAGGCTGCCCTGGCACACAGGCAACTGAGGGAACACGGGTGAGTTTTAGTCAGTAAAACTCTGACACGCGCTCGCGCTCCAACCCAGAGCGGCAGAAGTTATTTGATGATTTCCCAACCAAAAAAAGGGAATGAGAACGTATGAAAATGAACAAGTGTTATGTACTAAAAGTTCCAACTACGAAATACGAAAATATGTAATAATCTCAATCAACCTCTACGACCCAGTTACTGGATAATACGATAACCCTATGGTAAGACTGCTTGCCTATAATTAGGGCGTAATAACTTTCAAAGATAGCTACCAATGACAGTCGGTACCAATCGCAACGTTTTTTGTAATTTCACAGGCTGCCTCGCGCTTTGCAGACGGGCAAAAAAATAAAAAACAAAAAAAAAATATCGCAATGGTCGTCCGGAAAAAAACACAGAGCTTTTTTAAGCCACATGTTCTAAGTCACATACCACTCGACCTCGCTCGCTCACACGGTCAAGTACACTAGCACCAGTAACTCGCTCAACTTGACTCGCATCTGCACAACAAAGCTTCGCTGACTGCTGACGGTCAGTATGATTAATTACTGTAAAGCGTACACGATCTTCGACTTGAGATTATAAATTATTGAGGCAAAATGCTTCCCGGCCAATTTAGTCACAATGTAACATAAAATTAAGACTGTTTTCCGTGTCATAGGTAGAGGTGTATCGTATATGTACCATTATTTAGCCATTTGTGTGCATATATGTATAATTATATAAGCATAATACGTGAGACACTCAGAAAGTTTTGCAAAAGTAAAAAAAAATGTTCTATAGGTAAATATTTTTTTATTAAATTTTTTCAAAGTACTCTCCACTAGCCTCTATACAAAGTTTCATGCGTCTGAACCAGTTTTCGAAACACTTTTTCCAGTCCGTCGCTGACACCTCGTTTACAGCCTGCTCGAACGCTGACAGTGCACCTTCCGGCGACGAAAACGATTTTTTATTTTCGGGAATTAAAGGAATTAAAAGAAGTCACACGGTGCTAGGTCAGGGCTGTAAGGAGGGTGACCCAGGAGTTTGACCGGCGTGCTGTCCAGGAAGTCACTCGTCGTCGTGGTGGAGCAGTAGCGCGCGAAGCCCTGTGTTTGTTGTGTCGCTTGTTGCTCACAACAGAGAAAACTTCTGCCAAGCAATTGGTAGTATACCATTCAGCGTTGATGTTTCTTTGGTTCCGTAAAGGAATTGACACCAAGTAGCCAGTCAAATTGTAAAAGCTCGCGATCAAAATCTTCCCCCCGCTTCTAGATCGCTTCACTTTGGTAAGCGTTGGTTCGTTTTGAAACACCCAAACCGTCGACTGGCGCTTCGTTTCTGGATCGTATTTATAAATCCAAGACTGTAATGATCTGCCAGGGGTGCGGGTTACGGAACTTATCCCTCAAAGAGATGTCAGCACCAACTGGTGGGGTCCGCAAGAGCCGATGCCTGCCAGGGGTGCGGGTTGTTCGAAAGAGATTCCGTGGCCCCTGGCACACAGGCAACTGAAGGAACACGGGTGGGTTTTAGTCAGTAAAAGTCTGACACGCCCGGGAGCTCCGCCCAGAGCGGGAGAAGTTATTTGATGATTTCCCACCCAAAAAAAAAAGACTGTAATGATGTCGTAAACACACCGAGACGAGCCTGCATCAAATTTGTTTATCATATCACGGCACCATTCCACCCGGGCCAGTCTCTCATACAAAAGAACTTTTTTTCGCAATACCTTCTGAGTGGCCTGGTAACTTGAATTATGCAACCAATATTTTGATTGACATTCAAATCATCATCGATCTACCTAGGCTTTTCCCAACTATGTTAGGATCGGCTGATGCCAGTATTTTACATGGAGCGACTGCCTATCTCCCATTTCTTCCCGTGAGTGTCGTAGAAGGCGACTAAGGGACTTACTAGAGAATGGGCAGCAGCGTTCTCTATGCATTTGGCCACCATACTGCGATCGCCAACCCGCCTGCCAAGCGTGGCGATTATGCCAAAACCCCCCTTTTGGGGGAGGCTTCTATGTCCAGCAGTGGACGTCTTTCGGCTGAAATGATGATGAAGCAGTGTCTTGAAGATCCAGTGCTCGAAATAACACCGCCGCGATTTCGTTACGTCCGTGGGAACATAGGCTTAGTCACAATAGCTTAATATCATGCCAGTATATCATGGAACGGAATCTCTTTTAACATACATCACCTAATAAACACCTCTTTATATATTATCCACCTATTTTTCGCACACGCGCTTATCACTCGCACATCCCTAACACACTACAAACATACACTCACTTCATTCACTACACACAACACTATCACAAAACACCCCATCCACTTCCTCACACAATCATCAATCATTTACTCTAATACAACATAATTCACTCTTCACTTTCTCACTCTCACATTTTTAAAAGTTTACCACAAGATAAAAAATGCACCCACTTGACACAGTCCACTGGCACGTCTGTCACAATAGCATCATATAAGCATATCCTATATCCGGGTACTGCCCCCTAAGATACAGGCCTAGCCTAGTTTAGGGGACAGGGTTGAATCTACTGTACTTACCTACCTAATGCTAAAATAAGATCTCTAATTTGTACACAGTGCAATGTACTGAATTTTTGTGGTAATAAACAATTTTTATTATTTTATTATTTATTAGTATACCGTGGCATAGTCAGAAATGTATCTTATACGTAACTAAGCCAACTATTTATTTCCCCATTTTGGATATAAAAAATGCTACAGTTGGTAAGTAAAACGATCCGTTTTTAGGGTTTTTAGCTCAACAAAAAAAACGGAACCCTAAGATCACTTTGTTGTCCGTCCGTCTGTCTGTCAAGATCCTGTATCTCGGGAACGCGTGGAGGAGGTATCGAGTTGAAATTGAAACGATATACTCAGGTCTACGTCTCTTGAAGCTGTGAAAAAAAATCAAAATTCTAAGTTAACGTAAAAAAAAAGATACGGCCGTTTATGCCGCAAAAAAAGTATATTTCGACACTCTCAAGGGAATCAAAATTTATAGGATACTTTCCGTTGACCTAGAACTATGAAATTTAACAAGTAATATCGTCTTATACTACTAGTACAGGGAAAAATCTGAAAACTATAATTTTGTAATTAAATCATAAAAAATATCCCCCACCATTCACAACATCACCAAAAAATTCAAATTTGTACAGAACTCTCGGTGGGCGAGTCCGACTCGCACATGACCGTTTTTTTTTTTATATATTGGAATCGAGCATTGAGGCTTCTTCAAACAGGCGCGACGCGACACTCGTAAAACAATTTCTACGAAAACTTCATTGAAATTGTTCTACAAGTTTCTCGTAGCGCTGTCGCGTCGCGCCTGTTTGTAGAATGAAGTCTTTAATCCCATTGAATGCCTTTTTCATGATTTGTATTATAAGCTATTATGTATATGTGTAGCTGTACCATATATCTCTGCTTACCTTTGGCGAATACAAGCGTAATGTTACTTCCGTCAAAGGTATAGATCATTAGTTGAGAAAGTGCGAGGTCACTGACCCATGCGTAATAGACACGTAATTATGTGTGCTGCGTTTGCGCAGGCTGTGCATATACGTGGGGATTTATGTGTGTTTGTTTGTGGATTATGTTGTTAAGATTACTTTGTGATCTTGAGCAAGAATCCTTGGAAACCTTTAAACGAGCAATTCTTGTATATATATAATCTGAATCTCGGAAACGGCTCCAACGATTTTCATGAAATTTAGTATGCAGGGGGTTTCTGGGGCTATAAATTGATCTAGCTAGGTTTTATTTTTAGAAAACGTCAAACCAGAAAAAAAACCCGAGCGAAGCTCGGTCATCCAGATACTACAACTTTAAATAGTGTGTGTACAGACGCCAGCACATCATGTTAACCCAAACTGTCAAATTTTCCCAATTGAACATGAACCTTATTTTATTGTAATAAAGTTGAAAACTATCAAATAAATTTTACAGATTGGGGTAGCTTGATGTACAACAAGGTCAATTTTCGTGTCTGTCTGTAAGTTTAGTTCTTCTAAACTTAATAAATCAATTTGCCCAGCCTTTTCCCAAATATGTTGTGGTCGGCTTCCAGTCTAACCAGTATTGTACATCGAGCGACTGACGATCTGACCTCCACAACCCCTTGGTTGCCAGACTTTCGGCGTTCTGACGACCCGTAACGACTGTCAAAGATCCACGAATAACAGCCGGGACTAAAGTCTTAACATATCCGGTGGTATCCGCAGCTCGGAGGGGTTTGCAAAGAATGTCACCCATCCGCGGACCAACCGCGGCAACCGTAGCTTAACTTGATAGATATACCCGTGCGACTTTTACAACTTAGCCACGAGCCCCTCTCTTTGCGAGTGTCCGACTAAACGCCGACAGACTGAACACCGACAAACACCTTCGACGGGACTCTTCTCCGACAAGGCTCATCCTTGCGCTATTACTAAATAGTCAAGTAACTGCCACTAACATGGAAGTAGCGCTCGCCGGCCGCTGCCGCGGCACCGCTCGCTCGGCTCGCGCGCGGTTGGTCACAATTTTATCCTAACCTTTTTTTTTTGATTACGGGGGGAAATCCTCATGGATGTCCTCCGCCCTGGGGAGGGCGGAGGGGTCTGTCAGACTTTTACTGACTAAAACCACCTCGGTGTTCCGTCTCTCACTTGCACCGGGGATCACGGGAACTAGTGTGACTTCCGCGATCCCCGGCTAGTGCCGGCCCGCCTCTGCGGACCACCTCGCGATAGGGGGGAGTGAGGTGTTAACTCCCCCTTACGTCATAGAGAGGCGCGCGTGGAACACTACGCGCCGCCATCTCGGGTCCTAACAAGTAGAGGGTGACAGATTTCCCCGGATCTGTCGCCCCTGGACCCATTTAGGGGGGCTGGAAGAGGGCGTTGTCCGCCCTCCGCCGACGCCCGGTGCGTCTGCTGCGGATCGGGTTAGCGGAAGCAATCTCCCGCTCCCTCTCCGCAGCCTCCTTCTGCGCTATGACTGTTTCGCAGAAGGATACCACCGCGTCCCAGGACTTCTCGCTGCCGACCATCGAGTCGACAACGGCCTGCAGCGACAGGTCACTGCCGACTCCTGAGATGAGGGCACGGCGCGGCTCCTCCCAAGCGGCACACTCTGCCAGCGTGTGCCACGCCGTGTCCTCCCGACAGTCGACGCAGTGGTGACACCGAGCGTCCGGCTCCCTGTTTATGCGACACAGGTGCTTCCCGAAGCAACCATGCCCCGAGAGCACCTGTGTCACCCGAAACGACAGGGAGCCGTGCCTCCTCCCGAGCCAGCGCTCGAGTACCGGCCGGACCGCCCCGATGGTGACGGGGCCGGCGGTAGGGCATAAGAGCGTGTCCCGCCATTCCGCCACCAGGGCTGCGCGAAGCTGTGACCGACGCAACTCCAAATGTCGCTGCGTCAGCCATTCGCCTCGCGCCCTCGAGTCCTCGCGCCACCGATACAGTGACGCGAGTACCTTCGCCTCGAGGTCCCAGGGAGGGGATCCGGCCAGTACACAAGCCGCCTCGTAAGAGATCGTGCGATACCCCCTTATGACTCTGACGGCCATCGCTCGCTGTGGCCTTCGCAGGACAGCGATGCTGCGGGCCGTAATTATAACCTAACCTAACCTAACCTATAACCTATCTTATGAGCCTTGTCGGCGAAGTGTCCTGTCGGCGAAGAGTCTCGTCGAAGTAAAGTCTTGTCGGTGTTCAGTCTGTCGGCGTAGTGTCTGTCGGCGTTTAGTCGTACACTGCTCTTTGCACTGCACTGACTAAACATAAATATCCATGTAACCTATTCCCAACTGAATACCAATATTTGTATTGCACTGTATGTGCTCACTGTTCTATTGAAATCCTATGTAATATACCGCAAGCCTATTTTGTCAATTGAACAACTTTTAAGAAATCGTGTATAAAAAAAAACAAGTTATATATTTAGAATATTTAAAACATATTATAATAAACATAACAAGCAAAAAATTATAATTTGGTAATAATAAGTCCTCGGTCATTTATAGAAAAAAACTTGTAACAACTGTATTCCGGAAATAATCATTATACATAATTACATTTCATAAGAACATCCGCTGACTGAGTGCTAAAATTGTTTAAACATTCGTCATACAGTTTGGTAAAGGAAACACCTGTAGATTTAAGTTGGGCTGTAAAAAAAAAATTGAAAAAAAAAAGCCCACACAGTCGTCACGCCCACAAAATCTTTCTTTCTACAGCCTCGACATACTGTATTGTGTTTTTCCCTTACCTTAACTTAACCCATCTCTTTTTTTATTGACACAGAAAGTCACAAAAAAAATATTGATTGAATCTTTCCTGCGACTCTCTAATTTTATTGCATATGTTTTTACTTCCAAAAAACACACTTCGAAGAACAAACTAACAAAAAATATTACAGCAGGGTACCACGCTATGTTAAATCAAGTTGGAAATAGTCTAGTGGTCGCAAGCGCTACTTTGCCGGAACTGGGAATCAAACCCCATGGGTTCGAATCCCAGGTCGAGGAGCAAAATGTTATAGGGGTGCCGTACCTCAAAAGGAAAAAACGGAACCCTTATAGGATCACTTTGATGTCCGTCCGTCCGTGCGTCCGTCTGTCTGTCTGTCTGTCTAGACCCATTATCTCGGGAACGCGTGGAGGTATCGAGTTTAAATTAAAACGAAGTAAGTCAGTAAAGTCTATAGTCTCTTGAAGCTGTGATAAAATCAAACTTCTAAGTTAACGTAAAAAAAGATACGGCCGTTTATGCCGCAAAAATCGTATGTTTCGACACTCTCAAGGGAATCAAAATTTATAGGGTACTTTCCGTTGACCTAGAACTATGAAATTTGGCAAATAATATCGTCTTATACTACCAGTATAGGGAAAAATCTGGAAACTATAATTTTGTAATTAAATAATAAAAAAGATCCCCCGCCAGTCACAACATCAACAAAAAAAAAAATAATTTGTACGGAACCCTCGGTCGGCGAGTCCGACTCGCACTTGTCCTGTTTTTTTTTGTATCTGGAATCTCTTAGCCCGGAGTTTGGATTTGTGACCGAATGGCAATAAGGTCGCCCCTAATTACACTTAAACATAAAGTAGTATAGGTAAACCTCTGCGCACCTATTCGGGGTAACACAGCGTGATGTTGGAAAAAGAAATGATCCAATTCAATTAAGAGTATGTTGTTAGAAAATACTCATACAACTTTTAAGATGAATCTTGTCGACATTTTTCCCATACAAACTTCGGGAGTGTATTACTCCACTGTTCGACAATGTACATCAACAATTAAACATGGTATGGTTTTGTCTCATTATTAATATTGTCTGTGTGGAAACAGAATACTAAAATGAAAACCCATTAAAAAGTTATGAGCCAACAAAGATTAGTTAGTTTCTTGCTAATGTAACCTAACTTTGAGCGTGTTTAATTAAGTTATAAAAGAAGTATAAAATCTCCAAAACCAAATCGGTACCGACAAAGCTCAATTATCGAAAAGTTCAATAAACTTTATTGGTCATTGATTTATGCAGTGCGTTTTTCATAAAACCCGATCTTTCGATGGACTTTTTTAAATTTATTACGCGCCTTTTTTACTATAAAAGATCTTGCATCTCACTCAATAACGTTGTGCGTGTAGACTAGCGTCTAACTGCTCATCACTGATACTACTTCTGTCGGACAAGAAGCCTGATGAGACAGCGTGCTTTTTTAGCCAGGCCCACCAGTGAGTTCTAGCCCGCGACTGATTCCCCTTAATTCATGGTTAAGAAATCCAAAATGAACACGTTCTTCTAGGTATTTCTTGTAAGTGAGGTTGCTGACAGCCACATCCATAAAGGTTAATTAAAGTAGACCCAATGAGTACTTAAGTAATTAGCTTTAAATCCGTTAATCAACGGTAAATCCCAGAGGCATCATTTAAGGGTTCATTAGCTAATGAAAGTTTTGTATCCGTAGGGCGAAGCATCATCGAATCGTCTTATCGATAATATATCGATAAAGTCTTGGCGTAGCCACATTTAAAAACAGTTAACATTAAACCACAAGGAAGTTTATAAACACGTTGAAAACTATTATTCGTAGTAATTAATATAAATTATATCAGTTCTTTTACTAAATTAATGCTAAAATATAAAGCGCAACAATTATTATGAGAGTTAAGTAGCACTGTAAAAAAAAACAACTTGATGCTAAGTTGTTCTCAACTGAACAAGTAAGCATCAAGTCATTTATTTTCCTCGTCCTCAGATGGACATTGATTGCTCATACGAAACTTAAGTTAAACCTAAGTAACTAAGTTAAAAGGGAAAAACATGTGCAATAAAATTAGGGAGTCGCAGGAAAGAATATATCAATACTTTTTTGTGACTATCTGTATCAATAAAAAAGAGAGAGGTTAAGTTAAGGTAGGGGAAAAACAAAATACAGTATTTATCGAGGCTGTATAAAGAACGATTTTGTGGGCGTTAGGACTGTGCGTGTCATTTTCTTTTTTCTTTAATTTCTAGTTAGTTTTAATGATGGTCTGACCGTTTGAGTATTTTATGAGTAATAAAGAAAACAATATTAATACACACTTATCAATTTATTAATGCGAAAATGTAGGTATTTTAAAGATTATTCTCTTTAATTATTATTGAGCAAATAAATCCAAATATTACATTAAATTTCAGCAGATTTTATTTAACTATAAATAGTTGAATAAAATCTTTCAAATTATGTAATTATCTTGTTCCAAATAGTGGAGCTTTATAAAAGGTGAGTGTTCCGTCCGGCGGCCCAAGTAAGAAGAAGGAAAGGCCGGGCGCGCCGAGCGAGCCGGTCTCCTCCCCACCACGAGCCGCGGTGGTCCGATGTTGACATCACGGCTAGCTAGGCGGCGCTTGTAGTTCCGGTCGTCCATAACAGATGGCGCTCGCTCCACGAAGTTGCCAACATGAGGCTTACCCAAATGTAATTTCTTTGGTATTGTTGACTGACTTGAGGTGCACGATTACTGACAAATGCTTGCACTGACTGGGCAGGTCCACTCAAATCTGTGTGATTTTTTCCTTTGAAGACCATTTCAGACACGAATCTACATTATATTATTTTATATAATGAAATAAAATAATTTATTAGACTTCTTGCTGGGAGTTTTAGAGTTGCCAACGATTTTGTTTAAGACAGGTTTGTGATTTCTGACTTATAAAGACTTACCCATACGTAAGTCTGGGTTACCTCACGAAGTTTTTCGTTCACCGATGGCAGTAATCCATACTATACACCGTGACATTTTAGTCGTCTTACAACGGCAGCCCACTTCATGTACCCAATGACTGCTATCTACTACCATTCATTAAAAAAAAAACATTTTTTTGAACATTTGCATAATCAAAAACATGAAAATATCACTAAGACGCATGACGTAGTTTGAAACACCCTGTTATGGAGATGGAATTAATGATTGAATGTAATGGTAGGTAGGTAGATATCTTCTACCGTTTGATACGTAAACATTATTAACAGGGAGGGTGTTTCATAATTCTAAAGCATTCATTATTTTTCTTTGTATCTATTATCTTAATTAATGGTAACAATGTTTTAATCGCGCCTAGAGGTATGATATGACGGATACATTGAGTGGACCATCTTTGTAAGACGACTAAAATGTCACGGTGTATATTACTTATCTATACTAATTATAAAGCTGAAGAGTTCGTTTGCTTGAACGCGCTAATCTCAGGAACTACTGATCCGATTTGAAAAATTATTTTAGATAGCCCATTTATCGAGAAAGGCTATATATCATCACGCTAAGACCCTTAGGAACCGAGCAAAGACAAAAAAGTCACGAATACGAAGTACTCGCACGGGCAGGCGAGGCGAGCGACGGGATGGATCGGGGAGCAAGAAATTTGACGCGAACGAAGTCGCCAGCAGAAGCTATTATCTAAAATAAACTCGATGACCTTAAATTGTGATAAGTTTGAGAATGCGCCCAAATAATGTTAAAAACAATGCTTAATTGCAACATAACTAGGCCTTCCACAAGGCAGACTGATCGCTCAGTACGATCCAATCTGTCTCTTGCTGCCCTCTACCAGCGATGCCCTAAGCCGAGATCTGTCCCTTCTCGATTCTGCCCTTAACGAGTAGTCGCTATAGTTTTAAGTTTTTAAGCCCTGGCTGAAACCCTTAATTTATTATGGTTACCGCAGGCTGAGGTTCCGTGTGGTGCCGGACGTAAAAGACTAGCACCATCCCATTTCTTCCCGTGGGTGTCGTAGAAGGCGACTGACGGACTTACTAGAGAATGGGCAGCAGCGTTCTCTATGCATTTGACCACCATACTGCGATCGCCAATCCGCCTGCCAAGCATGGCGATTATGGCAAATCTCCCCCTTTTGAGAGGCTTATGTCCAGCAGTGGACGTCTTCCGGCTGATATGATCGCAAGGTTGCCGGGTACCGAGTAGTGTTCGAAATGGAGGCCTATGTCCGGTAGTGACTTTGTGACCTTTTGTTTAATCATATCCAATTTTAAGGGAAATCATTACTGCACCAATGAAAGTCCCCACTTAAAATAATCATTATTTTGTTAGAAGTTCAGTCGGGGTTAATTGTAAAATCATCTTGTGATTTCTGGGGTTTTCTACAGGAAATATTGATACAAGTATTTATCTTTGTTAATACATTGTTAGGTATCTTGAAATCTTGGAATCCAAGGCGATTCTCGATCTTAAAAAAATGCAACCGACTTCCAAAGAAAAAACACTACAAAGGGAAAAATTACTTTAATTTCGGAACGCGGTATCTTTGGTTTCTTTTTAGCCACCCATTTCCGAAATTAAAGTAATTTTTAGGGTTCCGTACATCAAAAGGAAAAAACTTTTTCCAAAAAACAACCGACTTCCGAAAAAAACACTACTAAGTGAAAAATAACTTGAATTTCGGAAGGCGGTGACTTTGGATATGTAATTAAATTTTTTGTCACCGCCTTCCGAAATTCAAGTTATTTTTCACTTTGAAGTGTTTTTTTTTTTCGGAAATCGGTTGTTTTTTTTTTGAAAAAGTTTTTATTTTTCACTTTTTAGTTATAGTACCTACCTCACTAATTCGAAATTTCATCATCCTTGGGGTCATAACAATGCATATTTATGCGAAATACCGCCTTCCGAAATTCAAGTTATTTTTCACTTTGTAGTGTTTTTTTCGGAAGTCGGCGGTGACAAAAAATTAAAATACATATCCAAAGTCACCGACTTCCGAAATTAAAGTTATTTTTCACTTTTTAGTGTTTTTTTGGAAGTCGGTTGTTTATTTTTTTGGAAAAAGTTTTTTATTTGTTGTAGTATCCACACCACAAATTCGTGTAAGTATATTCACTTACAAAACATCGTGAGCTTGTCCTAGGCATGTCCTAGAACCATCTGCAGCTGGATACCAGTATTTACGTAGACCGACTTCGTATACCACCTCAGTTACTTGGTAATAGAATACCTTTTGCTAAGACTGGTTGTCAGACTTTCGGGCTTCTGACGACCCGTAACGACTGTCAAAGATCCACGAATGACAGCAGAGACCAACGGCTTATGGCCCTGGTAACTTTAAATATTGTCGTTATGAGCGATAATAGTTCTTATTGCAATCTGTACGGGTCAAAATCTGTTGTAATTCGAATAACAAGTGAGCAAGCGTATGTCGTAAGAATGCAAATAAAATCGTATATAATTAGATATTAACTATTTAATAATAAATAATCCATCACTGGATGCAGTTTTGGCATTTGTAATTTTATGGTATATTTTTAATTATGTTTATAACTGTTATTGAAGGGATAAACTGATTTTGAAGATAATTAAGAGGTGACTTTGAGGATGTTTTTTGATCCATTAAACTATGTTTAATTATATTTTGAGTTCGATCACTGTATGCAAAGAAGACTTGAATATGTCATATATTTTTTTGATTTCAAAATTATTTACGGTTAAAGAGATAGACAGCTTTAAAAAACCACCTTTTTGAGCGTTTTCCAGAAATCTCCGCCTTAACGTGCTTTCCAAAGCACGGAGGGGTATTGGAATGTAAAGACGGTCACCCATCCACCGACCTTAACCTGATCGATCGACCCGTGCTGCTGTTGATAACTAAGTCACGCGCCCCTCCTCTGTTATTTCACAATCAATGCCTCGGAATTTCTTAAGACCAATTTCCCAATAGGGCCAACCCCTTTTTAAACAATACTCAAGTATTTACTGGAAAAACGATAACAGTTTACAAAATATAGTTTATGTGGACTGTGTCACTATAGTGTTGTGTAATTAGAACAAATGGTATATAACTTCAAAGCGGTCAGCTTAAGGTGCGGGCAGATAAGCAGGGGTACGGCGAAAACGTTTCATGTTGCTGTAAGATAAAGAAATTAGTTGCTTTTGTTAATGTCTAAGTAATATGCCACGATTTTTTGGATAGCTTTTCCAAGCGGCTTTGCCCGCGTGGAGGTCGGAAATTATACCGCGGGAACGTACTACCGAGATATAAAGTATCCTATGTGTTAATCCAGGTCATAAACTATCAGTGTGGCAAATTTCATCAAAATCCGTTCAGTCGTTTTTGCGTGAAAGAGTAACAAACATCCATCTCTCCATCCATCCTCACAAATTTTCACATTTATAATCCCTATTGTCCCTACTTATCTACATCTACACGAATATTATAAAGAGGAAAGATTTGTATTTTTGTATGTAACGAATAAACTTAAAAACTACTGGACCGATTTTAAAAATTCTTTTGCCGTTAGAAAGCTACATTATCACTGAGTAACATAGGCTATATTTTATCTCCGTATTCCTACGGGAACGGGAACTACGCGGGTGAAACTGCGGAGCGCGGCTAGTATATTATAATATTATAAAGCTGAAGAGTTTGTTTGGTTGAACGCGCTAATCTCAGGAACTACTGGTTCGAAATGAAATATTCTTTTAGATATTCTAATTCGTACTAGTAGAACTATTCTGTTGGATAGCCCATTTATCGAGGAAGGCATATAACATCACGCGAAGACCCTTAGGAGCCAAACAAAGAGAAAAAGTTACGACTACGAAGTACTCGCATGGGCAGGCGGTTCGAAGCGACGGGGTTGGTCAGGGAGCAAGAACTTTGACGCGAACGAAGTCGCGAGCAGAAGCTAGTATAAATATAAATCCCTACTAATATTACAAATGTGACAGTAACTCTGGCTGTCTGTTAAGCTTTCACGCCTAAACCGCTGAACCGATCGTCATGAAAGTTGGCAGAGATATAGCCTGGGATTTGGAAGGGACACAGGCTACTTTTTTGCGCGATAATCGACATCCACGCGGGCGGAGCGGCGGTCAAAAGCAGCAGGATATATTTTATGTTAAAACAACAAATTTCATAGCATAGAATAATTTAGAATAGAATAATATATTTGTTTAACAAGGGTAAATTACATATAAAGATCTTAGAAATATGGTAGTACGCTATGTTTTTCCAATATTGGCATACAAATGTATCAGAACAATTAAATAAAAACTTTTACCAAAAAAAAAACAACCGACTTCCGAAAAAACACTACAAAGTGAAAAATAACTTTAATTTCGGAATTCGGTGACTTTGGATATGTATTTTAAGTTTTTGTTTTTGTGTTTTTTTTTGGGTAAAAGTTTTTATTTTTCACTTTTTAGTACAGTACCTACCCCACTAATCCGAAATTTCTTCATACTTGGGGTCAAAAAAATGCATATTTACGCGATAGCAGCAATCGCGGTTGATTTACTGTTATATTTTGAAGAGTTCCGTTGTCTGTCTCCGAAACGCATCATCAGATCTAGATGAAATTGAAATGGGACCACACGTGAAGCACTAGCTTTCAAATAAAAAAAGAATCATCAAAATCGGTTCACCCAGTCGAAAGTTCTGAGGTAACAAACATTAAAAAAAAACATACAGACGAATTGAGAACCTCCTCCTTTTTTTGAAGTCGGTTAATGAGAACTATTCAATTACTTGCTGACGAAGTAGCGGGCAGAAGTTAGTAACTTCCCCAAAGCACAAACATCCCACTTGAACCTCAGCACACATGATTCAGTGACTCCCAGGTACCCAATGATTCAATTGTTTAACTTACAAGTAACGCAGTGAGCTCTGTACTATCTGCACTGCGCCTGCGTCCTGTCCAGCTCATAGGAATGTCGTGACACAGATATCAATGCGGACTGTAGTAAGTACTAGATTGTAGAAGAATCTGTACTGGTTATAATATGTGTGGTTCTTTCCTCAAATATAAAGAAAAAGTAGTTATTTTGGCTCGCACAGGAAGGTCACATACTAAACTAAATAAACATTCATAAAAAAATGGTTTTCAAAAATAAAACAAAAAACAACCGACTTCCAAAAAACACTACAAAGTGAAAAATAACTTTAATTTCGGAAGTCGGTGACTTTGGATATGTATTTTATTACATTTTTTGTCACCGCCTTCCGAAATTAAAGTTATTTTTCACTTTGTATTGTTTTTTGGAAGTCGGTTGTTTTTTTTTTAAGTTTTTTATTTTTCACTTTTTAGTTACTGTACGTACCCCACACAATTCGAAATTTCATCATTCTTGGGGTCAAAACAATGCATATTTATGCAATAGCAGCAATCGCGGTTTGTTTGCTGTCATTTTTTGAGGAGTTCCGTTGTCTGTCTCCGAAACGCATCATCAGATCTAAATAAAATTTAATGGGACCATTTTGAAATAAACCCCTTTCGAACAAAAAAAGAATTTTGCAAATCAGTCTTATATAATATACAATATAAACATTCGAATTGATAACCTCCTTCTTTTTTAAGTCGGTTAAAAAACATAATTTCTTGGAAGTTAAAAAATAAAACAGAATTTCCTGTACGGCTCCTACCTCAGCATGATGCTCAGACACCAATCTACATATTCACGTGTGCTGACCAACATGATGTTTGGACTTTAAAAGAGTCCTGTAAACTCGTAAGATTATTTCATTTCCCTCTCGTCACTTGCTGACCTTTTCCAGCGACGCTCTTAGCGGAGGATGCAGTCGCTTAGTTTTAAGTTTTTTAAGCCCTGGCGGATCTAGTCCACATTTTTCCCATACAAACTTCGGGAGGGTATTACTCCACTGTTCGACAATGTACATAAAAAATTAAACATGGTATGGTTTTGTCTCATTATTAATGTTGTATGTACGGAAACAGAATACTAAAATAAAAAGCCATTAAAAAGTTAGGAGCCAACAAAGATTCGTTTTTCTTGCTAATTTAACCTAACTTTGGGCGTGTTTAAGTAATAAAAGAAGTGTAAAATTTCCAAAACTCGGTACCGACAAAGATCAAATATCGAAAAGTTCAATAAACTTTATTGGTCATTGATTAGTGCAGTGGTTTTTTCATGAAACCCGATCTTCCGGAGGACTTTTCTTTATTTTTTACCCGCCTGTGTTACTATAAATGATCCTGCATCTCACTCAATAACGTTGTGCGTGTAGACTAGCGTGTAATAGCTCATCACCAGTGATCGGAATAATATATATCGTAAAAATATAGTCGTAAGGAAGTCTCCACTTTCTGTCTCTGTTCTCTGAAGTTTAGGCAAATTTAGTCAGCCCATTCCGATCACTGCTCATCACTGATACTACCTTTGTCGGACACGATCCCTGATGAGACAGCGTGCTTTTTGGCTAGGCCCATCAGTGAGTTCAAGCCCGCAACTAGAGTACCCTAAGGCTTTCATTTAGTTTTAAGTTTCAAGCCCTGGCTGAAGGTCTTAATTTATTGAGTCAGCCACAGGCAAGTCCGGTTAAGTAGCCGGCAACCTACTTGGTTGATCTGCGAAAAGCCAGTCCCAAAAAAAAAAAAAATTGTTTCGGCCTTTGTTCTCAGAGTCGCTCCCAGGTAGGGCAGAGCGGGGTCTTGTGAGCCGCGGGGTCTCCTGCGCCACCCACAGTAGTACACAGACGGTATAGGTTAGATAGAAGTAAGGGACGCCACAAGAAGCGGAAGGGGTATGTGGCTCGTCCGCTGTTGCGTGAGTAGCCGGCCGGCGTTCGGTTTGACTGTGCGCGTACGTTGACTCTATTTTCGTGCCAAAAGTAAAAAAAGCGGCTTTTCGTACCTTTTGGTCTTCAGCCCATGTTTTTTATGTTACGGCAATCAAGTAAGTGTATTTTAATTTCATAAAATGTGTTCATACGATGACAGAATCAAAAATAATGTAATATTAATAGTCTTTCTGTGGCTCGCTGCAATTGGTAATAAAATGGGGAAGGGGTCATTTGAGCCAAAACAAACGGGGTCTCGTGAGCATGGCTCATTAGACCCCACAGTTGCAGGTTGATGCTGTGTTGTGCTTCATAACTACACTATTATCAATTTGCATTGAAATCCGGTGTTCAGATCATCCCCAAGTGCCTATGAAGCTCTCTACAACAGGTATCATTTACAGGTTGCGAAACTACAAAAGAAAAACTGAACACCTATAGTCTCCCAAGATCCGATGGAACGTGCTGCAGAAGAAGTTATCAATGGCAAAAGTATTCGAAAAGTAGCGTGGCGTGGCAGAATTACAATCTTTAGACCTGGAAGTTAATGTACCTTCACTAGCTATTGAAGTTGAACTAGCCTATGCAGTAACACCATCGCAATCGCCCGTCACTATATCAACTACCCAAGACTCGCGGAATGACTAAGTAAATCGAGGGCCAAATGTTGCAACGTCATCTACCGTCACAGATAATTTTGTCTTTTCACCAGAATTTGTGAGACCATTTCCAAAAGCAGGGCCACGGAAACAACAGAAAATACGAAGAAAAAAGAGAAATCGTGCCGTATTGACTGATACACCAGAGAAGGACCAGGTTGCTGAAAAACAGAGTAAGCGGAAGAGTAAGGGCAGTAAGAAGATACTCAAGACAAAAAAAAAACAGAGAGTGAGAAAAGCTATTTATAAAAGTTCTTCTGAATCTGACGATGAGGCAAGACCTCTTAAGAGAGCTAAAAATTTCCAAAAGAAAAAAAAGTACCGACGGGGAAGACACCTTGTTGTGACACCGAAGAAGAAGAATATTTCTGCCTTGTTTGCGTCGAAGCCTACTCTGATAGCCTTCCAGGCGTAGAGTGGCTCCAGTGCACCGATTGCCGCAAATGGGCAGATGTTAAGTGCACCTCTGCTGCTGGTGCAGTTTATATTTGCGTCAACTGTGACAGTGATTAGGATAAGCTAGTTTTTACGTTTGTATTGTTTCCCAATAAGTATTATTACCTAAGAATGTTTATTAAAGATTTATGGTCGATTTTATTTGTAGTTTATATTAATTCTCTTATGAAACAAACCTCTTAAGACCACTGGCTCAACTAGCCCCGTGGGGTGGCTTAATTGACCCCACCTAGTAGGGTCAAATGAGCCACCTGACGTTTATGATATTCATGTAAATTAGTTTAGTAAACTAAGTATTTGCTACAATTTTTTGATGGTGTTACATAGCCAAATAAATAACCTATTTATTTTAAAAGGTATCATTGTTTATCACTTCATTAATTCGAAGCTATACTGCTTTGAACAAAATCATGATCAAGTGACCCCACTCTGCCCTACCCAATGATTCTATTGTTTAACTTAGTAACGTGATAAGCTCCGTATCTACTATCTGCACTGCGCCCACGTCCTGTCCAAGTCATAGGAATGTTGTGACACAGATATCTATGAGAACTGTCATCATTTATCATCATTTCAGCCGAAAGACGTCCACTGCTGGACATAGGCCTCAAGTTCCGCCACTTCGACCGGTTTTGTGCTTCCCGGAGCGGACTCCTGCGGCCCTCACAAGGTCATCGGTCCACCTTATGGGAGGCCTTCCAACTTTACGTCTTCCGGT
This sequence comes from Polymixis lichenea, assembly GCA_949091785.1. NCBI lineage: Eukaryota > Metazoa > Arthropoda > Insecta > Lepidoptera > Noctuidae > Polymixis > Polymixis lichenea. Next base: position 4,786,725 of record OX420960.1, read on the forward strand.
GCGCAGTCGCCATTCCAGAACTTTTCGGCCCCTTCTGTTCTGCAAGCAATGCGCCCTGCCCACTGCCACTTAAGTTTGGCAATCCTTCGGGCTATGTCGGTAACCTTGGTTCTCCTGCGGATCTCTTCATTCCTGATTCGATCACGCAGGGAAACTCCAAGCATAGCCCTCTCCATTGCCCTTTGGGTGACTTTAAACCTTCTTATGAGACCCATTCTGAGCGACCACTGTGAGATCTGTAGTACATATTGACTAGACTGTGGAAGAATTTATGGCTAATAATGGTCGCTAAGTGGTCAAAATTCGACCATAATTAGAAGTACTAGTTTTCTGCACTCCTTCAACATATAAAACTTGTAACTATGCCAAATGTCATACTCCTCCGTCAGCATAATTTTCGTTAAAAAGGGGTACAAAGTTTTTGCTTCACGTATTAATATATACATAAACTAGCTTTTGCCAGTGGCTTAGCCCGCGTGGAATTCGGAACTTATCCCTCAAAGAAATGTCAGCACCAACTGGTGGGGTCCGCAAGGGCCGATGCCTGCCAGGGATGCGGGTTGTTCGAAAGAGATACCGTGGCCCCTAGCACACAGGCAATTGAAGGAACACGGGTGGGTTTTAGTCAGTAAAAGTCTGAAACGCGCTCCTGCTCCACCCAGAGCGGGAGAAGTTAGTTGAGGATTTCCCACCCAAAAAATAAAAATAAACCGTGAGAACTTAGGTGAAGTGAGCTCGTCATTCCATCTGACATTAGGGATTGATACTAATGACGGCTCACTTTAAGCTCACTTTACTCAAGTTATCACGGCGAGATATTTACAGAACAGCACTGCTGAGCCGTCCGTGAACCTCATCTGTGGAGATTGTCTTTGCTCGGAACGTAAGCATCTTCTCCACAGAATTTTACTCATGAAATACGAAGACATTTTATCCCCGACTATACCCGCCTAACTTGATATGCTTGCCTTACCAGCAAGGGTTGATATAAAACAAGTCCTTACTTGCGAAACACATTCTTAATTAATTTACTTGCTTACTTATTGATTGTTCACCTTATGGGGTCTTGAGCGGTTAACCTTCGAAAGGATAAAGCTGTGTTGTGTCATAATATTAATGATGAAAGTTTCTCTTTATTCTTGTCATCGTCATCATATTTTGTCGCTAAGTAATAAAAACGGTTCGATAGATCATGTGAAGCTACGCTTGGTCCGTGGATGGGTGACCACCTTTACAACGACCAAGAAAAAAAAAGTCAGCTGTTCCATACATTTTGTCAATTTAAGTGAACACAAATGTATTGAACAGCTGATTTTTTTTTCACGATTTCAAGGTTGGTCCCATAGAAAAAGATGTTCAAAATGATGAGTACAATGACCCCTTTTCGGGTTTAGGGTAAACAAAAACGAATGTATAAAAAATATATGTAAACATGTCGAACTGATAACCTCTTTCTTTTTGAAGTCGGTAAAAAATGCTGGTATTCAGCTGCACCCGTTTAGACTGGAAAACGACTAGAACATAGTTAGGACATAGCTGGGCAGATAGATGATGATGATTTGATCTTACCGAATCTAACCTAAGACTGATTTCTGCAGTCGCGTTTCGGCCTCAAATCAAAATCAAAAGTCATTTATTCAAACTAGGCTGGTGTCAGCACTTTTTGAAAGTCAAAATTACATAAGACAGTCCCCTAGCATGCTCGCCCTTCACCGTTAACTAGTGCTTTAGCTGGGAAGAAGAAGTGGCGACAACAAGTCTGTTCTGTTAGAAGAACTTAATTCTATACAATAAGTAATTAATATTACGAAAGACAAAGCGTTCAATTAAATTATTTGCCATATTATGTCAGCTAGCACACGCCAATATACCAACAAAACATTGAAAATTACACTCAAGCAGATATATATTCACAAAAACGTAAACAGAACTTAATACCTAAATAAAATCACACTACGTGGCATAAAACCAGTGCAGTATGGGCATTTTTGGAGATGACCATACCTTCAAATTACGTAAAATGTTGAATAAAATCACACATATAACCGTAAAAGGTCATACAATAAATTCTCCTTCAAACTATGTCACATGAATTCACATAAGATCTTCGATTACAAGATTTATCATCCAGTGTAGTGCAAAATTGTATTTTAAAACAACGTGGTAGAGTCTGTTTTGAATGTAGCTCGTTTGTTTGTAAAGATGTCGATGAGTCAACGACAAAGTTATGTTTGCAGTTGGTCAAGTTTATGTGCCTTTTATGAATGACTGGAATTCCTTCTTATTTGGAAATGAGAACGAAAAGAAGATTAAGAATTTTGCTCAGAAAAAAACTGCTATAACCTTTGCACTCGCGGCCTATTTCCTGGGCCTATCTGCCGACATCTGATTTATACAACATTATTTTTATTATATATGCGAAATCTGAATATAGTTAGTTCAGAATAAGTAACTGAAAAAATATAACATAGTGTAAAAATTATTGGAATAATAATTTTTACACCATGTTATATTTTTCCCCAAAGAAATTTTGCAAGTGTGATGGAAAATGTTATCACCAGTTAATTACAATACAATCGCCGTACGGTTAGGTTCCTACTGACTAATTATTATCAATGAGCACAATACGACGCTGGACCCGGGGAGCGGTGGTGACCATGTTTGTGTAGACAACTAAGTAACATAACAAGCTTATAACTTTGTGATTTTTCATGATTCAGTTTTGAAATTTTTTACATAGATTCTTTACACAAAAATACTAGACACGTGTTTCGGGTTTCGCATATACTAAAACCAGGGTTGTATACGTAGCGGCACCTACATCGCCACATGCGAACTACTCATCACACTGACGTCACGCAAAATCCTGCATCGCGCAAGCTGAGTTTACCGCGCAACACCCATCTGGTCGGAGGATCGTCCCTTTTCTATGGAGGATGAGTAAACTTTACATCCTGTTCCTAATGCCTGTATGAATATGTTTGTCCATAATAAAATGACTACGCCGCAGTGGCGAAAGCACCATATAACACGATTCCTACCGGCTTCCCTTCGGGGATTCGCATGTAACTCTGTCGCTATTAAAAAATGGCACGTCAATAGTGGCTACTATTGTTAAAAAATATATTTACACTACGGGTATTTAATTCACCATAACATTCAATGTTTTTTTTAGCTTTGTATAAAAACAAAAAAAAATGATCTATATTAACCCGACACCAAAACGTCATAATCGGGAACTAAACACTCATAAAACAGCGATCCCGTAATGATATACTTTAGGTCACGTGGCACCGCTTGATATGGAGGAGAGCAAGCCGCTGTATAACGGGTTATCGTAGAGACAGATATAGAAAAATTCGTCAGCGAGAACGAGACGGAGGAATATTGAACATTTGGTTTTCAGTGTTAAATTTGATTGTATTTAATTATTTACTTTACTATATTAATTTTAGAATGATAGTATTCTTCATTACATAGTATTAAACAAAGTCGCATTTCTTGTTTGTACGCTTAGAGCTTTTAAACTACGCAATGGATTTGAATGCAGTTTTCATCAATAGACAAAGTGATTTAAGGAGAAGGTTTACATGTATAATACACCCACCTCCACGCGGGCGAAGCTGCTGGCAAAAACGAGTTATTGATAAGTCAGTAAATTAAAGCCGCTTCGGCTTCTCTCTTAGAAAAATTGACACCTCGCCTCTGCTGCGGCGGGCACCGGGTATCTTACCCTGTGGAATCACGTCTAGCCTCACTGGAGTAGTGGTCGCTATTTGATGCAAATGGTCACCCATCCTCTTCTAAGGAGCTTGTGACTAAGTAAAAAGCTGAATCAGGTTGAGCTATGCTTGCCTTGGTAAGTCCGTGACCACCTTTTCATAAAAGCACGTTCAGCCGTTGGTCCTGGCTGTCTTTCGTGGATCTTTGACAGTCGTAACGGGTCGTCAGAACGAGTGTACCAACCAAAAGGTATCCTGCAGTCCTGCTGGGGAGTCTGTTACGCTAGTTCTTTTTCCCAGCAAAAGCACTAGGAAGCGGCGAATGGCTGGCGTTTTGAGGGACTGCCTTATGTAATTTGACGTTCGAAAAAGTTTTGTTTCTCAGCCTAATTTGAATCATATCAGCCGAAAGTGTGGTGCCGGACGTAAAAGAATAGCACCATTCCATTTCTTCCCGTGGGTGTCGTAGTAGAAGGCGACTAAGGGACTTACTAGAGAACGGGCAGCAGCGTTCTCTATGCATTTGACCACCATACTGCGATCGCCAACCCGCCTACCAAGCGAGGCGATTATGGCAAATCTCCCCCTTTTGTGGGAGGCTTATGTCTAGCAGTGGACGTCTTTCGGCTAATTTGAATAAATTACTTTTAATTTTTGATTTGATCATATTCCCCAGTAACTTGGTTGTAGTCGTTCCATGTAAAATAATGGTATTCAGCTGTATCCATTTAGACTGGAAGCCGATCCAAACAAAGTTGAAAAAAGGCACCTAACCGTACCAGGTCAGTGCCAGGGTGAATGTTCCCAGGCTGATTTCCGGCCACCGTAGGCACGGGCTTGCGGACGGCGAGTAATGGGTAGCTCGCTGTCCGGTAAGGACCAAGCCCGGGTCGACGGCGCGTTGTGTTCCACGCGCGCCTCAAATAGATGTCAGCAGCAACTGGTGGTGTCCGTAAGGACCGATACCTGCCAGGAGTGCGGGTTGTTCGAAAGAGATACCGCGGCCCCTGGCACACAGGCAACTGAAGGAACACGGGTGGGTTTTAGTCAGTAAAAGTCTGACACACCTTCCCGCTCCAGCCAGAGCGGGAGTAGTTGTTTGATGACTTCCCACCCCAAAAAAAAACCGTGTCAAGATGCACTTAACCTTACTTACCAAAAAACCATGCCATTTAGTCGCATGTCCGCTGATGTTGTTATTTATGTAATAAGAGACACAATTTAACTAAACGCAATACCACCTTGTATGTATTGCGAAGCGGTTTGGCCAAATGAGGTAACATGTACTTTATCACGAGTATCTGTAGATTTAATCTGTGTGCCGTTTATACTTATTTTACCTCTGTTTTAGCGTCACCGTCAACATCAAAGTAATCTTTGTTTTCGTCAAAATAACGTTGCTTTTCGGTTGCTGCCACTAACCAGGCTGTCAATATCATAGGGATCTTTATTGTCGTCACAATAAGGTTGCTGTTGACTTACTGCTATCTAAGGTAAAATAACTATGAACGGAGTGTACTTTTAAATGATATATAGTAGTCAAATACAACATTATTTTTAGTATATGCGAAAACCGAAACACGTGTCTAGTATTTATTTTTAATTAAAGAATCTATGTACAAAATTTCAAAACTGTATAATGAAAAATCACAAAGTTATAAGCTGGTTATCTTTTTTTTTGGTTGGGAAATCATCAAATAACTTCTCCCGCTCTGGGTGGAGCAGGAGGTCGTGTCAGACTTTTACTAATTAAAAACCCACCCGTGTTCCCTCAGTTGCTTGTGTGCCAGGGGCCGCGGTATCTCTTTCAAACAACCTGCACCTCTGGTAGGCATCGGCCCTTGCGGGCCCCCATCAGTTGGTGCTGACATCGCTTTGAGGCGCGCGAGGAAAACAATGCGCCGTCGACCCGGGCTTGGTTCTTACCGGACAGCGAGCTACCCGTTACTCACCGTCCGCAAGCCCGCGCCTACGGTGGCCGGGAATCAGCCTGGGATTCCCGACGCCCAGGGCGTCTCCTGCGAAGGCTACGGCCGTGAGGGCGTATGTACTGCCTCTCGCTCACGTGCGCCGCCTTCCTCTTTGCGAGCATCACTGCTTCGCTGAAGGAAGCGACGGCTACCCATGCACTCTCGCTCCGTACCATGGCCTGGACCAGGGCTGGACGCGAGAGATCGCCGCCGCCGATCGCCTCCACGAGGACACGGCGGTGCTCCGCCCAAGCCAGGCAGACCTTCACCGTATGCTCCACCGTGTCCTCAGGGCGATCTTCGCAATGGAAACACCCGGGCGTTTCTTCCCGCCTTATCCTAAACAGGAACCTCCCGAAACAGCCGTGTCAGGCGGAAGGTCAGGACGCCAAGTTCAATATTTGGGAAAGGGCTAGGCAGATTATTAACAGTTGTACTTGCTTCGATAGACACAAAGGACGGAAAAACAGCTTTAGCATATATATCAAAGCTAATTGACCATATTATTCGTGCATACCTTGACTACATATTTTTATTTCCGTTTTTGTAAGGACTTTGCGACATTAAATTACTTGTTTCTTCAAGGTTGGTGCATATAGTAAATGTTTTGATTTTGTATCCTTAATTCTTGTGTGATGAATAAGTGTTTAATTTTCATTGAGTAAATAACTCTGCCGTTTTTGTAAAGGCAAATATTCAACAGATACTTTTAAGTCATTCTGAACTTGTAATGTGGTTTTAAAATTTTAAATTAATGACCCTCTAAAGAAAATTGAGCGTCTAATGATGCCGAATGACGTAGTAAAACTAAGCTCGGGTACCCTGACCAAATAGGTTAGGTTTTTTTTTTGATGGGAAATCATCAAATAACTTCGCCCGCTCAGGGCGGAGCGGAAGGGCGTGTCAGACTTTTACTGACTAAAATCCTACCGTTGTTCCTTCAGTTGCCTGTGTGACAGGGGGCCACGGTATCTCTTTCGAACAACCCGCACCCCTGGCAGGGTTTGGTTAGGTTAGACCTGTGACCAACTATGCGCGAGTCGAACTGATCGCAGTTACTTGGCTATCACTATCACTACATAGTATAAAACAAAGTCGCTTTCTCTGTCCCTATGTGTCCTATGTATGCTTAAATCTTTAAAACTACGCAACGGATTTTGATGCGGGTTTTTGTTAATAGATAGAGTGATTCAAGAGGAAGGTTTATATGTATAAAACACCGACCTCCACGCGGGCGAAGCCACTGGCAAAAGCTAGTTTAGTATAAATAAAGAGTTATGAGGAAAAGGGTGTAAAGTTCGCTCAACCTCCATGGAAAAGGGAGGATCGACGAGGACGGGTGTTGTGTCTGATGGGCTTCTACCAGACGATTGATGTCGGGACTAATAGAATAGAATAGAATTTTATTTGCTCAGAATGTAGATATTTACAATAAGGTGGTTACAATAATGTTAAAGAATCCTTGTACATTCTACCTCTTTGGCATGCAAATATTGATGCAGTACATCATCAAACACATAATATCTTTACCAATACATGATACAAAAAATTCTTTACGAATACACAACTAAAATTTGTCAGCTAGAAAATCCGATATACTTAGAGTAGAAACATTTCAACATTTCAGTTTCAACAAAATGACGTTCTTTGTATATGCAGGATTTTGCGTGATATCACTGTGATGCGTAGTTCGCATGTGTAGAGGGTAATTAATGGATAACCTTGAAAAGGTTCATGGTAGAACGTATGGCCATTCAGAAAAAAACATTTTTTATTTGTTTTTTTTTGTGTAAAAAAGCTTTTCCAAAGAAAAAACAACCGACTTCCGAAAAAACACTACAAAGTGAAAAATTACTTTGATTTTGGTCGAAGTCGGTGTCGTTGGATATGTATTTTAATTTTTTGCCACCGCCTTTGTGTGGTTTGTGGTCGCTACAAGTATCCTCAAAATGTGCACTTTACATGAGTATCATAGAAAAATCGGTCTGAGGAGCTGATGCAAATCCGTGTTTGGGTTTTTTGCTTGCGACATTTATGTTCTGTATTCTACACAAAGGACACGGAAAAAGTTATTAGGGGTCATCGTTTTTTACAGGGAAAACAAAATGACAAAGTATTGTTATATGCGTCGCAATTGCATTTTTTATTTTTGAATTGTGGCATACTAAATATTCGTTAAAACTAGGAACATAACTCACGAAATCCCTTTCATTGTTACAGATCACCAAATCGGGTCCAACGTCCAAACCCTGCGGCATTCCGAACATGAATTTACGAATTTCCCATCAGGCGACTCAAACACTAACGTTTTTTCACCTCTTACCACTTTATCTACCTACCCCCCTCCACTAGAACAACCACTACCCCCCGACTATGATAAAACACCCGAAAATAAGGCATCAACCGTGCCAAAGGCTTCAATGAAATCCGAAGACGATTTTGACGTAAACGAGTATTTTGCGAGATTACACGGGACAAGATATGTGAGCGCACCTATCAATAGTAATCCTGACCAGAATGCTAATTTAGCAGCTACAGAAGAAAATCTAGAAGAGATTAATTTAAACGATGAAAAGAACATTGAAGTACAGCAGAGTTTGACGGCTGATATAGCTCAGAATTTCTCTCAGCTGCCCACGGTTTTGCCTCACGTAGCTAGCGCTGTTTTCAGCTCATTTTCTAATATGCTGAACTACAAGAGTAGGGAGCAAACTCCTGATGATAGGACTTCAGGGTATCAAACCCAAGATGTGCCTTTCCAAAGCCCTGTGTCCGCACCTGGATTCATAGGACAACAGAACTTTGCGGTAGATACGCCATTGATGGCTGAAGATGTGGTGAAGGAAGTGGCACCACCACCGAAGGAGCTTCCGAATGCTGGTGAGTTGATTTTTAATACTTAATTTACATTTTAGTTAACACAATCCGCGTAGGATTTCTTATCATTGGCCTTAATGACGAACTTGCAACCTCTATTTAACCCATTTACGGAATGACTTTAAAAAAATCCTTCAGCTTTGTTATAAAAGAAAATCTTTAAAAAATATGCTTCTAGTCCCAGCGGCTTAGTACGCTCGCTAGATCAAGTTAAGCTACGCTTACCGGGGTCGGTCCGTTAATGGGTGACCATCATTACATTCCGAGGCTCCCCGTGCCCATTTCTGGATCTTTGATAGTCATTACGGGTCGTCAGAAGCCCGAATATCTGACAGTGACAACCAGTCTTACCAGGAGGTATCGTGTTACCCCGTAACTGGATTGTGGAGATCAGATTGGCAGTCGTTCTACGTAAAATACTGGTAGTCCCCAAAATTAGTTGGGAAAAAACTAGGCAGATGATGCGTCCTAGCGGCATAGTCTCTGCGTTGTCTGCCAGTGAATGAATGAATAAAACATTAGTATTAAGTAGAAGATTCAAAAGCTTTTTTTATTATCTTCAACTAGTGCATCAACAAGGATGCGGTTCAGGTTTTTAAAATATGTAGATTGTTTCCATTTATTTTTTTTGTCTTGATATTTGCGATAACTGCCAGATTTCATTTCATTGTTATGATTATGACCAAACTTGTCTCAATTTGCCTAGCTTTTTCCCAACCATGTTGGGTTCGGCTTCCAGTCTAACCGGATGCAGCTGAATACCAGTATTTTACATGGAGCGACTGCCTATCTGACCACCACAACCCAGTTACTGGGTAATATGATCCCCCCTGTTAAGACTGGTTGTCAGACTTTCCGGCTTCTGACGACCCGTAACGACTGCATCGGCTTAACGTTCTTTCTGTGGCACGAAAGGGGTCTTGGTATGTAAAGATCCACCACTCCGCGGAATCATCGTGACAAGTGTAGCTTAACCTGATCTATCGACCCGTACAGCTGTTATTACTTAGACACATGCAACATCGACCGGTTCTGTACTTCCCGCATCCAGCGGAATCCCGCGGCCTTCACAAGGTCATCGGTCCACCTTCTGAGAGGCCTTCCAACTCTACGTCTTCTTGATTTCCACATACATTAATACAAATCCCATCTTCAACATTAGCGCCATAGTTTTCAAAGCATGGTGTTCTGTTCTCACGGTAAACGCCATGAACTTTGAAAGGTCAATGGGAACCATCGCTCGTGGTTTCGACAAACACTGAAGTTACTTGCGAAAGTTTTTGTGTTTGTTATCTAAGAGTTGTGTCATTATTTTGTACTAGTGGGTTCATTCATAGAGTAAGACAAGACAGTCTTTAAAAAAATCCGGCTATGTGCGAGTCGGACGAAGGGCAAAAAACGCCGAAAAATAAACAAGTTTCTTGTATTGATACCCCCTTTAATGTTATGCTTTGTTTTTATTTTTCATTATTTTTAGTTATAGCGGCAACAGTAATACGCATTCTGTGAAAATAAAAAAAAAACGTAAAGGGGTTTATTCATAAACGTTGATTAAAGTTAAAAGATGTTTAATCCTTTGTATGCCGGAATGATCCACGCGACACAACGGCTTTTTAATTGTTTCTGTAAGTATTCGTGTATTCCACCGGTTATTTTTTTTTTTGGGTGGGAAATCATCAAATAACTTCTCCCGCTCTGGGTGGAGCGGGAGGGCGTGTCAGACTTTAACTGACTAAAACCCACCCGTGTTCCCTCAGTTGCCTGTGTGCCAGGGCCCGCGGTATCTCTTTCGAGCAACCCGCACCCCTGGCAGGTGTATTCTACCGGTTAAACGTCAAAAATGTATCGTTAAACAGTAGCTAATTATTACTTACCTTTAAGGTGAATCTTGTCGACATTTTTTCCATCCAAACATCGGGAGTGTATTACTCCACTGTTCGACAATGTACTTCAAAAATTAAACATGGTATGGTCTTGTCTCATTATTAATATTATCTGTACGGAAACAGAATACTAAAATAAAAGGCATTAAAAAGTTATGAGCCTACAAATATTCGTTTTTCTTGCTAATTTAACCTAACTTTGGGCGTGTTAAGTTAAGTAATGAAAGAAGTGTAAAATCTCGGAAACCAAGTCGGTACCGACAAAGTACAATTATCGAAAAGTTCAATAAACTTTATTGGTATCTAATTGATTTATGCAGTGGTTTTTTCACAAAACCCGATCTTCCGCGCCTGTTTTACTAATAATGATCCTGCATCTTACTCATTAATGTTTTGCGTGTAGACTAGCGTCTGACTGCTCATCACGGTTACTACCTTTGTAGGTCACGATGCCTGGTGAGACAGCGTGCTTTTTAGCCAGGCTCACCAGTGAGTTCGGGCCCCTCACTGGCTCATAACTTTTTAATGGCTTTTTATTTTAGTATTCTGTTTCCGTACAGACAATATTAATAATGAGACAAAACCATACCATGTTTAATTTTTGATATACATTGTCGAACAGTGGAGTAATTCACTCCCGAAGTTTGTATCTCGGTTCCCCTTAAGCAGCGTTTATAAAAACAGGGATTTATTTTTACATGCCGCGGCAGTTTCTCAGTTCAGACTTACTAAATCATAAACACTATCTAAATCACAGGAGACATTTTCTTCACTACGTGCTGTAAACAACTTATTATGAATAATAACTTTGCGCGTGAAATTATTAGCTCTGAGGTTATAGTTGCGTGTGCGTGTCCTATGTACGGGATTAATGATCTACCTTCCAAACGTAAATGGTATAATATATTATTACTACGCCTTTTTTTTAGGGTGGTAAATCACCATATAACTTCTGCCGCTCTGGGTGAAGCGGGAGGGCATGTCAGACTTTTACTGACTAAAACCCACCCGTGTTCCCTCAGTTGCCTGTGTGCCAGGGGCAGCGGTAACTCTTTCGAACAACCCGCACCCCTGGCAGTACACACGGCTACACATCAAGCTATACATTTCCAGTTTACGCTGATCTCGCACTGTACGGAAATCCTATACAATGCGAGGTCAGCTTATACGGGATTGTGTAGCGTTATGTGTAGCCGTGTGTACCATTACACCTGAGGGGCAATCCTCGTAATTTTAAGAACATTGACAGTCGGATCTCGGACTCAATCTGTCAAAAATATAAATATAAACATCTCTAGTTTTCATACATTTTTGACACGTTGTTGACACTTGATTGTCGCCGAGATGAGACTGCGACTAGATTTTGAAAGTTTTTAATTACGAGCATTGGCTTTCATTTTTCTTAGAAGGGTTAGACAGAGGTATACCTACAGTACACCCACATTTGAAATGAAATGAAAAAAAAAATGAAATTAAATAAAATCAAAATTAAATTAAATAAAATCAAAATTAAATTAAATAAAATCAAAATGAAATAAAATAAAATAAAATATTATCATATTATGATTCTGCCATTTAAATCTTTCATCATTTAAAATCGTAAAATAGTCACAAACTGACAATTCATAATATTAACTGCGTTGACAGCACGCAATTCATCTATTTGACAGTTTTGTATGGAAATTCGTAAAATGGTCACCAAATTATGAATTGCTTTATTAAAGTAAAATGTCAAATAGCAGAATCATAGGGGAATTCAGCAAATGAATCACTTTTAGAGGAATTGCTTAATGTGGCCTTTTTAGACCGGCAATGGTAATGAAATAATTTGGACAAAGTAAAGCACTTGTCAGACAGACGCAGCGGGGGACTTTGTTTTATAATATGTTGTGACGATATAGTGGCAATAACATATTGACGTGTCGAATACGGCAATGGAAACCCACAACATTGCCGGTTCGCAGTCGCTTGCCAACATAATTGCCAGACAGCTGGGCGCAGGCTAGAAAACTGGCCACATGCTGTTTCATTTCTTAATCACACATCGCGTCGCGTACGCCAAACGTACCTACGTCTACTGCCTTTGATTTATCAACTAGTTGTTTGTGTAAAAAAAAACTTGAGAGGTGTCAAGGGACACCCGGATGGAACGAAGTTCCTTTCGATTAATTAGTGAAGGAATTGTAATAAAATTTTAAAAATTGTATATATACATACACACACACACACACACACACACTTCAATGTCAAAATAATTTGATAACTGACAGTGACTTTGACAAAAAGACAATCACGCTAAAACGGCTGGATGGGTGTGGATGAAATTTGGCACACAGATAGTTTAAAACCTGGATTAACATGTAGGATACTTTTTATCCCGGTAGTACCTTCCCGTGGGATAATTTCAGACCTCTACGCGGGCGACGCCGCTAGCAGAAGTTTGTATTAAATACATGCTCCATTTCAGATAGGTACTCACTAGTCTTGTGTAATTCATAAACGATGAACGAATAGGAACCATTTTTTAGCACTGCTACTAAAAGAAACGTTTCCGAATGTTGACTTGTAATCGGAATATTAGTACGCGTAACTGGCGTGGGGCGGGCTGGACACCTGTCGAAGGGGGATGCCAAATGTCGCCAATTATTGTAAATAAATAAAAAAACATCAATAAAACATTTCATACTGTTACCTATATCTGAAGAGTTACTTGAATATAGCGTGCAGTACGGGGATGAAAGCGTATTTCCAAATCTGCCTAAGTATTTCTATTCAAATAAAGGATTTTTTACCAAGTTGAAATTAATATCTTCGTTATTGAAGGCTTATAATTGGTCAAGAAAGGTTATGCAACCCAACTTTGCTCAGTGTAGACCGAGAAGATAATTTACGAAGTGGCGCAAATGTCAAGCGTGCCCTAGGCGCCATTTTCTATTGGTACGCCCCTGGTTCTAATAGCTCCTCGTACATTTACAAAGAGCCATAGCGTATGTCTGAACGAGAACGAGAGTGACAGCGACTGATTTGACTGATACGATTTCAATGAGACTTTTTTGAGCGAAGACCGAATAGAGCTAATAGAACTAATAGAATGAACTAGTTCACTGACCGAAATGAACTAGTACCGAGCGATCTTTAAAAAAAACAACCGACTTCCAAAAAAAAACACCATAAAGTGAAAAATAACTTTAATTTCGGAAAGCGTTGACTTTGGATATGTATTTTAATGTTTTGTCACCGCCTTCCGAAATTAAAGTTATTTTTAATTTTTTATTAGTGTTTTTTGGAAGTCGGTTGTTTTTTTTTTTTTTAAGTTCTTATTTTTCACTTTTTAGTGGTTCACATGTGCATACCCCCTCACCCCGGCGTGATGTTATGTTATGAACTGGTGTAAACAATAGGCAGACATGAGATTTTTGCAATTCCAGTCCATTTGCTATCATTTATTGAGGAGTTCCGTTGCCTATCTCCGAAGTTCTTCATCAGATCTTCACCAAATTGAAATGGGACCACTCCGAGAAAGTACTCTTCCAAAAACTATCCAAATTGCTTCAAGTGTGCCTATAAAATTTGAAGAGTTCTCACTATTTCTCCAGGATCCCATCATCAGATCCTGACTTGGTGATCATGGGACCACCTGGGAAGCATACCCTTTCAAACAAAAAAAAATCCAAATCGGTCCAGCCATCTTCCAGTAATCGGGGAACATACATAATAAAACCTCCTCCTTTTTGAAGTCGTTTAATGACCGAGCAGGCACAAGACTAGTTCTCACACAGCATCTAGGTAGTCTGATATAACCTGAGCCTAGTCACGGTAGCAGCTAATTACCTCAGTGGTAATTAGCCTGATAACTAGACAGGGAAAGTGGTTTTGTCACTCCATCAGTCATCCCAACCACTTAGACCCGTCGTCCACGATGCTACTCAAAAGAAACCAGTTATAAACTCAAATTATCATTGAATAGCTTGTGGCTAAGTAACACAGCCGCATGGGTCGATCGATCAGGTTAAGCTACCGCTTTGCCGCGGTAGGTCAGCGGATGGGATCTTTGTTTTTAAAAAACATAAAATGTAAAAACTTACTAGTGGGACCACCCGCTACTTGTACCCTAGTAGAAAACTACTTTAGAAAACTTTAAATGTAAAAATATTCTCCAGCCTGTCCCCACTTGCTGCCCTCCCTGACAGTGACTCCTTGAGCCGAGGCTCGTACCCCGCAGGGGGTGCCCTCAGTGCGCAGTCGCTATAGGTTTAAGTGTTAGTTTGTAAGCCCTGGCTGGAGGCTCTTAGCCTAAAAACTATTAGCCCCCCACAGGAAAGCCGGTTAAGTAGTTACGGCCTCTCAAGGCCAACTACGAGATGCCCTTCCCAAAAAAAATAAAAAATATAAAAATATGTATTCAATCCGGATAAAAGTCAAGTGGTTCTCTACTCGAAACCGCGTCACAGACCTGACCCCCCCGGCCCATCTCCATGTTTGGCAAGCCTATCCCTTGGGAGAAGCAAGCTAAATATCTAGGAGTGATCATGGATCAGCACCTCTCCTTCTCTGAGCATATCAAGAAGGCGTGCTCACGCGCCGCCTTCGCTCTAGGAAGGTTGCACTCTGTTCTGAATGCACGCAGCAAGTTGTCACTCAAGTGCAAGTTGCGAATATACACGGCGTGCATAAGGCCAATCATGACCTATGCTAGTGCAGTCTTTCACACACAAAGCCCCGATACATCCATAGGATACAGACCCTCCAAAACCGTTTCCTCCGCCAAGCTTACAGGCTACGTTAGGAACGAGATCCTCCATCTCGACCTTATAATCCCCACTATAGCTCAGTTTCTAAAACGCATTTCAAAGCGTTTCTTTGATTCCGCCGCGCAACACCGCAATCCACTGATTGCGAAGGGCGCTAGTTATGTCCCCAGTAGAATCCGCCGGCCGAGACATGTCCTTTCCGACCCTGATGACCCCACCACTCTCCTTCAAGAAAGCACCAGTACAGCACACAAATACAGACCGTGTTTCCGACCTCGCCGCCGAGGACCTCGCGCCCCGCGAAGACCCCGAGTTAACGAAATGGCCCCCGACCGTCCCTTGCCCGCAGAAGTGCCAGCCCGCGCCGAAGCTGAGCAAGTAGAGTTAAAATCCCCGATATATAATAATAACGAAAATGATTTGATCCAGCCTGTCCCCACTTGCTGCCCTCCCGACAGTGACTCCCTGAGCCGAGGCTCGTACCCCGCAGGGGGTGCCCTCAGTGCGCAGTCGCTATAGGTTTTTAAGCATTAGTTTGTAAGCCCTGGCTGGAGGCTCTTAGTCTAAAAGCTATTAGTCCCCACAGGAAAGCCCGGTTGAGCAGTCACGGCCTCTCAAGGTCAACTGCGAGATGCCATACCCAAAAAAAAAACAGTATTCAATAGTGCGCGGCTCAATAAACGAAAAGTGTAATTATTATGATGTTTCAATGCAAATCCCCTACAGTCATGGTCTCTCTTAAAGTTCAAACATTATATTATTTGAATTTTTATGTGGGTCTAACAATGCAGGGCCAAGCATGGCAGGGCCTTTTGAAGAAAGAGCCGTTAGTCTAGCTTTATATACCAAGACCACTCCGTGCGGCGGAAACACGTTAAGGCGTTGTGGTCCCGGCTGTCATTTGTGGATCTTTGACAGTGGTCACGGGTCGTCAGAAGACCGAAAGTCTGACAACCAGCCTTATCAAGGGGTTGTGGAGGTCAGATAGGCAGTCGCTCTATGTAAAATACCGGTACTCAGCTGCATCCGATTAGACGGGAAGCCGACCCCAACATAGTTGGGAAAAAGCTAGGCAGATGATATAACAATTAAACAGAGTTTGTTTACATTCTCAACTGATACTTTTGGAGGAGACTATAGCCTCGTGGACGATAGACTTTAGACTTTAGCACAGGTGGTTTCAATTATAACCAGTGTAACTAGGAACCAATTAAATAAGGAATAATGTTAATAAATGAATATTTTAAAAACTGGTTTCGCTTGTCGGGAAACTTAAGAAAATCATGTATCATTTAGCGGTGGACTGGTTTTTCTTAATTGATGTTATCTTTAAGAAAAGCAGCGGCGGTCCAACAGTAACTGCCCTGACTTACCAGTTGTACGTCTTGGGTTCGAACCCGGCGCGTTACTTTGTGTAATTTATTTCATCGCCACTGCTCTAAAAACGGTGAAGGAAAACATCGTGAGGAAACCAGCATGTCCTAGAACCAAAAATTCGAAGACATCTACCAGCACGCACTGGGCTCGTATGGTAGATTACTGCCCACTCCCTCTCACAGAGAGGAGGCCTGTGTCCCAGCACTGAGGACTTTAAAGCTGATGATTAGGATATGGCAGTTAGATTGGCAGAATCTGGCGTATGATGGTCATTCTGATGGAAAACAGTGTGTTATTTTGAATTTTCTCTTCTCTAAAATGATGCTACTCCTGCCATTATCCCAATTTATTTTGTGGTCGACGCAACATATCTTTTTCTCCCACACTTCTCTATCAGTCGTCATCTCCGTAGTCACACCCTTTCTAACCATATCATCATTCACACAGTCCATCCATCGTTTCTTTGGTCTCCCCCTACTCTTATAGCCATCGACATTCATACTCAAAATTTTGCTCACGACATTTTCAGTTATCGGTGCCACTTTCAAGCTTCCTCTTATGTACTCATTCTTCCTTAAATATATTTAACTTTCCTCATGGTGGTTCCGTGTGGTGCCGGACGTAAAGAATAGCACCATCCCATTTCTTCCCGTGGGTGTCGTAGAAGGCGACTAAGGGACTTACTAGAGAATGGGCAGCAGCGTTCTCTATGCATTTTACCACCATACTGCGATCACCAACCCGCCTGCCAAGCGTGGCCATTATGGCAAACCCTCCCATTTTTTTTGGGGGAGGCCTATGTCCAGCAATCGACGTCTATCGGCTGAAATGATGATGATAATGATCTCTTTTAGATCTGTAAGTTTGCTCTTTTCTTCTATTATTAGAAGAAATCATAATTTTTTTTAAATATTTTGTAAACTTACGAAAATCTTACTATTTTAGAGACTGAAATAAAAGAGACTGTTATTCAGTAAATTAATGGTTTATGATCAATAAATTAGGTTCATATTGCTCACGATATTCCCTAGTTAATGAAAACATAATTTGTACGTTAAAAAATAAAACTGAATTTTCTGTTCTGGCCGTTCGGTCTATGAGAGCGTGCGTATATGTGTGTGTGTATTTCGGCACAGGTATAGGCAGGTTTATAAAACAACAAAATGTGTAAATTCTGTAATTTATTGACAAATATGCCCACACTGCACACACACTCACACCCAAAAGCACCTAATCATCTTGTCATAAGTTTTTAATCTTACATTCCTTATATCTTTTATTTTTTTTATGTTATTAATTCTACGAATAAATATAAATGTTTACGTTACTTGGGAAGGGACTGGACTCACAGCACAGGGAATCCTATTGTGGGGTTCAGGGCATTTATCTAGCACCTAAGGCTTGAACGGAATAAAGTTTTTATTTATTTAAATTTTTATGTCGCGTTGTTAATTAGATCAAATAGGTCCGTAGGGCTCAGCAGGTGTCTGCTCTGGTGAAAAGTGGATGTACTTGTCACCTTTGACCTTTATCTATAACCCAATCGAAGATACTGCTTATTTTTTGTTAAAGTCTTTTCCCATATTTCTGGTCCCTAATAATCTTATGCTCTACTACTAGAGTACATTTTATCTTTACTAACGAAATGTTTTCTATTGTTGCAGGTTCATCGAACTTCCGGATAACAACGAAAAAGAAATACGCCCAAATACCAGGACTTAGTTCGGGTACTAATTTCGAAACAGCACAAAAAATAGAACTCAATCCACTAACTAAAAACGTTAAAAACTATTTCGTACCGTCAAATGACCAAAATATCTTCACGGAAGCAATATCAACTTCAAAAACGAATAATATCGCGGAACAAACTCCTTCAAATGTACCCGAAACTTATAACATATTCAATCCAATAGGTGATTCTTATAATCCAGCAAGCGATTTTCAACCTTCAGTGTTAAATATTCCAACAGAAATGGAACCAAAACCGTTTGAAGAAAGCTTACCGCCACCGCCACTGGCTACATATGATACAAACGCTCCCAGTAATGCAATTCCTCCACCTCCAATGTTTTCGACTCAGAAAGCGGGGAGTCAGACGGGCAAGTCTGTCCTACCACCATCTGTTGCTAGGCGCATTGGCTCGAATCACCCGGTAATCAAACAACAACCCATGCAAACAATGAGCACAGAGAACATATTCGTTCCAACATTTGACCCAATGAATTATCCAGTTGGAGCGCCAGCACAGCCAATCGGATCTTCTTTCAACGAAATACATTCCCAATCTGCGTTTAGTACACAAATTTTGGTTACTGAACAGCCAACATCTCTGCATCAAGACATACAGGCTGGTAGCATGCCAAGCATACCACCACCAGCACAATTTACACAGCAACCGCCATCCGGATTTGCAGCTCCACCATTGGCACCTCCCATAAGTGTTATAGCACAGCCAAGTAAAGTACCAACCAGATTGCCACCACAGAAATTGGCTTCACCACCATCAAACATGATGCCAACAAACATCGCAGCTCCACCTATGTTTGCTCCAACATTGCCATCTAATCCTCCACCGATGTTTGTACCATCTACTGAACCGGTAAATGGAAAATCGAACTCTGGACCTGGATCATCACTGCCGCCTTTAAGCAATATATTTTCACCAACATCACCAGCTGCTCAAACGATATCACCTCCAGGACCAATACAACCACCAATAGGATCTACTCCAAATATTGGGTCAGGATCATTCATCATTCCACCACCCCCTGCCAATGATGGGCCATCTATTTACAGTCCAATAGTGCAACAGCAACCGAAACCTAGCCAATCTTTTGCATCAGAGCCAGCAAAACCTTTAATAGAACCACCAAAGGCTACAGGAGGTGTTAACTATAGGATGAACAAGAAAAGACCCCAATATTACTCTGGGCCAATAGATGGAATTGGTTCTATCAGCAGCAGCATCAAACCTGTTATTCCATCTGCAGATTCTGCAACATTCCAAGGTGCTTTGTTTACACCTGAGCAACCGAAAGCTGATCAAAACGTGCTATCATCAGTGCCGTTTGATTTAAGTCAGCCAGCAGAAACTACACCTTTGATTGCTCAATATAATTTAGCTGATTCAGCGGTTAATGTGCAACCTCCATCCGATTATGACATCAGTCAGCCAGCCCCAGGATATCCACACTTTGATATCACTCATCATATTCAGAATACTGAGTCACAATACAGCACAGCATTTGATTTGAGCCGACCTACAACTGACAGTTACGAACAACAAGAAGAGCCGAAAGAATCCAAAGGATTTGGCATTATTGGGTCGCTGAAATCGAAGCTCAGCAGCATTGACATAAATAAGATTCAACACAGCGTGACCACTTTCTTTGATCCGGCTTACAAAGACCCCACAAAGGAGGAATCAGCGGCACAGATTGCACAGCAAAATGCGCCTTATTCCAATGTGCCGTATGAAGCACAAGCGGCTCAAACAAACCTAGAAATATTTGTGCCAAACGCTCAGCAGAATACTCAGCCGTACAGTTATGATTTCCAAAATCAGAATGCCATGTATCTGAATAACGAATACTACAAGTATCCGAACTTCCAGAATCAGGGTCAGCCATTGGCTGGTCATTGTTCTAATAGCCATGACTATCCGAGCCATTCAGCACATCCTAAGCCTTATAATAGCAATACCCAGCAAGTCTACCCAGAACAAAATATGAATACGACTATGTTCCAAGACACATCAACTGATATACCTACGCAGGAAGCTACCGAACAACCATCTGCTCATGTTAACGTTAGTGAACGACCAAGAACGTTCAAAGAGAATCAAGAATATAATGCTGAAAGAAAAATGGATGAAAACGTGGCTAGAGCTGGCCCCGAAGTTGCTAGACTGGTCCAAAGTAGAACTATGATCGAAGAAAGATTTGCGAATTTTGGTCATTTGGATAACTTAGAGGTACAGGAGCCTATAAAAGTGCCAGCAGCTAAGGTACCATCAAATCGCGATGCTGTCGCTCCTCAAGCTACACAGGACAGGACTTTTATAAATGAATCTTGTGAACAGATTCAACATGCTGCGGAAGAGCCAAAATTAGAACCGATAGCAATGTTTGACCCCAACACTGTTAATCTATTTGCTAAAATGACAATAGATAACAAAGAAGCTAATAAAGAAAATACATCGAGCATATTCACAAGCAAAACTTCTGAAGAGACAGAAAATAGAAGCATATCAAATAGTTCACAATTTCCCGACTTTCCCGAAACGGAAGAACCTTTTAAGTTAGTTGAAGAAATACGATCCAAGTTTCCGATTAATTTTTCTGACAAAAAAGAAAACAAAGAAAAAATAAACGATGAAATTAAATCGCATAATTTATTCGCAAGTCCGATTATTTATGACAGTAAAGAAACAATTATCCCAAAGGATAGTTTATTAGATTCTTTAACTAAAGACGATGTTCCTATACTTGGCGTGTCATCGGTACCATTGTTTGGCCTAAGCACTGTACTTGCTGATAAATCTAAAGAGTATATTGCAGCTGACTTGATCACAAGTCTGTCGGATAGAAATTCAAGCATGAGTTTCTTTGATCATACACATAAACTAGAAGATTATGGTGCTAGGCACACTGATGAATTAAGTCGACATTCAAGCTATAGTTTTTTTGAAAACGTGCACACTCCCACTCAAGAAGAAAACGCTAATAACAAAAACTTAGACAGGTTAACAGGCCAATCTAGCGCCAGTTTCTTTGAAATCGCTTCATCGTCTGATTCTAGGAACCAAAATGCAAAAGATAGCACTCCTGATAATCAGGACAAGGGCGACGAAAATCTGACTGCAAATGATGCTGGAAATATTGGTACAGAGACTCAAGATGAGAATACTTCCGAATTAAGCATATGCGAGACCTGCCGAGAAGTAAATAAACCAGAGGATAGGGAAAATGACCAGGATGTCACCAACCAACTTATAGAAAACATGAGATCACAAATACAGCTGTCGAATCCCGTAGAAACGACTCTAACAGAACCAGCTGAACGCGAACCGACCAATAACGAACAAGTTAAATATGATGCTGGGCAGTTTGACGAGATAGCACATATAACTGAAGAAACTATGGAAACAATACAAGTCCATTCAGCTGCAGAACTGCTTGAAGACGTCGATGAAAGGAAACCTATAAACTACGGTTGGACAGAAAGTGCTCTAAAGGAAGATTACAATTTCAATGTCGACCCGAATGCTATAGGGTTCTATGGGACCAATTCTCTCTTGTTCGATAAAGTACCCACAAGCGCTGATGAAGTTAAACATCATGAAGACTTGTTAGTCAGACAAATGACTGCGCCTTCTGCGCCGCCGGCTGAAGAAGAAGAGGAAGAAGATTCGAAGTCTGATGAAGCTGGAAAAATTGACGTAAACTCAATAGAGCGGGACGCAAATAAAGACTTTCCACTCTTCGAAGAGTTCGTTATAGAACCTTCGGATAAGGATGATGACGATCACAAATCAGAAAACGAGTTAGATTCGTTCACAAACCGAGTCGAGAAATATAAGAAAAAGGAACCATCCGATGGCGTAGATCACCAATCGCTATTTTACGACATCGCACCACAACCAATAAGTATGGTATCTTACTTCGACACGGGAAATTATGCCGTAGAAGCTCACTACAGAAACACCAACACAAAACCCACTCCAAGCATTCCTCCAGGTTTTGAAGAAGAGTTCAAGAGAAGGGTAGCTTTAGCCAAACAGAGAGAAGATAAAATAAGGAATGAGTTTAAGACAGTTCCAGAGACATCAACACAAACTAGGACAACATCTGTTGCTACATATTGCTCATCCCGTATAGCACCAAGCTACACTAAGGTCCAGCCTATTGTACCCGTAGGATTTAATATTGAAGCTAACATAACCAGCTTAGTTGATGAGCAAAGTGAACCATTGCCAGATTTCCCGACTCCTCCAATACTTAGTAAAATTTTCGAAAAAAAAATCGATAAGGAAAATTCGCAAGACACTACAAAAGACACAATTGTGAAGCCGGAAGAAAAAAAAATGAAACTACCGCCGATTCCAAACGTTTTTGATCCGAAACCTGTTGAAAAAGATACAAAATTGCCGGAATATGCTTTGGCTCCTGGTTTTAAGGCTGCTGAAGAAACGCCATTGCCAGAACTGTTAACAGCGTTCAGTTCAAAGCCTGATGAGAAACTGGAACCGATTCTGCCCCCACTTGCAGCCTTTATTGCTTCAAAATCAGAAGATATTCCTGAAACGATTATGCCACCGTTTGGAGCGTTTTCTACATTGAGACCGGAACAAAATCCTACATCGATGTTGCCTCCGTTTACACCGTTTAGCTCCTTACAATCTGATGACAAGTCGGAATCGATTTTGCCTCCGTTTGCAGCCTTCATAACTTCAAAAGCTGAAGAACAACCTGAATCGATGTTGCCACCATATTCACCATTCACTTCACTAAAACCTGATGAAAAATCTACGACGATATTACCATTTGGAGCCTTTATAGCTTCGAAACCGGATGATTCGATGTTACCGCCGTATACACCATTCGCTACTTCAAT
The DNA here is from genome assembly GCA_949091785.1 of Polymixis lichenea. Classification (NCBI taxonomy): domain Eukaryota; kingdom Metazoa; phylum Arthropoda; class Insecta; order Lepidoptera; family Noctuidae; genus Polymixis; species Polymixis lichenea. The sequence goes on from OX420960.1 coordinate 4,809,920, forward strand.
AACTCAAGAAAATCCTGCAACGATTTTGCCACCATTTGGACCCTTTGCTGCTGCGAAAACCGACGAAATATCTGAAACAGTTCTACCGCCATTTGCAGCCTTCACTAATCCCGAAGAAAAACCTGCCGAACCAAAACTGCCCGACCCCATAAACTTCTTCGCTGACTCAGCCGCGAACAATCCCCCAGAAAGCTTTAGCCGCTTAGCCAGCTACTTCAGTACTCCCCCAAAAACAGACCATGCCAAATCTTTTTTTGAGTTAAGCCAAAGTCAGAATCATTATAGGCACGCCTCAACAGAACAAAAGACCAAAATCATCGATCTAATGCAGGACTTAACATCAGTTCAAAATATAACAGTAACTAAAGACCAAACAATAAAACACGTAAACTATTTCACCGTAGAATACGACACAGCATTACCTGAATTTAATAAACACGACGTTAATAAAGAAAAAGCCGAATTGGTGGATGATATTAAGCCAATAGATCTAGATAGTCTTCTAACGAATTGTAGGCACTGCGCGAAGATATTTGAAGCTAATTTTAAGGTTAGGACCGCGGTTAATGAGAACGGGGAACAGGGAGCCGTGAATAATTCCAGAATGGAGCCTCATAAAGAGAGTGGCCGGGGTTCGGTCACAGTTAATTTCGATGGGATGACGATACAGGAAGAGCCTAATGAGGGAGTCGCGGAGATGACGGAGGTATTGATATTTGTTTAATTTATTAGATAATCTTATTTATTTATGTATTTATAATACTTATTTGTTTGCAAGTAAAATGGGGTAAGAAATGAAGCGTCGATGTTATTCAAAATTCGGACTTAGGGTAAAAGCCGGATAGTTGCTAAAACCTGGGCACGCTCGATCCATCATAGACCAGATCAATCGCTTATCATCATGTGTGATCGAGGTGAAGAGCAGGCTCTTTTACAAATAAAAAAAACCGGCCACTGAAAAAGTACGAAACAAGAAAATATTTCAGATAGAGAAATCAAGATATATGTACAAAAATTGACAAGGTATAGTCGTGGTAGCAATGGCTTTATAATTTAGTAGGTGTTCCATGTACAGGCATTCGACCACGGCATTGCATACGACAGCCGCGTCTGTGTCCCGTCCTTGTCTCACGACCCTTGTGTGTGGCCCGAGCCTAACAGCTAATACTTGTAGTATCATAAATAAATTCACATGGTATGGGTTCTCTAGAAATAAACGAACGCACATATTACATACACACATAGTCATACATACACAGACTCTCACACACACACAAACACTCTCACCCACATGCCACACCTCTCTACATTATACAAAATAACACATACAAAGTGTTTTAGTGTTTTTTATTTAATTATTTTATTTTACTTTTTTCCTTTTGTAAATCTTAATTTATTTTATGAATCTTATGATGTGAAAGTCTGGAACAAAAATGTCTTTTTTGTGGGGCGTTGATAGCCGCGCCACAGTATTTTAGTTTTGCAGCTATCTTCGTGTCTTTTGTAATGCTATACCTAAATTGTTCCTTATTAAAATATTTTTATTTATGTTACTGACGGGTTTAAAGAGTCCTCGATTTCGAAATGACTTACACTTATACTATATTATTATCACTTATATTTTATTTAATTTCTTAAGAAACTTACAGCTAGGATAGAGATAGTTGACGGTTATTGAAAGAAACCCAATTAAAAGTTTTCGCTGACAATATTAGGGCAGCACAATAAACAGCAGACAGGCAAGCGTAAGTAAGAATAAGTAAGCACTCGGAGAGAATTAAGAAAAGACAGGCAAGAGAACAGGTTTTAGTGATCTTCAAAGAAGTTTTGCGAGTAATTTTTTAAGTTTAAGAACACTGGTGGGGAATAAATCAAGATTATCAACATTCTGACACATCGTGCTAAGTGCTAGCTCTTATCATATAAGAATTTTGTCGATATATGTATGCACCGTACAGAGGGGACATACAGAGGTTGACGATTCGTATCATGGTATTCGGAGTATTATTTCTATGGTCTTATGTGTGAATAATGAATGTAACGTACTATTTTTAAGCCCTGTCCTAATGTTTCCAGAACCGATCAGCGACGGAGTATACACCAGTAAGACATCACTGGTTCTACCGGGTGGATATTGAAGACAAGTCCATATGGAGAGGCTTCTCAGTCGTAGATTCCAGGAGTCTGGAGGCTGCTTATACAAATCGTAAGTAATTTTTTTTTTACTAAAAGGGCCTGCTCGTGACCTCGATCACGCCTGATGGAAAGCGATTGATGAGGTGTATGAGGGATCGAGCGTGCCCAGAAAACGCCTGTTCACTCTTGTTTTGAAGGTAGACGGTAGTTAATTTAATTTAATTCGCACGAATGCAGCACATGCAGTAATTTTTTGCTCCGTTGTAATCCTATATGGCGTTTCAGTGTGAGGATAAATAAAATTGATAAATAGAAATTAATAACACGGTTAGCTTCCATTCTAACCGGACTGCCGGACGTAGGTTTTTAATACAAGGCTTATGTTTTTCTTTTTTTTTTCTTTTACAACGCCATATTGCCGTCAAATCTTAAACAATTCCGTTTAAATTATCTTTCAAAGCTAATTTTATGTTGCCGACATGATTCATCACAGCAGGGAAGCAAAATACATACATACATAAATAAACTCATGTCTTCTTCATAGAGGAATGTTTTAGCAATTACACTTTAAAGTTAAGAAACTGATGAAACTAGAAGAAAGCAAAAACATTTTTTTTAATATCCCCCCTGGATATTAAAAAAAAATTTCCAGGGCCAAATAAATTAGGGCTGAGTAAGTAGTAGATGACCCCACCTATCCACCATTTTCGTATGATCAACGTATACAACATATTTTAATGTATGTTCGGGCATAACTCCGTCATATATAGACGGATTTGCAAAATTCTTTTTTTGTTCGAAAGGGGTTTATTCCGAAATGGTCCCATAATATAATACATTTCATATAGTTCTGATGATGCGTTTCGGAGACAGACAACGGAACTCCTCAAAAAACGACAGCAAACAAACCGCGATTGCTGCTATTGCATAAATATGCATTGTTTTGACCCCAAGGATGATGAAATTTCGAATTGTGTAGGGTAGGTACTGTAACTAAAAAGTATAAACTAAAAAACTTTTCAAAAACAAAAAAACAACGGGCTTCGAAAAAACACTACAAAGTAAAAATAACTTTAATTTCGGAAGGCGGTAACAAAAAATTAAATTAAACACATATCCAAAGTCACCGACTTTTGGAAGTCGGTTGTTTTTTTCTTTTGAAAAACTCTCTTTCTATTAATTATCACAGTTATGCGTTCTAAACGAATCATGGTTTTGTAGACAATCATATACACTGTGGCCGTCGAGTAGAAAGTTTGTTGTCAGTGTGATTTTGACAGTTTCGGAAGGAGTATTCTTCTGAAATAGTCTAAATTTATAAGGACCTAGACAATTATCGTTAGAAACGAAAGACATAATGACAGATTGTAGAAGGATATCTACGGTGCGATGTCAAAAATGGAGAAACGAAATGTCACTTTGTATAGAAATCGCTTGTCTACATTTCTCGGTACAAAACAATCAATTGTCTACGCGGAAACGACATTTTTTCTCATGTTAAGCCTGCTGGTCTTATAAAATCAATCAGTAACTTGTAAAAGAATACCAGATCATTTGTGCTTTCCAGCGGACCTGAACGAACAAACTTTGGTAGCGACCGACGGCGGCCGATATGACGTCAACGTCATCGGCAGACTCAGGATACCTGTGTACTGGGATGATAAGCCCACTAATGTTAGAAGGTATGTACAATATCGAAATACTTTATTTCATATAAACCTAATACAGGATCATTTTTTAACCAGTGCGCAAACTGCAACCATGAATTCAGCATATCATTCTAGACCGACAGCGCAGAAATTTTTCGTCGGTTATACAAAAAAGAAAAAGTTGGTCTGACCAAAATTATGTCTGGACTCAAAGGCTCTTTTAAAAAAGAGCCTTTGAGTTTTGTTTCGCTATTTCTTGTCATGGGTAGTTGGATGTAGGAAATGTCGACTCCATGTAGCTTATTTTTGTTTAAAAATGTGACTTGTAAAAGTGATTACGTTATCCTGTTTACGTCTTTTTACATCGTTCTCAATTTCTACATAAGTAAGCCTTTTTTGTAACAATATTTTGACGTAAAAGAGTGTCCATGGAGTTTCTTGCCCGTTCTCCCCCATAGATACCTACTACGCTTTGGAATGGACATCTACTTTTTTGTAACAATATTTTTGTAACTAGAGTTTCTTGCCCATTCTTCTCCATAGATACCTACTACGCTTTGGAATGGGCATCTACCGTTTTGTAACAATATTTTTATAACAAAAGTTTCATGCCCGTTCTTCTCCATAGATACCTACTACGCTCTGGAATGGGCATCTACCGTTTTGTAACAATATTTTTGTAACAAAAGTTTCATGCCCGTTCTTCTCCATAGATACCTACTACGCTTTGGAATGGGCATCTACCTTTTTGTAACAATGTTTTTGTAACAAGAGTTTCATGCCCGTTCTTCTCCATAGATACCTACTACGCTTTGGAATGGGCATCTACCTTTTTGTAACAATGTTTTTGTAAAAAGAGTTTCATGCCCGTTCTTCTCCATAGATACCTACTACGCTTTGGAATGGGCATCTACCTTTTTGTAACAATGTTTTTGTAACAAGAGTTTCTTGCCCGTTCTCCTCCATAGATACCTATTAAGTTTTGGAATGGGCATCTACCTTTTTGTAATAATGTTTTTGTAACAAGAGTTTCTTGCCCGTTCTTCTCCATAGATACCTACTACGCTTTGTAATGGGTATCTACCTTCATCTTTCTAACTCACCGACTCCTTGACAACTCAAAAGTGCCTGTAGTTGGTTTATTTGAAAATAAATGCTTTGAAATTGAGTTTGACAGCATAAATAATGTTTTAATTTGACAATTTACAGATGCAGTTGGTTTTACAAAGGCACCACAGACGCCAGATATGTGCCGTATACGGAACCTGTGGCTGAAAAACTAGAGGTAAATATTTCTTAGTCAAATTGAAACTTAACATCATCACGCCTTGTTGCCTCTGAGGGTTGGGCAGGTGTGTACCTATAGTACACCCAGTTATGTTTAAGACTCATGTAAAAGGGGGTGAAACTATTGCCTTTAAACCCGAAATGAATCCAGAATCCGTGCTGCTACTGAGAAATTCCAGATAACAAAAACCCAGTAACACTTTGTCCGACCTGGGAATCGAACCTGGACCGACCGACATCATGGACACCACTAAACCAACGGGGCAGTTTTTTTTGCGTCTGGGAAATCATCAAATAACTTCTCCCGGTCTGGGTAGAGCGGGGAGGGCGTGTCAGATTTTTGCTGACAAAAACCCACCCGTGTTCCTTCAGTTGCTTGTGTGCCAGGGGCCGCGGTAACTCTTTCGAACAACCCGCACCACTGGCAGGCATCGGCCCTTGCGGGTCCCATCAGTTGGTGCTGAAATCTCTTTGAGGAGCGCGTGGATTACAACGCGCCGTCGACCCGTGCTTGGTCCTTACCGGACAGCGACCTACCATTACTCGCCGTCCGCAAGCCCGCGCCTACGGTGGTCGAGAATCAGCCTGCGATTCCCGACGCCCAGGGCGTCTCCTGTGACGACTAAGGCCGTGAGGGTGCATGTACTGCCTCTCCCTCACTTGTAATTTAATCACCTGTAATTTAATTTAGTTACCTACAAACAAAAGAAAACACTTATCATGCATTATTCGTTTGTCATTAATTTAACAACGGACCACGCGCGCGCTGTCAGTTGTGAGTCGCTTTACCCTGGGGTCAAGCGACTCACAGCTGATGGTGTATTATTCTTGTTAGGTACTCAATATTCTATTGGGGTAACAATATTGGAGTCAATAGAGTAGATCATTTTAAAAAAATCGTTTCTTTGGGAAAGTCGTTTGTTATGATGAGTACAATCATGTGTTTAAATATCGGTCACTAATTACCAGTCACCCTATATAAAATACTGGTATTCAGTTGTATCCAGTTACTAGAAGTCGACCCCAACATATTTGGAAAAAGGCTAGAATAGAAAGATGATGAAAAGTGCTAATTAGAATTGACTAAAACTTTGACTTACTTTTCGCAGGAGGAATACCGTCACGGCATGACAACAGCGGAATGGCACAGACGTCTGGTCCTGCCCAATGGCGAGGTAGTCGTTATGCATGGTCCTAATGTGATGGTCCACTTTCTACACAGCGATGCTTTTAGCACGCCTCCGGTAAGTAACTAAACACAAGTCTTTTTAGCGTAGGTCAATAGGGTTATTACCCTTACCCACATCTTTATGTTACCCTCGTTACCCAAACCTATATTCCATTCAAGGCTATCAAACTTTTATACCTAGAATAAGTGTCTTCCTGCGAATACATTTCGAATTTGCGACAGTATTTTGTCTAAGGGCTGACTTTTCAATAGTCAGGTAACTTTTATTTGACCAATAAATATTGCGGTTTGACAGCTTTTATATAGAATATATGTCAAACTGTCAGATTTACTTTTCCGATAAAAAGTTATCTGACTATTGAAAAATCAGCCCTAAAAGATATCTGACTTTGGTAAAAAGCAAAATCAGATATCTTTTATTACCCCAGCCCTATAACCCTAACCATATTACCCTAGCCCTATTTACCCTAACCATATTACCCTCACCCTATTACCCTTACCCTATTACCCTAATCCACTCCTTACCCCTCCAGCTATTCTCCTTCGGTAAGCGCGTTTACCGCAACCCACCCAAGATCCGGGTGTCAGGAGACCAGCCGGAGAAGATCGACCACCTCATACTGCTGGTCCATGGAGCGGGAGAATTTAAGTGTCAGAAGGAAAAAATCGTTAGTTGTCAGAATTGTATTATCACTCCCAAACGTTGATGTGTTCCTATGATTGCTTGTGGAATTATGTGATCAAGTGTAAAGAGGTATGAGCAGGGATCGAATTACCGGTATTTTTTCTATAACGTTACCAATTACCGTTATGTTAACGATAAAAATACCGATACCCAAAGTTCGTTAACGTTATCTAATTACCAGTATATGTATCGGCAAAAGTAACGATTCTTATACCGGTCTTTTATCCTGCATCTCTTTCTAAATATGACGGTGGGGAGACTAGCATATTTCGTTGTGTGCACGGAAACAATAATAAATACACGCCGAACGTGAGACTACCTTCGGCGTGTATACAATATTTTTTCTGTGCTGCAGAAAATTTAACATAAAACTAAAATTTAACTTTCCAACTAACTGACCCACTCTTTGACTATTCAAAAGTGTCTGTAAATGATTTAATTGAAACAATAATTGGAGTTTGAGTTTTTGGCGTCGCCGTCGGTGAACACAAAGTGGCAGAACTTTTTCATATTGATTTATTTAGTTTCAATTAAAACCACCGTTCCAGCAGGCTTAGCACCAGCACCGATTTGTCGACGGAAGAATAGACATGACTAAATGATGTACAATAGGAGAAGATAGCTATGTTCTTCTATTAATTATCACAGTTATGCGTTCTAAACTAATTATGATTTTGTAGATAATCGTATACACCGTGAAATTTTAATGTTTGTTTTCCCGCAGCGAAATGGTTTTGTCTTGGTAATACAATCGTTTTATAAACCAAAAAATATTAGAAACAAAAAATGGCAGATTAACCATTGTGAAAAATCACCACTTGCGAGAGTTTATTTTGCTTTGAACATTTATGCATCGCTGTTCCCTTTGTCGGCGGTGCGTGTGATTCGAGTAGTACCTACAAGTTACCTCTAGTGTTACTATTGAGTAGTGTTTTATCGAGTTGATGAATATTTTTTAATTATTTTAAAATAAAAAAATATCTTAATTTTTTTACTTTTACTCTATGCTTCGAAAGTACTCCTTATGGCAAGTTGTTTTGCCGCGGGAAAACAACCATTAAAATTTCTCGTTGTATACTTTGTGGCCGTCGAGTAGAAATTTTGTTGCCATCGTGATTTGGACAGTTTAGGAAGAAATATTCTTCTCGAATAGTCTACATTCATAAGGACCTAGACAAAGATCGTTAGAAACGAATGACAAAATGACAGATTGTAGTAGGATATCTACGGTGCGATGTCAAAAATGGAGAAACGAAATGTCACTTTGTATTGAAAAAACACTGTCTGATCTTCGTAGAAATAGAAAGCGTCATTGCTAAGCCTGCTGATGTTTGTGGCATTATACAGGAGAGGTGTATAATGCCACAAACATACTTACCTAGAGAATATAGACATGACGTCCTATTAATTTATAATCTTCCCAAATTTCAGCAATCCAGCTCTCGTCCCCGCGTTGTTCGCAGGGGTCATGACGAATCGGAAATCGAAGACACAGAGCCGTCGAGTATCGACCATCTGTTACTGTTGTGTCATGGCGTCGGCTCCGCTTGTGACATGCGCTTCCGATCCGTCGAAGAAGTCGGTAAGTTAATCGTCCAACCTTATTTCCAATTTATTTGTGGTCGGCGCAACATGTATTTTTCTCCCACGCTCCTCTATCAGTCGTCATCTCCGTAATCACACCCTTTCTAACCATATCATCATTCACACAGTGCATCCATCGTTTTTTTGGTCTCCCTCTACTCGGTATATTTTTAGAATAATAATTTATTTAATAAAACGAGTACATTTAGTCAACAGTAGTAAATTTCCCATACAATTATAGTGCTTAAAAATAAACTATTTCTAAAATATTTTTAAGTGATAATGTTTCGGAATTATAATGTTTAGGTAGCGACCTGCTCGATCTAGGTTTATTCAAACCTGTGTTTCGGGCCATCAGTACAGAAGTAAGTAAGTTAATATTGCCTAAAATAATGCGTGGCAGTATTACCCCATTTTGCCATGTGTAGGGGTAATATTGCCAAGTGTCGTGGTGAATCAGGTTGCTGGCCATGGTTATGGTAATATTTAAAAAAAAATTGAAGCAGCATAAAGCGAACCGAGGGTAAGCTGACAATATTTTTTTTGTTTTATTTTATATATTTATTTATTAGACCAAAAAAAAATTACATGTTACACAATTTGTCTTAGCTACTTAAAGTTATACTTAAGGGGAACCTAGTCGCGAGCTCGAACTCACTGGTGGGCCTGGCTAAAAAGCACGCTGTCTCACCAGGGATCGTGTCCGACAGAGGTAGTATCAGTGATGAGCAGTTAGACACTAGTCTACACGCACAACGTTATTGAGTGAAATGCAGGATCATTTATAGTACAACAGGCGCGTAAAAAATTAAGAACAGTCCTTCGGGAGATCGGGTTTTATGAAAAAACCACTGCATAAATCAATGACCAATAAAGTTATTCGATATTTTAGCTTTGTCGGTACCGACTTGGTTTTTCAGATCTTACACTCCTAACTTTTTAATGGCTTTTTATTTTAGTATTCTGTTTCCGTACAGACAATATTAATAATGAGACAAAACCATACCATGTTTAATTTTTGATGTACATTGTTCAACAGTGGAGTAATACACTCCCGAAGTTTGTATGGGAAAACTGTGGACTAGATTCACCTTAAGAGTAAATCAGTTACAATTGTGTCTAGTTAGCATCTGTTGCCGAACTAGTTTTATAGCCCGTGTTCAGCAAGCAGCGCCTCGAGCCCTCGGACTGGGTATGCAAGTATGAGCTTATGGAAACGAAAAGATGAAACGATTACCCTATAATGGTCGCAGGACTCCGCTACTGTATCATCATCATCATCATTTCAGCCGAAAGACGTCCACTGCTGGACATACTCGTAGGCCTCCCCGAAAAGGGGAATTTGCCATAATCGCTACGCTTGGCAGGCGTGTTGGCGATCGCAGTATGGTTGTAAAATGCATAGAGAACGCTGCTGCCCATTCTCTAGTAAATCCCTTAGTCACCTTCTACGACACCCACGGGAAGAAATGGGATGGTGCTATTCTTTTACGTCCGGCACCACACGGAACGTCTACTGTATAGAATCAATTTAACAGACAGCTGTACTGCTGGAACAGTTTGTTGCACCACTTCTTCTTCCCAGCTAAAGCACTAGGAACTGGTGACGGGCGGGCCGTGCCGGGGGACTGGCTTACGTAATTTTAACATTGAAAACTGTCGAAAGTCATTTATTCAAATTAGGCTGAGAATCAGCACTTTTCGAACGTCAAATTACATAAGACAGTCCCCCAAAACTCCCGCCCTTCAACAAACAAACTCCCCTCGATTCTTAGGTTAATTTGATTAAATTACGTTTGATTTTAGGGGAGACCCATGTCAAACAGTGCATGTTATGACGATGATGATAAGGCAATAAGACAATGGTGTGATGAGTTCTGGAAATATTAACATACCTGTATTTGTTCACAGTTGAAGACTTCAGAACGACCAGCTTGCAGCTGGTGCAGTCACACTACAGAAATTCCTATGATCAAGGAATCGTTAGCAGAGTTGAGGTAAGCAGTAGCACAAAAGTTTATAGAATGCGTTAAATTACAGGTGGTGATAGATTTTGACTTCGTCGCGACGGTAAACTAATTGCTCTCTTCAATTCTCATTTAAATCACAACAAAAAACATCTATGTTGTAATTATAAATATAAACCTTACTTCTTTATCAATTGTTATATCACTACCATTGAGAAATTACTAAATATACCTGACTAGGAACGCTACTCTGTGCTCTGTAGTCTGTGGTAATCTTTCAAATAAATTAACGTTGCAAATTATTTTTGCTTGATTTAATTAAAAATACATCAATTTCTAAATCTATATTCTGATAAAAATTATGTCAGTCATTATGTTATACCTGTCACCGTTTTATTTCACAAAAACTCGAGTGAATTTTAAAATCTATGTATTACACCCATTTTTGAAAAGTGTCTAAATTATATTCTAGAGTGTAAACTACTTAAAAAACACAACATTTTAATTTAATCGATTAGTGCCATAAAAATGCATTTAAATTTTACATTTTCAAATATCGCGCGTAATTTGAAGAAAACGCTAAACGCAGTGGACGCTTTATTGCTCTGTGGGTATGACGTCAGTTTGCTATAAAAACAAATGCGCTGATATTTTATAAGACAATTGTTTATAATTTTAAAATGAGTTATTTTTTCTACTTATCGTTGGTTTGCTGTTCCTGAATGCAAAATATTATTTAAATAAAAATGACTTTGATTACGAAAATAATAAAAGTACAAAGTTGCTCAGTTGACATGCCGTATGACGTAATAACATGGCGGCTACTATTTCATGGTGTTCAAAGACAGATAAAAAAAACTGAAATCTGTAAATTGTATTTTAAAATTTATTTTGTTGTTTCATGAACTAAAACTAACATTTTCCGACTGCATTTTGCCTAAGCTATCTCAATAATATATTTTTAGATTTTTCTTACATAGAGTAAAATACCTTAATTACGGTCGTAGGGTTAAAACAATATTTTCTCGTAAATTTTGCTTTAATTTACTTTAATAATATCACAACTTAACAACACGTCCGTTTACCTCTAAGGTTAGACACAGGTCTACCTACAATACACTCACATTTCGCCAGTTACGTCACAGTCTCAGGCCCATACAACAATGGATGAATCTATTGCAATCATCCGGGCACAAATCGAAACTGGTCTGCTTCTGAGAAAACCCTGGGCCTCGACCACTAACGAGGCTGTCTTTATACTATTTTTAATCCCCGACGCAAAAACAACGGGGTGTTATAAGTTTGACGTGTCTGTGTGTGTGTGTGTGTCTGTCTGAGGCGTCGTAGCTCCCGAAAGGATGAACCGATTTTGATTTAGTTTTTTGTTTCAAAGGTGAATTAGCCGGCAGTGTTCTTAGATATGTTTCATCAAAATCGGTTCAGCCGTTTGAAGATTATCAGCTCTTTTCTGGTTGATGAAGAGATTTGAGCATCTTCCACGGGTCTGATCAAGTCGAAATCTAGTATTCTATTACTTCAATGATATTAGACGAACAAAGTAACCTTGAACTGATGCTGGAGCATCACCTGGAATTTCCAGGATACCCAAGTAACTCACCTACAAACAGCAGAAGCATCGTGCTTGGGCTCATTGAAAAGGCCTCAATGAATAGGTTATGGATAAATGGTGATCAGGACGAGGAATGAGGATTCACTGTGGGGAACATACGCAACGCTGCGCAGATTTAAGCGAGACATTAAGTTTAAAAAGCAGGAAATAAAAGTAAAATTAAAAATTTTAAAAAACCCCGACCCAAAAAAGTACTCGAAAAAGTAAAAAAAAAAAATTTTATTGGCCTTTTAAGTTGTAGGTAATATTTTGATTAAGGCATTGTCAAGTCGGGGTACGGTCAATCAAAACGCCAAACAGAGGTGGCCTAGCATTTTAATTTAACTTTTTACCGTAATACTTTTCACATTGTTCCCAGGTGCTCCCCGTGTCCTGGCACTCGACTCTTCACTCCGGTGAAACAGGCGTAGACAGGCGCCTAGCTCAAATCACACTGGACAGCATTCCCCGATTGCGCAGCTTTACCAACGAGACTGTGCTCGATGTACTCTTCTACACCAGCCCCGTGTATTGCCAGGTATGTGTCGGTAATATTGTCATGAGCGGGTAATATTGTTAAGAGGGTAATATTGCTAAGAGGGTAATATTGCTAAGAGGGTAATATTGTAAAGAGAGTAATATTGCTAAGTGTGGGTGATATTTCCAAGAGTAGATAATATTGTCACTATTGTGTAATATTGCCAAGAATGTGTAATATTGCTAAAATTGACAAGTGCGGGTGATATTGCTAAAAGTAGGTAATACTGCCAAGTGTAGGTAATATTGCTATGAGGGTAATATTGCTAAGAGAGTAATATTGTTAAGAGGGTAATATTGCTAAGAGGGTAATATTGTAAAGAGGGTAATATTGCTAAGAGGGTAATGTTGTAAAGAGGTTAATATTGCTAAGTGTGGGTGATATTTCCAAGAGGGGATAATATTGTCACTATTGTGTAATATTGCCAAGAATATGTAATATTGCTAAAATTGACAAGTGCGGGTGATATTGCTAAAAGTGGGTAATACTGCCAAGTGTAGGTAATATTGCTATGAGGGTAATATTGCCAAGAGATGAGGAGGCAGATTTATACAGGGTCAGTGACTGACTCCGAATTCGAGACAAGTCAGCGCTGACCCGAAAAAAAACCCAATGTAAATTGATTTGAAGTCAGTACAGCGGTATGAAGTCAGCGCTGACTTGTATATTCGCAGACGAATATTTTGAAGTCAGTCCGTAAGTAAGTCAGTCACTGACCCTGTGTAAACCACCTTCATATTGTTGAGTGTGTGTAATATTGCCAAGAATGCGTAATAATTCCAAGAATTGGTAATTTTGCTAAGATTGCCAAGTATGGGTGATATTACCAAGAGTAGGAAATATTGCCAAATGTAAGGAGTTATAAGGAGCTAATTATAGATGAATAAGGCGCTGTATTTTTCCAAGACTTTATGACGTACTGATAAAACCAAGAAGTTTTAATGGTTGCTACATTGTTACATTGTTCCCACATACAGAAGCAACAAGAATAATGTTCCCGAGATTTTGTAATATTCAACTTGATTTTAAAAGAGTGTCCGTGGAGTTTCTTGCCCGTTCTTCTCCATAGAGATCTACGTTTTGGAATGGGCAACTAGCTTCAACCTTCCAACTGATCGACTTTTTGACAATTCAAAAGTGCCTGTAAATGGTTTAATTGAAATAAATGCTTTGAGTTTGAGTTTGAGCTATAAAAAATATTGTTTGCATGGACTAGAAAATTAAAGTGTTTGTTATACTACTCACGGTTATGTACTGGTCCAAAAAACATGAATATTATGATAAGGAAGGCACAATACACAGGGCGGCAGGTGCAGTCAGCGTAAAAAATATCGGGACGAACAGACTGTTCAAAATGATCTCAACAACTAAGAAAATTAAACTTTATCTCAATTGGATAAAGTTCTTGTCAGAATGACATTTGCCCTGTATTGTGTTCATTCTGAAACATTCCTTGTGTCATTGAGTTAATTAATTTTCATAGTTGTTTATATAATTTTGAACAGTCTGTTCGTCCCGATATTATTGACGCTGACAGAACATCGACGAGTAATCTGTTAGAACCATGGATTCAGTAGATGATTCGGGATCTGTACATGATTTTTCTGAACCCTAGAGGGTTTTAAATTTTTCATCGGCTATCAAACAAAACAGAACTATTTCATACCTATAGTTCGACTTTTAATTGTAAGCAATAACTTGACAGTTGAAGGGTTACCAGATTTTGACAAAAAAAAGCTAGTGAGTTGGTGTAAGAATGAACGAAATTTCATGAACTTGAAGTTATGTACTTTCATGAAAAAAAAGATCTTTTAAATTTAATAACTTGTCTTAAGGTGAACCTAGTCCACATTTTTCCCATACAAACTTCGGGAGTGTATTACTCCACTGTTCGACAATGTACATCAAAAATTAAACCTGGTACGGTTTTGTCTCATTATTAATATTGTCTGTACGGAAACAGAATACTAAAATAAAAAGCCATTAAAAAGTTAGGAGCCAACAAAGATCCGTTTTTCTTGCTAATTTAACCGTTAGGTTAAATTAGCAAGAAAAACCAAAGTTATTTGGGCGTGTTTAAGTAATAAAAGGAATGTAAAATCTGAAAAACCAAGTCGGTACCGACAAAGCTCAAATATCGAAACGTTCAATAAACTTTATTGGTCATTGATTTATACAGTAGTTTTTTCATAAAACCCGATCTTCCGAAGGACTGTTCTTAATTTTTTACGCGCCTGTTGTACTAAAAATGATCCTGCTTCTCACACAATAATGTTGTGCGCGTAGACTAGCGCCTAACAGCTCATCACTAATACTATCTCTGTCGGACGCGATGCCTGGTGAGACAGCGTGCTTTTTAGCTAGGCTCATCAGTGAGCTCGTGCTTGCGACTAGGTTCCCCTTAATCCCATTTCTTCCCGTGGGTGTCGTAGAAGGCGACTAAGGGACTTACTAGAGAATGGGCAGCAGCGTTCTCTATGCATTTGACCACCATACTGCGATCGCCAACCCGCCTGCCAAGCGTGGCGATTATGGCAAATCCCCCCTCTTTGGGGGAGGCTTATGTCCAGCAGTGGACGTCTTTCGGCTGATATGATGAACTTGTCTTAAAAACATGATGTAATATGCACTATTAAAATTTTAGAATTTGTTATATATTTTATTTTTCAGTAGTAAGGTAATTTGTTTAGTTTCTTGCTATTAAAAGAAATTTAAAAAAAGGAAATTACTTTTATTACTAAATTATTAATTATTCCTCTATTCCACATCTTGCAAATGAATTTCTAAAGTTTTGTCATTCACTCTTTACGCAAAATCGTTCACTACCTCAACACTATAAGTTTTAGTATGGTAACATTATTTTTCTTTGAAACGTCAAGTTACTAAATAAAATTAAAAGTTGAACTAAACGCTATCAAATGTATAGGACACCAATTTTTCGTCGGCTATTATTATTATTATTATTTTCAGAATCTTTGATAAAGTACCCACCCATAAATTACGTTACACTTTCCGGAGGGAGAGGATCAACGGAATGTGACATCGTGTCACAAGGGGACAGGGGGGTCAAAAGCTTTGTGACGTCACATGTTAAAATATTTGACTTTATATTAATTTTATTAAAGAATATTTTTTATTTCAAAAAAAAAATCTTGTTTTAATTTAATTAGTTCTAAATATAAAATTTTAAAATATGTGACGTCACAGATTTCACAGGTGTAACCAACTGTGACAAGGGGGTCAAAAACCAGGCGCATAGAAGTCGCGTCACTGTCCCAGCCACTCTGAATTTTGTTATTATTTCAAATAATCTTTTCCAGTCTATAAAATCTTGTATTCTTCTTCCATAGACCATCCTGGACACGGTGTGTAAGGAGATGAATCGTATATACGACACTTTCCTTCAGAGAAACCCGAATTTTACCGGCGGAGTGTCGTTAGGAGGACACTCTCTCGGCAGCGTCATACTGTTCGACCTCCTTTGTCACCAGGATGAGGTGAGTAACGGAAAGAAAGAATAATGCTAAGAGCTCGGGTTCGGGATAAATAATTTACATAAAAAAACACTAACAATTTATTAAAATAGTCACAAATATAGTAATCAGAAGCTGAAATGATCTGTCATGTTTTGCATTAAAACTTATACGTACGTCGTACGTCTGTAAAATTGAGTAAATCAGCGAAATTAACAGAATTTCGTAAACGGCCTCTTCAGGTGGATCTAGTCGACATTTTTCCATACAAACTTCGGGAGTGTATTACTCCGCTGTTCGACAATGTACAACAAAAATTAAACATGGTACAATTTTGTCTCATTATTCATATTGTCTGTACGGAAACAGAATACTAAAATAAAAAGCCATTAAAAACTTATGAGCCAACAAAGATTCGTTTTTCTTGCTAATTTGACCTAACTTTGAGCCTGTTTAAGTTATAAAAGAAGTGTGAAATCTCCAAAATGAAGTCGGTACCGACAAAAGTCAAATATCGAAAAGTTCAATTATCTTTATTGGTTATTGATTTATGCTGAGGTTTTTTCATAAAATCCGATCTTTGGAAGGACTTTTCTTAATTTTTTACCCGCCTGATTTACTAAAAATGATCCTGCATCTCACTCAATAACGTTGTGCGTGTAGACTAGCGCCTAACTGCTCATCACTGATACTACCTCTGTCGGACACGATGGCTGGTGAGACAGCGTGCTTTTTAGCCAGGCCCATCAGTGAGTTCGAGCCCGCGACTAGGTTCCCCTTAAGGAGCCGAGTAAAAAAAGGCAGAAACGCTCAGAGAAAACGAAGTAATATCGATCAGTAATTTTAATATGGGTATTTTTTTCAAAAATCATGTATATTTCCGTCCCTACCCCGGCGGTAGGGATGGAAATATTTATATATTGAGGCGAGGAAAATTCAATCTTATTTCAAGGCCATAATACTAAAATTTCTTATTAACAACAGATGGCTTCAAAAATAATAGTTTTGATCATTGTATCATGCTTTTAACTCAATACTCTATTAGGGTATTTTCCAATTTATTAAAACCTTTTTTAAATTTGAAGATTGGGACGAAATATTTAACAGAAAAATAAATCTATTTATATCCATTTTCTAAATCAAATTTATTTTTCGTTGTTTTGAATTTACCCCCAAAACGCTCCTTACGATGGCTTTTTTATCACGTGACATCAGCTTTGTGTAAACGGCACCGGTACAAATACTTAGTTTGGCGCAGTTTTAGAAGTATTTGTGCACAGAGGCACCGCACTCCGGTGATATCACTTTCTATCCATTAAAAATCTTGTTAATTATAAACTCGACATTCACTTGTTAACAACTACTTTAGTTTACCCAAAGTTGACGTCACGTGTAGTCACGTGATAAAAAAAAACTTCGTAAAAGAACGTTTCCTATCTGACCACTCTGAGAAGTAAGGTCGAAACAAACTCAAAGGTCACAGGCTCTTTTAAAGTCCACACATAATCTCGGGCAGATCATGTGGATAATGTTCATTAATTTTTTTTGTTTTTTGAGGGTGGGAAATCATCAAATAACGAAGCCGAAAGTTTGACAAACAGTCTTACCAAGTGGTATCGTGTTACCCAATAGCTGGGTTGTGGATGTCAGATAGGCAGTCGCTCCATGCAAAATCCGGTATTCAGCTGCATCCGGTTAGACTGGAAGCTGACCCCAACGTAGTTGGGATGAGGCTAGGCAGATGATGATGATGTTTCATTGCCCTGAATGTCTGTAAATTAAACAACAAATTAACTTTGCAGGTAGCAACAGACGACGCAAAAACCATACCTGGCAAGACGTATGTGAAAGGTCCCGCGGGCACTGGCCAGCCCTTCGTGCGTTACCCAAGCTTAGCATTCGCACCCGACGCCATGTACGCACTGGGCAGTCCTATAGGTAAGATTTCATAAAATACAAAAAAAAAACAACATGACATGAGATGACGACATGACATGATATCATGACATCATCGTGAAGTCTGTATCGTCGCTAGGCCTGCGTAAAAGGTCCCGCGGGCACTGGCCAGCCCTTCGTGCGCAACCCAAACTTAGCATTCGCGCCCGACTCTATGTATACACTGGGCAGTCCTATAGGTACGATTTAACAAAATACAAAATAACAACATGACATGAGATGACGACATGACATGACACAGTGACATAACACAACGTCATCCTGTAGTCTGTTTAAAATCAAAAATCAAAATATTTTATTTCACATAAACCTGCAAGGGCACTTATGAAACATCTTAACACTTATGTTTCATCGCTATGCCTGCGTTAAAAGGTCCCGCGGGCACTGGCCAGCCCTTCGTGCGCTATCCAAGCTTAGCATTCTCGCCCGATGCTATCTATGCACTGGGCAGTCTTATAGGTAAGACAAATATATCTCACAATACGAAAAAAACAATAGAAAAAACAGAAAAATGACGACATGACGTAAAATTATCCTGGAATCTGTATCATCGCTAGACCAATGTGAAAGATCCCACGGATACCGGGTAGCCCTTCGTGCGCTACCCGAGCTTAGCATTCGTGCCCGACTCGGCAGCACTGGGCAGTTCTATAGGTAAGATATGACAAATATACACCGTGACATTTTAGTCGTCTTACAACGGCAGCCCACTTCATGTATGCAATGACTACTAATCATTTATTTAAAAAATATATATATTTTTAAACATTTGCATATTAAAAAAAATGAAAATATCATTCACTAAGACGCATGACGTAGTTTGAAACACCCTGTTATGGAGATGGAATTAATGATGGAATGTAATAGTAGGTAGGTAGATACATCTTCTACCGTTTTACACGTAAACATTATTATCAGGGAGGGTGTTGAATAATTCTAAAGCATTATTAATTTTTGTTTAATTGTGTTCATAATTATGTTTTAATCGCGCTTAGAGGTATTTTATGTCGGATACATTGAGTGGACCACCTTTGTAAGACGACTAAAATGTCACGGTGTATACAACATGACATAATGAAATGAGATGTCAAAAATATGAGATGACACGAGATGACGTCATTGCATGATATGACGTCAGAACACAACACGACTTGAGATTAGCACAGTACATAAAACGCCAAAATATGACTAGACATCAAAAATATATGACATGACATGAAATTATTTATTAATTCTTTCATTATCTATGCCATAAAACCGTTTTTATATTCTCAGCTATATTCGAATGCATACGCGGTGTTGATTCCTTGGGAGCGGACTTCTCTCTGCCGACGTGCAAGAATTTCTTTAACATATTCCATCCCTACGATCCAATTGCATATAGGTAAGTTAACATATTAATTACTAGCTTATGCCCGCGGCTTCTCCCGCGTTTTTGTCTAAAAATATGCCACGGACGTCAAAGTACCCTAGAGGAATAATAGGGTATTCACCAATTTATTAAAAACTATTTCAATTTGTAGATTGGGACGAAATATGTAACAGAAAAATAAAAATAAATTGTTTGATATACATTTTCTTAATTAAAAACGATTAAAATCAAATTTATTTTTCGTTGTTTTAAATTTACCGCTAAAACGCTCCTTACGATGACTTTTTTGTAACGTAACCACACGTGACCTCAGCTTTGTGTAAACTAAAGTAGTTGTAAACATGTGAATGTCGAGTTTATAATTAAAAAGATTTTTAATGGATAGAAAGTGGTATTACTGGTGTGCGGTGCATCTATGCACAAATACTTCGAAAACTGCGCCATACAAAGTATTTGTACCGGTACCGTTTACACAAAGGCGATGTCACGTGTCGCCACGTTATAAGAAAGTCATCTTAAGGACCGTTTTGGCGGTAATTTATGTTCGTATAACTCATCAAAATGGTTTGGTCCCATAGTAAAAGTTGCTCATAATGATGAGTAAAATGACCCCTTATGAGGTTTTTGTGTGTTTTTCCAATAACCCTATATATACAACGTGTAACGGAAAGGGTATATACATACCAAGGGCACGGCTTCTTTGGATGATATCAAACGATATTGGAAGGGTTTTTTAATCTTATCTCTACATGTTCGGAAGTTATGAGAATTTTTAATACATTGATACTGAAAACCGAACTTTTCAAATTGAAATAAACACATCACTCGGAAGAGATTTATCGTGATATTGGCAAGTAACGTGGAAAGTTATTGACCTACGTAGTGCGGTGACACGTTTGTTATGATTTGAATTTAAGAAACATATGAAACCGAAAATTTGGTATCAATTCTTAGAGTATTTTATTTTGAGTTGAAACTATGTATAGTGATTCTATACCAGCTGTTATCTTTAGTGCTTAAGGATAGCAATAGGGTTTCTGTTACACCCTGTATACAGGTGTCCCAAAAGGTTACGTAGCTGGGAAGGGGGGTGATAGGGGTGGTCACAAGGGTCACCAGAAAAATAAAAAAATAAATCCCCTCTGGGTATTTAAAAAAATAAATGGCATATTTTTTAAACTAAAAACTCAACTTCCTTCAAATGTACTGAAAAAAAAAGTACTATGCAACTCCGGCGAGTAACTTAAAAAGATAGGTAATTTTATTGCAATTCCAAAATGGTATAACACTTATTTGAAAAATTCATACTAGTGCCATTTATTTTTTTAAATACCCAGAAGGGATTTATTTTTTTATTTTTCTGGTGACCCTTGTGACCACCCCTATCACCCCCCTTCCCAGCTACGTAACCTTTTGGGACACCCTGTATATACAAGAGTTGCTCGTTTAAAGGTATTATTAGTTATATACTAAAATAGTATTTTAAACATGGAAATGCATTGTTACGGGCAACTCATAGCTCAGCAATAATATAAAAACAGAGTTCGATTCCTGACTTAACCAAGCTTTTCTTATTCTGGCTAAGTAATAATAGCCGCTCGGGTTGATCGATTAGGTAAAGACACGCTTGCCGCGGTCGGTCCATGGATGGGTGACCATCTTTATATACCAAGCACGACA
Source organism: Polymixis lichenea (assembly GCA_949091785.1). Classification (NCBI taxonomy): domain Eukaryota; kingdom Metazoa; phylum Arthropoda; class Insecta; order Lepidoptera; family Noctuidae; genus Polymixis; species Polymixis lichenea. The sequence continues at coordinate 4,831,045 of OX420960.1, forward strand.
CGAAAGGGTCTCCTTGCCTCGAAAAGCTAACGTACTTTCCACACGTAACCGTTTACGGGTAGTAAGAAGTCCGAATGTCTGAGAACCTGTCTTACCAAGGGAATTACCCAGTAACTGGGTTGTGGAGGTCAGATATGCAGTCGCTCCATGTAAAATACTGGTACTCAGCTGTATCCGGTTAGACTGGAGGCCGAAAAAGGCTAGGCAGTTGTTGACATCCGTTGATCTGATTTGCCACTTCCAGAATCGAGCCCCTGATCAACCCTCAACTCCGAGACCTGAAGCCGCATCTCATTCCACATCACAAAGGACGGAAGAGGATGCATTTAGGTATGTACTGCTTTATCAGTCCCAAATATTAATCTCTAGGCAAATAGGGTATTACACCCATTTTTGAAAAGTGTCTTAAGAGCATTCGTTCCACGCGGACTGGCAACAGCGCATTTATAGTAGGTTTTCGTGATTATTTCATGAAATACAAACAAAAGTAAACATTTTTTTCAGCCATGCACTAGATCGTTGGTATTTTCAAGTTTGTATGCTATTTTTTTACAGTTATATTGATATTTACTTATAAAAATCGACATAACGTCAATTATTTTCTATTTGCATTACTAAGTATGATTAAATGATTTAATTAAAGAATAAATTTTAAAAATAATTATAAATACCAACGATCTAGTGCTTGGCTAAAAAAAATGATTACTTTTGTTTGTATTTAATTAAACAATCACGAAAAACTACTATAAATGCGTTGTTGCCAGCCCGCGTGGAATGAATGCTCTTGATTAGATTCTAAAATGCTAATAAACCACAAAAACAAAAAAAAATCGATTAGTGCACTAAAATGTTATATTTTCAAATTTCGCGCGTAATTTGACGAAAACGATGTACGCAGTGGACGCCATATTGCTCTGTGGGTATGACGTCAGTTTTCTGTAAACAGATGCGTTGATATTTTGTATGATAATTGTTTATAATTAAAAAATGAGTTATTATTCTACTTATCGTTGGTTTGCTGTTCCTGAATGCAAAATATTATTTAAATAAAAATTACTTTGGTTACGAAAATAATAAAAGTACAAAGCTGGTCAGTTGATTAGTTTAAACAGCGGTATGACGTTAATAACATGGCGGCTACTATTTCATGGTGTTCAAAAACAAATAAAAAAAACTGAAATCTATGAATTGAATTTTAACATTTTTTTTGTTATTTCATGAACTAAAATCAACATTTTCCGACTGGTTTTTGCCTAAGCTATCTCAATAATATATTTTTAGATTTTTTCTCATAAATAGTAAAATACTCTATTGAAGGGAATCCCGCACTAGATGCGGGATGATATTGTCTCTCGCACTAATTGTGTCCACAACATACCGCACCTTCAGTGCAACAAAGTGACAACAGCAGCACATTTTTTAATTTTACAGGAGAGGACTTTTAGTTTTTTTTTTTTGCTTTTATTTCCTCTATTCTGGATTACTATTTAAAGTAGTTTTAGTAGTTTTTTAGTAGTTTTAGGATCTTATAAAATATATGTGTAAATATACACAATGACTTATCATGGTGGAACGGACATGGACGCACAATATGTAGTAGATAGATGTCATCTCCGTAGTCACACCCTTTCTAACCATATCATCATTCACACAGTCCATCCGTCGTTTCTTTGGTCTCCCCCTACTCTTATAGCAATCGACATTCAAACTCAAAACTTTCCTCACAATATTTTCCTAATTCCTCCGTATCACATGCCCATACCATGACGACCGATTTCCACACAACTTTTCACTTATCGGTGTCACTTTCAGACTTCCTCTTATGTACTCATTTCTTATTATATCCATACGTGTAACACCACATATCCCTCTTAAGGGGACACTAGTCGCGGGCTCGAACTCACTGGTGGGCCTGGCTAAGAAGCACGCTGTCTCACCAGGCATCGTGTCCGACTGAGGTAGTATCAGTGACGAGCTGTTAGACGCTAGTCTACACGCAGAACGTTATTGAGAGAGATGAAGGATCATTTATAGTAAAACTAGCGCATAAAAATTAGGAAAAGTCCCTCGAAAGATCGAGTTGATGAAAAAACCACTGCATAAATCAATGATCAATAAAGTTTATTGAACTTTTCAATAATTGAGCTTTGTTGATACCGACTTGGTTTTGGAGATTTTACACTTCTTTTATTACTAAAACACGCCCAAAGTTCGGTTAAATTAGCAAGAAAAACGAATCTTTGTTGGCTCATAATTTTTTAATGACTTTTTATTTTAGTATTCTGTTTCCGTACAGACAATATTAATAATGAAACAAAAACCATACCACGTTTAATTGTTGATGTACATTGTCGAACAGTGGAGTGATACACTCCCGAAGTTTGTAAGAAAAAAATGTCGACTAGATTCGCTTCGCTTCATTCATACCTTTTCTAACCCGACATTCTGATCCATACAAGAGCATTGTAAACTACCATCAATAAAATTAAGTTGGGGAACAGTATAGCATACATAAATAGATGATTTGTTGGGCTCTGCCACAGAGCTCAAGGACACCATGGCGCGGGTGGGCGCAGACCTAAAGCAGAAGCTCGTGGAGTCGCTAAGGAGTACCTGGAACAAGTGGAAGGCGGCGCCACCGCCTGAGGGCCAGCTGGAGAAGGTGGGTGCCAGGGTCTGACTATTACTGATGACCAGAGGTCGGAGTAGGTAGATTGATTTTATATACTTGCATCAAGATATTATAATATGGACATGCCATTTTATCCATAATGTGCGGAAAGTACCGGAAAAAGTTCCGGAATTGGGCTTATGGAATAAAATATAATAAAAAACATACAGATAAGCTAACAAAATCGTTTATTATTTGAATGATTGATTGAATTCAATGAACAATTATTTTCACCATTAGCTAACACTGGTAGCGTAGATTGATATTATTAATACGTTTTTCACCTTAAACACAAATTCGTGCTAATTTCAAAATTCCGGAACAAATATCACAATAAATATGAAGTTCCGGTTTTTTGGAGGCATATCCATGTTATCCTCTACGTTTGGCGTCAACGACCTTAAATCAATCTACCTACTCCGACCTCTGCTGATGATACTCTTAAGCTATGCAATCTATTCTCTAAACAAATAAATACAATTCTTCATCTGCGTGTCGATGACGAGAATAACACGAAAAAATATATGTAAAACATTGATATACAAAAACCCAAGATACACAGTCTTGAACAAAAGTAACACTCAAAACTGTCCCCAAATATACGTCGGTTATGATAAAAACACATTTTTTTTTGCAAATTCAACCTTACACGCATGACTTATGGTTTTTACAAAGCAATGTCCAAAAAGACGATACTATTTGACACCTGCGCACATTGTGCCCTATTTTTTTTTTTTGGTGGGAAATCATCAAATGACTTATCCCGCTCTGGGTGGCGCAAGAGGGCGTGTCAGACTTTTACTGACTAAAACCCACCCGTGTTCCTTCAGTTGCCTGTGTGCCAGGGGCCGCGGTATCTCTTTCGAACAACCCGCACCCCTGGCAGGCATCGGCCCTTACGGACCCCACCAGTTGGTGCTGACATCTCTTTGAGGCGCGCGTGGAACACAACGCGCCGTCGACCCGGGCTTGGTCCTTACCGGACAATGAGCTACCCATTACTCGCCGTCCGCAAGCCCGCGCCTACGGTGGCCGGGAATCAGCCTGGGATTCCCGACGCCCAGGGCGTCTCCTGTAGTGACTAAGGCCGTGAGGGTGCAATACGGCGTCTCCCTCACTTGCGCTGCCTTCCTCTTCGCGAGCATTACTGCTTCGCAGAAGGAGGTGACGGCTACCCATGCACTCTCGCTCCGTACCATGGCCTGGACCAGGGCCGGACGCGAGAGATCGCCGCCGCCGATCGCCTCCACGAGGACACGGCGGTGCCCCGCCCATGCCGGGCAGACCTCCACCGTATGCTCCACCGGGCGTTTCCACCCGCCTTATGCGAATCACATAGCGCCCTATTTATGCGGACATTATTGAGACGCTGATTGTGTATCTTGAATTTTTTGTATATCAATGATGTAAAATTAGTTATCAAAATTAGTTTGGCCCAAAATTCAGGAACGCGAATACCGTTCGCTGACGCAGCCATTAAGGTCCTCACGTGTGTAGGTGCAAGATTAAATATATAAAAAAAACATTCTCCCTTCGAGAGACAGTGGGCCGTAATTCACCACGCGGGCCCAGTGCGATCTAGTGGAGCAGTACTAGTAGTACTTTTCCAAAACCTTGGCTATATCAGAAACATGTATTGAACGGAAAATCGGGATTTGCCGGGCTGTTGCATCTGATTGCTGATTCGTGACTTCGTCAGCACGGGAGTCCATAGTGGGCGTTAAACTTCAGGAAACGTTGAAATAAATACGCTGTAGCGTTGACTGTTCACTATTTTAATTATACAGACACTTAAATGACTTAAACAATTTAGGATTGCAGTAATAATTAACGATTTTGAACCAATGGGTTTGCGAGTGACCACCACGTGCAACGGCAGTGTTGCCAGCCAGGTCTTGTAAAAAGTTATCTGACATGTATAAAAAAGTAACCTTTTAGTGTGAAAAATAACCTTTCAATTTTTTTCCAGTAGTAAGATTAAAGACAGAAACTTACAGAAATAGGGATAATTGAGTAATTTTCCATTATAAGTTGCATTTACCAGTTACTTTTTTTAAATACGTGAAATTAAGGTTATTTAATGTAATTTGCAAGTGAACTAAAAAGGATAGAGATATACCTAGCCTACCGATTTAAATACTTCTTCCAAAGAATCATTTTAAAATGTTTCGTAAATAAATACATCAATATGTAGGTACCTGCGCCTTCCCCATCTTTATTATACTTGATTTTAGTTTGACAAATGAGCGCGCGGCAAAGCACGGACGTACTCGAACAAGAACGAATCCATCCGATTGAACGAGCGAGTAACCGAAACGTGTGATTGGTACATATACATTATTGCCAGCAGCGAGAGGGAAGGACTCATTTTTAGGAGTTGCGCGAAGTTTGACATTAGGCAATATTGGCAAAATTGCGTTCCGTTTCAAGGAAGAAATTAAACATAATTCTACAAATTCCGCAAAATCATCAAATATAACCTTTCGAGTCGTGTAACCTAGAAGTAACCTGAAGGAGTTAAAAAACACCTAAAAGGTTACAAAAGTAACCTTCTGGCAACGCTGTGCAACGGCTGTCATCAATTAAATGAATTGACACGACGTCGCCCGCCATGACAGATGCAACTCCATTCGGTGTTACCCGTTCTTAATTAAAATTACCATTTAGTTAATTTCAAATCGATTAATCGTTAAAAATAACTGAATAATCACCAATGATTTAAAAAAAATACAAAATAAATTTACATTTCTCGAAATTAACAGATTTTTATTATTTAATAATGTCACGCGCCCAGGGGCGTAGCAATAGAAAATGGCGCCTAGGGCAGACACCATATTTGCGTCCCCCTTCATAAATTATCTTCTCGGTCTACACTGAGCAAAGCTAGGTCGCATAACCTATCTTGACAAATTATACTCTTCAATAACGAAGGTATTAATTTCAACTTGCTAAAAATCGCTCACAACTTGCAATGCTGTAATTTAAAGCAGAATTTTAATAGAAATGGGCAGATTTGGAAATACGCTTTCATCCCCGTACTGCACAATAAATTCAAGTAGCTCATCAGATTTCTTAGATATCACAGTATGAAATGGTTCATTGAAGTTTTTTTTTTAATTTGGCAACGTTTCGCGCCCCCCTTCAATAGGCGCCCAGGGCTCGTGCCCTGCGTGCCCCACCCTAGATACGCCTATGCACGCGCCGTTATATTGTGTTTCCTGAAGCGGGTTTCGTAAAAACTCTGCGCGCCATTTTCGTCCGATGTTATCGCGGTCTCACTCGTTTCCATTGCGTTGGATGAAACAACAAGCTTTTCAATCGTGCTTGCATTGACGATAGACGGACCGGGAAAGGCCCTCTTCAATTTCAAAACTCAATACTCAATTCTTTATTGCATTCCATACGTATTAAGAATAGAATAGAATATTTATTTATTCAAGTAACCGAGACTCAACAAAATTGTTAGTAAAACTTACGACTGTGTTAGTAACCACAGACTGTACACAAAACAAGGAAAACAATACAAAAACAACGGTCGATCACCGTTGCGACATCCCAAGAGAGACGCCACAATAGTGGCCCACGTAAACACAGTCCAGGCGACTCGCAACCATGCCTAAGACACTATTGGAGCTGCCCCACACCCTGCGCACTAGGGAAGCGCACCTTTTACGCATTGTTGCGTAAAAGCAATCTACATGCGCATCTGCGAACATCCCTGACGCACTACAGAAACGGGGCAGCCCCACCAGTATCCTAAATGCATTCATTATTACATGGATGGTATATACAATGTTTCAAGGACCATTCATTATTATAGGAGTCGAGTTAATCCCGCCATCTCCGTCTGGGCCAGCCACGATGTCAATTGAAATATACTTCTTTATAAAAAATAATCAGGGCATTTTTACACTGAAATACAACTGTACATTAAAATGTTTCAATTTCAGGTTGTAGAAGAAGAAATGGAGAAGGAACAGCTGACTGAAGACTGCAAAGAAGAATTAGCGAAGGAAATTGAACTGGTAAGAACATAGTTTTCTTTCTGCTGGACAGTTTGTAGCGCAAATTCGTCCGAGCTAAAGCACTACGAAGTGGTGAAGTGCGGACGTTTTGAAGGAATGCCCTGAAGTGTACCTTAACACATAAACTTACGTAAAATATACAAAAAGTCCGAGAGCGAGTCCGATACGCACGCGAAGGGTTCCGTACCACCTTACAAAAATGAACACTAGATATTTAAATCTTTAACTTTGTATTGTTTGTCGTTTTAACGGCAATAGAAAAATACACACTAAAAATTTTAAACCCATTTGCCCATAAGCCTCCCAGGAAACCTTCTTGTGCCTTAAAGTTGTCCTCCAAGAGTTTATGTCATTCATTCATCATTCAAATCAGCCGAAAGACGTCCACTGCTGGACATAAGCCTCCCCCAAAAGGGGGGATTTGCTATAATCGCCACGCTTGGCAGGCGGGTTGGCGATCGCAGTATGGTGGTAAAATGCATAGAGAACGCTGCTGCCCATTCTCTAGTAAGTCCCTTAGTCGCCTTCTACGACACCCACGGGAAGAAATGGGATGGTGGTATTCTTTTACGTCCAGCACCACACGGAATGGAGAGTTTATGTAAATGCATTTAATAAATTAAATATATTTTCTCCACAGTCAACCCCAGACATGCTGGGTCGTCTGAACAGCGGTCGTCGCGTCGACTACGTACTGCAAGAAGCGCCCTTGGAGATGATCAACGAATATCTGTTCGCGATGAGCAGCCATGTTGGATACTGGTGAGTGACGTCATTATTGTATCTGTACAATACCGCCAGTACATCAAGCTACCCCAAATCTGTCAAAATTCTTTTCATCCCTTCTATTTGAAAAGTGTCGTTTTGTTCCTCTATACGCGGTAGCAATTTAGCTCTTTTCTCCACCAGATTTTTTAACAGGCAGCGGAACACGGAGAGTGCGGCCAAAAAACCAAATACTAATTAAAAACTCGAGTTAGTACGCCACGAAGCGTCGCATTGAATGCGAAAACTCTTCTTCTCTCTTCTAATTAAAAACTCAAGTTAGTACGCCACGAAGCGTCGCATTGAATGCGAAAACTCTTCTTCTCTCTTCTAATTAAAAACTCGAGTTAGTACGCCACGAAGCGTCGCATTGAATGCGAAAACTCTTCTTCTCTCTTCTAATTAAAAACTCGAGTTAGTACGCCACGAAGCGTCGCATTGAATGCGAAAACTCTTCTTCTCTCTTCTAATTAAAAACTCGAGTTAGTACGCCACGAAGCGTCGCATTGAATGCGAAAACTCTTCTTCTCTCTTCTAATTAAAAACTCGAGTTAGTACGCCACGAAGCGTCGCATTGAATGCGAAAACTCTTCTTCTCTCTTCTAATTAAAAACTCGAGTTAGTACGCCACGAAGCGTCGCATTGAATGCGAAAATTCTTCTTCTCTCTTCTAATTAAAAACTCGAGTTAGTACGCCACGAAGCGTCGCATTGAATGCGAAAATTCTTCTTCTCTCTTCTTTCTTTCTTTCATCCAAACAGACTCTTAAGAATCGCTTTAATTTTGGCAGTTCAAAAATATCAATTGTTACTTACGTTATTGAGCACATAAATTTTTCGAACATCTGAGGCTAAAAATTAGCAATATCCTCCAAAAATGTTCATATTCTGATTGATATACTATGTGACGCAATTATGGTGCTTCTGTCTGATATTACGTCTGTCGATAGACATCCATGACATGTAGGTAAGAAGTAGCTTAACACATTTTTCGGAAACTCCACGACCGCCTCTCGACTCGCGTGCGCTATAAAGTCTGTCCTAAATAAATGTATTGTCTTTCTTTTACAACGCAGGATGTAAAATACCCTTTTCATCCCTTCTATTTGAAAAGTGTCGTTTTGTTCCTCTATAAGCGGGAGCAAAGTAGCTCTTTTCTCCACTAGACTTTTTTGCGGGCAGTAATGAGATTTGAATGTAAAACATGAATCGTTCATTGAAATCGAACGCAAATTGTGTAAATTACTGGCTGTAAGTGTTGGTTGTACAGGGGGGGGGGGGTAACTAAAAAAAAACAAAAAGCGCGCGATTTAATTCCCTGTTCTTGTAATCGGAACGGACTTTATCGTGTATTTTGCAAAAAAATGAGTGCTACGTCGAGTTCTGAAAGGGGGTAGTGGATTAAATAAATCCACAACTATATCAATCCCAAATAAAACAGTCAAAATAAATTTTCAAAATTGCGCCAGTGTATCATCACTACACTAGTATAAAACAAAGTCGCTTTCTCTGTCCCTATATCCCTATATTAAATCTTTAAAACTACGCAACGGATTTTGATGCGGGTTTTTTTAATAGATAGAGTGATTCAAGAGGAAGGTTTATATGTATAATACACCGACCTCCACGCGGGCGCAGCCGCTGGCAATAGCTAGTCAAATATAAATTTGTAATTGACCTTTTTATAATCATGTCAATTTTAAATTAAACTTATTCATTAATTACTTGAAAGTTTCTCTTTTTTATTTCTCATAGAAGGAGATGAAAAGTATAGTATAAGACTCTACAGCAAAAATATTTTTCCCTCAGGCGATGTACTTTTTTTTTCTGGGGTTTGGCTTCACACGGTTTGTGCATTTAGCCAGTGTCAAGTAATTTTTCTTTTCGATCAAGTAAATGGCCCGATATCGGGCAAGAAGTTACAAAACAGTCATAGTCGTCTTTAGTCAGTCAAGTCAACGTTATTGTAAAGCGGTAGTAACTTTATAACAACGTATTAGGAGTTTTTGGGGGGAACACGAAAAGTCCACGTTAGTCACTTATTTTCACCTTCACTACACTTGTGCACTCACACGTAATTAAATTGAATAATTCACTACCAAAATTATACAATTTAATTCGTTATTTCACTAAATTTCATGAAAATGAAAACTCGTGCGACATGTTCCAACGCGATCCCGCCAAAAACTCAGAATTATATTTTAGGATCCCTCGCTATGCTCGGGATTCTATTCTAGAATCCTTCGCTCTGTATTCAAAATAGCGCCCGCGCCGTAAAAATATTATTTTGCTCCCTTGTCATACAATCTACCCTTGATCGTTTTTCAACTTTATAACAAAGGAATAAGCTTCATGTCTTTTGGGAAAATTTTACAGTTTAGGACAGCTTGATGTGCTGTGCGGCGTCTGTACATAATCCTATAAGGTTCTTATGACGCCGCCATCTTGTTTTGTGAATACAATATCTTTGACAAAATTTAAACCATGCTTGCTGCGGTTGACCCGTGGATGCGTGACCATCTTTACATACCACAACCCCCTCCGTGCCTCGGAAACACGTTAAGCCAGGTCAACTATGTTCCAGCCTTTTTCATGAAGCGACGGCTTATCTGACCTCCATAAGCCAGTTACTGGGTAACACGATAATCTCTGGCAGGACTGGTTTTCCGAGTTTGGGGGTATTAATTACGTGAGGCGTTTAGGGGAGGAAGGGGGCCGAGTCGAATCTCATCCAATCTCACGTGGGGGAGAGGGGCTCTCGGCATATATCACGTATTTTTTTTTCCGCCAATAAACAATGCAACATTACGAGAAAACCGGGTTAATTTCTGTAAAACATGTTTTTCCGCGAATATGGCGGAAATTTATCCTACAAAATAATATTTATCGCGGCTGTGCGAACGCCACAAAGTAGCACAGTAGCTCCTCGATGGTTAAACCACCACCGGCCAGCCAAGCCAGCCAAATGTAACGCATAAATCCAACGCAAATAAGCACAGATTAACGTTTTTACACTAAGATTACGCATTTGAAATATCTCAATTGAGATAATGGGGAGGGGGAGGGTCGACATCTCACCAGAGCGAGGGTGAGGGTCGAAATATCGCCAAAGTTGCCTTACGTAATTAATGCAAATACAAATACAAAATTTATTTATTGGCAAACAAGTAGGTACATCACGGGAGTTTCGTCGCGGCACTCGTGCGAGCGGGTCGTGTCACAGTTGTATTCGTTGTCTGAGCAGAGCGCATACTGTTTAGTACATTCGAACTTAGAAAGGTGCGACACGTGGTCGGCGGGCCGGCTACCTGCCGCCTGTCGCAGATGTGACTTGTTTACGAGTAAAATGAGCGATAGTTATGAGACGAGTAATGAAATAAATAATGATTCTTTGAATGAGATTTCTGCTTTAAATGAAGTGGTAGACATTGAAGACAGTGAAGATAAGACCAATAAAAGAATGAGAGAAAGCAGCGATGAAGAATGGACGGAAGTTAGGCGGAAAGACAAAGTATTGAAGGAGTCAGAAAAGATAGAAATATATATATCTAGCAAAGATAAACTGCCGAAACAATTTAGTTTGGCTAAGTTATTTAGAGACCAGAATATAAAAGATATTATCAGGGTGAAATTTATCAACCCGTTTCGAGTTCGTATAGAATTGATTAGCGAAATAAGCGCGGAGTATTTGGAGACATGTCAATTCTTTATCGATAAGGGATGGCATATTCAGAGAGCGATGGAAAGGAATTTGTCTTACGGTGTAATACGAGATGTTGACTTGGAAATGTCAGAGGAAAACATTTTGGACAGTATATTCTGCCCCGAACCTGCTAAGCTATTATCTTTAAATCGCTTGAATCGCAAGAACTTTGAGGCAGACGGGTGGGCACCCAGTGAAGCGGTTCGTCTTTGTTTTAAAGGGTCATTCATACCACCTTATATTTATACACATGGTTTGAGGATAAAGGTAGAACCATATGTATTTCCGGTGTCGCAATGTTCGCGCTGCTGGAAATATGGGCATGTACTTAAGAGATGCCCTAGTTCTAAAGTGGTGTGTCCCAAATGCGGAAAAAACCATGACAATTGCGAAACCACTAACATGATGTGTGTTAACTGCAGTGGAAATCATATATCCCTGTCAAAAACATGCCCAATCTTTTTAAAGGAAAAAAGATTGAGGGAACTCATGTCGGAGTTCAATTGCACCTACAGAAAGGCCCTAACTATCTATGTCCCTAAAGACGAACCAACACACAAGGAAGTGAACATAGAAAAAAAGGACACTGACCTAAAGTTTTCATCCCGTCAAGTCGTGGACACGGTTCCTTCTCAAACCACTAGAAGTCTGGATTATGCTGAAGTGACAACTAAGGCACAGATTCATAACCAAAAACAAAAGTTAGACTCTAAACAGAAACAGAAGAAAACGGAGAACTTGTCAGATCTGGAGTTTATGGAGTGGAGTAAAATGGAAACAGATGAATATAATGAAAGTGAAACAAGAAACTGCGATGAAACAGGAGAGAAACACAGAGATATCAATTTCAAGGAATTGTTAAAGAGATTACATGAGATAATATTCATGAAAGGAAGCAATATACAAATGATTTGCAAAGGAGTACTGAAAACTTGCATTGAGTGGGTAATTTTAGTAGTAGTTGATAATGTAGCGGATTGGCCTATTCTTAAACTAATTCTTGATTATTTCTCAAATGGCAGATAACTATGAAACTAAGGTTAAATTAAATATTATCCAATGGAACGCACAAAGCGTTAGGCCAAAGTTAAGTGAGTTTGAAAATTTGTTAATACAAGACAAGATTCACATTGCCGTTTTAAGCGAAACCTGGTTACAACCAGAAATTTATTTTAAAGTTAAAGATTACAATGTATTTCGTAAAGACAGAGACGATTCATACGGAGGTGTAGCAATACTGACACATAAGTCAATTAAATCTCAGATCTGCCATGATCTACAACATATTAACCCGGGTATTGAAAGTATACACGTTAGAGTGTATAATTGTAATCAAATTGAAAATATTATATCGATTTACTGCCCACCTTCTGTAAATACTTGCCAATCAGACTGGGATCAACTTTTTTCACAGGTTAATAATAAAACCCTTCTTTTAGGTGACTTCAATGGACACCATCCCAATTGGTCCAATAAAGTAGATAGGAGAGGTAGTCAAATCTTTGACGCAGTTATTGGTAGTGGCCTTATTTCACTAAACAGTGGCGATCACACGCGTATTAAGTTAGTCAATGATGTACTACAACAGTCGTCCCCCGATGTCTCGTTTGCATCATCTGATATAAGCTTAAGTTTAAACTGGCAAGTGTTAAATGAGACATTGGGAAGTGATCATTGTGTTATAAAAATTTCAACGTATTTTAAGGTTCGTAACATCTATATGTCTCGTCGAAACTATAAAAAGGCTGACTGGGTAGGTTACCAAAAACTTTTAAATGACCTTTTCGACGAATTCGTGTTTCCAAATGATTTACAGAGAGGATATGACCTGTTTATTGACTATTTAGACATGGCTGCAGATTTGTATATACCATATGTTAAAGTTAATACGAACCCAGAAATAAATTTTACACCAAAACCGTATTGGTGTCCCAAGCTCTCTAAAGCTGTAGCGAAGCGCCGATTGGCACTTTCCAAATTTCGACGTAACCCATCACCACATAACCTTACAATTCTGCAAAATAAAATAAGTGAAGCCCAGCGATTTATTCGGTGCTCCAGAAGCAAGTCATGGCAAGACTTATGTTCTTCTCTTGACCAAACTACGACCCATAGTGAGCTCTGGCGAAAGATGAGGTGGATTAAGGGATATAACACAGCAAAATCCCATGTTGACAGCACTATAGCAAACGAATTACTCTGTAGTATAGCCCCCGATTTCGTATCTTGCGACCACCCTATACTTACATCTAAAAACCCAAAACTGGAAGCACCTATTACAATCCAAGAGCTGACTAATTGCTTAAAAAATAAAGATACTGCGCCTGGTAGTGATAAGATTACGTATTCTATGATAAAATACTTACCTGAGAACGGAAAACAAGTCCTACTCAATTTATTTAATGCTTTTTTCAATTATTCGTTTGTACCTAAACAATGGCGTGATATAGCGGTGGTTCCGATTCCCAAACCAGGACGTGATCCTTGTTTAGCCTCTTCCCTTCGGCCCATTTCTATGATCTCCTGTATATGCAAAACTTTCCATAACATTCTACTCAATAGACTAGAGTGGTTTATAGAAAAGAACTGTATGTTAGACCACAATACCACAGGATTTAGAAAATGTCGGTCTACATTAAATAATCTAACTAGTTTAGTTTCTAGAATTCAAACAGGATTTTCTGAAAAACGAATGACCATATGCTGTTTTATTGATCTGGATAATGCTTATAACAATGTGGATGTACATAGTTTATTACGTATAATGGATGGCTTAGGTGTGGGGCAAAAACTTTGCACCTATTTGTGGAACTTCTTACAAGCAAGAAATTTAAAAATACAACTGGATAATGATTCGATAAGTAGAACCACTTGTCGGGGCTTGGCACAGGGTGATCCATTATCGCCATTGTTGTTTAATGTGGCTACTATTAATATCTGTAGAAAGATAAATAATGTATATATTTCGCAGTTTGCAGATGACTTTGTATTATATTTTATTACCAACAAAATTTTGGAGGCGACACATATATTGCAAAGTGCTGTAAATCTCTTTATGAAGCTAGTTGAAGATATTGGTTTATATGTTTCAAGTAGTAAAAGTAAAATTTGTATATTCAAAAATGGGTTTAGGAAAGATACCATTGATATTATAATAGATAAAAGACCCCTCCAAGTAGTTGACAACTATAAATATTTAGGATTGTGGTTAGACCAATCTCTAAGATGGTCTAAACATATTAATGAGTTAAGAGACAAATCTTCCAAATTTCTTAATGTGTTTAAAATACTAACTGGTCCAGGCTGGGGCATGCACCCCAATCATTTACGACGTTTATACATTGCTATCATACGCAGCAGATTAGATTATGCGAGTTTTTTATTTGATACTAGCTGTCAAACTCATTTAAATAAATTAACAAAAATTCAAAATCAATGTTTGAGGGTTATAGGTGGTTTTATTAAAAGTACACCCATTCATGTGATGGAATGCGAACTCCATCTGCAGCCGCTACATATTCGCAGACATTACTTGGCTGGTAAATTCTTCTTAAAACTCAAATCTTTTATAAATGGGGACACATGGGATATTGTTACCAACCTTAATATTTGTTGCAAAAGTAGTTATTGGAGACGTAAAAAGAAACCACTTATAGCCCATATTTCCGAAACATTGAATAACGTATGCGTCTACTCGAGTGATGAATTGGGGTTATTTTCGCTTAATACGTGGATAAGCGGTGTGAACTTGTCTTGTATGATTAAACCACAAATTAAAGAGGTTACTGAGGCTAAGAAGTCGTACGATCACGATGAACTTCGAAATATATGTAATAGGAATTTTAGCAGGAGCTATCCTGGATATTACAGGATTTATACGGATGGATCTAAAGTTCGAGATAATGTGGGAGCAGCGTTTTTTGACCCTCAAAGTAATGCCTACTTTAAGTTCAAGCTAAATTCAAACATTTCTGTCATGTATTCCGAGTTAATCGCTATCTTCGAAGCTATTTCATATCTAGAATCGGTGGATTTTCAAGATTCTGTAATTTACTCTGATTGTAAAAGTGCACTTCAACATTTGACGAGGTGTGTAGGAAATTTTCGTGGTTATCCGGTAGCATACAAAATAATAGATTGTATAAGTAGATTAAGCGATAAAAATAAAAATGTTGTTTTACAATGGGTGCCTTCCCATATCGGCATTGCAGAAAACGAAGAAGTTGATCATTTAGCCAAAGATGCGTGCTTAGAGGGTGTTCCGGTGACGTATAAACCTTATTGGGCAGATATTTTAAGTGAAGTTAGATTAAAATGTTACGAACTTTGGAAAGAATACTTCGACGAAAAATCATTGACAAAAGGTATTTGGTACCGGACGATGCAGCCAACTATTCAGAACTATCCTTGGTTTCATGATGCCGATATGAGTAGACAAGAAATCGTGACGTGTATGAGACTTCGTTCCGGACACATCCCATTGAATAGTTTTGCTGCATTGATGGGCAAAGTTACATCTCCAAACTGCACGGAATGCAATGTGGTTGAAGACGTTTTTCATATTATGGTGGAGTGTGCCCGGAACGGAGCGGAAAGATATTTGATTCAAGACCAGTTTAATATGAATATTTGTCAATTAGGAGAATGTAATATTATTTTAGCTTTTCCAGCATCCAAAGCCGCTAGAATATTATATAAATTAGTTAATTTAGGGATTAAGCGTAGATGTTAAGGTTCGCATGTAACAAAGGTTTCCTATGAGGGTGGCATGTTCACTATGTGATCAAACCCTCGTTAATAAATAAAGATTGAAAAAAAAAAAAAAAAAAGTAGGTACATCAAGTTAGATTTCTCTGACTCCTGCGCTAGTTATATAACTGTGTTGCAGGAGCCAGTGTCCTCCCGTAATACAAAGACACGGTGTTTGGATGTCAACTCAATAAGTTAAAAAAAAAAATACAAAAGCTAACAAAAGAACAAAAAAAAAGGATTTTACACTATCTTGAGAAAAAAAATATAATAAGGTATGAACCCAGTTTCAAATATAAAGATAAAGTAATTAAAAAACATGGGGAAAAAAAAGAATTAACAATGTGAAAAAAAAAAATTAACAATGGGGAAAAAATAAAATAAAATAAAAAAACAATGAAAGAAAAAAAAAAATTAATTCAACGCAAACGCAATAATTTACAACACTCGTGAAAGTGTATATGCGTGTGTGTGTATGTGTGTGTGTGTGTGTGTGTGTGTGTGTGTGTGTTTGGGTGTGGGTGTGGGTGTGGGTGTGTGACTTTGCATGCTTCATTTGTTAATTAAATTTATTCGGTTGGTTTTAAGAGCTGCTCCTATCCCATCATAAAATCTTTAAAAATCCTTAAAAACGTCGCCACCCATTCCAGCGAGACAAGTTGCACTTGTAAACAGAAAACAGGTAATTATGTTATTACGTCACCACTGCTAGTAGATTTTCTACCTCTTCGTAGACAAGCGACTTTAGCCAGAGGAAGATAACTTCCTTAAATTTTTTGTTACTTAACTTATGTAGAGAATTAATCTTATTGCATTTGTTGTAAACATGGGGGGCGATGAAATTAAAGTGTCTTTGTCCAAAAGCTGTTCTTTGGCGAGGAACCGGACAACGTTCAACTCGCTTAGTTGACTCAGGTAGGGTTGGCACATATTTTTTGTGGTATCTACGTAGAATTTCATATAGAAACATTTTTCTTACAGTGAGGACACCAGCCTTCTCGTAGACATCGAGTGTTGAATGCCTGAACGGCAAACGCATTAGCACTTTTAAAACCGCACGCTGTGCCCTTTCTGCTTCTATAAGAAATGTCTTGTTTGTCCCGCCCCAAGCGCAAATACAGTATCGAACTATACATTCACATAATGCTTGATACGTACGAAGTAAGAGCGCTTTTTCTGCAACATTACGTAGTTTTTTGAAAATATATATCATTTTCCTAATCCTAGCTGCAGTAGCTACCACATGAGCTTTCCAAGTCAGTCGGTCATCTATTGTGACTCCTAGGTATTTTATAGAACCTACTCTGGAGAGAGTTGGACAATCACAGTTGGGCCTGTTTATACCTCGGTTGCAGGGGTAAGAATGTATCCTAAGTTTAAGCTCTGAGGAAGCTTTACTCACTGCTGTCTTACTGAAGCATATGAACTTGGTTTTATTGGTGTTCAAGGATAGGAGACTGTCCTTCAACCAGGTAATTACCTTTGCTAGCCCATTCTCGGCCTTCTCAAAAGTTGCCTTCCAAGTACTTCCATGAAAGACCAAGACAGTGTCATCAGCGAACATGAGCAAATCAAGGCTACAGAGGGCAGCCAGATTACCCAGTTCGTTGATATAGATGAGGAATAATGTGGGACCAAGCGTACTACCTTGAGGGACACCATAACTACAGCCAGACCAGCCACTTTCACTCCCTGCCACTCTAACAGATTGTGATCTGTCCGACAGGTAATCCCTGAACCATTCCAGAGCGACACCTCTTATACCAACGTTCTCTAACCGAGTAATAAGGATGGGGACAGACACTGTGTCAAAGGCCTTTTGGAGATCCAAAAAGACTCCCAAACACCTGTCACCCCCATCTAGATAGGACGTCAATTTTGATGTGAGTGTGAGAACTGCATCTTCAGTCGACTGTTTAGTTCTAAATCCAAATTGGTTATTATTTAGCATGCTATTTGTTTCGAGGTAGTTCATTACTCTTTTATTGACCAGTTTTTCTAATATTTTGGATAACGTTGATAGAAGAGAGATCGGACGGTAGTTTGATGGTTCAGTTTTATCTCCAGATTTGAATATCGGACACACCACCGCCCGCTTGAATATGTCCGGAAAGACACCCGTTTCCAGACTAAGGTTACATAAGAAAGCGATAGGTGGGGCCAGCGATGTGATATTTTGTTTTAAGATTTCTGCAGTGATTTTGTCCCAGCCAGGTGCGCTGTGTGATTTTAGTCCTAAAACAACTTCTCTCACCTCGTACGGATCAGTTGGTATCAATGATATTGAGTGTAAAGGTGCTTTATCAATTTTAGCCCGACGTGCTAGGTCATGTTCACATGCGTTCATTCTATTTAACAGATCATTAGCCAAAGTACCACCAATTGATGTAAAGTATTTATTTACCTTGTCAAGAGATTTTATTGGAGTGTCATCAATCCCTAGTAATTCATCCGACGGGTCGCCATTGCGTTTCATGTCGCAAACTTCTTTTATAACCTTCCAAGTTTCTTTCACATTACCATCAGTTTTGTGTAATTTTTCCCGGTAATATTTGTTCTTTAGTGTTTTTATTATATAGTTACAGAGGTTTCTATATTTTAAATATTTTTGTTGTATTTGTGCATCATTTGGTGACCCAGTAGCCTTTTTGTGAAGTTTATCTCTTTTCCTAATGCATTTAACTACCCCTTTTGTAATCCAGGGTTTAATCGGTCTGTGACGGTTTGGAATTTTCACAATCTTAGTGTTCAGAATTATTATATTCGTTAATTTAGTCATTATTATTTCAGAGACAATGTTAGCGTTAGTATTATTATAAATCTCAGTCCATGTTAAGTTATTAAGCTCCTCCTTTATTTTGCAGTAATCTGTCTTAACCTTACCAAACACTATACTCTTTTTCGTTATTTTAGGTTTACTGACATAGAGTAAAATTGGTGAATGGTCAGTTACTTGTTGTTCAAATACAACGGTTTTCCAGTTTGAACCACATTTTACCATAAAATGGTCGATGCAAGTATTGATTCGCGTAGGCCTGGATATGCCCTGAATTAAACCATATAAGGCCATTAAGTTTAAATATTCTTGTGCTGATCCGGACAAAATTTCAGGCAGAGTATCAATATTAATATCCCCTGTAATGATAATGTTTTTGGTATGTACATTAGATAAAACTCTACAGAGCGATTCTAAGTAGGCACTTGTATTTCTAAAACATGGAGGGCGGTAGGTACAAATTATTGTATACTCGGGTCTAAGAGTAACTATGAGACAATTTCCTTCTAAAAATTCAGGCTCATAAACACAAACTTCAAATTCACTACGAACATACACGACAACGCCGTCATTTTGATTAAGACTAACCCTTGTCCAATACTTGTGATATCCCTGTAGATCAGGGGGCAAATTGTTGTCGTTAGTCCAACACTCTGTTAAAACAAGAATGTCAATAGTAAAGTTTAAGGCGGAAACAAAGGCTAAGAAGTGATCAAGATTACATTTTATACTTCTAATGTTTATGCAAATAATTGTAAGCGAAGCGATGTTAAGATCGTAGTTGATAAGTTGATAACAACTGCTGGTGTCTGTTACGGATAGACACTCGACCTGTCCTGTTGTATCAATCTCCGCCGCAACACAATTACTGTTACGATCGAATTGCAAATATATGGCATGGTGACCTCATGGAGGATTCATGGTTTTTACTAAAACACATATTATAATAATACCTAGATAGCAAAAATACAGGGTCAAAACAGGACAAAAATGTATATGTACTTAAAGTATGTGGGTAAGTATAACGATAATCTCGGCAAATAGTACCTCCCTCATTAATTTTATTACAACGATGTAAAACTAAAACAAGAAAACGGGAGTTTACGTTTGCGACGATATCAACATAAAAAACATTGTAGGTGCCTAATGATGTGAGATAATAACAAACCGGTAATTTATTACTATAAAGTCTCAAGTTGTGACGAATACGTGTGTCAGGTAGCATTCCATTGTCTATAGATCGTTTAAGCGATAGCGTAAGTGATCGCATTAAGGTATATGCAGCTATGTTTATATAGCAGGTTATTCCGTACTGAGCATAATTAAGCAAAGCTTGTGTGGAAACGTCACAATGTGCATAGTGCGTGTGTGTAATTGTTTGTATTAGTTTTAGTTCTAGTGCAGTGAAATTGTGTGTGTGCTTGTGTTTGTAATGTGTGTACAGTAAATCAGAATAAAGGTTTAGTTGTAAATAATTAAAAACTATTAAAGAAAAAAAAGAAAAACAGCAATAAAACATCATAACGGTACTTGCAAAACATAAAAGCTTAGCAGTGATTAGGGTTCGATTTTGTAACATTAAAAGTGAATCAAGTCATATCATTACTTGCTTTTTCAGGTCTTCGAAATCCGATTCATGAATAATTCTCTTTGCAGGATCACCTTCTTTCTTTTTAATAAAGATTTTACCTTGAGCAATGGACGCCCCTTTCGTGCTTCTGACGGCCGTAACGACTGTCAAAGATCCAAGAATTACAATCTGGACCAAGGGTTTAACCTGCTTTCTGAAGCACGGAAGGGTCTTGGTATGTTAAGATGGTCTCCCATCCATGGTACAACCGCGGCACGCGTGGCT
The DNA here is from genome assembly GCA_949091785.1 of Polymixis lichenea. Classification (NCBI taxonomy): domain Eukaryota; kingdom Metazoa; phylum Arthropoda; class Insecta; order Lepidoptera; family Noctuidae; genus Polymixis; species Polymixis lichenea. The sequence continues at coordinate 4,851,588 of OX420960.1, forward strand.
TAACCTAATCGATCGATCCATGCGACATTCACATTCCAAGTAAATTCTATAAATTATAGTGAAAACCATCCCACCACAGACGGACGCGCAAAGCGACTATATTTTTTCTTTTTATTGGTACCTGTAGTAGTCGTTTTGCACAAATTGTGCAAAATTTTTGACATGTGTCATGCAAACTATTTCTGCGCGGCGTCAACTACTGGCCTCCTCTAATTTTTAGAGTGGGGATTTACCATAATCGCCACGCTTGGCAGGCGGGTTGGCGATCGCAGTATGGTGGTAAAATGCATAGAGAACGCTGCTGCCCATTCTCTAGTAAGTCCCTTAGTCGCCTTCTACGACAACCACGGGAAGAAATGGGATGGTGCTATAGAGGTATGAGGGACAGGGTGTAAAGTTCACTCATACTCTATGGAAAAGGGAGGATCCTCCGACCAGACGGGTGTTATGTCTAGTGGGCTACTGCCCGACGATTAATGTCGGGATGTTTGTATATATATGTAGATCGCGCGGTAAACTCTGCTTGCGCGATGTAGTTGCGGTCTTGACTAGTTCGCATATGGCATTGTAGATGGCGCCACTACACTTTTTGTGTTTTCCACATTTGTTGATTGTTCCATTCTTTACGTCCGGGACCACACGGAACTTCGTCGCGAATAGAAAATAGGGACGTTTATCTCAACACTGCTTTTCCTATTCCTCTCAGGGAGTCGGAAGACACAATGCTACTGATGCTGCGCGAGATCTACTCCGCGCTAGGAGTGCAGCCAGACTCCACCGTCCCGCAGCAGAACATGACGGTGCAGAGGACCAGGACTGCTAAACAAGTAAGTATCATATCTTATAGGAATCCTCTTCAAACTCAAAGCATTTACTTCGCTAGGGTATTTTACTCTATATGAGAAAAAATCTAAAAATACATTATTGAGATAGCTTAGGCAAAAAGCAGTCGGAAAATGTTGGTTTTAGTTCATGAAATAACAAAATTAATTTTAAAATTCAATTCATAGGTTTTAGTTTTTTAAATCTGTTTTTTAACACCATGAAATAGTAGCCGCCATGTTATCACGTCATACCGCTATTTAAACTAATCAACTAAACAACTTTGGTTACGAAAACAATAAAAGTACAAAGTAATTTTTATTGAAATAATATCTTACATTCAGGAACAGCAAACCAACGATAAGTAGAATCATAACTCTTTTTTTAAATTATCATACAAAATATCAGCGCATTTGTTTACACAGCAAACTGACGTCACACCCACAGAGCAATATGGCGTCCACTGCTTCCAGCGTTTTCGTCAAATTACACGCGAAATAGGAAAATGTAAAATTTAAATGCATTTTTATGGCACTAAAAGATTCAATTAAAATGTTGTGTTTTTCTAGTGGCTTAATTTTAGAATCTAATTAAGACACTTTTCAAAAATGAGTGTAATACCCTATTTAACCATTTAAATTGCCCAGTAGTCGGTCAGACAGAAACATACAGTATACAATTTTAACCAGTGCGCAAACCGTAACCATGAATTCAGCATATAATTCATTTATTCATTTCATATCATTTGCGCACTGGTTATAATTTTATCCTGTTTATGAACCTATTGAAGAACGAGCAAGAAACTCCATGAAAGCTCTTTTATTAACTTATTTTTCATTCCTCTAAGTACCTGGTACTTATCGACAAGCCTGCACTGTCCTCCCATACCTAATATCACTGTAATTTGAAAACATTGTAAAAGCCAATTAGCTTTAAAAGGGTAACCGTGCAGTTTCTTGCCGGCTATTCTCCATAGGAAGCGACGAATTGGAACCGTGCACCTAGCTTCTGACATTTCATAAGTGCCCATACAGGTTTATGTGAAATAAAATATTTTGATTTGATTTGATCGATTTACCTGTATCCATTTATGTAACGGAATCTTTGAACGTGATTTTCACTCACTTCAAAACGACAGTTTAACTTGAAATAGCACACTTATCGAGGACCGATGACAACACAATAATTTTATAAAGGACTATGGGCTTCGACTATGGACTACGTCCCCATTTCTTTTTTGATCCAACAGCCTTCATTTTTGTCTCATATTTTCCGTAACAGGCTTCATACTGTCTTAATTATATGGGATTTCCTGGAAACAGTAGTCTTTTAGTTTAATTTCTCTAACGATGTACGGGTTGCAGGCGATCTTTAGCGACACCTACGGGAACCCACAAGCGTGAATAAATTAATTCATTGAAAATAAATTACGATATGACGTACCTTAAATAAAAACATTTTTTAATAATCAAACATATTTTGTACTACAGTTGTACCATTACATTTCTTATTTTCCCTGAAAACTCCATACTTTTGACGGTCGTCGCCATAGTAAACAATGTTCAGTAAGCCAAGACCTTTTAAATGTGATATGTCTCAAGTCTGTTGACTAAGTTTAATTTTTGGGGACGCTAGAGCCCATAGTTCTTTGTCCCGTTAAAATGTCCCAAAAAAAAACGTGTGATCTTGATATCAATGAGGGTTTTCATGAATATTCAAGCCACCAGTTTGCGCCACTTTGACAAAAGGTCTTCCAATTTGACAATGAACATATTTTGATGTCATTCGTTTCATTATTTCGTTCACCATTCAGTCCGTAGGCGCTATGACACTTTTGACAGGTGCCCAGACCTGACGTCTCAGTGCTGCCACCTAGTGAACGTCAATTCAGAAAACCCTCATTGTTATAAAAATAGTCACTTTATTATTATAAAATGTGTTTTTTAATCACTATGCTTATTTTAAACGTATCGACGATTATTTATTACTTTTTAGTTTGGTTTTGCATTTAAATCTGTTTTTTTTTTTTTTACTATTATTTTTAATTCGTTGCGAACAGGAATTGGCAGATATGATGGTGAATGCTACTTAAATGAAACTTGAAATTAATATTATAAATGGGTAATAACAATTGATTTCTTTTATTTTCAGGATGAGCCGATTATCTGCAATGCTACAGGTAAAATTTAACTTATTTCTTAACTTTATTTCATATTATTAAAGCCATAATTTGTAAGTTGATAGAAAAACTATATATAATAGGTAGGAGATTTACGGTTGACGTAAAAACATGTGGAAGCCAGTGCAATATATCTCTTATCTCAGTGAGGTGAGGCATACATTAGAATGATTGCCGAGAGCATCAGAGATGTGTTTTGAACATTATTCGAGCTTCATAAAGTCCTTTCTTATAGGGATAGACCCGGACTAAAGACAAGAACTGTGTCATTTTTTTTCTTTTTTTTACAGAGTTCCCATCGACGAGCCGTGGTGCGATATGATGTGTAGCATAGATAACAGAATAGTTTAATTTTTATATTATTATATACTCGTTTAGAAAAAAAAATGCATTTCTTTCAAATGTTCGGTTGTTCGATAAGGCTGTGGTTTGCGTAGCGGAAGCGATTTTTAAGCCCGCTGTCGCTCATGGCGAAGCACAGCCTTATTTATACAAAATTTGGGACTTGTCTTTCTACGGAGATAGAAAACAAAAAAAAATGTAAAATATTATGGATTTTTTCATAGATATGGAATGGAAAGAATTTTCGGTTGAAACTTGATTGTTATATAATGCTCTTAGCGATACTAGCCCAATATATTTAATGGCGGTCGGTAAATTATAGGAATCCACTTATTTACATTGTACAGTTTAAATTACTTGTCATATTTGTGTCTAATATTAATTATTAAATTAGTTATAGTAATAATACTTATAACCAGCCGACCAAGACATAACTCCATATATTATATTTTTATAATACCCATTTTTTTACGAAGCAAATGTGTAGAGATGAAATGACGTATTTCCTTCCAGCATGGGATCGCTATTATGAGCCTTAACGGTTAAACTATAAGAGCGAAAATTCTACTTGAAGATTTTTTTTAAAGATGATTCAGTTGACGTCAAATATTGTAAAGATATAATAAATGGAGTATAAATAACTAGATCAAATACGGTATCACGTTATTTGCGTAAAACATTTTCAGCCAGTTGAAGAAACGAACTACTTTTAAAGCCGTTAATATACTAATCTTCCATTAGCTCATTGCAGAAAGCAACATTAGACTCAATTTTAATGGTTCTTTAATTATAAATAATGAAGTGTCGAGGCAATCTGTCTCAGTTTTTTCTGCACAAAGCAAGCACAATTAGCGCCTTAATGTTGTTTTGTGCAACATTAACTTAATGAAATAATTAGCGTTTATGATCTATTATGATATGTGGCATGAATGTTTGTCTTTGTGCAACTGGGTGTATGAATCACAATCTCAATTATTCATATTCAATTCAATCTGAATCCATATGATGAATTTGAAGCAGTTATTTACTGGGACAGGCCCTGTCCCGTGGGCGCTCAACGGGATATAGCTAATTCATTGCTTCATATGTTCGAAAAAAAAAATCCAACTCAATGAAGTAAATAACTCAATGGATGTTGTTGACCTGTCAAAATTAAAGCCATTCCCACAGCTAGTGTTTTACGCAATTACCCGTTCCAGTCTCCCTCCAATTGTGCGACAGAGACGGGGATAGTGGTAGCGTCTATTTATTTTGACCAAAGTTGGCAGTCGCGGTCATAAAACATTAGGACGACGAATACTTATAATATCATCTCCCGATGACACTAGACTCTTGTAATAAATATACAAATAAGCATTATTTAAATATAATAAAATAAATATATGAATAGAAAATATATAAATGAATAGAAATATAAAATATCTAATAGGATATAAAATCATTATTTAAAAATTAACTGTGCCCGACAGGATCTATACATTTTTCTATTTTTTTTATTTATTTACCACCTGTAAGTGTACATTATGGATTGTAATAAACGATTTGGTTTGTTATTAATAAATATATAATAATCCCACATTTAATGACCGTGACTGCACGGCTTGACGTTTAGTACCGAATGACGTCATCTGACAGCTTTCAAAATGTCTTGGTCGGTTTATAACCTCAAACTATCCGTAGATGGACATGTATTGTAGTTTATTGAAGATTGACTTTTAAATAGTGATAGGTTATAATATGTTTCGGGATTAAAGAATAAGATTTTTTTCAGCTTTTGACTGTTTTTTTTTTGAAGATAAATATTTAAAAAAAACGGGGATAAAATGAGTTATTGAAAAAGGAACGGTAAAATCAGTCAAAAGTTACCAAAAATCCTATCGATACACATTAGAAAAAAATTTAACATAAGTTCAGTATTTCACCAGAAATCGGAAAAAATATATAAAAAATACGCAAAAAAAAAAAAAATTATATAAACATTGTAAATTATCTAAAAAAGATATTTGTTAAATTAAGAAATATCTTAATTAAACTCTGTTAATATAAAAATTAATGTAAGATTCGTAACTCTTTAATATGACTTTTGGTCGAAATATAACATCACGTATGGCACGTGCCTCTAATAAACCCATATTTTGCTTAAAATCCATTAAAAAAAAAAAAAAACGGCTTACACAGACTGATCCCACGTGGGATAGGACATGAATACATGTGTCTATTATTAAATGGCCGATTCCTATATTTTACGGACCGTTATTGGTTTAAATGAAGACACTTGTATCTTTACCAATAATGAAGCAAAGACCTCATAGCTTCGCATAGTAGACCCTCCACATATGGAAGTAGCTATTACAGGTAAAATTTGCTTACGAAGATTCGTATAAATAATACGTAATAAATAGATATTTATTTGTCTAGTTTAGCAATAAAAAATGCTAACCGACAATAAGTTAAGGCTGCTTAATCCGAAGCCCGTGGGCCACCTTGCGGCCATGTGGTTTTGAGAACAGTCTATTTTTTTTTTTTGGGCGAAATATGGGTGTGAGGGGGAAACAAGGCGTGATGTTGTGAACATTTGAAGTCATAATTGTGTCTATACATTTGCACCAGATGTAAAGTCAGCAACATTAATTCTTTATCGAAGTGACTTCTGACATAAATGGCCCGCATAGATGACGGCTGTCATTAGTGACAGTTGCATCCAACTGACGTAATGTGTCATTTTGCCGAACAATTAATGTTCTCTGATTGTATAATTTATACAAAAAACTCAAGAGGCACACAGTCTTGAACAAAAGTAACACTCAAAACTGTCCCCAATTATAAATCAGTGGTTATTATAGTTATGATAAAATATTATTTTTTTGCAAATTCAACCTTACAGGCATGACTTTAAATGGTTTTTACAAAGCAATGTCCAAGAAAACTGACTGAAAGATGACAATTTGACATCTGCGCACATTGCGCTCTATTTATGCGGACGTTTTTGAGACGCTGATTTTGTATCTTGGGTTTTTTTGTATATCAATGCTTGAAGTTAAAATTTGTTCTAAAAGTCATATTAAAGAGTTAAATATAGTTAGTTCACAAAAAAAAAATTAATCGTTGTCACTTCATGCAAACTAAGATCGGTGTTTAGTTTTTTTTTTTCAAGAAGCTGTGACTAGCGAAAAGTGATTTAAAAAGGTTATTTTGTTTATTAAAGAGAATTTTAGATTTAAAATTAATAAAAGGTCTAATTTATTTTTATTGTATGTAATATTTAGATGGCAAAATATGAATGTTTTGTGAGCAGATATTAACTTGTACCTCTATCACACAAACGGTTTCAAAATCAAAATATTTTATTTCACATGGTATACATGGGCACTTATGAACCGTCAGAAGCTAGGTGCACGGTTCCAATTTGTCGCTTCCTATGGAGAAGAGCCGGCAAGAAACTCCACTCCGTTACTCTTTTAAAAATAATAGGCTTTCAAAATGTTTTTAAATTACAGTGATAATAGGTATGGGAGGCCAGTCAACAAGTACTAGATAATAAAATAAAAAATGGTTACCAAATCAAAACATTTGTTAGTCTTCATTTTTCGTGCATCCAGCTTTGTTTAAGCTCGATACAAAACATCAAAATTTAACATTCATAGACTCACATCTGGCAGAAAGTAAAGAACGCCACTTGCTACGAACGTTACACTCCTTTTGCCTCGTTTATGCTCATACATCCGAGGCCCTAGTGCGAGTTTCATTTAACCATTTCGATCAAACGCATCGAGCTCGTTCGCCGCTCTGAGGCCTTAGTGTGAGTTTCATTTAACCATCTCGATCTAACACATCGAGCTCGTTCGCCGCTCTGAGACCTTAGTGTGAGTTTCATTTAACCATCTCGATCAAACGCATCGAGCTCGTTCGCCGCTCTGAGGCCTTAGTGTGAGTTTCATTTAACCATCTCGATCTAACACATCGAGCTCGTTCGCCGCTCTGAGACCTTAGTGTGAGTTTCATTTAACCATCTCGATCAAACGCATCGAGCTCGTTCGCCGCTCTGAGGCCTTAGTGTGAGTTTAATTTAACCATCTCGATCTAACGCATCGAGCGCGTTTGAAACTCTAATTGGCTCTGGATTGGTGAAGGACTAATCGGAGCGCCGAACGCGATCGATGCGTTAGATCGAGATGGTTAAATGAAACTCACACTAAGGCCACTGGTCATACGTACATAAACTTTCCGTAGAACGTCACCAATATAATAACTATATGTCAAGGTGTAGTTTAAAAGAACTAACCGATCACACAGACACGAAATTCGTGTTTCGTATCCGTGTGTGTGATCGGTTTTTTTTTTGGAAATGACATCTCGCAGTTGACCTTGAGAGGCCGTAACTGCTCAACCGGGCTTTCCTGTGGGGACTTTTAGTTTTTAGACTAAGAGCCTCCAGCCAGGGCTTACAAAACTAATACTTAAACCTATAGCGACTGCGCACTGAGGGCACCCCCTGTGGGGTACGAGCCTCGGCTCAGGGAGTCACTGTTAGGGAGGGCAGCAAGAGGGGACAGGCTGGATCAAATAAGATCGGTTTGTTTAATAGGTATATGTATACATCTTTCCTCTCGCTCGCCTGCCATAAGTGGGAATGATTTCGTGAAAAGGGACGGAAGAAGAACAGGAAGCCGGGAAAGCGCGCGCTATTTGATTTGACCAATAAACGCACGCCGTGGTAGAGTTGGCCGTCAGATGCTACCAACCCGTTATCCGAGAGGTTGGTACTATCAGCCAACAGCGTGTGTGTGTGTGTGTGTGTGACGAGAAAAAGAGAAAGGGAAATAGAGAAGGAGCAGTAAATGTTGCTTATGGCCAAGGTTAGATGTCAGATGTTACACATGATAAGCGACTACTGTAGATTAGTAGATTTCAACTGCTAATAACTACGAGAGTTTTAGTGCAAGAGTGACGGCTGAGCATTGAAAAGATAGATCATATTTATAACAATTTTTAAGCGGGAAATAATTTGTCTATGAAGTCACATTGCGTGTGCATGCGCATGCGCGCGTTTCTCTATTGTTTTGTGTGATAAGGGTACAGGATATTTCTCTAATTAAAATACGTCAAAACTTTTTTAAATTCTCCATAGGTAGGTACTTATCTTATTTGCCAATTACATATGTAAAGTTACCCGTCCCTCTGCCGGCGATCGAGAAGAGCTAGCAACTCGATTTGTTTGTTTGACAGAGTTCTTGCTGGTGATGTGAACAGTCAGCGATCGACTATTGGTAAACAGGGTGAAATTAAATTAGCTAACGAAATTCAGGCGTGATGGCTATCATAAAACAAATATTAAATTAATTTAATAATTTTTTGTGGGGTCATTGAACCGTTTTTTTTTTTAAATTTAAACTTCACTGACGTGATTGGTTTAGATATGATCTAAACACGATAAAAAATATTTTCTTGTAACAACACTAGATGACCCCTAAAAAAAAGAAAACTTTTTTATTTAAATTGTGTAGTGTTTAGATACCTATATACCCACCAAATCGGCGGTTTCGCTAGTTAATTTAATTTCAACCTGTGTACCCTCTTTTACTGACGTGGGACATACAATATTTTGTACGTTTCTAGAGCTCGTTCGGCGGTGGTAGAACAGGAACCTAAATTTAAAGATTATTGATAAATTGACAGAATTCGTTCTCACAAAATGTCTCTTCAAAACTACAGGCCAGTGCGTGTTGGTAGATTTCACATATCTTGGAATTTTTGGTGCTAGGACATGTTGAGCTTACCATAGATATGGGCCAATATGATGACAGTTTCTTTACAATCACAGACTTCAAAAAAAATCTCTACTAGTGTATCATTACGAGCTGTAACAAAATAAACGCAAGTCCTGAGTTTGTTCATAATTGACTACTACCGGATATTTTTTCCAAAATTATGTATATTGCCATACCTAGCGCCGATTGAGCCGAAGGAAATCCAAAGTAAGAAGACTCGATTTTAAATACATAAACGAATCTAGCCTCAACACGATTTTCTTAATAATAACAGCTAGCTTTAAAAAAAAAATAAGTTTTGGTCATTACACGATTTTTATTAGCTTCACCTGTATGTTTGTTTGTAGCCGACTCCTTTGGCCTTGATTTAAACCCACTTCAAACGGTCAGGTTTCATTTAAACTTTGTAGACTTATAGAGGACTGATGACAATTCAATCATTAAAAAAAAAAACTGAAAAATCACGCTTTTGTAGTTATCAAAACTAAAAAATAGAAAATAAATAATAGATTTAAAAAACTTAAAAACACGCTTTAAAAACGCAACCTGAAAAGCAGAAAATAATTTAAAAAAAGCGTAGGGTGCTTGATATTAATTTATTATTTTAAAAAAATACCTCATCAAGCACCCTAGGCTTTTTTGAAATTATTTTCTGCTTTTCAGGTTGCGTTTTTAAAGCGTCTTTTTTAGATTTTTTAATCTATTATTTTTTTTATGCTTTTAACTCAATAGTCTTATTATTAGGTCTTGCGTTAATTATGTTCCATGTCGTAAATGGTTTGTTTAGTATGACCATATCACCCTAGGGGCATTCTAAGTATAATTTCAGACTTCATAAAACACTTACAACCGAATTTTGAAAGGCCAATCAACATAGAAATTAACTAACAATCTGTCAAACTCATGTTAACTGCTGTGATTGGCTGACTGAAATAATAACAGCCAGTCAAATCACTTCACATCAGATATAATGACAGATTTACTTTAATAGCCTTTCAAAAAACCGCTCCTGTTGGTTCCTGTTCGATTCCATGACATGATGTTGATGACATCACTACGCTGGCTGAAACATCCGTAAGGAAAAGTGAAACGGCACTTTTCCCGCCATTCGTGGTGACTGACAGATGACATTAGTGACAGCGCCTACAATCTTTTGACATTAGTCACGAGAGTAGAGATCACTGTGATAATGACATTTGTGTTAGAGGCAGCTACTCAAAAGCAACCATAAAATGATGAGGACAAAGATCATTTTGATTTTGACAGTGACGCAAAATCAAAGGTATTTTATGTGTGAACGGATTGCTGTCACTAATGTAATCTGTCACTGTACTTGTGTGTGCGAGACAGTGTTTACATATCTGTTAAATACACGCACTACAGCCTATAAAAGACTTTTTTTTATTGATTACAATAGGTTCGCATCTGATTAAGTACCAAAATTATAACTGAAAAGTCAATTTATGAATAATCTTTACCAAAATATTTTCTTCTTCAATATTTAACGAAAAAAAAAAATACTTTAATATCTTTATTGATGCAGTTTACGCAAAATTGACATAACGTACATTTTGTCATGTTTTTGTTTATTTTCTTTCGAATGGTCACACTCCCCCCTTTCAAAAGAGAAGTCGGATTGCCATCCCATCGTTCTATGTGAATGAGGGACGAGAGACTGCACCTGTGTCTGCGCACACGCCTGCATCTCCCACGTAGATGACTGGTCTCCGCTGAGATTGACTGCCATGGCTGATATTCGGTCTGGAGGACTATTAGTTTTTGGATATTCATAGGTTTTCAATTCATTCATTCATTCAATTCATAGGTTGACATAGTTGCAAGGTGATACGCCAGATTTTTCTTAATAAAAACTACTTTTTCCCACGACTTTTCACAAAGAAACAATGAGCCTACAACCATCCTAAAGCTGGCCTCTACTCTGGCCCTCTGGCTCTACTGGCCACTTCTCTGTGAGAGGAAGTGGGTACCACGCGGGCCCAGTGGGCATTGGTTTTGTCAAATAATTCTTCCAAAATCAGAACATTTATTAAAAAATATCAATTTTCTTTTTATATGAATTTCATGGGGGATACTTTTAAGTATCTTTTTTTTATTTTTTCACAAAATGATGGAGTACTTTTAAGGTTATGTCAATTCTGTGTTGCCACTCTCCTAACTAGTTTAAGTTACAAATAAATGGATTCCAAAACACAGAGCTATTTATTTTACTAAAAGAGTTGTTATAATTATTTGTTTCTAAGTTTTTCTCCATCATTATTTATGTAACAATCATGTAAACAAAATTGTTAACATTAAAATAAAAATTTATATTTTACTAAATTTTGTTTTCTTTAAGTGTCTACACCCTTGCGCCATCCCATCTTCCTAGCACGGTAGGCTGTGCTGGTGCAGAAAACCTCAAACGGCGCAAATATTTCAATCTTATCGAATAAGATTGAAATATTTGCGACGTTTGAGCATGGGCGTACCCACGATGGGGCAGACTGGGGCACTTGCCCTTGGTGGGGCAAATTCTTAGCTTTATGACTTTGCTAAAGACGTTGTGCATTTAAAAAGAAAATTTAAGCACAGCTAGCTGGCGGAATATGCCCATTGGCTGGCGTATTCTCAGAAATTAAAGGGTTAACGCGTTGTGCATTTACTGTTTATGCAAGGTTCGTTTATGGTGAGACCTTTTACTCGCTTTAGAGATGTCTACGAATTTGCGAAAAATCCCGCGTCATCACAATGCCACAAATCATCGGCTACAGCTACAAAGTGTTTTGTTGAAATTAGGCCTGTCATTATCCAGCTGATTCCTGCCCACCAAAAGGAAATAGACGCTAACAAGAGAGTCATAGCCTCAATAGTTTCAACTGTGATTTTTTGAGGTACTCATGAGGGGCAAAGAGCAACATGAAGGTGTTTTTGAAGACCTTATAAAACTTAAAATTAGATCTGGTGACCAATTATTAAAAGAACACATACAAAACGGCGCAAAAAACGCCACATATTCTTCACCAAAAATTCAAAATGAAATAATAGGTCTATGCGGGGATGTCATTAGAGACGATATTACAGTTGACGTAAAGAACGCACGCGCCTCTAGTATCCTAGCAGACGAGAGCTGCGACATATCAGGAAAAGTGCAACTTTCCATTGGTATTCGATTCTTTGATGAAGAAAAGATGCTTGTTCGTGAAGAGTTTTTAGGTTTTGTGAAATTAACGGCCGTGGATGCACAAACTATAGCGTCTACTATCAATAATTTCATAGCAAACATAGGTCTAGATCCAAAAAAGTGCGTAGGACAAGGGTATGATGAATGTTCCGCTATGTCAGGAAAGAATGGTGTTGTTCAGAAAATTCTACAAGAAAAATATACAAAGGCACAATATTTTGACTGCTCCAGCCACGAATTGAATTTAGTTGTGCACGACTTAAACGAAGTAGTAGTAATACAAAATATAGTTACCACAATAAAAGAAATAATAAGATTCTTCCTAGAATCACCCCCTTCGTCGAAAATGCGTTACCTTATATACCAATGTTCTGTGAAACCCGTAGAAATATAAAAGATTTCCATTTTCAAGAAGCACTGTGTTCAGGTGGTCATGGCACTTTTAACACTGTCAAAAGAGGGTAACAGCGCAACCAGAAAATCTGGTTTTTGTTAGTGTTAGTGTTTGCCTAAGAGCAAAATATTCCGCAGGATGCTGGAACCGGTGATAAATGCTCTGCGGTCGATAAGTTTAGACTTGTTTCAGTGTGAGAACCCTAATATAAGAATAACTGACACCTTGAAAAAACACCGTGAAAATGCCAAAGTTCAAAGCGAAAGTTTAATAGCCGAAGCAGAGTCAATCGCCGACGATCTTGATATAGATTTTATAATGCCACGGATTGCAAATAGGCAGACACATCGTGCTAATCCTCCGGCACAGACTCCCAGCGAGTTTTTGAAGAGATCATTGATAATTCCCTACCTAGATTCTTTAATTATGTCTCTAAACCAGCGTTTTTCTGAGACGGCGTATTCGCTACTTACATTAGGTACACCCGCACCTAATGCTTCAAAAGCCCTTTTTATGTGATTTTCTTAGCGAAACTGAACTGTGGTATGACACGTGGAAGCAAAAAAATGTGGCACAGAGTAAACTGAAGGAAATAGATTTAGTTGCGCTAGTTGAAGAGACACAGCTGTTTTTTCCCACCATAAGGCAAGCGCTTACTATATCACTTGCACAACATGCACTATCGAAAGGTCCTATAATACTTTACGAAGAATAAAAACTTGGTTAAGGTCAACAATGACAGAAAACCGCCTTGTCGGCCTCTGTCTGATGAGTGTGCATAGAAAGAGGGTTCTGGAAGCACAAAATAAATTTGAAAACGACATTTTAGCTAGATTTAGCCAGAACCCTAGTAGGTTATTATTGATTTAAGGTGCAGTACAGTAAATAAAACTTTTCAATCAGTAAATAAAAAGCATTTTTAGGGTGCGTACAAATTTGCCGCAGTGCCGCGCGGCGGCAGCACTGCCGCCGCGCTGCAACCGCTAGGTTCGAGCATCATAGTATTGTACGCACGGCTACACCTCAAGCTATACATTTCCAGTTTACGTTGATCTCGCACTGTACGGAAATCCTATACAATGCGAGATCAGCTTATACTGGAAATGTATAGCTTGATGTGTAGCCGTGTGTACATTTAGTTTCACGATGGACTCTGACGTCGAAACGCTGCTGTTAGTGTTACTATTAAGGCTCGTGCAGACTAGCGCGCCGCGACACTCGTAGAACAATTTCTATGAAAACTTAATGGAAATTGTTTTACAAGTGTCGCGTCGCGCTGTCGCGTCGCGGCTGTTTGAAGAAGCCTTTAAGACGAAAAAAGATTTTGGAAAAAGAAACCTAAGAAAACGTTGCCGTTCAAACTTCTTAATAAACATATTGTTTATTTCTTCCCAAGCTTTTTTTTCAATTTTATTACAATACAAGTCCATGCAACGAGTTATGAGCGCTGACTTTGAAAAAAACAAGCTAAACAAACCCTTATTACTAAGACGTAAGGGTTTGTGACGTTTGTTTCCTTCAAAGTCAGCGCTCATAACTCGTTGCTTACACTGTACTTGTCTGACTTCGAATCGCGTATCGCTGGACGAGTCTCAACCTCATCGATAAATTCTTCAACCTGATTTTCGTTCATGTTTAGACTTGAACAAAAACTACGTGCGCATCGTCACTAGTCAATCGATGAACTAATGCTCGGCCGCAGCGCGGGTGTAGCGCTGCAGTCGCGCGTTTTTTTTTTTATAGATTAACAAAGCAGCAAATTTGAAGGCGCCCTTTAATTTCCTACTACTTATTTTATTTACTTCTGCCCCACCCCTTAAAATATGCTGGGTACGCCCATGCGTTTGAGGAACATGTTCGAACCGTTTGAGGTTGAACCTTTAGGCCATGCGGTCCGAGTGACCACTTAGTTTTCTAAAACATTGTCAAGCGGTTGGTAGACTCCTCAGGGGTCCAGAGGGCTGTCACTTTGGCCAATTTTTTTGCCAAAGTGGTATTGCCATACAACGTGGTAAGAACAATAACAAACTGATGTACTCATTATCTATTACCACTCAAATGACGACATTCGACATTTTTCGGCTGGGGTAACGCACACAAACACTTAGGATATTTTTAATTTGTCGTGCTGCCTCCACTCCTCAGAAACTTGACAGTTTGTAGGGATACCAGTTTCTGACAAAAAATGTCAGTGAGGTAAAAAAAAGAATTAGTGAAAATAATAAATGTTTGTTTGTTTGTTTATTTTTCCAAAAAACAGTGCGTTACATTTCCGTATGAGCTACATTATAATAACTAAGTTTACACAAAGAAAAAGAATAAGACGTAAAGGAAGCGTTTTGCTTTTGAACTCCACACTAGGTCGAGCCTGTCTCGTGGAGTCCATGGGTGGTAAGACCGTTTAACGAAATGCGTATTACATGAAAGTGATGGCTTGTTTCATTCGAGAAGCACATGAAAAAGTGTTATTACTTTAAAACAGTTAAAACATTTAAACCTTGTCTAAAATTAGAACAGAGAAATAAAAAATAAAATAGTTTATGAGAATACTTATTTTGATAGCAATGTGCTTGTGCACTATGTGTAAGTTTGTGTGTCAGAGAGAGAGTATGTGTGAGTGCGTGTGCGTATGTGTATAAGGGTGTGTATCTGCGAGTGTGTGTAGGTATGTGATGGTGTGTCACGAAATTACCTTTAGAAGAGATTCGGTTCGATCGTATGATTGGGCTAGCAGCCATTTGCGAACAACCTTTTTTATCTGGCTTATACTAGAGTTACTCATGCTACATGTTCTTACAGCTTTATTGTAAATATGACTGAGCAAGAATTCTTGCATGCGTTGTGCGAAAGTTGTACGTGTCCTAATCGAAGCACACTTGAAAATTTGGCGTTTGAGAAGCTGCGAGTATGGGAGTATGGGTTTGTGTTATTTTATGCTGTTTCAGTACCATTTTGGAGATATATAGCTGTCGGACATTGAGTAATTCGGCTTCTTTGTACTAAAGGGCTGTCGGGTATCTGAACGGTTTTTTGAGCATGACTTTCAAAACCGATCTCTGTGCTCGTTCGCTTTGGATCATAGTAGTGATTCTTACTCCACCCCATACTGTTATACAATAACACAGAACTGACTCACATAGTGCCACATTTACCAAATGAACTATTTATTTGTATATTAAAAAAAAAAACATTTAATAACTTAAACTTAACACATAATATGCGTTTGGTCGGCTTGCGTCGCCAGAAATAAATGGTTTATTATTATTGAAAGTCTTTGTCATATTTTGGGACCCTGGGATCCCGGACCTTTATTATTAGGTATGAAACATGACTAGCATGACGTGTCAACTGGGGTCCACTCTAGTGTTACCCTCATATATCCTCACTTTTTAACCGACTCCAAAAAAAGGAGGAGGTTCTCAATTCGAATGTTGTTTTTTTTTTATGTTTTTTACCTCATAACTTTCGACTGGGTGAACCGATTTTGATTATTCTTTTTTTATTTGAAAGCACGAGCTTTCAAATATTTAATTTCGGAACGCGGTGACAAAATATTTAAATACATATCCAAAGTCACCGCCTTCCGAAATTAAAGTTATTTTTCACTTTGTAGTGTTTTTTCGGAAGTCGGTTGTTTTTTTTTCGAAAAAGTTTTTAATATAACTGATAACAATTGATGTTTGTAAAATTCAGTGTAGAAGTTTAAGGAGTCCGTTCTTGCTTGGATGTTTGTAATTAAAATGTACAGTAGACGCACATCAAGCTATCCCAAACTGTAAAATTTTCCCAATTGAACTTGAATCTTATTGTTTTGAAATAATGTTGAAAAACGATCAAACAAATTGACAGATTGGGGTAGCTTGATGTACTGGCGTCTTTAAAGTCATGATCAGCCAATAGAGTTTCCACAACTGAGACACAGGCCTCCTCTCTGTGAAAGGAAGTGGGCCGTAATCCGCCACGCGGGCACAGTGTGGGTTGGTAGAATTTACATGTCTTCGATTTTTTTACTCCAGGACAGTGGTGAGCAAACTTTCTTAATGCAACTATTCACATGTAAAATTTCAGCTCATTACACTAAATAGTTAAAGAGATATAATAAAAATACCAGAACAACCGTAATACATGGATAAACCGACCAAGTTTGACTGGCTACGAAGAGGCGGCCTTGCAGTATAAAGAGCTACCGTTCTATAATTTCCACGTCAATACACTAAATATATATATATGATTTTCATCAAATAGCCAAACGTCAGCGCAGCGGAAACTTGATTATCTCCGCAGTTTCATGACACACAAATTTCATTTCAACATTCACATTTACCTCTCGTTACACACTAATTATTGAATGCAATTTTGTTCTTGTACGTCCATAGGAAAAAAAAAGTCCCAGTAGTCCCAGCGGAAACAGTTTTTGTTGAATAGCTCCCCAATGGTTGGATGCACAAATTTGTATTTACCATACACAATTACACGACGTCATACACTAAATATCTGCTAAACTGAAATTAAGAAATTCGACACTTTTCCGCTGGGACTACGCACACCCGGTTTCCTCATGATATTTTCCTTCACTGTTTTGAGAGCAGCGGTGATAAAATAATTTACAGAATGTAAAGCAAAAGTCTGTGTTTGAACCTACGACCTACAACCCGTAAGTTAGCTGTCTGTAGCACCGGGCCACCACTGCTTAAGCAATAAGTAAAAACAGATTTCACGTTTTAACAAGTCATTGATATTTGATTCTGAAAAGAATTTTGCGGTTGACCACTTAGACTTACAAAATGTCATTTTGTCAAAATATAAGGATATAATACTTATAAATTGCAATATTATATTAGAACAAACACGTTTGGGATTTCTTCGATGCATTTATTTTTATCATTCATTCTTTACGTAAATTCGTGCAATTAGTAACTACTCCAACATTTATAGTTTTATTTCATCGGTATAGTAACTACTACTTAATAAACATCATCATAATCATCGTATCATCATTATCATATGATGATAGCACTATTTCGCTTTGTACTAACAAATTACTGAATACGATTAAGAAATCCAAGTCATAATTTGTTTCGTAGTACGAGTAAACGGTGACACGCTTGGTTTGTAGGACAAGACTATGCCTCCTCTAACAGCGGCCGCCGCGACGTGTCTGTGCGATACCAGGTGCATAGATGGCGCCACCAGCAGAAGCTATAAAGCAACGTTTGTTGATCATTTTTTATTTCCTAATGTGTCTTTTGGGTGATTAAAGCTTCTTGATTTGTACATTCTTTTTAAAGACAATACAGTTTTGGATTTACTCAAATTTGGGTGATAGCCTATTGAATCCATAGTTTATACTCAAATGTATTATTAATGCCAAAGTAACTCCACCTGTCTGTTACATTTTCACGCCTTATCTGATTTCGATGATTTTTGGTTCACAGGCAGCTCCATGATCTGGGTGAGGACAGGATATTTTTTTATACTGGCACGTAGTACGTTCCCACGGGATAGTTTTATGAAACATTATTTTTCAATCTCCACGTGGATGGACTGGTAACAGCTACTCATTGGAATTTTCCTATAGACAGCACTTGGTGACTAAAACACTCCCTCAATTGATCGAAGATTATTCAAAATTATATGCGTTGTCGCCATATAGGAGAACCCACAGTACGCAGCCAGCGTCATTATAATTGAAAGACATACTTTTCGGCTTGTTTTAAAGATAAAGTCATGAGTTGTATTCAAAGATTTCGGCTTTTTCCTTTTGTCCACATTAGTAACTAGTAAATTGCTGGAATTCCGTAAGCACAGTTGCTTTGAATTTTTTTTACTGATGTATATAGAGCGATTCGAGTATTTCTTCTCTGTTACATTCGTCATAATATCCGTCTTGCTAGTTCTGGTTATGTATTCTCCGTCAATGTCCATTTTGTACCATGACTTGTGCTTGTCGAAAAGAATTATTCTACTCTCTTTTTGATGAGGCGAAATCATGTTTTTTTGTGTACTCTTATTGTATTAAAACTAAAAGAAATTTGGATAAAATAAAAAGACAGCCAATTTTGACAGTGCGACAGATATTTAGTATTTTTTTTTTAAAGTAGCTTATATATATTAGGGGTATGGAATTAGTATGTATTACAGCATAGAGTTACTGAATTAAGTAGGAAAGAGGCTTTTTTCAAAAAGTATTTCATTGTCTCTATGGTTTTTAAACCCCGACGCAAAAACGACGGAAGTTTGACGTGTGTGTGTGTGTGTGTGTGTCTGTGTCTGTGTGTCTCTGTGTGTGTGTGTGTGTGTGTGTGTGTGTGTGTGTGTGTGTGTGTGTGTGTGTATGTGTGTGTGTCTGTCTGTCTGTCTGTGGCATCGTAACTCCCGAACGGATGAACCGATTTTGATTTTGTTTTTTCTGTTTGAAAGGTTAATTAGTCGGGAGTGTTCTTAGAGATGTTTCATCAAAATCGGTTCAGTCGTTTGAAGATTATCAGCTCTTGTCTGGTCGTTGAAGGGATTTGAGCATCTTCCACGGGTCTGATCAAGTTGAAATTTGGTATTCTATTACTTCAATGATATTAGACGAACAAAGTAACCTTGAACTGATGCTGGAGCAACTCCAGAATTTCCAGGATACCCAAGTAACTCACCAAACAGCAGAAGTATCGTGTTTGGGCTCATTGAAATGGTCTCATTGAATAGGTTATGAATAAATGGTGATCAGGACGAGAAATGAGGATAAATTAGAAACATACTTCACTGTGGGAAATATACGCAATGCTGCGCAGATTTAAGCGAGACATTAAGTTTAAAAAGTAGGAAATAAAAGTTAAATTAAAAATTTAAAAGACCCAAACAAAAACTTAAAAGCAAAAAAATAATATTTATCGGCCGTTTAAATTGTAGGTAATATTTTGATCAAGGCATTGTCAAGTCGGGGTACGGTCAATGAAAACGCCAAACAGGGGAGGCCTAGCATTTTCATTGGCCGTCCCCCGACTTGACAATGCCTTGATCAAAATATCACCTACAATTTAAACGGCCAATAAATATTATTTTTTAACTTTTTAGTTTTTGTTTGGATCGGGGGTTTTTTAAATTTTAAATTTAACTTTTTTTAAATAAATATACACTTGCGAACTCGCGATATGAGATTGCTAAGGTCAGATTTCCAGCTCAAAGAACTATCTACATAGACTCCGAGATACTTGACAGACTCACACCTTGTGAGTTGTAGACAGTCGCATTGTGAAGAGGATGGATCGGGTGAGCAAGTATGAGGTCTAAGCGCCATTGAATCCATTGGAGGGAGGTTGGTGGGTAGTAAGGACAATGGTAGGTATACTGTTTTATTAAGATTTAAGGTAAAGATGTTATTTGATAGCCATTTTGCCACCGAGTTTACAGCAAGTTCCGCGTATTTGACTGTTTCAGGCCAGTCAATACCGTGAAGAAGCAAGGCCGTATCATCAGCGTAAGTATAAATTGAACAGTTCGTTGGAGACATTTGCATAAATTATTAATATAAATAAGAAACAGGGTAGGGCCCAATATTGAGCCCTGAGGAACGCCGAAACTCAGATTTGAGTCACTAATAACGTCATTTATTTTGACGCATTGGCTTCTATCACACAGGTAATCCTGGAAAATTTTAAGGTATGTGGACATACCTTAAAAATTTTGCACATAGCTTCCAGCTTGGATAAGAGGTGGGGAACAGACACCGTGTCGAATGCCTTGGATAGATAGAGAAAAATAGCCAAGTATTTCATTTTATTATCTAGTTTAGATACTACATAATCTACCAAGGCAGCAACAGCATTTTCAGTAGACCTGCCACGTCTAAAACCATACTAGCTATTGCTTAATAAATTGCATGACTCAAGGTAGTATACCAATCGGTTATTGAGTACCTTTTCTAAAATTTTAGAGATGACAGGCAAGACTGATATCGGTCTATAATTATCTACACCGTGTCTGTCCCCTTTTTTGAAGATTGGATGAACGATAGCTGTTTTAAAAACCTAAATGAAATCAAAATGTAGTTTGGTGTGCATTCATAAAAACTTTGTTCTTCTATCTAGATTTATGGTGTTGTATTTGCATATATGTATTAAAGTTTGTCTACTAACAAAAATTGTGTTGTCGTTTCAGCTGCTAACATAATACTAAATAACTACCACGAAGTGCAAAGTTCGACGGCTCACCTTACTGCGTTGCCGTCACCACTTGACACCGGCAGAACAGTCGGCATCGGCTCAGTTGCCAAACAAGGAGAAAAAAAAAACCTTGTTCCAAGTAGATAACACAGACAGACATCATTTTGATTTTGTCAATGCTGCAAAACTTAATTTGTATGATGCGTGAGCAGGACAGATGGGCTAGAGACGTCACACCGTGGGTACCAGACCTCTAACGAATGCTGGCTACAACTTTGAGACGATCAAATGTCGCTTATGGTGACGAATGAACACATATGAAAGCGTAAAAAGCTATCTTGCCTAGCAGTAAGATACCAGCATATAGTAACTAGAAACAAATTCGATGTCTTGAAGATGGCTGGACCGATTTGGATTATTATTTTTTTGTTCGAAAGAGTATACTTCCCAGGTGGTCCCATGATCATCAAGTCAGAATCTGACGATGGGATCCTGGAGAAATAGAGAGAACTCTTCAAATTTTATAGCCACACTTGAAGCGATTTGGGTAGTTTTTGGAAGCTTACTTTCTCGGAGTGGTCCCATTTCAATTTGGTGAAGATCTGATGAAGAACTTCGGAGATAGGCAACGAACCTCCTCAATCCATAATAGCAAATGGACTGGAATTGCTGAAATCTTATGTCTGTCTATTGTTTACGCCAGTTCATAACATAACATCACGCCGGGACGCTGTGAAGGGGTAAGAACATGTGAACCACTAAAAAGTGAAAAATAAAAACTTTTTCCAAAAACAAAAAACAACCGACTTCCAAAAAAACACTACAAAGTGAAAAAATAACTTTAATTTCGGAAGGCGGTTACAAAAAATTTAAATACATATCCAAAGTCACCGACATTTTTTACATACCAAGACACACCCGTGCCCTGTAGTTCCTTTTTGTTCTATGGAACATCACGTCATCGAACAAAAGCGTCTATGAAGTTTTTAGCGCATTTCTCGTCTAAAGCTATAGCCACACTAAATCGTTGGTCCCGGCTGTCGTTCGTAGAGCTTTGACAGTCTTTACGGGTCGTCGGAAACCTGTAAGTCTGACAATCAAACTTAGTATCGTATTACCCAGTAACTGAGTTGTGGAGGTCAGATAGGCGGTCTCGCCATGTAAAATACTGATAGTCAGCTACATCCGGTTAGACTGGGGGCCGACCCCAACATAGTTAGGAGAAAATGATGATGTTTTCAAATAAAACAACAAAACAGTAGCAAATTAAAAGTTTATTGAGACTATTTGTACAAAATAAATGCCTTTTGAGACCGATTCGATGCCACATACACGCCAACAATGTATTCTAAATTATAATGACAACAATATTAAAAGCGGCAAATATTTCGAAGAAATTAATACGGTTAAAGCCTCATTCCTATATCTTGTTGATTGTTTTTTGTTCCAACTACAAGGGACTGCGAGAAAGAGATGGCACTATATGTCCTGATATACACCGTGAAAATTTTAATGGTTGTTTTCCCGCAGCGAAATGGTTTTGTCTTGTTAATACAATCGTTTTATAAACAAATAAAATATTAGAAATAAAAAATGGCAGATTAACCATTATGAAAAATCACCACGTGCGAGAGTTTATTTGCTTTGAACATTTATGCATCGCTGTTCCCTTTGTCGGAGGTGCGTGCGATTCGAATAATACCTACAATCGACGGCGCGTTGTGTTCCACGCGTGCCTCAAAGAGATGTCAGCACCAACCGGTGGGGTCCGCAAGGGCCGATGCCTGCCAGGGGTGCGGGTTGTTCGAAAGAGATACCGCGGCCCCTGGCACACAGGCAACTGAAGGAACACGGGTGGGTTTTTGTCAGTAAAAGTCTGACACGCCTTTCTGCTCCACCCAGAGCGGGAGAAGTGATTTAATGATTTTTCACCCTAAAAAAAAGCATCGAGCGCGTTCGGCGCTCCGATTGGTCCTGCACCAATCCAGGGCCAATCGGAGTGCGGACGATGCGTTTGATCGAGATGGTTTAATGAAACTCACACTAGGGTATTTACAAGGCAGACGTGAGTGGAAACGAAAAGGGGACGCCCTAGGAGGGCATACAGGATAAGTTTTTATCCAGTGCGCAAACTGTAACCATGAATTCAGCATATCATTCTAGACCCCAACGTAGTCATTTTTCGTCGGCAATACAAAAAAATCAGCTATTCCCTAAATTTTGACCGCGTAGGTAATGCACTTTTCTATGAAACAGCAGTTTTTTTTTGTATAACCGACGAACAATTTCTACTCTAGGGGGTCTAGAATGATATTCTGAATTCATGGTTTTACTTTGCGTACTGGTTAAAAATGTACCCTGTATAAGGAACTCTTGCGCAAAATTTCAGTGAGTGATTAAATTAAGATGTTTGTTAGTACACGAGATTTATGTCTGTAATCCACGATGCCAGTCAAACTTTTAAAGGATAATACACCATAGGAACACCTACATAAGGCTCATTTCCGCAAAGCAAACCGTTTCAAGACATAGGAACCAGGCAATTAAGAATTTTTACATAAAATTTCAACACTAATTAAAGATTTGTATACTTACATAAGGTTTCTCTAATCACTACAATATTAAATTGCAGTAATTTTAGTATTTTTATCTCACGAAACGACGCGTTTTACTTGTGGTAACCAAGTGTACAGACACGTTGTGAATGTCTGCATGAAGTCGAGTAGCGTCAGCACATAACACACAGTTTCAATTTCGCGATTGTTTCGGCCTGTACCGAGAGCTCCTGTGCTTACATACAAATTCACAGCATGTTTGTTCACTTGGTAACCACAAGTAAAGCGTGGGCTTCTTTCTGAGATAATAATACTGTCCGTAAATATGACACAAAACGAGCTTTAAAGAGACTGTCAATCGGGTATAATAAGCAACAGACGCGAAGCTATACAAAAACTTCTTCTTCGAAAACTCGTTATGTCGTATTTACAGTCGAGTACTGTAAATATTTTGAAGACTACAACTAGTATTTTTATTACAAAAATAACAACCTCGATTATATGTATTTTGTAGATTTATACTCTATAGTATCGATATTTAAATTCTTTCTCCGATCTGCTCTCGTATCGGTACGAACTGTATCCCAGGTATAAATATTATTAACCTGTCAGAGTAATGTATACCCACATTTAAGTTTTTTTTAGCAAATTCAGCCTATAAGGTAATGTTCCCAATGCTAGGACCTCCTCTCTGTGAGAGAGAGTGGGGTATGCGAGCCCATTACGGGTTGGTAGATGTCACATGTCTTTGAATTGTTGGTTTCCACGAGAACAGTTCATATCGAAGCGATTGAAGGCAATAAAATTTCGGTATTAATATCGGTACTCGAGCGGTATCGACACCGATACCAGTCCCGATATCAGGGCGAGAATAAATATCGGTACTAAAATGTAAATCGAAATAAGTTTTTCAACTCGATTATAAGTCCTTTACATACATATACTACATAATTAATATAATATTTATATATATATATTTCCAATTTGTTATTTCTACTTAATAAGTTAAATTCATAGGTTCTTAAGCGAAGCCAGTTTAGGCCACATACTGTTGAATAAAACTTTTCAATAATACTTAATAAAGGTAATTTTATTAGAAAATATTACTAAAATATTTTACGTTAAAGCAACGTATTGCATAATAAAAACTATAATGGATAATTTGAGCGCAAACTATAGGTACACATTTTTGAGTGTTTATTTTATAGCAAAAAAAAAAACAATCAAATAGTTGTATCATCAAAAAGATTTATTGAACAGTACATATTTGAGATACATTTCAAAAGTGTGCGTTTAGGACTTCAAGAACTTTTATTCGAACGTAACTTATTTCCATTTCTATAGATATCAGCCGACAATATCGGGACTTTTTTCCCGTTTTTTTTTTAATATTTTCATATCTTGTTAGAAACTAAAATTACGGAATAAACGAGGGTTTCAGCTATTCATTATATTCCCGGGAAAGACAGCACTACACATAAAGGCAGTGGACCACAGATTTAAGCATAAGTCTTTTTTTTTTTTATATGATAAGGCAGGATACTGATAGACGAAGTTAAACTGACAGATGCCTTTTAGTTATAACAATCAAATCTTTTGGCTATATTTTTTTTTACATTTTTTTTTTCACATATTTTTACTAATGCTACTTAAAAATTAATAAAAGGCGTAAAAATTAGAGATAGAATTTACTTAATTTAAGCATTTAAGGGGTGAAAATTATAATATTTTTTGTGTTTCTATATTTATTGCTATTTTACAGGCAAATATCTTAAATATGACATTTCATTCATTTCTTTGACAGTGGTAACGGGTCTTCAGAAGCCCGAAAGTCTGACAACCAGTCTTACCACGGGTGTTATCCAGCTCCGTCCGGTTAGACTGGAAGGCGACCCCAATATAATTGGTTAAAGGCTAGGCAGATGATGATAATGACTTTATTTAAGATACTTGCCTGCCTCAGTAAGATGTCCTACTCCATGACGAGGGAAGCACTAGCGTATGAAACAGAAGAGTCTTGCAAGTTCATACATTGCGACGATTGAGCGTATTTCAAGAATTTCATCGCCATTCGTGGTGTATTCGATTGGCTTCGGAGTCTTTCTATGGCCTGAAAAGAGACGACAAAATATTTCACCTATACAGTAAGTTAGTTTAAACGAGGGACATAGTTTAAGGAGGTTTTGTACTCACTTTTAATATGGAGTGGACGCCAAACAAAGAAACAATCAGCTGTTCCCTACATTTTGTCCAGGTATGAGAACATAAATGTATGGAGCGGCTGGTTTTATTTTCGCAATTTCAGTGTTGGTTCCTAAGTAAAAGTTTTTCATTTTCTTACTACGTACGAGTACTACGCTCACTTAAAGTATGTCCCTCGTTGTATATTAATACGTGAAGCAAAAACTTTGTACTCCTTTTTTACGAAAATTATGCAGACGAAGGAGAATGAAATTTGGTACAGTTAAAGATTAATTAACATCTGGATGACCGAGCTTCGCTTGGTGTTTTTTTTGGTTTGACGTTTTCTAAAAATGAAACCTAGTTAGATCGATTTATCGCCCCTGAAACCCCCTGCATACAAAATTTCATGAAAATCCGAACAGATAGCCGATGGGGCCGAAAGGTTCTGGAGTGGCGACCGCGTACCGGAAGACGTAGCGTTGGAAGGCCTCCCACAAGATTGACCGATGACCTTGTGAAGGCCGCAGGAATTTGCTGGATGCGAGAAGCGCAGAACCGGTCGAAGTGAAGGAGCTTAGGGGAGGCCTATGTCCAGCAGTGGACGTCTTTCGGCTGAAATGATGACGATGATGATGATAGGTACACCTGTGCCCCAACTTTCGGGGCAACAAGGCGTGATGTTATGTATGTTTAGATAGTAACAAAATATATGTCTTACCTGCAACAAAACTCCAATGGGATGTCTACCGCATATCGTGTTGCCATACTTGTTGAGGTACTCCGTGAACAAGCGAGGGTCCATCTTTTCTATTATGTCCATACCCTGGAAAATTGAAGGTTTTCAGTATAAGTACTTAACATCATTCTCCTGCCCTTCTCCCAATTTATTTGTGGTCGGCGCAACATGTCTTTTACTCCCTCACTTCTCTATCAGTCGTCATCTCCGTAGTCACACCCTTTTTACGACACACGACAGTTTGTTATGCTACTTCTTCCCAGCTAAAGAACCAGGAAGTGGTCAAGGGCGCGCGTTTTGGAGACTGTCGACTTATGTTTGACATTAAAAAGTGCTGACTGTCAGCCTGTTTGAGCAGTATAACTATTTTCTTAATGCCGCTCAGGAATCAACGCATTATTATCACTTTAGCAGCTTGCGTCCCATTTTTAAAATAAACTAGCTGACCCGGCGAACTTCGTACCGCCATATTTTATTTCTCCAGTCGCGACTGGTAAAATCAAATCAGTTGGTCGATTTTTTCGTCAAAGATTTGTCAGTCTTCTGTCACATACCCTCAATTGCTTTTTGTACTAGATTGTAAAAAAATATTCTGATCAAATCTATATACTTTTTTAAATTTTCTTATAAACAAACCTTGTCCTGACAATAAGGAACACAAAAAAAAAGAATCATCCAATTTGGTGCAGTCGTTCGGAAGTTATGCGCGTATATACATTTCGGGGATTCATTTTTATTTATATAGATTACATTCAGTTAAAAGTGTGTTAACAACTGTATTTACTTCCAAGTAGATTGAGAGCGTCCGGTCTGCATCAAGTGTAACGGGCAACTGACAGAAATCCGACGACTGACGAACCACGATGTTTCATATCAGCTGAAAGACGTCCACTGCTGGACATAAGCCTCCCCCACAAGGGGGGCATTTGCCATAATCGCCACGCTTGGCAGGCGGGTTGGCGATCGCAGTATGGTGGTCAAATGTATAGAGAACGCTGCTGCCCATTCTCTAGTAAGTCCCTTAGTCGCCTTCTACGACACCCACGGGAAGAAATGAGATGGTGCTAGTCTTTTACGTCCGGCACCACACGGAACCACGCCAAGGGACATTAAGAAAATACTTGTACTATATCTGTTATTGCTTTATTTTTAATTCTTTTTACCTAAGTATTGTGGTCTAGTCATTTTATTCCAGGTGCATCATCTTCAATTAATGCATAAAACATTTTGAGAAACATTTTAAAAGAGTTACGGTGGAGTTTCTTGCCCATTCTTCTCCACACAAATATACCTTTTGAAAGGGGAAACTAGAATCAATTCTATAGCTATGTTAACTTTGACGTTCAAAAATGCTTTGTATCTACATCTACCACTTCTACACTAATATTATAAAGAGGAAAGATTTGTATTTTTGTATTTTTGTATGTAACGAATAAACTTAAAAACTACTGGACCGATTTTAAAAATTCTTTCACCGTTAGAAAGCTACGTCTTTACCGAGTAACATAGGCTATATTTTATCCCGTATTCCTACGGGAACGGGAACTACGCGGGTGAAACCGCGGAGCGCTGGTAGTTTGAAATAAATGATTTTACTTTGAGTTTGACTTTTACCGTAGTCGGGTAAAAACGAAATAAAAAAAAAACTTTTCTCACCTGTTTATCCAGCCACTCGATACTTTGATAGATCTGTCCCCTCGAGGTATCCTTCCAAGTATACCTGAACCGGGAGCCCCAGTGGCAGAAGTCGGAAGATATCACGAATAAGTTCTGAGGGTCAGCCAAGTAAGGCGCTAGGATGTTCCCGTACCTAGCCTCCTTCTCAGGACTCAGGGAACCTACGAGGATCGGTATTATTGTGAAGCCTGTTTGGTATCTGAAAGGGAACCGTAATATTAATGGAATAGAATCCTGATTATTATGTGTGTAGCGCCATCTACAATGCCACATGCGAACTACGCATCAAAGACTTGACGTCACACAAATCCTACATCGCGCAATCAGAGTTTACCGCGCGACTCGTTTATATACAACATCCCGACATTAACTATCGGGCAGTTGCCCACCAGACACAACAGCCGTCTGGTCGGAGGATCCTCCTTTACCAATAGAGTATGAGTGAACTTTGCACTATGTAGATTCCAGACATAAATGTAGAAATTTTAAATAGGATGACACAATGGGCGGTCTTATCAAAGCAGGAGTGGCAATGCTGCAAGTAGTCGGTTATTCATTTACAAATACAATAAACACATACATACATAAAGCATATACTTGTACAACATGACTTGTAATTTGACGTATTCTTTCCAGGATCTTATAGTGTGAGCCCTTAGCAACTATTATGCAGCCTATAATAAACCCAAGGCGATTTTTTGAAGAAAGACAATGAAGTCTTCAAATCAATAATTGAATAACCAACTTTCAATTCACATGCTGCCTTAGCTAAAAAATTTGCAGTATTTTTTTTATATTGCTAAATGGTCCTGCAATGTGTCTATCAGTCACATCTACCTCAAATTTTAGTACAGCTTTAATAAAGTGGTAAATACATACTCTTCCATAACTTTAGCTATGTAGGGTAGATGCATTTCAATAGAATGTTCGTCCTCATCTGTTTGGACATCCATCCATTCAAATTGACGCGTCGCTTCCAACTCAGCATAAACTGGAAGAAGGTTTTATTTTAAAGTACAAATTTTGTGTTGTGTTGGTTTTTTTATAACTGTATCCGACAAGTTCGTGAATACAAAATATAAACAACAAAATCAGTACTTAAATGATAAAAAATCCCAAAAAAAAAAACAACCGACTTTCGAAAAACACTACCAAGTTAAAAAAATAACTTTAATTTGGGAAGCCGGTGTCTTTGGATGGTATGTATTTAAGTTTTTTATCACCGACTTCCGAAATTAAAGTTATTTTTCACTTTGTAGTGTTTTTTAGGAAGTTGATTGTTATTTTTTTTTTTCACCTTTTAGTTATGGTACCTACGGAGGTTACCTACCTATGGAGGGGCTTGTGGCTAAGTAACAATAGCTGCACGGGTCGATCGATCAGGTTAAGCTACGCTTGCCGCGGTTGGTCCGTGGATGGGTGACCATCTTTACATACCAAGACCCCTCCGTGCCTCGGAAAGCACGTTAAGCCGTTGGTCTCGGCTGTCATTTGTGGATCTTTGACAGTCGTTACGGGTCGTCAGAAGCCCGAAAGTCTGACAACCAGTCTTACCAAGGGGTATCGTATTACCCCAGTAACTGGGTTGTGGAGGTCAGATAGGCAGTCGCTCCATGTAAAATACTGGTATTCAGCTGCATCCGGTTAGACTGGAAGCCGACCCCAACATAGTTGGGAAAAGGCTAGGCAGATGATGAGTTATGGTACCTACCCCACACCAATTCGTATACTCGCTTCGTAATTGCTATCTAAACAACAGTGACAGTAAGCAACAAAATGTTATCGACGTACATAAAGTGGGTTAAAAAGGTATTATCGAGGCTAACGCAAAATCTACCGAAGCAAAGTTAATTTAAAAAAATCGATACCATCCACAACTGACGGAGATATCGCGGAACATACATAGAACAAACTTTGAAAACCTCCTTTTTGAAGTCGATTTTAAAATAACGTTTTAACGAAAATAGTGGGTATTGCATTTTTACATTTGGATATTCTGCAGTACCAGCCTAGAGTAGGAATAAGTACCCATTTCATGGCAATTCGCTTGTTCCCGCCTGCCATACAACTTATACCTATAGACAATGTGGTAGGTACCAGGGGCGAAGCCTCCATACAACACGATTCCTATCGGCTTCCCTTTGGAAGAAACACTCTTCTTAGTGTCTACTATTGCCAAACAATATGTAACACATGTGTGTGTGTCAAATCACATTACAGATATTTCATACTAGCTTAAAACATCATATAAGATTACAAAACATTACAAAATGTCTAAACCAAGTATTCCGACCACCGCTGCCGTTAAATTTAGAAAAAGTAAAGGAATTACTGAAATTTGATGTTATCTAGAGTTTATGAGAACTGAACAATTTTTTCTTCGGCTTCCCTCTAATAAAAATTGTAGCTTCGCCACTGGTAGGTACTTACTCTGTTTATCAATCGTGAGGTCGTAGAGAGGAGTCTGGTACTTGTCGAGGGAAGAAAGCGCGCAGCCTCCGAGCCTCACGTGGTGAGAAGGACCCAGGATAAAAATACGCTTACTGAAAAAAAAGTAGTCTTCTTTTTATTCATTTTAAAAAACGTTAACGTTAATTTTCCAATCTTCGAACGGTTGAACCACTTCACCCGAATCTTAGGCAAAAACTAACCCGTATTGCCATAGTATTATAATGTTGATCCCGGCTGTCGTTCGTAGATCTTTGACAAGAAGTTTGACAACCAGTCTTACCAAGAGGTATCGTGTTACCCAGTAACTGTGTTGGGGAGGTCAGATAGGCATTCGCTCCATGTAAAATACTGCTATTCAGCTGTATCCGGTTAGACTAAAAGCCGACCCTAATATAGTTGGGGAAAGACTAGGCAGATAACATAAATAGATTAGAGATGGGCCGACTATGACTTTGACCGACTAGCCGAATAGTCGGCCAAGCCGATCATGGCTTTCGGTTGAGTTCGGGTGACATCGGTAATGTTCGTGAGTACGCTTTCGGGGCCCGGCGACCAGGCGGAATTGTCAGGAAATGATATTGTTTACTTTGCATTTATTCATCATTGTTCACGTGCGAGCCGGCGTTTCTTCCTATCCTAATTTCCTATCCTTTTCTAGATTATAAGTACTGAAAGTAAACTGTAAAACTGATTCTATAATAAACATAACAACAGTCAAGATTTCAATTTCATTCCAATCACCGTCTTTTAATTTTTTAAGCATATTAATACGAGTAAAAAATGGGCCGACTAATCGGCGTTTTTAGGCGACTAATCGCCGACTATAAATATGGCCGACTAGTCGGTACATCACTAAAATAGATAGGTACGACTGCCATAATATTATGTAAATATATCAATAACCGCCAACCCGCCTGCCAAGCGTGGCGATTATGGCAAATCCCCCCCTTTTGGGGGAGGCTTATGTCCAGCAGTGGACGTCTTTTGGCTGATATGATGATGACGATGATATCAATAACTATGTTGGGGTCGGCTTCCAGTATAACCGGATGCAGTTGGATACCAGTATTCATGTACGGGTTATGTATTCTTATTCGTCTTTTGTATCGATGGTACGTCTTGTCAATTTATTTAGAATTTTTGAAGTGAAAACTTCTTTAAGCGCGTTGAGCATTTTTTGAGATGGGAAAAAACAATTGAACTCGCGACACTGTTACCGACACCTCTGTATACACCGTCACATTTTAGTCGTCTTACAAAGGTGGTCCACTCAATGTATCCAACATAAAATACTTCTAGGCGCGATTAAAACATTATTACAATTAATTAAGATAATAGGTACAAAGAAAAATAAATAATGCTTTAGAATTATGAAACACCCTCCCTGTTAATAATGTTTACGTATCAAACTGTAGAAGATACCTATCTAGCTACCTACCATTACATTCCATCATTAATTTCATCTCCATAACAGGGTGTTTCAAACTACGTCATGCGTCTTAGTGAATGGTATTTTTTTTTTTATTATGCAAATGTTCAAACATTTTTTTTATTTTTATAAATTATTAGTAGTCATTGGATACATGAAGCAGGCTGCCGTTGTAAGACGACTAAAATGTCACGGTGTACAAGTATGTACATATATTGTGCATATCGTAGATTTGCTGACTTCATGAAATGCTCGAGAATTTTTTGTCGAGAAGACGGTCGACTTCAGGGGCACTCCGAGGCTCGGTTTGGTCCCTGCAGACAGAAATAGTAGCCCCACGCATTGGGGCTCCGTCAACCTGACGTCGACCGTCTTCTTCTGCAATATAAGAGCCAGAAGAAGACGAGAATTTCATGAAATGGGACCATTTCATGAAGTTCTCGAGCATTTTATGAAGTGAGCAAATCTACGATATGGCCACGACTTATGTACGTACATAGATACAGTACATGCATGTGGGCATTTTTTGAAATGGGAAAAACATTGAACTCGCGACACTGTTACCGTTACCGTTATCGACACCTCTGTACCTACGAATTTGAAGTGAAAACTAGGCGCGTTGGGCATTTTTTTAAATGAGAAAAAACAATTGAACTCGCGACTCTGTTACCGTCACCGATATCGACACCTCTGTACCTACGAATACGTTGAAGTGAAAACGTAATTGTTCTAGTTTTCACTTCTGTCGGCACTCCCGGAGTGCCACTGTTTTTTTTTCCTAGTTATGGGCCACATTGCCATGACCTTTCATAAATGTATGTAGGTTTATGTGAACTAAAATATTTTGATTTAGATTTTTGATTTTGTTGATCGCGGCATCAGTGGCTTTCTAATGTACACTTAAGTACAGTTTATTTGCAGTCTATTAAATCGTACCTAGCTACGCTAGTTCTAGATCTGGACCCATGGCAAGAAACTCCACGGTTACTCTTTTAAAAATAATTGGCTTTTACTATGTTTTCAAATTACAGTGATAATAGGTATGGGAGGACATCAAATAACTTCTCCCGCTCTGGGCCGAGCGGGAGGGCGTGTCAGACTTTTACTGACTAAACCGCACCGGTGTTCTTTCAGTTGCCTGTGTGCCAGGGGCCACGGTATCTCTTTCGAACAACCCACACCGCTGGTAGATAGATGGCCTCGTTTGACACTTCATTATTTGAAATTAAAGAACCATTAAAACCGAGTCTAATGTTGCTTTCTGCTACAATTTAATGAAAGAGACGGCTTTAAAAATTAAAGTTCGTTTCTGCAACTGAAAATATACACCGGTTATACTCACACAACAACAGGGCTAATTTGTCTGTAGGCGAATGCTGAGCAGGCGCCGCAGTACGAATAACCGGCGTGCCTGTAACATAAAAATACAATTACATGTAGCTTTATAGATAATAAGCTCCTTTAAATAATTGTAAAATATCACGCCTTGAGAAAATATAATACCAGTGTCGCGGGATTTAATTTCATATTTTACTTGCCGTTACCCCAATTTATTTGTGGTCGTCGTAACATGTCTTTTACTCCCACACTTCTCTATCAGTCGTCATCTCCGTAGTCACACCCTTTCTAACCAAATCATCATTCACACAGTCCATCCATCGTTTCTTTGGTCTCCCCCTACTCTTATAGCCATCGACATTCATACTCAAAACTTTAATATGTAGCCAGCCGAATACAAAGAAAATCCTAATGATCAAATAGGTAGGTATTCAATATGAAGGTACCTTCTTGAACATCGAGTTGTAACCTTATTTTAATGGACGTATAAGTACCAATATTAATTCTCGGTATTGAAGTGGTATCGGTATTCAAGTACCGATATAAATACCTATCAAATGTTACATGAAATTATCAAACTAGCTAAAATCACGAAGAACTTAGTCATTAATTGCGATCCAAAACTTGAAAATTTTGTGCGCTTTACTTGTGGTAACCAAGTGTAAAAACATGAATGTGTGCGTGAAGACAAGTAGCGTTAGCACATAACACACAAACACACATACACACACACACATACTTCCAACTCCGCCATTATCTTGGGCGGTAGTATCTTGGAGCGTTTCTGTACACTTGGTAACCAGAAGTAAAGCATCAGCAGAACCACAAACATCACTTTGAAAATTGACAAGATCATTTTTTTTTTCCAACGTCCCTCACATATTTTATTCTAATAAAATTTAAAAAAAACTAAAAAACACGCTTTAAAATCAAACTAAAAAAGTAGAAAATAATTTTATTTTATTAAAAAGCGTGGGGCGCTTTTTGAGGTATTTTTTTAAATCAATTAATATCAAGCACCCCACTAACTATTATTTATTTACTATTTTATAGTTCTGTTAACTGCGAAAGCGTGATTTTTAAGTTTTTTTTCTTTTTTCTATTTGTTTTTAAATTTTTGAATTGTCATCGGTCCTCGGTTTGAAGTGGGTCAAAATCGCGCCCTAAGAAGTCGGTTACAAACAAACATACAACCAAACATACAAGTGAAGCTAATATAAAGAGTGTAAAAAATGGTATAGATTTTTTCAACAATTTAAAAGGATTATGAACCTGGTTGGTTATTAGCTTAACTTTGAGTGAATTTCCTCACCACAGCTCTCAAAACGGTGAAGGAAAACATCGTGAGAAAACCGGCATGTCTTAAAATTCAACGACATGTGACGTCCGCAACAACCCGCACTGCGCCCACGTGGTGGATTACGGCCCACTCTGGTGGGGACATTATAGGCTATTATGATGAACCTGGTTCACACTTACGGCGCAATGATGGCCCTCGCAGGTCCATGGGTGAGGTCAGCTTTTGACAGCCAGAGATCCAGTTGACGGGACAGCTCGTTACCTTAACAAATATAAAGAAGATTTTATAAAACACACCCAAAACAACAAACAAAAGGTATTTACAAGGCAGATGTGAGTGGAAACGTCGGGAGAGGACACCTAGAAGGACATATAGTGACCTTATTGGTGATGTACTACAGTAAGGTCACGTGCGTAGTACTGGCAACTGGCATGCGTGTATGACCAGTGGCCCTAATGTGAGTTTCTTTTACCCATCTCGATCAAACGCATCGACCGCGTTCGGCGCTTCGATTGGTCCTTCACCAATTCAGGGCCAATCAGAGCACCGAACGCGGTCGATCCGTTAGATCGAAATGGTTGAAATAAACTCACACTAGGGCCGCAGATGTATAAACGTAACCGAACCTTTTTTTTGTTTTTTTTTTTTTTTTTTTTAAACGCGGCCCGTGTGATACCGCACTGTAACTGGGTAACCTGGGTTCAAACAGTCTTCGTCGCACAAACCAGTCCTCGAATTACTTGTTGCGATTTTTTATTTTACGGCTATGAAAATACAGTCGAGAACGCAATGGTTCAATTACCATTGCGTTCTCGACTGTATTCTCATAGCCGTAAAATAAAAAATCTACTTATTTTATTATTGATTCGTGTCGAGAATCATTAGCATAGTTACCTCCTTGAATTTGACGAGGATGCAAAACGACACGTTGTATAAGTATGTATGTCTGTTTATAATCACACAACATCACGACTACTCCCCGAAAGGTCTGCTGCAGAGGTCCCCCATTACATGGGCCTTAAAAAAACTAGTGAAATGTGGGTGTAGGTACGATACATCTCTGCCATTCCCTTCGTGAATACATGTATGATGTTATGATGTAGTTGAATTAGTAACCTGTACCAACATTTGTAGGGTTTTGGCTTAGATTAGACAGCTGACAGAGATACAATGACCTTGAGCTGCCCTAGTATAGTGCTAAGTTTCAATAGAATATACGTATACGTAACCCCTAATACCTCTACCACTATAATTTGAAAACATTATAAAAGCCAATTATTTTTTAAAGAGTAACCATCGAGTTTCTCGCCGGCTCTTCTCCATAGGAAACAACCAATGGCACCGTGCACCTACTCCATTTGAAAAAAGGTTTATTTAAATATCTAGTATGAGATTTTTAAATAAACCTTTTTTACAGTCCGTTCAACTGATTTTGGCTTCTAATGCGTTGGTTGCATGATAAATGGCTTCTGCAGTGAACAGTTGGTATTGTAACCACTTCTTTGCTTATAATGTCATCCTTATGCTTAAGGGATAGAAGTCAAAATCGGTTGAATGGACTGTAAAAAAGGTCTATTTAAATATCTCATCGTATTTCAAACGGAGTATAGCTTCTGGCATTTCATTTGTGCCCATTTATGTTTATATGAAATATAATATTTTGATTGGATCTGATTATGAGACCAGTTATTAATACTATGCCTCTTTTGCAGGCCACTGCAGTAATATAATATCAAATTAAAACAAAATAAATCGCGGCCACCGTCGCAGACAGAACACAGTCGATAAATAAAATAAAATCACTGTTACATTGAAATACAAATTTATTTTGGTTCAATACAAACTTCATACAAAAAGATAAATATACATCAAGACAGTTGAAATCTAAATATTTATAAATGCTTTTCATACAATCTTTTGCTATAGTTAACAAAACAATTAATCAAATATGGTAATTTTCGTTTACAAATCTCTGGACCAAGGATATAAGGAACGAGGGGCTGAAGCCATCTCGCAGAGGCCCCTTAGACAAATTTAAGTGGAATGAGGTACCAGCCGGCGTTGGAGCCCCAGAATCTTTTGCTGGCTTGTAAAGACGTAGCAACAAGGGGGCTAATTCTCGTAAATATTATGTGCGTATGTTTATTTCATACAAATATCGTACTATAGCCTGATCGATACCGCTGTACCGCGCCTTATAGAGGTGCGTAACTCTTTACGGAAACGACTCACTGATCCGGATCATTGAAGTAATTGAAAAGATTGGTTCAGTACAGACTTTTCAAACGCATCATTTGGATCTGAAACATTACTTTGCTCTGTGCTCATTCCGTCCGCGCGACGTATCATCGCTCGCGAGGCGACGGAGCAGTGAGCGAGCGAATCACAATCTATACAACAGAAAGAGATACCAAATGAGATGTGTATCACTCATTACTCTCACAGATTTTCATTGTCGTTATCCATCGTAAAAATTACCACTAAGGCGCTTACGTATCAAATACTATACGGTCGTTTTTTGCATATAATGTTAAATTATATTCTTTGAGCCGATGATCCAAATGAGACAAATAAAACATATCTATGTTTCGGATCATTTCAGTGATCGAGATGCAAATGTTCCAATCGCAAAAATGATACACTTTGACCACCTCTAGCGCCTTAGGTATGCGCGGCGAAGCGGGACACGAGACGCTGTGAGTGGTGACGGTTGAGCGGCTTGCACTGACGAATGAGCAGCTTGCTCTGACGAATGAGCGGCTTGCACTGACGAATGAGCGCCTTGCGCTGACAAATCAGCGGCCTGCACTGCTCCCCTCCCCCTGTCGCACCGCGCACATACATAAGGCGCGATACAGCGGTATCGCTCAGGCTATACTTAATGTACTAGATGTAAATGTTTTACTCATAGAAAATAACAAAATAGTCAGCATTTGTTTTCTTGAGTTTCAATATTAAAAACTGTGACAATCAATCTCACACAATTAACTGCTTAACAAGTTCAGATAATGGTTTCGAAGATACCATAAAAATCATGTTTGACAGCAATTACTAAAGGTTGCTTTAAGGCAGCCCCCATTCTTCTAGCCATAGCCGTATTGTCATGAAATTCACAGGCCGACCAACCAACCACAGATTACACACAGTTGACAGAATTGATTAAACTACATCACAAAACAATTATCAATTATCACCATCTTCATCAATGTCATCATTCTCATCATTTTCAATGATCTTAGCAATCTTTTCAGACGCTTCCTTCAGCAATTGCTCACTGAATTGCGGGAATTTAGCTTCAAACTCCGATTTCAGGCTTTCGAGGTCAAATCTATCTTTTTCCAGCTCTTCAATACTTAGTTGTGACTTCTCATACTCTTTGAATTTATCTAAATCTAGGTTAGACTCTTTTTTTATCTGTTCTAACCCTTGTATAGCATCATTGACCGCGTCTAACAGCTGTTTGTGGCCCGTGTTTTGGTTGTAACCAAAATCTACGTCTTTAAGGTATATTTTATCGAGATATGCTTGTTCTGTGAACTGCAGATCTTGGAGAATTGTTTCTGCATTTGATTTGTTTGTTGTTTCAAAGAATTGTTCGTTGATCTGCGTTTTGAGGTCGAGTAGTCTGAAAAGCAAGAGGTTTATAGAAGATTAGGTTGTTAATTTTAAGCACATTTATAAAGGACTCGTTACGTTAGGCTTCAGGTCGCCAGCGCAAAAATCCCAAAATCACTTTGCCAGACCTGGAAATTTAACCCAAGATCTCATGCTCGGCAGTAGCTCTTGCAAACACTACACTACCGAGGGAGTAACGGCATCCAGGTAATGGAGCAGATGAATAAGGCTGCAGCCTTCAATTTTAGTTCCACATTCAATCATTTACTAGATTGCACAATGTGCACTTAGGTTATCATCTGCCTAGACTTTTCCCAACTATCTTGGGGTTTTTTTTTTTTTTTAGGTGGGAAATCATCAAATAACTTCTCCCGCTCTGGGTGGAGGGGGAGGGCGTGTCAGACTTTTACTGACTAAAACCCACCCGTGTTCCCTCAGTTGCCTGTGTGCCAGGGGCCGCGGTATCTCTTTCAAACAACCCGCACCCCTGGCAGGCATCGGCCCTTGCGGGCTCCATCAGTTGCTGCTGACATCTCTTTGAGGCGCGCGTGGAACACAACGCGCCGTCGACCCGGGCTTGGTCCTTACCGGACAGCGAGCTACCCATTACTCGCCGTCCGCAAGCCCGTGCCTACGGCAGCCGGGAATCAGCCTGGGATTCCCGACGCCCAGGGCGTTTCCTGCGAAGGCCACGGCTGTGAGGGCGCATGTACTGCATCTCCCTCACGTGCACCGCCTCCCTCTTTGCGAGCATAACTGCTTCACTGAAGGAGGCGACTGCTAGCCATGCACTCTCGCTCCGTACCATGGCCTGGACCAGGGTCGGACGCGAGAGTTCGCCGCCGCCGATCACCTCCACGACGACACGGCGGTGCTCCGCCCAAGCCGGGCAGACATCCACCATATGCTCCACCGTGTCTGGGCGATCTTCGCAATGGAAACACCCCGGCGTTTCGTCCCGCCCTATCCGAAACAGGAACCTCCCGAAACAGCCATGTCCGGTGAGGACCTGTGTCAGGCGGAAGGTGAGGACGCCATGCCGCCTCTCAAGCCACTCCTCAAAGAGGGGACTTACCGCCGCAATCGTGGCGTGCCCAACTATCTTGGGGTTGGGTTGCAGTTGACCGCAATCTGCTGAATATCAGTAATTTACATGGAGCAACTGCCTACCTGAACTCAATACCCCTTGGTAAGACTGCTGGTCAGACTTTCGGGCTTCTGGGGACCCGTAACAACTGTCAAAGATCCGCGAAACCGAGAAGTTTAGAGAGCGGCACCATAAACTTCTTAGTTACTGATCTGACTGGTATGTTGGAAGAACTCATTGGTCAAAAGCACATTGCTGTGCATGAGGGTTGGATTCGCTGTTCAGGCTAAGAGTTATTGGGTTTTTCAACCTGGTATTTCTCATTAGCGGTCCAGAGTCTGGATTTGCTGCCAGTTGATGGTAGTAGCACCTCTGCCTAAGCCTTCGGGGAATACCGGTATGATGTTATGTCATTAATGCAGGCCTCTATTTAATGGCATAAACAACATGATCTCTGAGAAATGAAAATGAAATGAAATGAAAATGTTTATTATTATTTTAACAAGTAAAATTTTTACAACTAGTGATTGAAGCCTCCTTTTAGGCAGATAAGCCTGTGTTAGGAGACTCCGCTCTTCCATAACTTAAATAAATATTTTTACTTGTTTTATGTAAATATATGTTAGTAAGGGGAAAAGTGGTAATAAAAAAAAAAAAGAGAAACAATAAAGCTAAACATGCAGGAGGTACAGCATGCACGCAGGCATGCGAGTAGGTGGGTGAGTGGTGAGTGACACACTCACTGTGTGTGAATGTGAGAGTGTGTGAATGTGAGAGTGTGTGAATGTGAGAGTGTGTGAATGTTAGGGTGTGTGAATGTTAGGGTGTGTTAATGTGAGTACATATGAATCAGAGCGCATGAGGTAAACAATAGTACAGGCATTAGAGGTAGGGTATATTTATTCCAGCAGCGCCTCCGTGTCATCATAAGTAAGTGGTTTTATCCAATTAGTTAATTTTTTTTTACATTCAGTTTGTATCTTATTGTATATGTAAATCTCTTTGTTAATTCTGTTGTATAGTTGAGCTGAGCGTCTTTTGTATTGTATACGGGCGAATTTGGTTTTAGTTTGGGGAACTTCTGCTACTATATCTTTTCTTCTTTTTAAGGTTAAGCTAGGGTCAAAAGAAAGAGTTTTCTGTTTCTTTAGAACAGTTTTAATTACATAAAGTTTTCGCACCGAGAGTAGATCGCTTATTTGATAAAGACTTTGTGTAGGATATCTAAGGTTTTTGAAATAAATTAGTTTTATTAGAGCCCGTTGTGCCCGCTCAAGGTCCATAAACTTAGTCTTGGCCGCACCCCCCCATATGGGGATGCAATACACCAAAACAGACTGTGCTAACGCTATATATATTTCGTTGAGTAGGTTTCTGGGGGTATTTGTGCTGGTTTGTGCATTTTTTGGTACAATATACCTCAGAGTTTTAAATATCCAGCTCAGTTTTCTGATTCTGTTAGTGACCTGTTCAAGGTGGGGGTACCATGATAGTCTTTGGTCAACAATAACACCAAGATATTTTGTTTGAGACACTTTGACTAGGTTTGGACATTGACAGTTATTTGATTTATTGCATGTATGTACTCCTATGTTAAAATCTTTATATGGTTGTGTTCTGTGTGATATACTGAAACATATGTAATTAGTTTTATCCGTGTTTAGTGTGAGCAGGTTATTTTTGAGCCATTGAGCTATTTGGGTCATACCAGCTTCAGCACTTCTGGCAACATCTTGCCAAGAATTCCCAGAGAAGACTACAGCAGTATCGTCAGCATAAGAAAACACTCTAGCGTTACGGATTTTAAGGTTACAGAGGTCATTAATGTAAAGCAGGAATAACGTAGGGCCCAGTACACTTCCCTGAGGAACTCCAAATGTGACATTTGCATCATAACTGACGTGTTCTCCCACTTTAACCCGCTGTTTCCTGCTTGAGAGATAGCCCTTGAACATTTCAAGCGGAATTCCTCTCACACCTGACGCTTCTAGTTTATTTATGAGGATGGGAACAGAGACGGTGTCAAACGCTTTTTTTAAGTCTAAAAAGACGGTCAAACATTTTGTACCACTATCCAGATTATCAGCCACTAGCGAGGTGAGGGCAGTAACTGCATCCTCAGTTGATACTCCTCGCCTGAATCCAAATTGTGAGTTACTTATGGTGTTACATTTGTGAAAGAATTTCAAGAGCCTGTTGTTTATTAGTTTTTCAACTAATTTGGATATAGCTGGTAAAATGGATATGGGTCTGTAATTGTTGACATCGTCTCTGTCCCCGCCCTTGTGAACGGGGATGATGATAGATTCCTTAAATGGGGCAGGGAAGATACCCTTTTCAAAACAAAGATTTACCAAGTGACTTATGATAGGTACAATATCCTGGCTTATGTGTTTCAAAAATCTAGTGGAAACATTGTCCCAGCCAGGAGCGCTCTCAGATTTCAGGCTCATCAAGATCCTGCTCACTTCATCGGGATCAGTATCCAAAAGAACAAACGAGTTCATTTGTGTCACTGATGTATCCGGATGAGGCGAGATAAAGTTATGTGCTGAAGGTTGAATTTTTTTGGCTAACTCTTTACCGATGTTTGCAAAGTAATTATTAATGAAATTAACAGACTCAGTTGAATTTAGTCCCATGTGTAGTAGTTCAGTGTTTAGGCTCTTAGAATTGTTTGTGTAAGTTAAGGTTTTAATATTTTTCCATAATAATTTATTGTTTGTGACGGAATTAGCTAGTAGGTCTCTTTCAAATTTTCTTTTAATTTTTTTAATTAAGTTATTACAAAAATTGCGATATCGGCGGTAGGTTATTTTTAAGATGTCATTAAATGGATCATTTCTTGATTTTTTTTGGAGTTTGTTACGATTCTTAATGCATCTTAATATACCGGCAGTTATCCACGGCTTAACGGTACGCTTGCTATTGGGAATTATTTTGATAACAGTACTGTGCTTAATAGATTCAGTCAATTTGTGTAATAGTAGGTCAGTTAATTGGTCCGGGTCCTTACAAAACAGTAGCTCTGCAATTTTATTTTCTCTAAGATGTTTTAGGGCGTGTTCGAAATCAATAGATGAGGTAGTTCTGTTAGCAGTTTGTTTGGTTTTTAGCTTAGATAATGATAGAAAAGTAGTGAAGTGGTCGGTGATGGAAGTGTGTAGTATAGCAATATATGCAGATACCTTCTTTTTGTCTATCTTAATCATAAAGTGATCTAAACAGTTGGATTCGCGTGTAGGTAGAGTATGTCCAGGTAGTATGCCGTATAGTCATAACATGAGAGCATGTTTATTTATCTCTTTTTTTTTGTGCTCACACCATAAAGTATTTTTATAATACTGCTATATGTGATGATTTGTAATTGGTTTTCCGGTGACTATAGTTTCCTTTTATTTTGTCTGTTTTTATTAGCTGTAAGTCCTCCATGTTCTTCAATAAATAAATAAATAAACTATGTTACGTTCGTTTTCGTTTGTTGATAGACATGGGTGGCAAGGATATTGATGCACAAATTGTTAGCATGGATTCAGTGTAGGAGTCGGAACCTACCTGCTTAGTAAGATTGTAACTTTGGTAGGTATTTTTTTGTACATGGTGTGTCATACATTTTGCCTGCATAGGAATCCTACTTTTCTATGAAGCTAAATGATGAAAAGCATGAAAAGCTAAAACAAACTCAGAGGTCATGGTCTCTTTTAAAGTACAAACATTATATTATTTTTAATTATAAGTGAGTCTAACAACAATGCAGGGCCATGTCTGGAAGGGCTTTTTGAAGAAAGAGCCATTGCAGCTTTGAGCTGACCTGTCCCAACAGATGGCATGTATGTATCAGTCACCATGTAGCTGTGCCCTATTTTAGGGAGCTAAATGACCTGTCACAAGACGCTACCAGATCTGCAGGACATTTGCGTAAGCCATTTACGAAATACTCAAAACCACCAATGATGTGCTGAATTAATGGGTACAGTTTATGCATCTATGTCCCTGCTACTCTGTGGATGCCAAATTGTTCAGATATTAAAATCCGATTGTGATACAATCTTTTATATAGGCATAAATTATTAAAACACTGAAACAAAGTTATTAAGTATATATAAGATACTTTTTGTACAGAAATAAAATCATTTATCTGTAACAACATTGGTTTGTACAAACACTTTTACACGCCAACATATTTTAAAAACTAGGTGAGACTATCATTATGTCTGACTAGTTTGAGAAAAAAGGTTGAAACAAACTCAGTCTCTTTTAAAGTTCTGACATGATCTTGGACAAACCATGTGAGCACCTTTTAAATTAGTGTCTGAAATGGTCTTTGAGAAAAGAACCACACAGATTTGTGTAGATCTGCCTAGCGAGACACGAGATTTGTACTAAGAGTTTGTCTGGCTGGAAGCCAATTCACAGACCATAAACCAGGAAGCAGTAACACAGAATGCCAAGTCACTGTATCAAATCAAAAGACTTCAGGATCAAAAGGAACAAATTCACTACCAACCTCTTTTGTTCGACAACAAAGGATATACTTTTCATTCTCTTATTAGTTTTATCGAGTTGATCCATAGTTTTCTGAAATCTATCAGCTAATTCGGTCATATGTATGTCCATTATTGTTTCTTCGCGTTCAATTTTCTCGTCAATAAGACATTCTTCCAACATTGCTCGTAGAAATTTACCGTACGCAATTTGGCGGTTTTCTGCTTCAAAATCCGGAATCCCCTGCTGTTCTTGTTTTAAAATTGTGGTATCCGCATCAAGTGTAGTTACGTTTGGATTATTTTTCTTCTGATTCGAACGAGGAACATTTTTTTCTTTTGTTGCAACGAGTTTTGTTCGTGAAGATGTAGGCTGCATGCTAATTGTTGAAGGCCGCTTACTTTTCAACGACGTTTTAGA
Organism: Polymixis lichenea; assembly: GCA_949091785.1. NCBI lineage: Eukaryota > Metazoa > Arthropoda > Insecta > Lepidoptera > Noctuidae > Polymixis > Polymixis lichenea. The sequence goes on from OX420960.1 coordinate 4,895,704, forward strand.
TGACGCTGCCGTTATTTTCGTTTTATCGGACATTTTTAGTATTAAATTATGTCTACAATAACTTCAAAGCGTTTTGCAGTTGAATTGGTTGACGTTTGTTTGAAAAGGCTGTCATGTCATTGTCATGGCAACCACGATTTCCGTTTTCGTTCGGAAACAACAGTGTTAATTGTAAAAAAAAAATGTATCATTGTTTGGAAATAAAAATATTAGAATTAGGTTAAATTAACAGCTAATTAAATAGTATTAAAAGTAAACATACGTTAATACGATAAACGCGACACGTATCAAACATAAAAATACCTACAACCGAATATAGAACTTCCTCCTTTTTTGAAATCGGTTAAAATATATGAAAGTTGACGCCCGCAGCCTGTCGTTGCGTCTAGTTGCCGAGCTGTAGCAGTCGTGTGTCGCTTAGAATGTGCCGAGTCATAGTCATTCATTCTTGCAATATCATCTATCTTTAAGATATTGCAAAAACAGTGAGTCACAAATTATTTTTAAACATACTCGAAATCTTCAAAACACCTACAAAACGATACGTTACATAATAATGCACCAGTGTCAGGTGTTTATTTTATTTGTAACATCTACAAAAAGTTTTATTTCCAAACGAAAGCAAAACGGTAATGTCATGTCAAAAATCTATTGACTTTTTACTATCCGACCTAGGTAGGTCAATAGGTAAATTTATTATTTTTGTAAATCACTAAAGAAGCTGTTTAAATAGAATATAAGGGCGGGAATAAATAACATTATGAAACTTTTATTTTTTAATAGTACTTAATCAATTTTCTCGTATTATTCTTTGTTTTGCTTACTAGGTTAGAAACATATTTTTTTCTCTTAGCTTCAAGACTTTATTTGTTACAACTTTGGTTTTACACGGAATATTGTAAATTCACTTTTAGAAAGACAAAAGAATTTTAATTATAGGTTTCAAAACAAAGGTCAATAACCTTTTGACTTCTAAGATACCCTTGCACTTTTCTTTAACCCTTTTGATACCAAAAATCTCTTCATAGGCACTTCAGAAATCCCTATATTATTTTCACGATGAAATCAATTAATCCCCGTTAAGATTATGATGATTAAAACTTTATTTTAGTTTACATACCATTCTCCGTGTACCAGCTGCCCGCGTGCGAAGCGTTGCGACAAGTCATCTTCGTATATTTCTGAACAATTGATTAAATGATTGTTAAAAATTAAGTAAATAAATAATTAAACGACAACTTTCACAATCACAAAAATAATACTTTTTGACGTTGATGTAAATATACCACAGACAATTTTTACAAGTTGTTTTTTTTTATTCTACCATGAGCGTTGGTGGAGCTAGCTTTGGTCATTAATGTTTTTGCTATCGTCCGTTTGTTTATCATTTCCCCGTGTATGTTTAATTAATAAAAGTCAACGATACACGGTTCCAGCGTAAAATACAACAGCAGAAAGATATTTACTCACAGCAATGCCTATCCTCCTAGTTGCATTGTGATAATGCAATGATCCTATGCTGATTGTGTTCTGAAAACAACTGTGCATGAATTTTGATTTATAGCCCATTGCTCAACCTATGTTGTAACACCCCAACGCTGTATCACGCTAAAAATTCTACCGTGATGCGACGTGTCCACATGATAAATTTAAAATTTAGCTTCGTCAATAGTTGCGCTGTAGAGAATAAGAAGAAGTACTCACATGCAGTTGCTTGGTTTGCGAGAATTTGTTCGCCGTGGCCAAAACGAAAAATACAAATAATCTGAACATGTCAACTTTGTCCTACCTAGATAAATACAGCCACAAAACTTCACTGTAAGGAGTAGACAACAAACTTTTAACATAAAAGATTTTATAGACATCGTTAAGACCATTAGTTTTGGCGATGGCCGTGTTAATGGCACTTCACTGATTGACCAAAATATGCTAAATAGGCGATGGGCATTGAATCAACCGTTGATCTCCTGTCAACGTATTAATGTTAACTGTTTATGAATCAACTAGTTGAATTTATCAACAACGTTTATGCATATAACTCGTATAATAATCAACTAAACTAAATTTGCAAACGTACCTAACGAACTGACCAAAAACTTACGTTGAAAATACTATCATAAATTCTGAGCGACGGTCATATCGTAGAATTAGAACTATAAGTAACTTACACAAGAGTTGATTTTTGAAATATTTATTTAAGAAAAGTATACCAAGAATCGTTGAACGTCGCAGCGTTGATAAACGTTACGTCGGTTTACGTTGCAAGTCGACATTTTTTTTTTTTTTTTTTTTTTTTTTTAAAAAAAAACGTTGCTCCACACTAGGAATGACTCCTGTATTGTGGGTGCGTTTACAAACATCTAAACTCACATACACAAACAGCCAGACCCGGAACAACTATTTGTAGGTCATACCAATATTTGTTCCGTGCGGGAATCGAACCCGCGACACGCACATTAGTTGCACGTCAAGTCGTTGACGAATTTAACTAGTTGATCAACTAGTTGACGAATGTAAATCAATGTTGACGTTAGGTTAGTGGAAAAACCGTTAACGACCCATCACTAAAGCTAAAGTCATCTCTATCAAATCATCATCATTTTGGAGTTTCTGGCGGGATCGCGTTGGAACATGTCGCACGAGTTTTCATTTTCATGAAATTTTGTGAAATAGCGAATTAAATTGTATAATTTTGGTATTGAATTATTCAGTTTAGTTACGTGTGAGTGCACAAGTGTAGTGAAGGTGCAAATAAGTGACCAACGTGGACTTTTCGTGTTCCCCCAAGAACTCCTAATATGTTGTTGTAAAGTTACTACCGCTTTACAATAACTTTGACTTTACTGACTAAAGACGACATATATGACTGTTTTGTAACATCGTGCACGGGCGATATCGGGCGACACTGGCTAAATGCACAAACCGTGCGAAGCCAAAACCAAAAAAAAAAAAAAACAATTTTATCATTCATTCATTTGACCAGCTGTCTGTGGAGTGATTGTAATTGTCACTGGTGTCACTGATGTCAGTCAGTTGTCAATATTCCGGCTGAGGATGATGTGTGAAAATAATTAACAAATTCAAGTAACAATTAAGAAATAAACGTATTGCATTTATTTTGAAGCATTCGTAATTTTACGAATAAATTAAGACATTCCTCTATCAGTGTCAGTCATTAAAATGCTTACCTCAGTATGTAAGTACAGACATCACGTTTTTATATTCTTACGTCTCAATTTTTCATTAAAATTAATACATAATTGTACCGTATGTGTATACTTTTACTTTTAGTATTTATCACCGATTATTGTTGGTAACAACTGTTTCAATAACTTTTTGTAAAAATTACGATAAGCGATAAATAAACATGACCCATAAAAATTGTAGTTATGTAAAAATTTCGTAATCTTTATTCATTATAATGTTATGGAAAGTTTTGAGGTATATTTTGGGGTTCAAGAGTATATTTAGGCTATGACATTTTGAACTCCCAGTAGGTGGCAGAGACATCGACACGTAACCTGTAATCACGGATCCAGTACACGATTCTAAACCGGAAATTTTTCACCGGTTATTAATAAAAACTAATAAAAACTCCGCCCCTAAGACGACCCACTTACCAAAATTGCTGTTCCACACATTTTGTCTGCGTAGGTATTGCACTGTTCTATGAAACAGCAGATCTTTTTTTTTTTTTTTGACGACCAACGCAATATCTGACAGCCAGTCTCACCACACAAGGGGTACTGAGTTACAGTAACTGGGTCGTGGAGGTCAGATAGGCAGTCACTCCATGTAAAATACTTGTATTCAACTGCACCAGGTTAATAGGTAATAGGTAAAACGGGCTGTTGTCCGCAACTCCACGTCAAAACGCGTATTTCGCGTACGGGTGGGAGAATCAGTTATTCAATCCACCCCAGCTCCTCGAGAAAGGCCAGCAACGCCTTGGTGTTGCTGACAATCTCACGTGGCTGCATCAGGTGAAACTGGAAGCCCACCCTAAACCATCACCCCTCACTGATGATCTTTGATGTTTTACATTTTTCTATGATTACAGGTCGCAAAGCCTTCACTCGGACATCCAGCACAGCATGTTACTCAGTTGGAAGAAGTTACCAAATAGAGAATCCTAAGACAGCTATTGTTATGCTCAATATGGGTGGACCTACAGATACTGACCAGGTAAACCTAGCTGTTTTAATATAAACTTAAGGTGAATCTTGTAAAAAAAAATTCCATACAAACTTCGGGAGTGTATTACTCCACTGTTGGACAATGCACATCCAAAATTAAGAGCACCTTTAGGAGAAGAGTAATAAGCATACACATACATACATAAACTTACGCCTTTTTCCCATAGGGGTGGGTTGGCAGAGACCACAAAAAGCCACCAGAGAGTAATAAGAAAAATTGAAAAACTTATAATATGTGTTAATTACATTTCCGAAGAGAGAGAGAGGAGACCCCTATGTCCAGCAGTCGACTTCTGTATGCTGATGATAATTATATTTCCGAGAACCTAGAGCTACATTAAATCTATGTATACACCGTGACATTTTAGTCATCTTACAACGGCAGCCCACTTCATGTATTCAATCACTACTAATCATTTATAAAAAATAAAAAAATATCATTCACTAAGACGCATGATGTAGTTTGAAACACCCTGTTATGAAGATGGAATTAATGATGGAATGTAATGGTAGGTAGGTAGGTAGGTAGGTAGATGTCTTCTACCATTTGGTACGTAAACATTATTAACAGAATTATGAAACACCCTCCGTTTCATAATTCTAAAGCATTATTTATTTTTCTTTGAGTGGACAAACATTGAGTGGACCACCTTTGTAAGACGACTAAAATGGCACGGTGTATAAAAATGAATTCCTATTTCTCTTGGTCACCGCATCACACGTGAACAGCTGGACCAATTTTGCTCATTCTTTTTTTGTTGTTTGTTATTGTCAGGACAAGGTTTTTATGAATGAAAAAAATAAAAAAGTTGCGCGTAACATTAGAAAATTTAAGAAAACTTAATGACCATGTTAACTTTTCTAATATATTATATAATTTATAGTTAAGACAGGACGACGTCTGTCGGGTTAGCTAGTATATTATAAATATACGGAGCTAGAAAGAAAATAAATTGCTGGGCAAATTTTGTCGTATAAATTGGTTGCTTGAAGACTTTGAAAGCTCTTCATATAACGCCTAGAAAATCCGGTGGTTTGTGGAGTTGAATGCGTAAGATCTTCTCAATATCTTGCTAGTTGTCGAAACGGTTATAAACAAGGTAAAATATGTCAAAATAACTAAAACTGGATCGTTCTTGAATCTAAGAGTGAATCTTGATTTGAATAAAAACCAAGTCTTTTTTTGTTCTCGTCTGTTTTAAACTTGACAACAAAAATATATTTTGTAGGTACTTCTTCTAAAAACAAAAACTCCTCCTATTATGCTTGACCTAAAACAGGTCATTCAAGTAATCACACAAACTAACTTAGGGTTCCAAATGGTGCCAATGGAACCCTTTTTCTATTGGAAGAGGTCGCATATATGTATGCACTGGCCTGTTACACATGCCTGTCACCGATTCAAATTAATATTGTTACGGCATATATGTTTTTTATGAGCCTTGTCACTTGTGTAAAAATATTGACCACGAAATATACGAATTATATTATCAGACCACTGCTAGTTGTTGTATTCTGTTTTCCATTAGGTTATGGGCCCAGGAGCCCAGAAGTGTGCTGGAGTTTTTTCTGATAGTGCGTATAATTTATATGAGTGGTTTGCTGTAAAACTTACGAAATTTTAATTATGTCAGCTGAAGTTGGTATAAGTGGTATCAAGAAGCTGAAAGGATCGTCCGACTACCCAAATTGGAAGTTCTTGGTGCGAAATTACTTGGAGAATAAAAACTGGTGGGGAGTAATTTCTACAGATGTAGCAAACGCTGACGTAGACCGGCAGGCACGAACGACAATATGTTTGTTGTTAGAACCAGAGTGCTTTACCCACGTCTACAATGCGAAGACTGCGAAAGAAGCCTGGAACAGCTTACAAAAAGCATATGAAGACAAAGGTTGGGGAAGACGTATACATATTCAGCGAGAGCTTTTCAGCTGTAAGTTAGAGAATTTCGATTCTATGGAAAGCTACATAAGCAAAACTACATTCCTGACACAACAATTGTCCGATATTGATGCTGATATTCCTGATGATTGGATCATATCGATTTTGCTGGGTGGACTAACCGCTGAGTACAGCCCTCTCATCATGGCTGTAGATAATAGTGGACAACAGATCACGTTGGAGCAAATCAAAACGAAATTGTTACAAGAAGGAAGTAGACAGAGTAAGTTAAATACAGAGTACGAACAAGCCTTAGTTACACGTAAAGTACAGAACGATGCAAGATCTAACACAAAAACTAACGATCGCAAGCAGAAATTCGTCTACAAGTGTTTTAAGTGCCACAAGCAAGGACACAAGGCGTCCGAATGCAAGGAGCGGATCAAAACCGCGAATATCTGCCTGAATACGAAGAAGGTGATGCACAAAGATAAGTGGTATTTGGACAGTGGGTGCTCAAATCATATGACCCACGATAAAAACAAATTGTTGTCTTATAAACCTGAAAAGGGCAACATGAAGATCGCAGTAGCAAACGGCGAGAAATTGTTGGTGAAAGGACGAGGAAATGCTGAGCCACGAGTCAGCGAAAACGAAAAATTAATTTTAGAAAACGTTTTACATGTTCCTGATTTATCCATGAACCTTATTTCGGTGAGCGATTTGACCAAGAAGAATTATTACATGAATTTTGACAATGGAGGTTGCATAATTCAAAATAAGAATCGAATTATTGCAAGATGTCAAGAGGTTGACGGAATTTATGAGTTGACAGAAAATAAAAATAACGTCGTGAATGTGACACTGTCAAAACAAAATGAAAATATTTCGAACATTTGGCATAAAAGATTAGCTCATTTATCGCGTAATTATATGAATAAAATGAAAGTTTTAGTAACCGGTATGGAATTTAAGAGTACCGATTTATGCGAGCCGTGTATTCCATGTATCGAAGGAAAGACCTGCAAAAGTCCCTTTAAACACCAAGGTACGAGAGCGAACGAGGTCTTACAGCTGGTTTTTAGCGACGTTTGCGGACCAATCGAGGAGCCGTCGTTCGGAGGTTCGAGGTATATTCTTCTATTTATCGACGATTTTACTCGGAAGACTCATGTTTACTTTTTGAAGAACAAAAGTGAAACTTTCGATAAGTTCCGTGAATACAAGGCGGAAGTTGAGAATGAGACCAGTAAATTCATTAAATGTCTGAGAACTGACAACGGCGCAGAGTACTGTAATAGTAAATTTAAATCATTTTTGAAGTCTGCAGGTATAAAACACCAGACGACTGTACCGTACACGCCGGAACAAAATTCTGTCGCAGAGAGAGCGAATCGGACTATAATAGAAAAGGCAAGAACATTACTCTCAGAATCGAACTTAAGCAAGAAGTATTGGGCCGAGGCTGTTAATACTGTTGTTTACCTAAAGAACAGAAGCCCCACGAAAGCATTGAATAATGCGGTACCAGAGAAGCTTTGGACTGGAAAAGATGTGGATGTCAGTCATCTGAAAATCTTTGGTTGTTTGGCGTACAGATTGATATCAAAACAAAAGAGACGGAAACTAGACATGAAGACGGAACCGATGATTTTTATTGGATATCCAGATAATCAGAAAGGTTATCGTCTGATGAATCCTAAGACAGGTGAAGTGAAAATTGCAAGAGATGTAAAATTTCTCGAAAACGTCTTTTTCCAAAAAGAAAACGTGGAAAAGTCGGAAGTTATCATAAACCTAAATACAGATTCTGTTCATGCCAATTTACCCAACAGATCTACAAGCAGATCGGAACCCTTGGAGGCTCACGATGATGTGTACCGTAATGCTATAGACGAGAACGTAGAAGTATCGGAGGAGATACAACCTGAGCCTGTAGTACCAAAGCAAGAGATTGACGTATTGACTGAAGAGGAAGTCACAATACCTGAATCGGAAAGAAGGTATCCTGTAAGAGAACGCAGACAAGTCGATCGGTATGGATGCAATGTTATGTATGCCAAGAGCAATCTTGATGATGATCCATTGACTATTAATGAAGCGTTGGCGAGACCCGATGGTGACTTATGGCAAAAAGCGATCGATGATGAACTTATGTCACTAAAGGAGAACCAGACTTGGACGTTGGTGGATCGTCCGATCGATAAGAAGCCTATCCAGTGCAAATGGGTGTTCAAAATCAAGAGAGATAGTGACGGCAAGGTAACAAAGTATAAGGCTAGATTAGTAGCAAAAGGTTTCACACAGGTACGTGGTGTAGACTATACTGAGACGTATTCTCCAGTAGTTAGAAGTGCTACTCTGCGAACGTTGTTCTCGCTAGCTGTTGAATACGGTTGGTTTATTGACCAATGGGATGTCACGACTGCCTTTTTATATGGCAAGATTAAAGAGGACATTTACATGCTCCAACCGAAAGGAGCAGTAGTCAAAGGTCAAGAAACCAAAGTATGTAAGCTGCAGCGTTCTTTGTATGGATTGAAACAAGCTTCGAATGCTTGGTTCAAGGAATTGGACAAAGAGATGTTGAACTCAGGCTTTGTACAATCAAAAATAGAACCGTGTTTGTATCAAAAGCAGCTTAAAAACAATAACAAGTTAATTGTTGTTATTTATGTAGATGACCTTTTTATCTTTGGAAATTGTGAACAAGAAAAGCAAAAATTAAAAACCGATTTGCTTGATAAGTTTAAAGTGAAAGATTTAGGCGCGGCTAGGCATGTTTTAGGCATGAGGCTGAGGAGAGATAAAGATGTTATTTGTCTAGATCAGCAACAGTTCATTTCGGAAATTTTGAATGACTTTAACATGACAGACGCTAAGCCAGTTTCAACCCCAATGGAAGTCGGCATGAAATTAGAAAGATCGACAAATTCCCATAGTAATCTGCCATATCAAAGCATAATAGGGTGTCTAAACTATTTAGCCTGTAATACGCGACCAGACATAGCACATGCGGTGAGTGTACTTTCACAATTTAATTCGTGTTATGACGAAATACACTTTAAATGTGCAAAACGGGTCTTAAGGTATTTGAAGGGTACGTCTAACCTTTGTCTTACTTTTAGGAAGTCGGGAGATTTGGACTTACGAGGCTATGTTGATGCAGATTGGGGAGGGGCACTTGATAGAAAATCTTTCACAGGATTAATTTTCAAGATAGGTAAAAATATAGTGTCATGGGAGAGTAGGAAGCAAGCGACAGTATCCTTGTCCTCCACAGAGGCAGAGTACGTAGGATTGAGTCTAGCTTCGAAGGAAGCTCTTTATTTACGTAGTTTACTTAACAGTTTGACAGCTGTGGATAGTAAAGCAGTAGTAATTTATAATGACAATCAGTCGGCGCATAAAATTGCAGCTAACAAAATGATGCATAATAGGACAAAGCATATAGATATCAAGTATCATTTTATTCGTGAATGTGTACTAGCTAACAAAGTTGAAATAAGGTACATGTCAACTGATATGATGATAGCGGACATCTTAACTAAAAGTGTTCACAGCCCGAAGCTTAGAGAATTTTTAAAGGATTTATCCCTGTCAAATTATTCTATTAAGGGGGCGATGAGTAGTTAGACGTTTTGACGTTTTATGTTCTTTTTTGTGCTTTGTGTAATAGATAATTTAGTTTCGTTATGCATACTTTATTTTGTTAGATTTCTTCTGTTTTTGTATTCTACTTTTGGGTACAGCGTAGTACAGTCGGACACAGAAGTGTTGGTGATTTATTTAATTTTATGTACCGAGTTCTGACAAGTACAGAAGTGATCATACGCAGCGTAACTATATTAAGGGGGCGTATTGGAAGAGGTCGCATATATGTATGCACTGGCCTGTTACACATGCCTGTCACCGATTCAAATTAATATTGTTACGGCATATATGTTTTTTATGAGCCTTGTCACTTGTGTAAAAATATTGACCACGAAATATACGAATTATATTATCAGACCACTGCTCGTTGTTGTATTCTGTTTTCCATTATTTTCTAAGCCTCCGCTGTTTGTCCGTCTGTCTGTCAGTGGGCTGTATCTCATGAACCATAGTAGGGTTGATATTTTGACAGCTTGTGTATTTCTATTGCCACTATATAAAAAATAATGAAAATCAAGTTAAAAGTTAATGGGGGTCCCATACAAGAAACACTTTTTTTGTTATGTTTAGTTTTAAATATTAAGTGGTGGTACGGAACTCTTCCTGTGCGCTGTACTCGACGGTTTTTATACCAGCACTATGTTACCTAATTTACAATTTTTTATATATAATATTTTTTGAGAATAGACGAAAACTTCCAAAATAATTTTCTGATAACTTATTTGATAAGGGGTATCTCTAAAAAACTAAACAAACGTGACTGCCGCATGGTCAATCGCGTAGTTTAATTTATTATCAACCTTTAAAATACCTACTACGAAACATAGGCAATTCTACAGTTTACAAAAAATACCTCAATCTAAATAATATAGCTTTGAAAGACCTGCCATATTTCATCATCCTCATTTCAGCCGAAAAACGTCCACTTCTGGGTAAAGGTCTTCACAAGGTCATCGATCCGCCTTGTGGGAGGCCTTCCAAGTCTACGTCTCTCAGTACGCGGTCGCCACTCCAGAACCTTTCGGCCCCATCGGCCGTCTATTCTGCGTTCAATTTGCCCTGCCCACTGCCACTTAAGTTTGGCAATTTTTCGAGCTATATCGGTTCAAATCAAATCTAAAGTCATTTATTCAAACTAGGCTGAGAGTCAGCTCTTTTTGAACGTCAAAATTACATAAGACAGTCCCCCCAAAACGCCCGCCCTTCACCACTTCCTAGTGCTTTAGCTGGGAAGAAGTGGCGCAACAAACTCCCCGGCATTACAGCTGTCTGTTAAGTTAGAACTTGATTCTATACAGTTGTAGGTAATTAACATTACGAAACACAAAAAACATTAAATTTGCCATATGTCAGCTAGCACACGCCAATATACCAACAAAACATTGAAAACGTAGTACTGAAGAAGTCGTTAGATTCGTAATTACTGTGAAAGTGATATAGTAATAAAAAAAAACGGTAATTTAAAAAACTAAAAAACCCGACTGCTTTTCTGAGTATTCATGGAAAAGCCCTAAAACAATAAAATCGTTGTACCCGATTGCACTTAACTTAAGAATCGCCAGTTGCTAAGGCGATGCTTATAAGCAGATAAATTGTAGCAGTCGGGACCCAAACTAAAAAAGTAGAAAATAATTTAATTCTATTAAAAAGCGTGGGGTGTTTGATATTAATTGATTATAAAAATACCTCAAAAAACACCCCACTTTTTAATAGAATTTAATTATTTTCTACTTTTTTAGTTTGGTTTTTAAAGCTTGTTTTTTTAGTTTTTTCAACTATAATTTTTTGGAAGTCGGTTGTTTTTCTAGTTCTGCTAACTACAAAAGCGTGATATATATATATATATTTAAATTATTCAATTGTTATCGGTCCTCGATAAGTCTATACAAAGTTTAAATGAAATCTGACCGTTTGAAGTGGGTCAAAATCAGACGGTTACAAAAAAACAAACATACAGGTGAAGCTAATAAAAACGTGTTTAAAACATTTATGCCCCCGCAGCAATTGGAGTGCTATGCAAATGTTTGCTATGAACAAATAAATGCATTATAAGAATGAATGAACAAAAGATCAATTCACTGATAAAAGCTGTTTGACTAACTAACAATGACTTTAATTAAAATTACTGTGAAGTCATTCTGATAGCGCAAAAACGGCCTACAGATAATCAGACTCAGCCACGAAGGGTTTCGTACCACAGTACAATATTGAATAGGTACTACAGATTCTTTACGGCTTTTAGTTAAAAAAACACGCTTTAAAAACCAAACTAAAAAACAACCGACTTCCAAAAAAACACTAAAAAGTGAAAAATAACTTTAATTTCGGAAGTCGGTGACTTTGGATATGTATTTTAATTTTTTGTCACCGCCTTCCGAAATTAAAGTTATTTTTCACTTTTTAGTGTTTTTTTGGAAGTCGGTTGTTTATTTTTTTTGAAAAAAGATTTTTATTTTTCACTTTTTAGTGGTTCACATGTGCTTACCCCTTCACAGCGTACCGGCGTGATGTTATGTTATTAACTGGTGTAAACAATTGACAGACATGAGATTTCAGCAATCCCTGTCCATTTGCTATCATTTATTGAGTAGTTCCGTTGCCTATCTCCGAAGATTTTCATCAGATCTTCACCAAATTGAAATGGAACCACTCCGAGAAAGTACTCTTCCAAAAACTACACAAATTGCTTCAATTGTGCCTATAAAATTTGAAGAGTTCTCTCTATTTCTCCAGGATCCCATCATCAGATCCTGACTTGATGATCATGGGACCATCTGGAAAGTATACCTTTTCAAACAAAAAAAAAAATATTCAAATCGGTCCAGCCATCTTCGAGTAATCGGGGAACATACATAAAAAAATAAAAAAAGGTTCCGACGAATTGAGAACCTCCTCCTTTTGGAAGTCGCTTAAAAAGTAGAAAATAATTTAATTCTATTAAAAAGCGTGGGGTGCTTTTTGATGTATTTTTATAATCGGTTACAAACATACAAACGTACATACAAACAAACATACAAGTGAAGCTAATATAAGGCGTGTAAAAAAGAAACGTTTCTTGTATAGATACCCCGTTAATCTTTAACTTTATTTAATTTTTATTATTTGTTGTTATAGAGGCCATAGTGGCCGTAGTAGCATCTCTGTCAAAATTTCAAATGCTTACCTATTACGGTTATACAATTCGATATTTTGAGCACTGTGACAGACCGATGAATAGCGGAGCCTTAGTATTAGAGTTGGCACCCTTCGTACAACAAAACGGCTGGCGTTTAAAGACGTATTATAGAATGGCTTATCAAGCAAGCGTTTGGTGTGGCTTCTAATGCCGAATAGGCCGCAATTACTTTGCACGGGTACTTGATCAATTGGTTTAGGTTAAAACTATGATCATCCATCAGCCATCAGCGAGTTCTGTAAGTAGGCTTGTACAAACACTTTTACACGTCAATCATATTTTCAAAACTAGATGTGGTCGGCGTTTCCTATCCGACTACTCCGGGAAGAAAGGTCGAAACAAACTCAGAGATCACAACACTCAAACATGAAGTTATTAAGGATGGAATACTTTTTGTACAGAAATATAGTATATTTTGTATCGAGGGACTAAACGAAGCCATAATATACCAGAGGTGGTTTGACTCCCGAGCGTGCGAGGGAGTCAATGAAACTGAGGGTATATTAACCGGTCACGCCCTGTACTTTTCACTTTGAGTGCGAGAAAAATAGTCAATGTAGTACAAAAACATTTAATAAATATTACATAATAAAATAAAAATCACAAAAGACTTTTACTTGAAGCTAAATGTACAATTCGAATTATTTGTAATATTGTAAAAGATGGTCCACACTCCACAGATAATAGTACATTTACTGGCTGTTTGAGTTTGTCTATGTCACATGAAGGAAATTAAAAAACAAATTACTTTTCACTCCCTAGAGACTAAAGTGGTTACTTTAGTCCCGCTTCGTAGGGCTATATTGGCGTACTTTTAGAGCATGAGAAGTGAAAAAATCATTTATGTATCTGTAACAACATTGGTTTATACATACACTTTTACACGCCAACATACTTAAAAAACAAGATGAGACTAGCGTTAACTGTCTGACTAGTTAAAGAAGAAAGGTTGAATCAAACTCAGTCTCTTTTAAAGTCCAGACATTATCTTGGTCAGATCATTTGAAGACCATGTCGATTGGTGTCTGAAATGATATTTTTAGGAAAGAACCACACAGATTGAGTGGACCTGTTCAGTCTAGATGGAATAAATTACTTTTGATTTTTGATTGCGTTGCCCTTTTTCTAATTTTTCAGGTCGGTGACTACCTCCACCGTATCATGACAGATCGTGATATGATCCAGCTGCCTATGCAGAGTAGGTTGGGACCCTGGATAGCTTCCAGACGGACAGAGGAAGTTCAGAAGAAGTATATGGAAATTGGAGGCGGCTCGCCTATTCTAAAGTGGACCAATAGTCAAGGTGAGGCCTCATTATCATCATTTCAGCCGAAAGACGTCCACTGCTGGACATATGCCTCCCCAAAGCTCCACCACTTCGATCGGTTCTGTGCGAGCATCCAGCGGATTTATACGGCCTTCAAACTCACACTCAAAGCATTTATTTGAAATAAACCAATTACAGGCACTTTTGAATTGTCAAGGTCGGTGAGTTAGAAAGATGAAGTTACCCATTCTAAAGCGTAGGTACCTACGGAGAAGAACGGGCAAGAAACTCCATGGACACTCTTTTAAAATCATGGTATTGTTACAAAAAGTTGGTGACATCATTATGTTGATATTATCAATGTGAGAACGATGTAAAAAGACGTGCACATTAAAGCGTCCTTAATTAAAACAAAAATAAAATAACAATTCAGAAATTAAAATAAGCCGCGGGAGCTAAGAGATGACCAGTCCCTACTGGCGGCGCCCGTTCACGATTATGACGTATGGATCAGCACCATTCAGCTCAACCATTTTGAATGGAACTTAATGATCCAACACACACGCCACCACCAGCGAGACATTTGAGTGAGCATGACATACTCTCAGCTGCCAGGGCACATTCAAGTCAATGAAAGACGTACACTATAAATGTTAGCTTTATAGTAGGAACATAGGACTTCATCAAGTCAGCGGTCCACATTGTGGGAGGCCTCCCAACTCTACGTCTTCCGATACGCGGTCGCCACTCCAGGGGGGCTACTCTGCCAGGGGTGCGGGTTGTTCGAAAGAGATACCGCGGCCGCGGGCACACAGGCAACTGAGGGTACACGGGTGGGTTTTAGTCAGTAAAAATCTGACACGCCCTCCCGCTCCCAGAGCGGGAGAAGTTATTTGATGATTACCCACCCAAAAAAAAAGAAAAAAAGGGGGCTACTCTCGAACTTCGTCAACGAAAATATTTCAGAACTTCAAAGTGGCTCCTATAGCTGAACTGTCAAATCGTGTAGAGTAATTCATTCTTAGTTTGGGCCCTAAACTAATCATAGGTCCGTAAGTGAGACGTAGAAGGAGGCGCCCGTAACTTCGACCGAGATTAGGAATTTCGTGCTTAGAGAATAAGGCTCTCAGAACCAAAGGACTCAGTAATTTAGTAATTTGCTTCGTTCGGAAGCCCTAGAATCTTTTTTTTTTAAAAACGTTGCTCCACACTAGGAATTACTCCTGTATTGTGGGTGCGTTTACAAACATTTAAACTCACATACACAAACAGCCAGACCCGGAACAACTATTTGTAGGTCATACCAATATTTGTTCCGTGCGCTATAATTAATCCTTCGTTATACTAAGGATTAATTATAGCGCCGCGCGCCCGTGACATAAGACACTATCCCCTCGGTAAATAAACTCAAACGCAAAGCACTTATTATCAATTAAACTATTCACAGGCAGTATAGAGTTATCAAGGAGTTGCCCATTCCAAAGTGTAGTAGGTACACACAGCTACACTTAAAGCTATACATTTCCAGTTTTCGCTCTTCTCGCACTGTACCGAGATCCTATAACAATGCGATATCAGCTTATACTGGAAATATATGGCTTGATGTGTGGCCGTGTCTACATATAGAGTAGAAGGGGCAAGAAATTTCATGGACACTTATAAATTGTATTGTTACATCATTAATGTTGAATTTATAATTATGTTATGTAAGAACGATGTAATAAAAACCTTTTAACATAAAAAATACACAATCGACTTCCATAAAAAACTACCCCAGCCAAGTTAATAAAATTTATATGGGACCGCCTCTGCGGCATACCCAATCCATTAAAAAAGAATTTTCGAAATCGATTCACAACTGTGGAAGATATTGCCGAACGTAAATACAAACAAAAATACAGTCGAATGCCGAAACCTCCTCCTTTTTGAAGTCGGTTAATAAATACGCAACACATATTATTTCCCAAAATACGTCTATATTCCTTTTAAAAAAAATATTGACTATTCCCAGTTACGTGTCAAAATACAATTCTAATTTCAAAATGTACGTTTTTTTTTTTGTGAGTCGTCGGAAAACGTTAAAAAAGACGTACACGTTAAAAGCGTTGCCTAATAATTAAATCTCTTAGAACATAATAGGTCTTTATTTGCTTAGAATGTAGGTACATAAAAATAAGTTGTTAAATTATATATTAGGATCCACGTACATTCTGCCATAATATTGCATGCAAATTTATTATATAATATAATATATTTTCGTGTATTTTCTTTCGTACATATTAAGTATATTTTTAAATATTTTAACAAAAAACATTTCAAAATATAAAAAATAGTGGCCCATCGGCATGAGGAGCAGGATCCAAGATGTTGGTGGTCAGGGCTCTAGAGAAAGGTCTGGGTCTCTTGGCCATATACTGTAACGATTATCGATACAATGATTGCTGAGTCTACGTCCCACATGTCGACAACCTCGCGAGCTTAGTCAAGATACTTGATTTTCTTATCTTGCTCAGCTTTCACGAGCTTCTCGTCATGAGGGACAGCGATATCAACAATCATTGCACGACGCTCTCGTCGATCTATCACCACGATATCAGGCTTATTGGCTACAATAGTCCTGTCAGTGATGATAGATCGATCCCAGTACAATGTGGCGTGACCATTCTCGAGAACTGGGTCGGGCACATACCTGTAGTATGGTACTTCAGACTCCACAAGGTTGTACTGCAAGGCAAGTTGCTGGTGGATAATCCTAGCTACTAGATTGTGTCTGTGCAAATACTCGCCGTTAGCAAGACGAGAACAACCGGAAACAATATGACGGATTGATTCACCGGGACGGTGGTATGCCCGACAAATGTCAACCGTACCATCCTTGACAATGTATTTCCGATAGTTGTTCGTCATGATAACTTCATCCATAATCGCACAGACAAAACCTTCGGTTTCCCCGAAGAGGTCGCCGAAACGCAGATAGGAAACAGACTATACAATATATTATAATTATTTTATAAATAAAATAAATAGTAAATAAAAAAAATATATTGCAGACCACATGATCCAAAAAAATACATGCAAAAAATTAAAAATTAAAATATAAAAAAATAAGAACAATTAAAAATTTACAATAAAGTAGAAAAAAAACATAATGAAATAGCATACATACACACGCACACACACACACACACACTCACGCCTTTCTTCTCTTGCACATAAATAGGCACAAGCATTTTACGCGGCTATTTCGAACCACCGCTTGTAAGTCTTAGTATTGTAATATAATATTTTCTTATGTCATTTCCAGGTCAGCTACTAGTAGAACAACTTGACAAGATGCATCCTTCGACGGCGCCACACAAGCACTATGTCAGCTTCAGATATGTGCCTCCTTTCACAGAGGATGCCTTCACAGAGCTTGAGAAGTTAGTATTTTTAACTCACTCCAAAAATGAATGTATTTTCTTTAATTGTTTGTTATCTTGGAACTCCCATTTATATACTGATATAAAAAACATCTTTTTGTTTTTCGGAAGGGTACTTGTCGAGTGGTCCCACAACTAAAAACTGAAAAATAAAACCTGTATTACAAAAAACACAAAAACTGACTAGACTTCCAAAAAAAAAAAACACTAATATGTGAAAAATAACTGTAATTTCGGAAGTCAGTGTCTTTATTTTTTTGCCAAGGACTTCCAAAATCACAATTATTTTTCACTAGTGGAAGTCGGTTGTTTTTTTCTGCAATAAGTAAAGTTTTTTTATTTTTCACTTTTTAGTTGTGGTACCTACTTCATACAAATTCGCATAGCTACACTACTTCGTGTTATATTTTTTTAAGTCGCTTGTTTTTTTTAATAACATTTATTATAATCACGCCTGTTTTAGACTAGCGTACACCGAAGGAGCGCAGAACCAATGACACCCAATATTAAAATGATTTTATGTAATAGGGTATTTTCCAATTTATTTTTAAAAAAAACTATTTTAATTTGAAGATTGGGACGAAATACGTAACAGAAAAATAAATATAAATTTAAATTGATTTATATCCGTTTTCTCAATTAAAAACGAATAAAATCAAAATTATTTTTTGTTGTTTCGAATTTACCGCCAAAACGCTCCTTACGATGACTTTTATCACGTGACCACACGTGACGTCAGCTTTGTGTAAATGGCATCGGTAGAGTCCGTTTCACGTAAGTTCCAATAATATTCCGTCGGACTTCTTACATGACGCGGACTTTATAAATACTGTGTGTGGCGCAGTTTTAGAAGTATTTGTGCACAGAGACACCACACACCTGTAATACCACTTTCTATCCATAAAAAATTATAAACTCGACATTCACTTGTTTACAACTACTTTAGTTTACACAAAGTTTACGTCACGTGATAAAAAAGTTATCGTAAGGGGCATTTTGGCGGTAAATTCAACACAACGAAAAAATTATTAGATTAAAATCGTTTTTAATTAAGAAAGTGGATATAAACCAATTTGTTTTTATTTTTCTGTTACATGTTTCGTCTCAATCATCAAATTAAAATAGTTTTTAACCAATAGTTAAAAAAAAACATTCTTTCTTTCCTGATTACAGGGATGGCGTGGAGAGAGCAATAATATTCTCACAGTACCCACAATACAGTTGTGCGACCACAGGATCCAGTTTGAACGCCATCGCAGACTTTTATAAAACTAGGTAATTATACTTAAAAATACACATCACATTATATGTTTTACCAATTTATAATTTTTAATGCTCTTATAACATTTTTAAATAAT
The DNA here is from genome assembly GCA_949091785.1 of Polymixis lichenea. NCBI lineage: Eukaryota > Metazoa > Arthropoda > Insecta > Lepidoptera > Noctuidae > Polymixis > Polymixis lichenea. The sequence goes on from OX420960.1 coordinate 4,914,658, forward strand.
TTATTTCGGAGTGACTTTATAAACTATTGTATTAATATTTGCATGCCATTTTCTATGGCAAACGTGATGACTTGTTTTCTTCTTTACTTTTTACATGCTGACAATTTGTGGTATATTTATTTATTCTACAGAAAGCTTACAGACTAATAACAAACTAAAAATCATTTGTAGGCAAGAAAAATTTGCTAAATTACAAGCTTCCACATATACACCGTGACATTTTAGTCGTCTTACAACGGCAACCTACTTCATGTATCCAATAACTACAAATCATTTATATTAAAAAAAATATAATTTTGAACATTTTCGTAATTTAAAAAACGTAAATATCATTCACTAAGGCGCATGACGTAGTTTGAAACACCCTGTTATGGAGATGGAATTAATGATGGAATGTAATGGTAGGTAGCTAGACATTTCCAATCCTTGTTTTTAAAAGACCTTTGTTATGCATTAGTCTTGGAACAACCTACCCTCTCACTAGGAGTCGGGCGTTGGTAGCTGTGCTACAGTTTTAACTTTTGCAGCTACCATCGTTTAACATTGTTTGTCTTTGTATGTTTTTTTTTTGTTCCCAATAAAAACGATTATCTTCTACCGTTTGATACGTAAACATTTTAAACAGGGCGGGTGTTTCATGATTCTAAAGAATTATTTATTTTTCTTTGTACCTATTATTTTCATTAATGGTAACAAATGTTTTAATCGCGCCTGTAGGTATTTTATGACGGATACATTGAGTGGACACCTTTGTAAGACGACTAAAATGTCACGGTGTATAGATATATAAGCCTTGTACTCATTTTTAAGCAAAAAAATTATTACCTTGCTAGGTTTTGCCAGCGGCTCAACCGCGCGGAGGTCGGAAATTATCCCACGGGAACGTACTATCGGGATAAAAAGTATCCTATGTGTTATTCCGAATTACAAACTATCTGTGTGCCAAATTTAATCCAAATCCGTTCAGCCGTTTTCACGTGATTGAGTAACAGACATCCAAACATCTTCACAAACTTTCGCGTTTATGATATAAATACAGGGTAAGTTTTTATCCAGTGCGCAAACTGTAACCATGAATTCAGCATATCATTCTAGACCCACAGCGCAGAAATGTTTCCTCGGTTTTACAAAAAAAAAAACAAAAAACAGCTGTTTCATAGAAAAGTGCAATAATACCTACGCGGTCAAAATGTATGGAACAGCTGATTTTTTTTGTATTATCGACGTTAAATTTCTGCGCTGGAAACCAGGATGGAACCATGAATTCAGCATGTCAATCTAGACCTAGAATGATATACTGAATTCAAGGTTACAGTTTGCGCACTGGTTAAAAACTTATCCTGTATAAGTAGGATCTTACCAAGACCTCTCCGTGCCTTTGAAAGCACGATAAGATGTCAGAAGTCTGAAAGTCTGACAACCAGTCTTACCACGAAGTCAGAATCTGACTGTCCGACTGTCAGCGGGCTGTATCGCATGATCCGTAATTTGAAATTTTCACATAATGTGTATTTCTGTTGCTGCTATAACAAAAAATAACAAAAATTAAATTTAAAAGTGGCTGAAGAATGAAATGCAGTAATGTCAAACTGTCAGTAAGGCAATAGACATGTGAGGCATACAGCCTACGATACGTTTTCTATTTTAAAAATAATTTGATTTTCATTAATATTGACATGTATATATTATTTTAATTAGATTTACGGTATAAATGTGTCGAATTATAATAAATTAATGATAACTGTGCAATAGTTCTATAAATAGTTAGTTAAGGATTATTTGACGATTCCTGTTTGGCTGAATGTCGATTACTCATGTCAAATAAACACTGACCTCCAATAAAAAATTAAAATGAAGTAGACAGATATGAAGTTAAATATTTTAATGATCGTAATATTTTCACCCTAGGTATACAAACTTGGAATTATTTAATTATACATATTTTATTCTAAATAGAATTAAGGACTTGGTAGTTTCTGTCCATTTCAGGCAATTCTTAGGCATTCCCATTTTCGTTTTAATAGTAAATTAATTATATTTTATTTTATTTCCGCAGGCCTGTACCAAAAAACATACAATTCAGCTTGATAGAAAGATGGGCGACTCATCCCTTACTAGCCAGAGTCTTCGCAGAGAGGATCCAAGAAAAATTAGAATTATTTGCACCAGAAATTAGAGACAATGTTCTCATACTATTCACTGCGCATAGTTTGCCTTTGAAGGTATATATTTTTTTATATCTAAAATTCATTCATTCACTGACAGACCATGTACAGCCTGTCGAGAGGAAAGTTTTGAGTATGAATGTGGATGGCTATAAGAGTAGGGGGAGACCAAAGAAACGATGGATGGACTGTGTGAATGATGATATGGTTAGAAAGGGTGTGACTACGGAGATGACGACTGATAGAGAAGTGTAGGAGAAAAATACATGTTGCGCCGACCACAAATAAATTGGGAGAAGGGCAGGAAAATGATGATGATCGCTTCGTGTGAGGTCTCAGTGCATTCTATATTAAAAAAAAAAAACATTTGAAACTATTATTAAACCGTTAATAAGGTACCACACTCATTTTTGAAAAGTGTCTTAATTCGATTTTAAACCGTGAAATTTTAATGGTTGTTTTCCCGCAGCGAAATGGGTTTGTCTTGGTAATACAATCGTTTTATAAACAAGTAAAATATTAGAAACAAAAAATGGCAGATTAACCATTGTGAAAAATCACCACGTGCGAGAGTTTATTTTGCTTCGATCATTTATGCATCGCTGTTCTCTTTTGGCGGTGCGTGCGATTCGAGTAGTACTTAAAAGTTACCTCTAGTGTTACTATTGAGTAGTGTTTTATCGAGTTGATGAATATTTTTTAAATTATTTTAAAATTAAAACAAAAAAATCTTTATTTTTGTACTTTTACTCTATGCTTCGAAAGTACTCCTTATGGCAAGTTGATCTGCCGCGGGAAAACAACCATTTAAATTTCACGGTGTATAGTCTATTCGCGATAAGAAAATAGCAACTCATCGTTGTCATTCAGCTTAGCCACGCCCCTTATCCAACTAGATCATAGTAAATTATAGTGTATGTCTGAAGGGCTCACTTCAACTGGTCAATGTGAACATGGCTTTCTAATTCACTATGATCTAGTTGGTCAAGCGGCGTGGCTAAGCTGAGTGACAACGATGAGTCACTATTTTCTTAACGCGAATAGACTATAAAATGCTAATAAACCACAAAAAAAACCTTTTTTTTACTTACATGGTCTCACATGATCTGACCAAGATTAAGTCTGCACTTTAAAAGAGACTGACCTCTGAGTTTGTTTCGGCCTTTCTTCTCAGAGTAGTCAGATAGGAAACGACGACCTCATCTAGTTTTTAAAATATGATTGACGCGTTAAAGTGAAGAAATAAGATAAATTATCATGTTACAGGCTGTGTCACGAGGCGACACGTACCCCCACGAGGTTGCAGCAACGGTTTCAAACACAATGTTGCAGCTAGATGCTCCGAACCCGTACAGACTGGTCTGGCAGTCTAAGGTGGGACCCTTGCCCTGGTTACAGCCCTATACCGATGATGCTATTAAGGTAAATAATGTTTTTATATCACTACATAGTATAAAACAAAGTCGCTTTCTCTGTCCCTACATCCCTATGTATGCTTAAATCTTTAAAACTACGCAACGGATTTTGATGCGGGTTTTTTTAATAGATAGAGTGATTCAAGAGGAAGGTTTATATGTGTAATACACCGACCTCCACGCGGGCGAAGCCGCTGGCAAAAGCTAGTTCTAACTATAAACCTTTTTATTAACACGCTTTTATTAGCTTCAGCTGTTTTGTAAGCATGTTTGTTCGTTTGTTACCGACTCCTTTGGACTTGATTTTGACCCCACATCAAATGGTTAGATTTCATTTAAACTTTGTAGACTTATCGAGGACAGTCGTTACGGGTCGTCAGAAGCCCGAAAGTCTGACAACCAGTCTTACCAAGGGGTATCGTATTACCCCAGTAACTGGGTTGTGGAGGTCAGATAGGTAGTCGCTCCATGTAAAATACTGGTATTCAGCTGCATCCGGTTAGACTGGAAGCCCACCCCAACGTAATTCGGAAAAGGCTAGGCAGATGAGATGAGATGAGAGTTATCGAGGGCTGATGGCAATTAAATAATTAAAGAAGAAAAAAACATGCTTTAAAAACCTAACTATAAAAGTAGAAAATAATTTAATTCTATTAAAAAGCGTGGGGTGCTTGATATTAATTGATTATAAAAATACCTCGAAAAGCACCCCACGCTTTTTAATAGAATTAAATTATTTTCTACTTTTATACCTAGTTAGGTTTTTAAAAACCGTGTTTTTTTAGTTTTTAAACTTTTTTAAAATTCTAAGTTTAAACGTTTTTAACACGCTTTTATTAGCTTCACCTGTATGTTTGTAAGCATGTTTGTTTGTTTGTAACCGACTCCTTTGGACTTGATTTTGACCCACTTCAAACGGTCAGATTTAATTTAAACTTTGTATAGACTTATCGAGGACCGATGACAACTCAAAATTTTTAAAAAAAGTTACAAAAAAAAATAACGCTTTTGTAGTTAGCAAAACCAAAAAATCTATCTATATCTATATATCTATATCTATATTCTATATATATATATATATATATATATATATATATATATATATATATATATATATATATATATATATATATAAGGTGTATCTATTCATACACGAAATATCTGAAGGGGTCATTGTACTCATCATTATGAACAACTTTTACTATGGGCCCAAACCTGAAATCGCGAAAAAATATCAGCTGTTCCCTACATTTTGACGAGATATGCGAACATAAATGTAGGGAACAGCTGATATATTTTTTCGCGATTTCAGGTTTGGGCCCATAGTAAAAGTTGTTCATAATGATGAGTACAATGACCCTTTCAGATATTTCGTGTATGAATAGATACACCTTATATATAAAAATCAATTGCTGTTCGTTAGTCTCGCTAAAACTCGAGAACGGCTGGACGGATTTGGCTAAATATGGTTTTAAAATATTTGTGGGAGTCCAGGGAAGGTTTAAAAGGTGAGATAATATAAATTTAGTAGCGGTACGAAGTTAGCCGGGTCAGCTAGTAGAAAATAAATAATAGTTAAAAAAAACGCTTTAAAAACCAAACTAAAAACGTAGAAAATAATTTAATTCTATTTAAAAGCGTGGGGTGCTTGATTATAAAAATACCTCAAAAAGCATCCCACGCTTTTTAATAGAATAAAATTATTTTACAGTCCGTTCAACAGATTTTGACTGCTATTGCTTTAGTAGTATGATAAATGGCATCTGCAGTAAACAGTTGGTATTGTAACCAGTTTTTTTTTTGCTTTGAACCCATTCTTATGTCCACGGAATAGAAGTCAAAATCGGTTGAACGGCATGTAAAAAAAGGTTTATTTAAGTGTCTCATCTTATTTCAAACTAGCTGTGCCCGCGACTTCGTCCGCGTGGAATTTTCTAAAATAAAAGTAGCCTAAGTTACTCCTTATTACATCAGCTACCTGCCAGTGAAAGTCCCGTCAAAAACGGTCCAGCCATTTCAGAGATTAGCGGGAACAAACAGACAGACAGACAGACAAAAATTGTTAAAAATGTTATTTTGGTATATGTACCGTATATACAACGTGTCGTTTTGCATCCTCGTCAAATTCAAGGAGGTAACTATGCTAATGATTCTCAACACAAATCAATAATAAAATAAGTTAAAAAAGGTTAAAATCCTACTTATATTAAAACCGCCAAAACGCTCCTTACGATGACTTTTTATCACGTGACATCGTGACGTCAGCTTTGTGTAAACGGCACCGGTAAAAATACGGCACCGGTAAAAATACTTAGTTTGGCGCAGTTTTAGAAGTATTTGTGCACAGAGGCACCGCACACCAGTAATACCACTTTCTATCCATTAAAAATCTTGTTAATTGTAAACTCGATATTCACTTGTTTACGTGTCGTACTTTAGTTTACACAAAGTTGACGTCACATGTGGTCACGTGATAAAAAGTCATCGTAAGGAGCGTTTTGGCGGTAAATTCAACACAACGAAAAACAATGTTGATTTAAATCGTTTTTAATTGAGAAAATGGATGTAAATCAATTTTATTTAAATTTTTGTTACATATTCCGTCTCAATCTTCAAATTAGAATATTTTTTTAATAAATTGGAAAATACCCTATTTGTGGCATTGTAGAGGGGCTTGTGGCTAAGTAACAATAGCTGGACGGGTCGATCGATCAGGTTAAGCTGCGCTTGCCGCGGTTGGTCCGTGGATGGGTGACCATCTTTACATACCAAGACCCCTCCGTGCCTCGGAAAGCACGTTAAGCCGTTGGTCCCGGCTGTCATTTGTGGATCTTTGACAGTCGTTACGGGTCATCAGAAGCCCGAAAGTCTGACAACCAGTCTTACCAAGGGGTATCGTATTACCCCAGTTACTGGGTTGTGGAGGTCAGATAGGCAGTCGCTCCATGTAAAATACTGGTATTCAGCTGCATCCGGTTAGACTGGAAGCCGACCCCAACGTAGTTGGGAAAAGGCTAGGCAGATGATGATGATGACCCTATTTGTGGCATTACATTAAATTATATGAAAAATGTTATGCCTTAATGACCTAAAGTCCTTTATAAAAGACAAACAAAGCAAGGTCTCGGCCTTTACAACAAAAACAGTTTAATGCGTTGCAAAGTACAGTCGGCCCAAGTGGCAAGTGATCTCAGTAAATGTTCGGGTGTCAGGAGGATATGCAACCTACATTGCTAGCGTTTTCAAATCATGATTAAAATCTGTAAATACACCTGAAATATATATTTTACATACATAAACTCACGGTTGCTTCCTATGGGGGTAGGCAGAAACTACAGAACGCCACCTGCTACGATCCTAACACACTCCTTTTGCCTCGTTTATGCTCATACATCTGAGGCCCTAGTGTGAGTTTCATTTAACCATCTCGATCAAACGCATCGAGCGCTTTCGGCGCTCCGATTGGTCCGTCACCAATTTAGAGCCAATCTGGGGTTGGTTGCGAGTACTACACGCCTGACCTTTCTGAAGAACATACATATTTACCTGACTGCGCCAGAAGGAGGGTTATGTTTTTCGAGTGTATGTATGTATATGTATTTTTTCGGCACGCTCTGTAACCTGAACGGCTTGATCGATTTCAGCTTGAGAGGTGCCGTTAGATTCGTCGTAATTGTGAGAGTGACACTGGGTATAACAAAACTGAAAAAATAAAAATGGCCGATTTTTGGCGCTATATTGTGTCTTCAAAAAAACTTTTTTTTATCAAAACATATTGTTATACTTATGTTTTTTTTTTGCAGGCATACGCAAAACAAGGCAACAAGCACCTCCTGCTAGTTCCTATAGCGTTTGTTAACGAACATATTGAAACTCTACACGAATTGGACATTGAATACTGTTATGAAGTCGCTAAAGAGGTAAGTTATCCTAATAAATATTATAAGACTGAAAGTAAGCTTGTTTGTTTGTTAGGCTTTCACGGCTGAACGTATTTGGATGAGATTGGCACATGAGTAGACCATGACCTGGGTAAGATCATATTTAGATTAATTTATTTTGCAAAAAAATCAGCGGCGAGGTGTCAATTTTTCTAAGAGAGAGAGTCGAAGCGAAGTCGGCTTTAACTTACTGACTTATCAATAATGAATACTTACTATCATTCTAAAATTAATATAGGAATGTAAAGAATTAAATACAATAAAACTGAACACCTGAAAACCAATTAAAATGTGCAATATTCCTTCATCTCGTTCTCGCTGGTCAAATAACTTTTTCCGCTCTGAGTGGAGCAGGAGGGCGTGTCAGACTTTTACTGACTAAAACCCACCCGTGTTCCCTCAGTTGCCTGTGTGCCAGGTATCTCTTTCGAACAACCCGCACCCCTGGCAGGCATCGGCCCTTGCGGTTCCCACCAGTTGGTGCTGACATCTCTTTGAGGCGCGAGTTAAGGAACCCCAACCTACCAATATTAGCTTTGTCAGACAATAAGTATTTACTAGATTATTATTTCCCAATTTCCCCACTGCGCGATCAGCATTTATAATTATCTAGAACATGCGTCAATCTGATCACGCTGTGCAGGTACTACGTTAGCAATTAAGTTAGTATATAAGATCAATATTTTGTTAGATTTAATCAATTACTGTTTCGCTGTAACTCTGTCGGAATAAAGTTATTTTTAAATACTTCCGTTGTCGCTTACTTAATTGGCGCAGCCGGTAGGATCTCTGTAGTCAGTTTGCCGTGCCGTGTATACAATTCTACGTGGAGTAGCCGACGTCCGTGTCTACGGTTTAGCAGAGATCGCCGAACAAATAAATTCATTAAGAAGCCACTTCGAGTTACGGAAGAGGACCAGCCACAGCAGTAATTCAGGGAGCATGGAGCTAGCTGCGGAATTGTGAGTAAATCTTTTTCACCTTCCTCTCAGCTCTTCCATCTATATCCCAACCTTGTAATAGTCTATGTGTTTGTGTATTATTAGGGATTGGACAACGCCGTAATAATATTTGCATAGATTTTAATTGTACTAATATTTTAGAGTAGTGATAGTTTAGTAGCACATTAGTGTGATTTTTTTTCTCCGCGTTGGTTTCTTTCATAACTTTTCACAATGGAAAACGTAACCCGTGTCCCACAGGAATTGGTTAACATCATACCAATATTCAGCGGCGACACTAGAATGTTGCCTTTATTTATAAAAAAATGTGAATACATTTTGTCTACGTTCTTAGGAACCGCAGCCCAAAATGAATATTTATTTCATGTAGTAACAAGTAGGTTATCAGGCGAAGCAGCCAGTTTGGTAGGCGAAAGAGAAGCTATAGGTACGTGGGACGAGCTGAAGAAGTTGTTAAACCAACACTTCGGTGATCCACGCACAGAGGATTGTTTAGCAATGGAGTTAGAATCGTGTAGAATAAATAAGGGTGAAAGTTATTTAGATTTTTGCCATAGAATACAGCGGAAGAGAAGTGTTTTATTTGCTAAAATATCAGAAACTATCATTGATGAATCTCTACGTAAGGCAAAGCAAATCATTTATAGTAACAGAGCAATGAATGCTTTCTTGTTTAATTTACCACCATTTTTAGTTAGATTAGTTCGTTTGCGCGACGTCACAACGTTAGAGGATGCATTAAAAATAGTTTTAGAAGAACAAAACTTCCAGGCAGTCTATGAGTCGAAAACAAACGACAGACGTAATTTTAGCAGAAATAACAGACCCAATTTGCCAAATAACCAAAATGCAATTGAATCTAATAATCAAAAGAAAGATTCACATAGCATATCAAGTACACATGTACCGAATAGTGCTACAAACAGCACATTTACACCGAACAATTCGCATCAGCCCAGACATTATAAACAACATAATAATATTCAAAGAAATCAAGACAATTTTAATCGTACAAACAACAATAATGCGTCACCGCAGTCAAGTAGGTCATTTGTTCCGATTGCACAACCGAACCAACAGTTCGCGGCACATGCACCGAGCACGCCGTCTTTTGCAGCGCAAGCATCTACGTCGGGTGCGAATACTGATGTCACCATGCGTACTGCAAGTTCACGACGTGTTAATTACATAAATAATTCTAATAATAATGAACAGAGTTCAAGTTATTCGTACAATGAGTGCCAAGAATTTTCTCCTGAAGAACCCGGGGCGGGAAATTTTTGCATAACGGCCTCTACCCTAGAGAACGAATAAAAATAAATTGTAATAAACGCTTAAATTTACCACATATAGTTATACCAGAATTAAAGGCAGTTTTTATGATAGATACGGGGAGTGTTAGATCGTTTATAAGCCCGTATATAGCGAATAAATATTTTAAAAATTATTTACAGTATGAACCCTTCGAAGTTGTTAGCACTCACGCATCGAGTGTTCATAGTGAAACGGCTATTATTCCATTACCGGTTACCTTTGGAAGTCAAGAGTTCCATAAGTTTTATGTCTATAGTGTCGACGATAGGTATGATGGGTTAATAGGTAGCAATTTGCTGAAGCAATTACAGGCAAAGATTAATATGGAAAATCAGATACTACATTTAAAAAATACTGATATTCCTATCATATATTCACCGCCTATGAGAGAGATATATAATCTACCATCTCGTAGTGAACTTAGAGTAAGACTCCCAGTCAACGTACTGAACGGGGAAGCTGTGTTAGATTTTAAGCAATTTACGGAAGGGATTCGAATGCCCGCCGCATTAGTTACGTGTATTGAAGGCTATGCAACAACTGTTATTCAGAATTGTAGCCATGAAAATAGAAAATTAGTAGTTACTGGACCTTTTCAAGTGGAACCATACATACAGGACCCATCTGTTAGTGTTAATTTCATAGATAATAATATAGAAGTGGACAGCTTGCTAACAAAGAATTTAGACAAATTACAGTTAGATCATATGAATTCAGAAGAACGAACGGTTATTGAGGGACTTTGTAAAGAATACAAAGATATATTTTATTGTGAAAATATTCCGTTAACCTTCACAAATCAGGTTAAACATAGAATAAGAACAAAAAATGAAGACCCAATAAACGTTAAGGCACATAGATTGCCACCTATTCAAACAAAAGAGATCAGTAGTCAAGTCGAGAAAATGTTAAGGGATAACATTATCCAGGAATCTCATTCTCCCTGGAGTGCTCCCGTACATTTAGTGCCGAAAAAATTAGACGCGTCAGGCCAACAAAAATGGAGGATGGTAGTTGACTATAGACGGCTCAATGAAATCACAATTGATGATAAATACCCTTTGCCCAACATTAACGATTTATTTGACATGCTAGGTAATAGTACATACTTTACAACTCTCGACTTAGCTAGCGGGTACCATCAATTAGAGGTTCAGGAGAAAGATAGAGCTAAAACTGCGTTTAGCACACCTTCAGGTCATTATGAATTTAACAGAATGCCGTTTGGGTTAAAGACCGCACCCGCAACTTTTCAGCGAGCGATGGATAACGTCTTACGAGGCCTTCAAGGCTTACATTGCTTAATATATCTCGATGACGTCATTATTTTTTCTAAAAGCTTGCCTGAACATGTAGAAAAACTTAGAGCAGTTTTTGACCGCTTCCGTCAAACAAATTTAAAAGTTCAATTAGATAAGTCTCATTTTCTTAGAAAGGAAGTACTCTACCTAGGGCATACTATTACAAGTGAAGGTTTGAAACCAAATAATGATAAAATAGACGCTATTCTTAGGTATCCTATACCGGAAACGGTTACACAGATTAAAAGCTTTTTAGGACTAATCGGTTATTATAGGAAATTTATCAAAGATTTTGCCAAAATAACTAGACCATTAACAGCTTGTTTAAAGAAAGGTCGCAAAATTGTAATTAATGGGGAATATAAAGAATGTTTTGAGACATGTAAAAAGCTTTTAACAAATGCACCTTTGTTACAATTTCCTGACTTTAGTAAAACTTTTATTTTAACCACGGATGCATCCAATTTTGCGATCGGGGCTGTATTGTCACAAGGAACGATAGGCTCAGATAAGCCTGTAGCCTATGCTAGTAGAACCTTAAGCGACACAGAAGTAAAATATAGCACTATCGAGAAGGAACTTTTAGCCATAATATGGGCAGTTAAGCACTTTCGACCGTATTTGTATGGTAATAAGTTTACCATATTTACAGACCATAGACCATTAGCTTGGCTGTATTCATTGAAAGAGCCCAATAGTAAACTCACGCGATGGCGGTTAAGGTTAGAAGAGTACGATTTCGAAATAAAATATAAGAAAGGCCCTCAAAACACGAATGCAGATGCTTTATCTAGGATTAAGATTAATGCAATTGACGACGATTTAGATTCAATATTCGTAAATATAGGAGATAGGCAGGAACGGATACAAAAAATTATAGAAAACGAATTGCAAGACCCCGAAACTCCAATAGAAACGATAGAACTTTCGGATTCTGATGATGGGGTCACTGCCAACTCAGTTTCAAATAGAGAACACGAAGGCATTCCTAGTTTAAACGAAGCTGTCGATACTAAACCAAAACAGATTTTAATTCATTCATGGTTTAAAAATAAATTAGACGTAAAAGATATTTCAAATAATAAACAAAAAATTCTCGAAGTTCACTTACCGACAAATAACGATATATTAGTTAAAGACTTTTTGAAAGAGTATATTGATCCAAAACATAAGTACTTTATATACTTCGAACACACATCTTTTAGAAAAACTTTTTCAAACATGGTAATTAAGTTATTTAAAAAGGATTCAGTTAAGTTAACCGAGTGTACAGAAAGAGTTATAAATTTGACAGGATCTGAAGAAGATCAAAAAGAAGTTATTTTAAAATACCACGACGGGAAAACATGTCATAGAGGTATTAAAGAAACTTTAACCAAACTTAAAAGACATTATTGGTGGGCAAACATGAAAGAGACAGTCACGGCAATCATAAATGCTTGCGAAACATGTAAACGCATGAAATATGATAGAAAGCCGATTAAACCCCACATTCAGTTAACACAAACCCAGGATGCCCCTTTTCAGGAAGCTTTTATGGATTTATTATATATTAAAGGGAAATATTATTTAACTATAGTGGATGCATTTAGTAAAATAGCACAAGCCATAGAGGTACCGAATAGGAGTACACCAGAGATAGTTAGGGCATTGATTAAATATTTCAGCATGTATGGTCTGCCTAGGAAAATTAGTTGCGATTCCGGTACAGAATTCAACAATACTTTGATTAAAGAAATGTTAAGCTTTTACAAAATTGAACTTCATATTGGGACGCCAAATAATCCCAGTTCAATGGCAATAGTAGAAAGGTTTCATTCTACCATTATTGAGATTTATCGTATAGCAAAATACGATAAAAGCGATTTAGATGCAGCATCAGTTATGACTTATGCCATCATGGCTTATAACAACACCATACATTCAGCAACAGATTTTACGCCTTTTGAACTAGTATTTGGTCACACTTATTCCGATAATGTATTTAACGTGGATAGAGAGAAGAACTTAACTCAGAAATTATTGTTAGATCATAGAAAACGCCTTAAAATACTCTATGAATTCATAACAGAAAAATTAGAATCCGATAAAATTAAAATAATTAATAAAAAAGGTGGCGAAACGACACCGGTACTCGAACCAGACGATAATATTTACATGAAAGACACTAGGACTAGAAAAGCTAAAGAAAAACCTCGATATGAAAAAGCGAAAGTAATAGGTGAAGTTGAAAGAAATATAGTCCCAGTAGAAGTAAAGAAAAGGAAAACTAGAGTAGCCTTAAAAAATGTAAAACGTCCTCCACAGATCGTGCCTGGTACTTCTGGTACTAGTGGTGCCAACACTCACGCTGGACCTCCAAAACCTCGGTCAGAATCCGGGGATAGCAGCGATAAAGCGGGGAGTAGCAGTGAAGAGGAATAGTTATTGGACAATATACAAAAGTGTAGATTTAGAATCATTACACTTACAAATAGATAATAATATTCGGGATTTTATTAACTTGAAAATTAAAATTAAGGAAAATAGTCTTAGTAACGAAACTATAGGAATAGAAAGCCAAATAGAATATCTTATTAAACTAACTAAGGATAGATTTTTTCAAATCTTACCTTTCCATTATAGAAATAAAAGAGCTTTGTTTAATCCATTAGGCTCACTTGTAAAAGCTATCACAGGAAATTTAGATGAAGACGATGCAATTAAATATGATAGAGAAATCCAAATGATACAGAACAAAGAGCATGTGGTCGAACGTAAAGTATCATCAATGCAAAAAGCTTTTGATAAATTAGTAAATGACTCTGAAATAATAAATTCAAATATTAAAAACTTGGGTTTACATACCAATGAAATGGAAAAATTAGTTGAACATGAGTTCAGGTTTAACAAACTTTTCCAAATATTAAATACTATGTATCAAATTTTAAATAACTTTCGGACCTGTTACGAAAACATACAAGAGATTGAAACGGCAATAGCCTTTAGCAAACTGAATACATTGCACCAATCCATTATAAATAGTACAGAATTATATAATACGTTAGAAGTCATTGCTAAACATGCTAGAACAATATACCCAGTAAGCAAACATAATTTAATAAAATTAGAACGTAATATCATACTTAAATCATATATAAATAACAACAAGTTAGTTTTTGTTTTAGAAGTTCCCCTAATAAATAACGAAACATATAATTATTACAAGGTTATACCCATCCCTATATTCCATTCTCCAAATACCTTTACAATAATACCCAAATATCCTTACCTGATGGTGAATAGATTGAAATACATGCCCATGGTAAGCCCATGTACTGAGATTGAAAATGGAAAATTTCTTTGCGCTGAAACTAATTTAGCCCAGTTTCCAACCGAGACCTGCATTGAACAAATAATGCTGATGAAGAACAACTACAAAAACTGCATACAGAACCATATTGAAATAGAAAAAACTAAGATACAGAAAATAACCGACAACCAATGGTTGGTTTACTCAGAGGAAAATCTCATCATCACCGAGAATTGCAATACAGAAATCCTGAAGTACACTATTCTTGGGACCTACATCGTGACACCTGGCCAACAATGCGAGACACAAATAGGCGAAGTCATCGTTGCCGCCACCACAAACACTACAGTTTCCAGTTTCCAGCTGCCATTGATCCAGATGCCAGACCTACAACAGGACATTCAGAGAAGATCAAAGAAAGTGGATTTAAGAAATGTGGACTTCAGTGATGTGAAAGAAGTGTTACAAAGTGCAAAATTTAGTGAAATAGACGATACGACACAAACAGTGACAATAGAAATTAGTATATGGACCATCTTAGAGTATGTGGTTATTGTAATAGCAATAGTTATCTTTATAATGTATAAATTTCAGTTCATAAACTTTTGTCGAAATTCTCCGAAACCGTCTGCGACACCTTCGGATAATTCCTCTCTTAGGGAGGGAGGAGTTAAGGAACCCCAACCTACCAATATTAGCTTTGTCAGACAATAAGTATTTACTAGATTATTATTTCCCAATTTCCCCACTGCGCGATCAGCATTTATAATTATCTAGAACATGCGTCAATCTGATCACGCTGTGCAGGTACTACGTTAGCAATTAAGTTAGTATATAAGATCAATATTTTGTTAGATTTAATCAATTACTGTTTCGCTGTAACTCTGTCGGAATAAAGTTATTTTTAAATACTTCCGTTGTCGCTTACTTAATTCGCGCGTGGAACACAACACGCCGTCGACCCGGGCTTGGTCCTTACCGGAGAGCGAGCTACCCATTACTCGCCGTTCGCAAGCCCGTGCCTACGGTAGCCGAGAATCAGCCTTGGATTCCTGACGCCCAAGGCATCTCATTCGGCGCCGCCTTCCTCTTCGTGAGCATTACTGCTTCGCAGAAGGAGGTGACGGCTACCCATGCACTCTCGCTCCGGACCATGGCTGGACGCGAGGGATCGCCAGCACCGATCGCCTCCACGAGGATACGGCGGTGCTCCACTCAAACCGGGCAGACCTCCACGCTATGCTCCACCGTGTCCTCAGGGTGATCTTCGCAGTGGAAACACCCGGGCGTTTCCTCCCGCCTTATGCGAAACAGGAACCTCCCGAAACAGCCGTGTCCGATGAGGACCTGCGTCAGCGGGAAGGTGAGGACGCCGTGGCGCCTCTCAATCCACTCCTCAAAGTGGGGACTTACCGAACGCAGTACTGAATCCCTGCTATTCGGTATAAGGAAGTCTGAGGTGAAACAAGGCTCTCAGCAGTTTAGGCTCTGTGTTGTCTGTCAGCGAATGAATGAGTGAATGGTTCAATGTGAATGATTTTTTATTAAATAGCTAGATGTTTTAATACAACTCATGCTAACCAGATGCAGTCGAATATCAGTATTTTACATGGATCGACTGCCTATCTGACCTCCATAACACAGTTACTGGGTAACACGATACCCCTTGGTAAGACTGGTTGTCAGATTTTCGGGCTTCCGACGACCCGTAACGTTTGTCAAATATCCACGTGCACTGCACATGCACTGATTGGACAGGTCCACTCAATCTGTGTGGTTCTTTCCTCAAAAGACCATTTCAGACACCAATCCGCATGGTCTTCACATGATCTGACCAAGATTATGTCTGGACTTTAAAAGAGACTGTGACCTCTGAGTTTGTTTCGGCCTTTCTTCTCAGAGTAGTCAGATAGGAAACGCCGATCTCATCTAGTTTAAAAAGAAATGATTTATCACGAATGACAGCCGGGACCAACGGTGCCTTCCAAGGCATGGAGGGGTCTTGGCATGTCAAGATCACCTATTCACAGACCGACCGAAGTTTCTTTAATATGAATCCTATAACCTTAAAGAAACCAACAACTAGTAACTGAAAATATTTATATTTTCAGGCTGGAATAAAACAAGTAGAGAGGGCAGCCACGCCGAACGTTCATCCCACTTTCATCGACGCGTTAACTGATATCGTGATGCAGAATCTGGATTCTGGACACAAAGTGTCTAAGCAGTTCTTAACAAGGTAAGATTGTGGTACATCAAATCAAATAATTTTTTAATGACTTAAAAAAAAGGAGGGTTTTCTCAATTCGGTTGTATTTTTTTTTTTAATGTTTGTTACCTCAGAACTCTGTCATTTATAAACCGATTTTAAAATATCTTCTTTGTCTTGAAAGGGTGGAACTTACCGAGTGGTCCCATATAAATTTGGTCAAATTCTGATTAGTGGTATATTGATGTTGTTTTAATTAAGGATATCTCGATACGCCTTTTTTCCGATACGATACCGATCCTCTTATAAAAATATCGGCGATACCGATACCGATACGCTTATTGATTTAAAAAATGAAGGTAAAATAAATAAAACACAAGTCAGGTTTCTTTTTAACTTAATATAAAAAGAACAAATAACAGGACAAACTAAATAAAACCGTTTATAACTATAGACAGGTTGAGATTAGTTAATAGTATATTTAGCATAGTTAGTTCGTGCCTCGTTTGCAACGAAATAGACGAGACAACACCCGCGTTTACATTACATTTTTAAAAGTATCGTTAAATCGGCCATAAAAATATCGCCGATACCGATATATCGGCAAACTCTGAGTATCGCCGATATATCGGCATCGGTATCGGTATCGGATCCATCCCTAGTTTTAATGTCACTGTTATTTGCTTAGCAAGTGAAGGTATATGAATTTGTTTAGGGTAGGTACCACAACCAAAAACTGTAAAATAACAAAAAAATCGAAGCATGTGTCACGTCCAGCCCCATATTAAATCGGCTAAGAGTCGATTTTTCAATCCTCATTTAAAAGTACTAATAGCTACCTGAACAATAAACTTATTAGACTCTTTGTTCGTCGGAAAAGTGGTTGTTAATTTTTCAAATAATATTTATCCTAGAAATAACTATCCGACCGAATATCTCATCTGTAAAAACGCTAACTTCAGGGGGGTGGAACAAATATACAGAATAAACTAATGTTAGAACGGGACGGACTATTTCGTTGATTATTGTCAATGTCATTCAAACAGATGGCAGCGTCATGTCGCTTTTAATACGTCACGAGGTTTTATAAGTTTGGCCGTGCGGTGTTTTTATTTGTTATTTTAAAATTGATTGAAATAATGGAAACCAAAAAGAGGGAGTGTTCAGCAAACATTAATAATGCTTAGGTTCAATTACTTGTGAGTTTAGTTGAGAGGATACCTAAGCAAATAATAGAAAATAAAACTTTTACCAAAAAATAAAACAACCGACTTCCGAAAAAAACACTACAAAGTGAAAAATAACTTTAATTTCGGATGTCGGTGGCTTTGGATATGTATTTTAAGTTTTTGTCACCGCCTTTGTCATAATCAGTGTATTTTGTAAGGTTTTTTTTTAACGAAACACTAAAAATAAATATTATTTATACGTTCTTTATACACCACTAAATAATTTTTGACGGTTTTTAGAAATTAGTCAAATAGCTTATTTAAAAATATAACAATATTTCTTTATTTTTTCAGGTGCCCACACTGCGTGAGTCCTAGATGTTTAAAATCTAAGGAATTCTTCAAGGAACTTTGTGGCGAAAATGATTACACGAAACTTAATACTAATGAAATTGAACAACTGAAGAGCTAAATAGAAATAATTATTATCCCTTGGTAAGAGTGTTATGTCAGACTTTTGGGTTGCTGACTACTAGCACAAAATAGTGCTTCAACAAAAAGTACAACACAAGTTTTTATTACAATCAAATCTGATTTGTAAGCAAAGGACATAGCTTTCAAATCCCGTAGTTTATAAATTTAAAAAATGTAGAATATTTATGAAGAAAATTTCTCTGGGTATTAGATTATTAGATTATTATTTCATTGGTGTAAGCGAATACTTGTTAATTTATAGTGTTGAATTTCTGAGATGTATTTGTGTATTGCTTATAATACATGGACATGACGATATTTTATTAATATTCCTAAAACCGGTAAAACCTCATTAGGTTTAAGGTTTTAAACTCTCTTTTTTATTTAAATCTGCAGTTTTAAGGCACTTTGTCTTTGAAATGCACAAAAGCATAGATAATACATAGACTGCTACAAGGATATTTTGGCGCCTAAATGACAATGACAGGGCATTTGGCTCAGAAATTGACAAAACAAAATGGCGGTGTTAAATGCGTGCACTGACAGGTTCTTTCTTCAGAAGACCATTTCAGACACCGACCTACATGGTCTTCACATGATCTGACCAAGATTAAGTCTGGACTTTAAAAGAGACTGACCTCTGAGTTTGTTTCGGCGTTTCTTCTCTAGAGTAGTCAGATGCTGACTTCATCTAGTTTTTTAAATATGATTGACGTGTATTTTTTTTTTACAAACCTACTTACAGTAGTTATGAAATCATTTATCATTATTTTATTTTTAGCAAATATAATTTGATAGAATAGGTCAATGATTCAATTAACTTGAATCCTTGAATATTCAAAAACGTACGACGTTGCCACGCAGTACAAACTATGACGTCGCTGTTACATGTTGTACTTATTTTCCAAACACGCTAAATCTGTATATGTAACAACAAGGTACGTTGTCTAAATCTAAACAGAGTGTTTTAGTTTTATTGAATTTATTTCGTTTGAATATTTCACTTTTAAAATGTAATATTTCATTTTGATATACTTCTGTGGACTAGTATTGCTTTGTGGTTTCATTTAATGCATATAATTGGGTTCCTGTGCTATATTTACCACGATGACAAAAAAAAATGGCGGCCCCTCCTGTCAATGTCATTTAGGCGCCAAGAGATCCTTTTTTTTGAGATTTTTTTGGCTTCGCACCAAGAGATCCTTGTAGCACTATGTTTTTAACAAGAATACAAGATAGAATGGTGCAATTTTCTTCTTTTTTTTTTTTAAACCTCAAAAATTTTAAGAGCATTTGGTTTTTTTTTTTTCAATAAATGTTTATACTTTTACAGAATTATGTGATTATTTGTAAATAGAGGTGTATGGTGTTTGTGTGTTAATAAATGTTTTTATTTCTTGTTTAATACTTTGTTTTATTAAGCGGGAAGGCTTAATTTTTGCACTGAAAATCCGCATTATCATATTTTGAAAAGTACATTTTATTTCACACCTGTGCCGGACGGGCGTGATCGCTTGGACGCGAGGGGTGTGTAGGGAGGGTGTATGCCTATCCAGGTTTTATCCCGGTGTGTGTGTGTAGGGCTCCCAGTCCACGCGGCGCTGACGTCCTGCACCTATAGATTCCAGATATTTCAGGACGGCTACTAGCTTCCGGTCTTCATGTCGTTAACATATGTACCAATATTTTTGACGTCTCTTAAAAAAACGGTTTCCAGACTTTCATCCTAGGAAGGGGGTGTTTTAAGGACGAGGGGCACTTTACCTGAATGACACAAGTTTCTTACAAGTCTTCAGGAAGCAATTTTGGAACACTAGTGGGACTATATCTATGTATTAATTAATTTAAGATTTAAACAAGAACCTTGCCGATGATTACAAATTACTCAAAATTACGTTTACTCAGCTACTATGGATCTTTAACGTAACGAGAGCCGCAAATTGCTTCCTGTTTTTAAGTTTTATTTGTTCTATATTTTATTACAGTTATGTCGGAATTATGCTTAAAACACATCAATTCATTTAAATACATTAGGCATGTTACATATCGTTGCATTCGCCATGAAATTTCCCATCTCCTGAGATATCTATATTAACTATATCTTTCCATACTGAAAGAATATTTCGAGGAAACCCGAAAAATTGTGAAAAATGTTAATACAATTATTTAATAAGTTTATTTCCTCGAAAACTACTGAATGGATTTCAAATCCAATTATATGTATCTCAGGCGCGTCTATAGACCCAAAATAATCTGATATTTCAAACTATACAACTATGATTTTCAGGGCGTGACGCGCCCTGAAAGAGGGTTTACAAAAACACAAATCTTAAGAATCACTTAACTAAAGTAACACGACATACAAACTCAATTAAGTGGGCTTTTTCTTAGGTTTACATTATTGAAAGTTACGTCCAGGGCTAGGTCTCGGTACTAGGTTGCCTGGACGCACTAAAAACTATAAATTACAGCTATATAGCCCACTTAAATGAGGTTTGTAGGGGTGGTTCTTACGGTTATCTTATACTAGGCGCTTATTCACTACTGTTTATTGGTTTAACTATAACTCTTATCATTATGAATTTACGTTAATGTCAAAAACAAACTATAATTATGTAGTGACGCATCGTCGCGAACAACACCCATCATCATCTGCCTAGCCTTTTCCCAACTATGTTGTGGTTGGCGTCCAGTCTAACCGAATGTAGCTAAATACTTACCAGTATTTTACATGGAGCGACTGTCTATCCGACCTCCACAACCCAGTTACTGGGTAATACGATAACCTCTTGGTCAGACTGGGCGACGACCTGTAACAACTGTCAAAGATCTACAAATGACAGTCGAAACCAACAGAGGCACGGAGGGGTCTTGGTAAGTAAAGATGGTCACCCATCCACGGACCAACCGCAGCAAGCGTAACTTAACCTGGTGGATCCGCCCCGTGGTTATTACTTTTATGTATACAGGCTGGTTTTGTAATTTTTCGTGCAACATATATTTTTAACGAATTTCCAAAATACTTTGTTTATTACACCTACATTTCACCTATTTAATTCAACTCATAGGAATGTCAGTCTCGTAAATCTTCCAGAAAGATTGCAGAAAATGTCAAAGTAATTGCAAATCGTAATAAACTCTTCCTTCATAAACTTTTAGAACTAAAATAAGTTACTTCAAAGTTTTATTTTCAGTATTTTCTAAAGTTATCACATCGCAGTGGAACCGACTAAGTTTTAATCGAAGAACTAACCATAGATTTTAACGTTAATAATCTTTGAACTTTGGTCCAGCAACCTTCTTTTGGTTCTATTTAAATTGCTCCTGGAATATGTTTTTGAGTAAAATTTTGGAATATGAGTAAATATCATCATATCAGCCGAAAGACGTCCACTGCTGGACATAAGCCTCCTCCAAAAGGGGGGGATTTGCCATAATCGCCACGCTCGGCAGGAGGGTTGGCGATCGCAGTGCATATATAATTAATAAGGTTATATTCACGTACCTAACTAAACCTAACTATACTAAAGGAACATATTTTGAAGCCAGGATGCTACAAGTGCGCCCTCTTGCACCCCGCTCCCGGCGTCCGTATGAACTACGAACCAAGCTACTACGACCGTACTTTCAAAAGCAATTCTCGGCCATCACCAAAAGATGACGAAACATAAACAACATCCTTAACACATGTAAATCTAGCTGATTACATATTTAGCGCGCGTGTGACATATTGACCATTTGACGTAATCATACGTGACGGAGCTGTCAATGAGCTAAGCGAAAGTTATTTGTACTTTGTACTTACAGAAGCACTTACGTATCGTATACACACGGACAGACGTAATAATATCGCGGGGGGATTTCTTCGCGCATTGTATCTTTAACACATTGCTTACAAGCGCGGATCCATCATTGTAGGCAGAATGGGCATGCCCACAACCCTAGTATACGTGTGACGTCATACTTTCACGGTCTATTGAGATCGATAGGATAGATCGACACAATCTTGGTCAGGGCGTCAAGTATTTTGTTAACATCTCCTTTGTAGGAATGCACTTTATGTCTATAACCATCTTGAGCGAGTTCATACTCCCGAGTCGCACTTGGCCGTTTTTCGGGTGGCTGTGCCCACAACCTTTTTACACGCTTCATATTAGCTTCACATGTATGTTTGTTTGTATGTAACCGACTCCTTTGGACGCTATTTTGACCAACTTTAAACGGTCAGATTTCATTTAAACTTTGTAGACTTATCGAGGACCTACCTATGACAATTCAATAATAAAAATTTAAAAAAATATAAAAAACACGCTTTTGTAGTTAGCAAAACTAAAAAATAGAAAATAAATAATAGTTTAAAAAAACTAAAAAAACACGCTTTAAAAACCAAACTAAAAAGTAGAAAATAATTTAATTATATTAAAAAGCGTGGGGTGCTTGATAATAATTGATTATAAAAATACCTCAAAAAGCACCTCATCACCTCATAGATACCGCCCCACTGCATGGCAATTGGCAAAGACCTCTTCTCATACTGGCTCAACGTTCAATGCCCATTCAACAATCTTAAGCTGTGATTTTTGCTCTAAAAGATGGGGTCATCCCCTACATTTTGTCAGTTCCAGCTCAAATATTGTGTTGTAATTTTTCATTTATCCTCTATTGCACAAATATACCGATAGGTACCTAGGCAGGGTAGGTAGAAAATACAGAACACCATCTGTTACGATCCTTACGTACCTACTACTTTCGCCTGATCACACACGCACCTGGCTTTTTAGAAGAACATCACCACTATGGTCACTTTATGTCGTATTAGGGCGTCCTTTCCCGGCGTTTCCACTCACATCTGCCTTGTATACACCTTTTATTTTCCACCTCTCAACATGATCAAACCAACTAAGCATACTCTGTTCAATTTTGCCACCACATCTTGTAACCCACACCGTTGTCTTAAAACATCATTTCTCAGCCTATCATTCATAGTCACATCGCACATGCAACCTCTATTTCGTAAACAAATAGGTAGGTCAACGTCTACTCAGGCGTAAAAATTCTTATTAGATTTTAAAACGCGAGCGTGGCCCATGGTATAACGACTCATAGGCCACGTTCGTACCGCACAACAATCGATATACCTACTTGCCAATGTTCTTTTTATCGGAAAGTGTGAATGAAATCAACACTGAGCCCAACACGTCAAATAGAAACAGTTTATTGTATCTTAGCTTGCTGAATAAAAATAAAACAGACGTTTCATTTAACCAAACACCTATAACATTTCAATCCAGCGAAAAGACTTGAAATACTTCTAGTAAATCAATTGACTTGACAATCTCATGCGTACGTATATCCATCTTTATCTCTATTATACACAAGCTTCGTGAGAGAACGAGACGGAGAATAGGAAGTATTATGGCCGTCCGATTGGCATCAGCTGTTTTAATGTTACTGACTTCACTCAGCGCGGCTATTCATTCATTTATATTTAGTTTCCTCGCGAATTTCTCGCAGTGAGCGCGTGTGATTACGTTCACTTAATTTTAAAATGTAAACAAATAGTTTTTATTACCTTTACTGAGTGAAATATCTCTTTTATTAGCGAAAATGTACCTAAACATAGGCATAGTGTTGTGTTTTGTGGTGTTTCAGTGTTTAAACAGTGTTTTTTGCGAAACAATAAGTGAACATAAACATGTTCATTGTACACACGAGCACCCAAAGGCTGACCAAGTGAGTAATTTTATAGGTTTTTTTTCTATAATTGTGTTGCGAACTTTTTGGAGGTTATGTCAAACCATAACCCCTCCCGTAAGACTGTAACTAACGTTAAACGTTTTCGAAATTGGATCAATTGTTTTAGTTGCAGTTACCTTTGTTTACTGTAGTTCTTGTCTAATTAAATAACTGGCTTGGAGTGCTTAATAAATTGTATTGTCTTTAATTCATTCGCTTTGTTTATTGTCATAAGCGTTTGCACAGATGTAAATTATATAAAGCTTTGAAGTCATGAATACGGGAATGAAACGAAAAGTAGTACCTAGCTATTGTCTATTCAAAGTTTTGTTTTATTTTGGACAAAGTTTACATACGACATTCAGCCAAGATACTTTTTTAAATTGTTTGAAGTTTAGGTTTTGACACTTTGTTCGTTTTGTTAGTTAGTTTTAATCATATTAATAAAATGCGTAGCTACGTACGTAGAGTCTGGCCAACGAAAGCGTGATCTGAAAACCGCGGCAAATTCAAAAAATCTTAATGTGGTATCACCAACTATACCTTTAGCTAAATGTTTTGATACTAGAGTATTCTTTATATTTATTCTAATTTATTTTTTGTTTTAATGGCTCCGTTTGGTGTAGTGTAACGGGGGCCTTGACTGTCATGGATGTCAGTTAAAAAACGAGTGTGTAAATTTATTTATTACTATGTACATAAATATTAACCTACTTAACATTTAATTTATTAATTATTTAATCATCATTCTCAAAATCAGAGTCCAATAATTCAACCTCCATGGATTCATCTGTATCAGTAGTGGAGTCATCATCACCTACACTTATTATAAATTTTTCCAATACTTCTTCTGTTATGTGATCTCTTTGTTTATATTTATTTTCCACATTTATTACATGGTTCGTCATTTTTTTCCAATCTTCTGCAGTTATTCGGCCAAATGAGGTTTTTATGAGTGCTTCCGTTTCTTTTGCTGGCAGATTAATGTTTTTTTTTGCCACCATACGCTTAGCTAAGCTCCATATCAGCTCGATCGGGTTGAGATCACAATGGTAAGGTGGCAGTCTCAATACTTCATGGCCGTATTGTTTCAAAAGCTCGTCAGCTACATACAGGGGTTCGGGTTTATGCTTGTTAACTAAACATAACAATTCAGGTTTTGTTAAGTAATCTTCATAATTTATTCCGTTGGAATCGAGCCATTCTTGTATTTCAGCTTTTCTTATTTGTGTCGTAGGAACTTTGTTCTGTTGTACAGTGTGGTAGCTCGCATTATCCATCACAATAACACTGGGTTTGTTCAAATTGGGTATTAATTTTTCCTTTAACCATTTATCAAAGTTTTCAGCATTCATGTCATGGTGGTAGTCCGCCAACCTTGATTTTGTACTAAAAACTAACAGTGCATTTGGTACAAACCCTGTGTCAGAGCCAGCATGTACAATGATGTATCTTTTCCCTGAAGAGATATGTTCCAGTGGGCTTGGTTGTGAGGCACCACTTGTTGTTGGACCTTGCCATGACATTTTAGGCTTATAATTTTTGTGTACATATGTTTCATCTAAATAGATGATTGGTTTTCCTTCTGCTCGTTTTGCAGCAATTTCTCGCAGATAACGATGTCTCCAAGCAGCAATATCAAAACGTTCGACAAGGACCATTCGTTCATTTTTATTTTTCTTGAACTCATATCCATTGGCAAACAATATTTTACGCAGAGTTTCTCTGCATCCATTAAAGCCAATACTAGAACGTAATTCTTCTAGCAATGTACGTAATGTCGGTACCTCCTTTCTCACAACATAAAATTCATTGATTTTATTTCTTATTGCATCAGTATCAAAGCTGTCTAAATTCGACACCGTACTTTTGTGGGGGCGTTTCTTTCCTGGAGTACTCCACACCCCTTCATTTAAGGATGCTTCTTTTTTAATTTTTCTTAGTGTCGTTACACCAACACCTGGAAAACAAAGTATCAAATAAATATTTTAATGGTGTAGATACTCAAACAGTTTGATTACATCAAAATAACACAGATTTGGGAAATGGAACAAACACTATCAAATGCAAGTACATACCAGTTAGTGAAGATATTTCTTCTAAGAACATTGTCTCATTTTCTATTAAAGATTTCTTTTCTAAGCTCCTTAACTTTTCAAGAATGACTTTAATTTCGTAGACTCCTTGAATATCTTTCAGCTTATCTATAAATATAAGAAAAGATATCATTAAATCGTAAATATATACTAATCAGCCAACATGTATCAAGAGTACCAAGCCATACTAACCCAAAAAATCCGACATCGCACCTAAACATTGTTGTTTTTCTTGGTAAACAACTTCTTCCTCCTTTTCTTTAGGTTTGAACTTACTGATCATAACATGTAGCAGCTTTCGCACGTTACTTTTGATTGTTTTACCCATAATAAAGCAGATATTTTTGAAAAATAAATGTCTTTACAAAATAATAACAAACACAATCACAGACTTTGAAGTACCTTTGACAGCTTAATAATGTTGCCATATTAAAACTTTGAAAATACCCCAGATCACGCTTTCGTTAGCCAGACTCTATGACCTATCAATGTGGAGTCCACAAGTTAAATTATTAAAGTTATGTTTTTCTTGTAACAATACATTTAGGAGTCGTTTATTTGTACTTTAGTTAAAAGGAATTGTAAGAAGTACTATAATTGGTAAATAAACGATTTTTATAATAATTATTATTTTCATTTCTTTAGTAAGTACAGTCAACAGCACTAATATGTATACGCTTACCAACTTTTCAAAGTGATTTTCTCCTCTTTGTACTGATTGTAATTTTATGTTAATACCTATGAACATTACATAACTAACTAAACAAATAAATATTAAGGACACTTAGGCGTCGAAGTATTCGTCCACATCGCTGTCATCAGGAAACGAGCCCAGAAGACTGGCAGCATTGCCACGTTGAATGGCAATACTAATTCTTTGGCCAAATAATGACCCAGCCCTCTGGTCACGCGAAGTGTCGGCCAGCTGGCTAGAAATTTAATAAAAGAGGAGACATGCACTCGGGCTCCATGCATGACCCGAGCGTTTCGACCCCAAGCGGCCCAAAACTATAGTTACCCATAAGGTTACAGTATTTACGCCGCTTGAGGGTCTCAGCAGCCGCTGCAGCGGCGCCAGCACGGCCCGCCGTGCTAGGAACATGAGATGGTGCAAAGGTTTCGACACACACCAGAGGTCTACCCACCTTCCAAGGCAATAACGTCATGCCGTCTGGTCTCTTCCCATCGTCACGTAGGTACCAAGGCGTTTGGTTCTAATACCACTAGTACGCCGGCGGTGACAAGGGCTCGACGAATAATATCGTTGATGCTGGCGTGGCGTGCTATGCGACCTGCGCTCCTGCAGCAGGGCAGGCCATGGTGCCCGAGACTGTCGACAGCTTCAAAATCAAAAGTCATTTATTCAAACTAGGCTGAGAGTCAGCTCTTTTCGAACGTCTAAATTACAAAAGACAGTCCCCCCAAAACGCCGCAGTTCAGTTTCACCGCAGTGACACCGATGCGGAGCAATACAAGGTGCGCCCAAGCGGAGACACGTAGCGAGTCGAAACGATGAGTGCCTATGGTGGATGACGAGAGCGCCCGAAGCCATAGGTTAGCCTGACTCCCTTTCTCCCACAGCCAGCAGACGGGTACGCGCAACAGTATTAGGTGCCGTATTTACCAGGGTATTCCGTATAATACTGCAGAGGGGCACGTCCCAACGTCTCTGGGAGGACGGGTTGTCAGGTAAAACCGTATTGGGACAAGCCATTTTCCAAGCGTTTAACGCATCGGTCAAACACGGTACTTCAAAATCGACCAGTGAGGAAGATAAAATGTTCCTGGTCAATTTATCCGTTCTGTGGACCGAGGAGAGGAAGGCCGGTAAACTTATACTCGAAATTTTGCGGACGAAATAAACAGATTTAGGTATACTTAAACATTTATATTGATTTTAGCTTAGTAACTGAGAACGTATTATATTTTTTCTATACTTATAATACAGATTATGGAGATGAGAACAATTTTATTGGTTTGTTTAGCGTTTGAAACTGAGATCTTATTGATCTCAGAACCAAACCACTCATAGGTAATTGGCTTCTTCTAATCTATTCTATAAAGGTACTTAACAAATCTTGTACAGTACACGCGGCTAAACATCAAGCTGTACATTTCCAGTTTACGCTGATCTCGCACTGTAACTCGGAAATCCTATACAATGCGAGATCAGCTTATACTGGAAATGTATAGCTTGATGTGTTCATAGAATAGAATTCTCATCATATAAATTTCCGATAGGAATGTACAAATTTTAATAGAATGACACATTGGGCTAAAAGCGATCTTTTAAAGACAACCTTTGGGTGGATTTGAAGGGAAAAGGTGAAATAATACTGCAAGTACCAAAATAAGTTAGTGTTGTAACATTTATAATAAATACCTACATATAGGGTTGTCAGGTCTTAAAACCGAAAAGCCGGAGAGACCAGCCAGTTTAGCCGAACATTTGGGTACAAAGGCCAGACACTCTTAATTTTTTAGTCTTTGTACAACACGGCAATTAAAAAAAAGTAAATGCCTTTTTTATCATTTACTTACCATCTTCTTAAATTCTTAATAAAAAAATCTTCTATATTATGGACAGCGCTAGTCCAGTTGCTTGCGCTACAAGGTGATGTGGGCAGACCCACTCCCTTTTGAAGAGAGAAGGCCTGTGTGATTTGTGTCAGAGAGCCCTGCCAATCCAATGCACTGTAACTTTTGAAAACCACATGTGAGATACAGTTTTTCAGCATGTTTAAACCTTAATTTGAACGTTATAGTGTTTTTTAGCTTGCCATAATATCTTGCACTGATTGGGCGTTGTTAAGCTAAAACACTGTAAGTAAGTTGAGTTACAGTCTTTTGGATTCGCACGGCAGATTGAGAACATACATAAGTCTGTGAATAGACATGCGGAAGTTAGCAAAAATAAATTTAAATACATTTTTAATTACCGACCATACATTGTGCACACTTCTGTAACTATTAGTTATGACAATATAATTGCCCGTTGCACGCAAAATAATGCAATTCGCGTGCAATTTATTCAAATTACAACGGCTGCGTTCTTTCACGGTACATTTGTCTTGCGTGACTACTTAAAACTTATAAAACAGGACAAGTGCGAGTTGAATTCGCGTGGAGAAGATTCCGTACTTCTTATAGGTTTTCCTGTAATAAATAAGTAAATAATTGTGAAAATGTGGTGCTGTTACACAAACAATGTGGCACTTAATATCTTGTCCAGCGTGTCCTGCTGTCTGGACGCTACAGGAGCTGATGAACGATGCTGAAAATGCCAAGCTCGTAGCTAAATTCTGGGCTGACTGTATTTTGATTGCTATCGACAGGCAAGAAGTAAAGAACTATTTTCTGTATTTAGGTATTTGTTTTTTAGGGGAGGAAGGATTATATTTTGTCATTAAAAACTTTAAAACCACCTGACCTGTGCTGCCACCTATGAAGACCTTTGAGTTTTAAAACCCA
This sequence comes from Polymixis lichenea, assembly GCA_949091785.1. Classification (NCBI taxonomy): domain Eukaryota; kingdom Metazoa; phylum Arthropoda; class Insecta; order Lepidoptera; family Noctuidae; genus Polymixis; species Polymixis lichenea. The sequence continues at coordinate 4,944,203 of OX420960.1, forward strand.
TTGGCTGTGACCGACGATCAGACAGACGAGTGATAAGGGTTCCGTTTTTTCATTCGGACGTACCGGACGGAACCCTAAACACGCAAGAAATAACTATCTATCGATGTATATGTAAAATTAATTTAAATATAGGCATAACAGGCATAGTGATGGCATTACACATGGAATGCCTTTGCCATAATCTGTAGCTATAAAAACATTAAACAAAGATAACAAATGACTTTGATCTTTAATGTCAACTTTACTCACTCACAATATTCAACAAAAGATTGTTTATTTGTAATCTATTATACCTATATTTATATTAAAAGTTGATACAAGATGTTTATTATATTATAGGTATATAATCATAATATGAATAACAGGAGATAATTGGTTTGTCAAGAAATGTTTATCAAAATGATTAACATGGATCATTGAATCCACCTTTTCCGAGCTATGTTGTGGTCGGATTTTTTTTTGGGTGGGGAAATCGTCAAATAACTTCTCCCGCTCTGGGTGGAGCGGGAGGGCGTGTCAAACTTTTACTGACTAAAACCCACCCGTGTTCCTTCAGTTGCCTGTGTGCCACGGGCCACGGTATTTCTTTCGAACAACCCGTACCCCTGGCAGGCATCGGCCCTTGCGGACCCCGCCAGTTGGTGCGGACATCTCTTTGAGGCGCACGTGGAACACAACGCGCCGTCGACCCGGGCATGGTCCTTACCGGACAGCGAGCTACCCATTACTCGCTAACCGCAAGCCCGCGCCTACGGTGGCCGAGAATCAGCCTGGGATTCCCGACGCCCAGGGCTTCTGACTACCCGTAACGACTGTCAACAAAGATCTACGAATGACAGCCGAGACCAACGGCTTACCGTGCTTTCTGAGGCATGGAGGGTCTCGATATGTGAAGAGTCACCCATTCACGAATCAACGGCGGCAACTGAAGGAACACGGGTGGGTTTTACTCCACCCAGACCGGGGAAAGTTATTTGATGATTTCCCACCCTCAAAAAAAAAAAAAAATCGACCGGTGTGGCTGCTATTTTTGACATAACATAATCTGAATCTTTTTGAAGCATATCGCTAATCCATCGCTTCGTAAGTTCGAAAAATTAGTCTGCTCAACAACTCAAAGTACGCAATTACCGCGCTGATTACAGTACCGCTAGCCACTCCACATGTATAAAGATGAAATAAATATGTGTAGGATATGCAAATTATGTAATAAAAGACTTTACATAGTTAACCATAGCGCTTGTGCAGCAACTAGGTACTCGTGTAACCTATGTACAGATAGCACATAATACAAAATAATGATTGCTGGAACGCAGTGTCATCTTTGTTGGTGTCGCTTTTGTGACAAAAACTCGAGTTGAATTGCTGACACAGCGTCATCAGTGGTCACGCTACTCGATTAGACTGAAAAGATCCACATAGGCAAAACATCTTTTTTTTTTGGCGTCTCGGACATCCCAATTTTTTTAAACTTTTATTAAATTGTTGATGTTGTAGCGGCAATAAAAAATACACAGTCTGTGAAAATTTGAAGCGTCTACTTATTATGGTTCATGCATGAGATACAGCCCGATGACAGACGGGTGGATGGACAGCGGAGGCTATAGGGTTCCGTTGACATCCCACGGAATCCTAAAATTTAGTAAATACTGGAAATTATTTACTTACATTATAAAGTGACTGCTGAAACTGGATTTTTTATTTGTCTGTGGGTGATGAACAACTTGTTATAATTTATAATACATTTTTATTTGGCATTTGAGTCGTAGTTGGGTTTTAGTTTTTACACAAACATCTATGATGCAATGCAATTGTTACAACTGCGAAACTCGTTTACTTACAAAATTATTGAACAAATAATGTATTATATTCTTCACGGCGCGTATCACAATCGCCAAAGTTCAATAACACAAAGATCTTTTGTAAAGCCAGTATCAAACTGTAGGTAGGTCATGCCAAACAGGTTTTATGTGCATCAACCAATCCGTGAACCTATGCAGTTGATTCGACGAATTTAACTTTGAACGTGAAGTCGTGAAATCGAACACGCCTAATTTTGAAATTGGAATCAAGGTAAGAATAAAAATGCCGATGAATCATTTTTTTTTCAGCCATGGAATTAGTATGTACTATATTTAAGGTCCTTATATTCACCCATCGTATTATTGAGGTTTTAGTCCGAAAATAGATGACTATTTTCATATTGGAGCGCATAAGTGTCCTTTGATCAACATGGGCCTCCTCCTAATTTACGATAAATGGACGTGCGTGATGGAATAATTTGGTTTTCCACAACTAACAAACGGATCGGCCTTTTGTAGTGTGGTTGTAGGTACTAATCTTATACAAAAAGTATGTATTTAAACATGATGTTACTGTATCGATCTCACATAATAAGTGTATAATTTCAACATAATTAGATAACATGTAACCATCCATATTTTGATGTAAGTAAACGAGTGTCCGTCACTGGAAATTCTTGCCCGTTTTTCTCCAGAACCGACTACACTTTGAATGGGCAACTAGCGTCATTTTTCTTACTGATCGACCGTTGACAATTCAAAAGTGCATGTACCGAATTATTTTATTTGAAACTAGCTGCCCGTCCCGGCTTCGCACGGGTGGGGTGGGATCCCTATTTTTTTTCGTTCGACTGTTTTTTCAGGTTAATGTACAGCCTATGCCTAATATAACGTGGCTTTCTATTGGTAAAAGAATTTTCAAAATCCGTTCAGTAGATCCAGAGATTAATTACCCCATACAATCTCACAAACTTTACTTCTTTATAATATTAGTATAGATAATTATGCTTTTGAGTTTGAGATTGAAAAAAAAATATACAAAAATATAGCTTATTTTTAGCTGTCTATCCCTTAGTTGGCTTTTACGCCACCCACGCCAGTGGATGTCAGGTCCATGAATTGTCTAGGTGTACAGAATACAAATAACAATGGATTTTAATAGGTATTGCTTTGTTTATTTTACAGTCGATAAGAGCTGATGAAGATCCCTCTAACTAGCTTCTGCCCACTACTTCGCCCGCGTCAAACTTTCTCCCCCGACCCACCCCATCGCATCAAAGCGCCTGACGTACGAGTATTTCGAATTCGTGACTTTTTTACTTTTTGATTGGCTCCTTAGGATCATAGCGTGTTGTTAATAGCCTATACTACTTAATACTTTCCCTAAAGAATTGGGCTATCAAATGTAAAAACAATTTTTCAAATCCGACTGGTAGTTTCAGAGATTAGCGCGTTCTAACAAATAAGCTCTTCAGCTTTTTTTACATTATAAAGATTTATAAAGCTGTTTGTGACAAGAATATCCTTTGTTCCATATGTAACTCTATTTTCGAATATTTCGCTCCATTTTTCTCGTGTATAAAAGAAAAGTATTTTCCTTGTCTATGGAATGATAGACGGCATTGAATTTCCAATAACGGCTTTTGCAAAAGAAAAGTGTGAAAGATGACAACATTTTTAAGAAGGTATACATAAAATATTTTTGTTAACGTTACATTTCATGTTATTTTGGTACCAAAATAGCGCCAAATAATAAATACCACCTCATTATAACGCTCAGTTATCTGTCACACAGATAGTATTGGATATTGGTAGATATTACAAGCCAGTTTTTCAAAAATATTTAATTATAATAAAATAGTATCATGATAAAACAATCTTAAAACAAAGCTCAAAAAGGGTTTTTCGTCGCATTATTCTTTAAACTTGAAATGACAATAAAGGGATATCAATCAACTAAAAAAATAAAGACAAAAAATATTGCCCGAAGCCGTGCATTTATTGCAGTCAATTAAAACTGCAAAATTACTTTTATTTTGCTCGTCATTTGATTCAACTAACATCAAAATCAAACGCATCGCTGTTTTGAAACTCACTTGTTGCCGCGACGGTGGTACGGTTTTGTCAAATACCTACCACAAAATTATTGCACCTGGATCGACATTCACACGCACGTAAAAATATCGCAGAGGGATTTTATCGCGCACTAAATTTTAAACTCTGCGCAAAGCGGAGCCTTGAAGATCCAGAGCGCGAAAAATGCAACACGTAAAAACTTTTGCACCTTCCGGGCAAAATCTAGACCGTAAAATTCGATGCTTTCTTTCATTTAAAACATAACAATAAAAGAATGCCTACCTATCAAATAAGGAAAGCGAATTACATAATGTGATCTACTGAGCTGTTAACAATGAATGGAAGAACGAATGAAACGAATGGTTTCGTGAGAAGATGAAGCTAATTATTATTAAAAGTAAAAAGGTGTGTTTGTGTTCGTGTGATCTTAGTTAAAGATATGATCTCAGTAATTTAAAATCCTGTTAGTTTTATGTGCGTAGGTAAATAAATCTATTTTCTCTCTTTTAAACCGAATTCCAAAAAAGGAGGAGGTTCTCAATTCGACTGTATGTTTTTTTATGTTTGTTACCTCTCAGAACTTTCGATTGGGTGATCCGATTTTGATGATTCTTTTTTATTTGAAAGCTAGTGCTTCCCGTGTGGTCCCATTTCAATTTCATATAGATCTGATGATGCATTTCGGAGAGAGACAACGGAACTCTTAAAAAATAACAGTAAATCACCCGCGATTGTACCTAGCTATAGCATAAATATGCATTGTTTTCACCCCAAGGATTATGAAATTTCGAATTAGTGGGGTACTATAACTAAAAAGTGAAAAAAATAAGGCAACCGACTTCCAAAAAACCACTACAAAGTGAAAAATAACTTTAATTTCGGAAGGCGGTGACAAATCATTAAAATACATATTCAAAGTCACCGACTTCCGAAATTAAAGTTATTTTTCACTGTGTAGTGGTTTTTCGGAAGTCAGTTGTCTTTTTCTTTTAAGTATTTTTTTTTTTCAAAAGATTCAAATCGTATTCTAAAAAAATAGTGCGTTCTATCTACCCAACCAGACTTCTGTTTCCAATTTTAGGGATTCTCAACCTTTTGTTTTTAAATGCGAGATTAAAGTTTTTTGTAGTCTTTATTTTTATTATTAAATGTTCATTAAAATGCCTACATATAACACAACTAAGTATTTCCACGTGGTACTAACTAAATTAAATATTAACCGAGAGCTGAAAATTGATCGCAGTTGCACGTGAGAAAAACGAGAAGACACGTGTTTTGCCATATTGAATAGACCTACTTATCTGATTTCTATAAGTTATTGTCAATGAATATCAAAATCATGATAGCCTGGAGGCGTAGGGCCGCTTTGAACATGCCGAGCACTGATATGGCTTTTACTATTTAATTTTATAAAAGGTACTTACTTCCTTCAATTACGTAAAAATATCGCGGCGGGAAGTTATCGCGCATTGAATTTTCAACTCTTGGTATTGAATCGAGCATTGAGAATTCAACAGAGTGCATCCCAGCACGTCGACGAAACATACTGTTCGATTTTCAACTCTCGGCGCTAAGCAAAAAGTTGCAGATCCAGTGCGCAAAAAAAAAAAAAACCGTCGCGATATTTTTACGTCCATGCGAATTTAAGGACCAACCAACAAATCACACACTTTCACGTTGATTTTGTTTTAATTTATTAACCCATCATAGACACGACAAAAACCACTTTCCATGCGGCCAGTCAGTTACATAAAAAAAACAAATACTTAAACATAGAATAACCCAGTGAGCGCCCATATAACACAGGTGACATAATGTCGTCTAAATCCAGTTTTCAAGGGCCAGAGGTTACCGTTGCTAACTAGAAATCTGTTACGTCATAGAACGGAATCACTTTTAATGAGGACACGAATATGCTTAGTAGGTAGATGTAGTTTCATACGACATCCTCATTAAAAGTGTCCAGAATATCTAGACATCGCGGAATTGGGACTTAAACTTAGAGACAGGGTTTTTAAGGCGAATCTAGTCGCGGGCTCGAACTCACTGGTGGGCCTGGCTAAGAAGCACGCTGTCTCACCAGACACCGTGTCCGACAGAGGTAGTATCAGTGATGAGCAGTTAGACGCTAGTCTACACGCACAACGTTATTGAGTGAGATGCAGGATCATTATTATTGGATTTTTTATTTTTTATAATTTTTGTACCATTGTGTGTTTATTTTAGTATGTGATCTTCCTGTGCGAGTCACAATATATAGTTTTTCTTTCTTTCTCTCTCTCTTATTTATAGTACAACAGGCGCGTAAAAAATTAAGAAAAGTCCTTCGCAAGATCGGGTTTTATGAAAAAAAACCACTGTATAAATTAATGACCACTAAAGTTTATTGAACTTTTCGGTAATTGAGCTTTGTCGGTACCGACTTGGTTTTGGAGATTTTATATTTCTTTTATTACTTAAACACGCCCAAAGTTAGGTTAAATTAGCAAGAAAAACTAATCTTTGTTGGCTCCTAACTTTTTAAAGGCTTTTTAGTTTAATATTCTGTTTCTATACAGACAACATTAATAATGAGACAGAACCATAACATGTTTAATTTTTTATGTACATTGTCGAACAGTGGAGTAATACACTCCCGAAGTTTGTATGGGAAAAATGTCGACAAGATTCACCTTAAGAAGACAATATGTGGCGAAATGTGTGTTAATAGTAGCCACTAACTGGAGATAGGGAGTCGCTCTATATAAAATACTGATCGATAATATGGTAACTTACGAGTAGACGGTTGTAGGTTCGAACTCACATAGGCCGTTTACGTTTGTGGAAATTATTACATCACCGCTGCGTATAAAACGGTGAAGGAAAACATCGTGAGGAAACTGGCATGTCTAAGAGTGAAAAAATTCGAAGACATGTGACGTGACATCTACCAACTCGCACTGGGCCCGCGTGGTGGATTATGGCCCGCTCCCTCTCACAGAACGCAGGTTTGTGTCCCAGCAGTGAGATCATTATAGGCTGAAAAATGGTTTCCTGTAAGCTTATTTTGGACAATTATCTCAGCTTAACAAGTTGAATCTTTGTATAACGTGCCGTTCCGGTGAAACTCCGTATCTGACCTCCACAACCCAATTACTGGGTAACGCAATATCCCTTGGGAAGACTGGCCGTCAAACTTTTTTGGTCTTCTGACTACCCGTAACGACTGTTAACTAGTCTTGTGTAGTTCGTGAACGATGAACGAATAGGAACCGTTTCATAGCACTGTACTAAAAGGAACGTTTCCGAATGCTGACTTGTAATCGGTCTATTAGTTCTAATACCTCCTCGTACATTTACAAACAGCCATACCGTATGTCAGAACGAGAACGAGAATGACAGCGACTGATTGACTGATACGATTTCAATGAGATTTTTTTGCTCTGTAACCTATGGAAATACTGACTGAGAGCGGAGACCGAATAGAGCTAATAGAACTAATGGAATGAACTAGTTCACTGACCGAAATGAATGAATGAAATGACCGAGCAGGCAAAAGACTACTGTCAACAATCTACGAATGACAGCCGGCTTTACGTGATTTCTGAGGCACGATATGTAGTTGATGGTCACCCATCCACGAACCGACCGCAGCAAATGTAAGCTTAATCTTCCTTCGACCCGTGCAGCTATTATCATTTAGGCACGTGCCCCTCTTGTTGTTTGTCCACTAAACGAACAGCATTGTTCTGAAATGTCAAGATATATTGGTTAATGAATAGGTAAGGTGTTAGGAAGCCTGAACTCGTGTAAAGACTATTAGTAATAATAAGTTAGCCTTGTTAAAATAAAATAAAAATGTATGCCCTGAAAATCCGCATGAATTATCCGTTGTTATATATTTTAATAGATGTTAATTCTCACCCATAATATTTTGCCTAGCCCCTTCCTAACTTTGCTGCTGTGCTGCGTGACGCTGGTTCGGTTCCTGCACGGATCAAAATTTTGTATGACCTACAAGTAGTTGTTCCGGGTCTGGCTGTTTGTGCATGTGAATTTAAATGTTTGTGAACGCACCCACAATACAGCAGAAATTCGTAGTGTGGAGGGGTCGGCTGCCAGTGTAAATGGATGCAGCTAAATAGGAGCGACTCCCAATCAGACCTCCACAACCCTGCTATTAGGTCCCACGATACGCCTTGATAAGACTGGTCGATAGTTTTTCGGGCTTCTGACTACCCGTGACGGCTGTCAAAAATCCACGAATGACAGCCGGGACCGACGCAACGGCTTAAGGGGAATCTAGTCGCTGGCTCGAACTCACCGGTGGGCCTAGCTAAAAAGCACGCTGTCTCACCAGGCATCGTGTCCGACAGAGGTAGTATCAATGGTAAGCTGTTAGACGCTAGTCTATACGCAACAATATTATTGAGTGAGATGCAGGATCATTTATAGTGTACACAGGCGGATAACAAATTAAAAAAAGTCCTTCGAAAGATCGGGTTTTATGAAAAAACCACTGCATAAATCAGTGACCAATAAAGTTTATTTAACTTTTCAACATTTGAGCCTTGTCGGTACCGATTTGTTTTTGGAGATATTACACTTCTTTTATTCAGACTCAAACACGCCCAAAGTTAGGTTAAATTAGCAAGAAAAACGAATCTTTGTTGGCTCCTAACTTTTTAATGGCTTTTTATTTTAGTACTCTGTTTCCGTACAGACAATATCAATAATGAGACAAAACCATACCATGTTTAATTTTTGATGTACATTCTCGAACAGTGGAGTAATACACTCCCGAAATTTGTATGGGAAAAATGTGGACTAGATTCATCTAACTTCTTTGTATAATATCACATCCATTTGAACTAACAGTCGCATGCAGTAATCCACTTTTCATTATCTCTGGGATAATTGCCTCACACACATTACGAATGGCTTTAATTTTGACAGTTCAACAATATCCATTGCGTTATTTGCGTTGATGAGTAGACAAATTTTTCAAACATATGCAGCAATGGATTAGCAAAATCCTTCAAAATGATTCAAGTTCTGACTAACAGTGTGTTTCGTACCGATGCCAGCACATCAAGCTACTTCAATCTGTCAAATTACTATAATAGATTTAAAACTTTATCACAAAGGCACTTGTGCCTGTAGTAGTAGTAGGTTCATGTTCAATTGGGAAAATTTGACAGTTTGGGGTAGCTTGATGTGCGGATTGACTTGAAACTGTAATTACTTGTTTCATTTACAAAATATCGAAATGTCAAAGTCGGCTAAGCTAATATTTAATTCTCAAGTACAAGGTAAGTAATTACGTTAATTATTTCAGTAAATAATTACAACGAGGAAGCGTAAACTTCATAATTTAATCAATTGAGGATAGCGGAAGCATCTTGTTGACGGTTTCGGACGAATAAATTATCGTCACGAAGAAAACGTTCATTTTGAATTTGGAATTGTATTTTGACACGTGTAACTGGGAATAGACAACTTATTTTTGTTAAGGAATATGGAAGTGTTTTGAAAAAAAAAAAAGTCTTGCGTAGTTATTTTCACTGGTCTTTTCTGGTGGTTATCTTGTCATGTTTTATTTGCACCTGTCTGGTGCTTTGTCGGGAGCACTTCATTTTTACGCATGGAGGACGTAAAAGAGCCATGAATGACAGCCGGGCCAACGGCTTAACGTACTTTCCGAGGCCTGGAGGGGTCTTGCTATGTAAAGATGGACACCCGATCCACAAGCCCCTCTTTTTAAAAGTTTCTCTTTTTAGATAAAGACACTACCGGGACTTAAAAAAACAACTTTCATAAAATACGCAGAATATTGATCAATAAACGGATAACAGAGTGAATGAGTAATATTGTTAGGAAAGCTTCGGTAAAAGTTACTATCGGGAAAAACCACAAGCTTAGCCTGAGTTTCGGCAAATCTAATCGGGAATTTAATATCATAATGGTCATAGTCAAGTTTTAATAACACAGATTAGTTCTTGGTCGGGGGCTTATGGCTAAGTAATAAACAAGTACACGGACGTAAAAATATAGCGGTGGGTTTTTTTCGCGTAATGGACCTTCAACACACTGGTTAGCGCCGAGATTTAAAATCGAACAGGTATTATTTAAATTGACTTTGATAATGTGTCTATGAATTGCGTAACCTATGACACATTGATTAACAGTGACACTGACAGTTCATTTGACAGCTGCGCTTCTTTTTAAGGCTCGGTTCACATAATCGTTTCGTTCCTCATCCAAAGCCTAGGTAGGATTTCAATTTTACAAAATACGATTTTGTTTTTTGCTTAAAAGGTAACTAACAAATAACACCCGCACGGGTCGATCCAAGAAGTTAACCTACGCTTACCGCTGTTGGTCCGTGGATGATCATTACATACCAAGACCCAGCGACCATATTCCAAGACCCCACCGTGCCTCGAAAGACACGTTACACTGCTGGTCCCGGCTGTCATTCGTGGATCTTGACAGTCGTCACGGTTCGTCTGGAGCCCGATAGCTTGACGACCAGTTTCACCAAGGTTTATCGTGTTACCTAGTAACTGGGTTATGGAGGTCAGATAGGGAGTCTCTCCATGTAAAATACTGGTATTTGGCTGCATCCGGTAGGCAGATGATGAAATTCGTTCATTAAGCTTAACATAATCGTATCAGCACGCCAGTATTCCCCAACGGCTTACGCAGAAGTGTAGTACACCCACATTTCGCCGGTTATTGTCCCTTGACCTTAAGATGATATGGCTGGTGTAGAATCCTGTTGATTCCGTATTTAAGTTGATTATATCACTTCACTGGCTCACCACCACATCAAGCGTTACGTGCAGATCTCCTTCAATCTGTTTCCCGCCATTCCTATTGACTGATAGATGACATTAGTGACAGCAGCTGTCTCCGCATGTGTGCATGAGAGTGTTACCATATCTATTGTATAGATACACTGCAGCTAGAAAAAAAGTTTGATTAATGTTTGGTTACAAATGTGAAATGTCACTCACTGGTAATCAGATGTCAAAGTAAGAAAGAAGGTAGTCAAATAGCTTCAACTTACAAAAGATAAAAATGCATATTATAATAAAAAAATATCTCTCTAGCATTTTATTACGGCATCCCTTATATTTTATCTTTTTTAAGGCTTCAGGTGTCTTATAACAGTCATAATAGATTTTAATTAAGATTATTAAAATATTGGCGGGAATTTCCGTCCGCCATCTTGTTTAAGGAAATTAAAAGCCATTTCTGAAATTGTTTTTATGAAAAGTAAATACTTTTTAGGATGTTTGAAGAATGGAGTAATAGGGAAAAATTGTTGTTTATCTCTTAATTAGTGTGTTTTGAGAAAATAAGCATTCTCTTAACCTTATATAATTAGCGTATAACGTTTCCACTGCGGGACACAGGCCTCCTCTCCGTGAGGGAGTGGTTGCTGGATATCACATGTCTCCAAATCTTTGGTTCTAGGACGCACCGGTTTCATCACGATGTTTCCTTCACAGTTTTGAGAGCAGAGTTTCTGAAATGAAATACCTACTCAAAGTAAAGTGTCTGCATGTGTTCAACTTCAAACTCACGACCACACTCAAAGTTGAGGCCGTTACCACTGGGCCATCACAATACTATTTCTCGGCCTACGGCGTCCGATTTGTCTAAGTACATAGCCTTCAAGATGGTAGGATGATTCGTGGTTCCCATTCATATACTTATCTGCTTCAACTTCCCAGATGATGTGTTTGTTTTGGTCTTTCTTCTCAGAGTAATCGGTTTGGTTTTAAAATATACTGCATTCCAGCGTGTCGAAAAAACACAATGTTCGATTTTAAACTCTCGGCGCTGCGCAGAGCGTTAAAGATCCAGTACGCGATAAAAAGCGGCCGCGGTATTTTTACGTCCGTGGAACTATAGATACAACCCAATATTGGCCAAAACTCGCAACGTCTATGACTAAAATTTAGCTAAATTAAAAAATAACAGCTAAGTTTAGCCCCGAGCTCGTCCAATCACGTTCGGCACGGCATGCCAGCAATGCAACTAATTGATAGCAATACATGGCGTGTCTGATGATCGATTAACGTAACTAGGACTTGTTGCGTAACTGTAGCGATCAAATGTGACGATGTGTGGCCATATGGATGATATCCCTTAGATCACGTACGAACGGACGTAATTAAAACGCGGTGGGATTTTAACGCGCACTGATTTTCATCATGGCATTTTACTCTAGATGAGAAAAAATCTAAAAATATATTATTGTAATAGATTAGGCGAACAGCAGTCGGAAAATGTTGGTTTTAGTTCATGAAATAACAAAATAAATTTTAAGATTCAATTCAAAGATTTAAGTTTTTTTAATCTGTTTTTGAACACCATGAAATAGTAGCCGCCATGTTATTACGTCATACCGCTTATTAAACTAATCAACTGAACAACTTTTTACTTTTATTAACCGTAACCAAAGTATATTTATTGAAATAATATCTTACATTCAGGAACAGCAAACCAACGATAAGTAGAATAATAACTATTTTTTTAAATTATAAACAATTATCATACAAAATATCAGCGCATTGAGCGCACACAACAAACTGACGTCATACCCACAGAGCAATATGGCGTCCACTACGTCCAGCGTTTTCGTCCGCGAAATATGAAAATTAAAAATTTAAATGCATTTTTATGGGACTAATGTTGTTTTTTTTTTGTGGTTTATTAGCATTTTAGAATCTAACTAAGACACTTTTCAAAAATGGGTGTAATACCCTATTGGTGTTGAAGTGAGCGTTGAGAATCCAACACAGTGCATCTTGGGCGGAGCACCGCCGTGTCCTCGTGGAGGTGATCGGCAGCGGCGATCTCTCGCGTCCGACCCTGGTCCAGGCCATGGTACGGAGCGAGAATGCATGGCTAGGCAGTCGCCTCCTTCAGCGAAGCAGTCATGCTCGCAAAGAGGGAGGTGGCACACGTGAGGGAGATGCAGTACATGCGCCCTCACAGCCGTGGCGTTCGCAGGAGAAGCCCTGGGCGTCGGGAATCCCAGGCTGATTCCCGGCTACCGTAGGCACGGGTTTGCGGACGGCGAGTAATGGGTAGCTCGCTGTCCGGTAAGGACCAAGCCCGGGTCGACGGCGCGTTGTGTTCCACGCGCGCCTCAAAGAGATGTCAGCAGCAACAGATGGGGCCCGCAAGGGCCGATGTCTGCCAGGGGTGCGGGTTGTTCGAAAGAGATACCGCGGCCTCTGGCATACAGGCAACTGAGGGAACACGGGTGGGTTTTAGTCAGTAAAAGTCTGACACGCCCTCCCGCTCCACCCAGAGCGGGAGAAGTTATTTGATGATTACCCACACAAAAAAAAAAAAAAAAAAACAGAGTGCATCTCACCGCGTCGAAAAAACAGTGATAGATTTTCAAATCTCGGCGCTAAGCATTGCGTTGAACATCCAATGCAGCACAAAAAATCTCTCCCGCGATATTTTTTTTACGTCCGAGCTTCGTGGAGTATGTTGGGGGAAGTTTAGTGCTGGTATAAGATCGTACTCGACGAATCAAAATCTGCGCCATTTTAATCTGCTCCGACGGTCGAGGTCGAGGAGGCCAACTCTCTAAGCACGAAATCCGTAATTTCGGTCGAAGTTACGGGCGTTTCCTACTCCGTATCAGTCACGGACCTATGATTAGTTTGGGGCCCAAACTAAGAATGGATTACTACACGATTTGACAGTTGTCCCTACTCCCTATATGGTTTTACCCGTCCAAAAAAGTTAATTAATCAGCTGTAGGAGTCACTTGGAAGTTTCGAACTATTTTCGGACGGGCCCGTATTTTCGTTGACGAAGTTACAGAGTAGCCCTCCAGAATCAAAGTTATAACACCCCTCTTTTTGCGTCGGGGTTTAATAAAATGGCGCAGATGACAATTATGTCACCATTAAAAATATTTCCAAATTATCCGGAAATTTGATTTGAACGGTGTTATAACCGACCATACCTCCGATGGCCCGCATTCAAATTTGTTCACGTATTTTTTGCAATTGCAGTTCATGGTCAGTTCAGGCTGTATATTATTGTACATATTTATTTACCTAAAGTTAATTTTTCGTTATGAAAATATGGAAGCGGCTTCTTAAAATATTTTTTTGTACAAAAATCCTGGGATGCCAGGAATGCATAACTAGTCAGTTGTATAGTATGGAAGCGACTTCTAAATGATTAGGATTGCATAACTATTCACACGCATATTTATTAAAAAATTAACCCCGATGGAAATTTATGATGAATATGCATCCGAATATCCGATCTCTAGTTATGATTCGCGACAAGCCACAAATATTATACATGTATTGACAGAACTACTATAGCCATTAAACTTCAAATAGCCCTTTTAAATTTATCATTAACCGTAACGTAATATCTTATTTCTACGTCTATTCCAGCAATATTAATGACAATTAGTTGAGTAGTAGTTATTATTATTAGTCTGGAATAGATATTGAACTTTGGTTTCACAGAGTTTCCGTTAGTTTTGAGATAATTTCGCTGTCTACGAGGTTTATCAAGTTAAACTAAATACTTAGTTGTCAGAATTGTGATTACAATCGTTTCTGGAAGGTCTAAATCAGTTTCATTTATTGAGGAATGTCGTGTCATCTAAATTATAGTTAAGAATTATAATTTAGATGACATCTTATGATAGGCCTTCCAACACCACGTGTTCCAGTACGCAGTCACCACTCCAGAACCTTCCGGCCTCATCGGCCATCTGTTCTGCGAGCAATGTGCCCTGCCCAATGTCGCTTAAGTTTGGCAATTCTTCGGGCTATGTCGGTAACCTTGGTTTTCATACGAATTTCTTCATTTGATTACCTGCAGGCTTAGCATGACGTTTTCTAATTCTACGAACAATAGACAGTGCTTTTTCTATACAAAGTCACATTTCGTTTCTCCATTTTTGACATCGCACCGTAGATATCCTTCTACAATCTGTCGTTTTTTCTTTCGTTTCTAACGATCTTTGTCTAGGTCCTTTTATGTGTAGACTATTTCAGAAGAATTTTCCTTCCCAAACTGTCAAAATCACACTGACAACAAACTTTCTACTCGACGGCCACAAAGTATATACGTTTATCTACAAAATCATGATTCATTTAGAACGCTTAACTGTGATAATTATTAGAAGAACATAGCTATCTTCTCCTATTGTACATCATTTAGTTAATAGTCAAGTGTATTCTTCCGTCGACAAATCGGTGCTCGTGCTAAACTTGGTGAAGGCCGCAGGAATCTGCCGTCGAAGTGGCGGTGCTTGGGAGATGCCTATGTCCAGCAGTGGACGTCTTTCGGCTGAAATGATGATGATGAAGATTTGCATTGCCATCATCATCTGCCTATACTTTAACCAAGGTCGGCTTCCAATCTTACCGAATGCAGCTGAATACCAGCAGACTTAGCATGACGCTGTCGTTTGTTACCTCATAACTTTCGACTGGGTGAACCAATTTCGATGATTCTTTTTTAATCGAAAGCTGGTGCTTCCCATGTGGTCCCATTTCAATTTCATATACTTAGATCTGATGATGCGTTTTGGAGACAGACAACGGAACTCTTCAAAAAGTAACAGTAAATAAATCGCATAAATATGCATTGTTTTGACCCCAAGGATGATGAAATTTCGAATTAGTGGGGTAGGTACTGTAACTAAAAAGTGAATAGAATAGAATAGAATAGAATAGAATAATTATTTATTTGCATAGAAAGTAGGTACAGAAAAAATGCAGATGGTTTTATAATTAAGAGGTCCTTATACCTTCTACCTTAAATTAGGCATGCAAACATTTAGCACAAGTGCTTAATATTAATAGTCTTTAATAATGTCAATATGAAAATTCTAATAAAATGGTCAATAAAATAAAATATAGAATTAAATATGTCAGGATTAATTAGGTAACTATAAAGTTTTATCATTTAGAAATTCACAAATGGAGTAATAACATTTATCAATTAATAAGACTGACAATTTCTTTTTAAACAGTGGAATGGACTCTATTTTTAGTTCATCGGGTATTTTGTTAAAGATAATCGGGCACATACCTAAAACACTTTTTCTTAATAATGCAGTGTTATGACCACTAACACGTAGCATGTTTGTATACTGCCTTCTAATTGGTCGTGTTCTATTGTCAGACGATTTATTAAAAAGATGCATATTTGATTTCACAAAGACAGCTATTTCGAAAATATAAAGTGATGGGAATGTTAGCAAATTTAGGGACTTGAATACAGGTACGCAACTATCTGTTACTTTCATGTTACACATTGCCCTTATGCATCGTTTTTGAGCCTTGAATACCTGTTCTCTCAGGCTACAATTTCCCCAAAATATCGCCCCGAATCGCAGAATATATCGAAAAAAAAAATTAATACTTTTTCCAAAAATAACAACCGACTTCCGAAAAACACTACAGAGTGAAAAATTACTTTAATTTCGGAAAGCGGTGACCAAAAATTAAAATGCATATTCATTCCGAAATTAAAGATATTTTTCAATTTGTAGTGTTTTTTCGGAAGTTGGGTGTTTTTTTTTTTGGAAAAGTTTTTTGACATAACAAACAGACACATCTATTTTATATTGCATGTCCATAAAGATAAATATTAAGTACCTAAGTCATGCTAGCCTTTACGACGCCCACGAGCCATGGCTACTAACATAATCGACCTTTATTGCAATTCCCTCGCAAAAATATTAACGTGTCGTAAATCTAACAAGAATGTCTGAATGACATTCCATTCGCCATTTTCCCGCGTTTTTATCGAAACCGCCATTTTGTTTTTACTGCGCTCTATAATCTATGCATCGCAGGCAAAGGAAATGATCTAGTGAACTTAGGTAAACAGCGTCATTTAACTTTAGTTATATATGACGCGGAAGAAGGAATGAAGTCGGACGTATACTTCCGTCTGTAGATGACTTGGAAGTTAAGTGGACTGAATAGGATAAGACAGAAGATCTAGTCCGAATTATCAAGCAGTTAACACCATGGAGGTCACGCATAAAAAGGACATTCACAAATCTTAACAAAAGCCAAACCTTGCATTACTAATTCACAATGTTAGTTCAGCGTCAGCTCAGAATTCATCTATTTAGTTCTTCTAACTTAACAGATATCTGTGCTCATTGACGTAGCTACTGATTTTGTCTAGGACTACCAGCATTCCAGCTGAATCAACCACAGTCATTTAATGAGAGATCATAAATGATGCTTAGTAATAAATAAAATCACCAAAAAGTTATCAGTAGGTTGCCAAGACTTAAATAACGCTTTCACTGTTAAAAGTTATCAGATCTATTGTAGAGCTAAGCCCCTAACTCTACAAACTAATTGGTGTAAATATACAGCTTAGCCGTTTCGCGGCTTATAACGCCTCACAACCCTTACAACTTTGTCAAAATCAACGGTTTTGCCCTTTCATGGCCGTCGCACAGTCCCATGGGCTTATGGCAAGAAATTAAGCCACTGGTCTTTAATGCCATCCAATAGTTCCTTGCGGTGCCGGACGTAAAAGAATAGCACCATCCCATTTCTTCCCGTGGGTGTCGTAGACGGCGACTAAGAGACTTACTAGAGAATGGGCAGCAGCGTTCTCTATGCATTTTACCACCATACTGCGATCGCTAACCCGCCTGCCAAGCGTGGCGATTATGGCAAATGCCCCATGATGATGATGAATAGTTCAATACAACGGCCAAGCCATACATTTTCACCAAGATGTAAGCTGGGCTTGGCTCATCTGATAACCTTTTCACGGTTAAACAGATTTAAATAAAGTTTGGTAAGAATATATAATATAGTAATGGCCCTGACTAACTTGCAGGAGACGCCCTGGGCGTCGGGAATCCCAGGCTGATTCCCGGCCAACGTAGGCGCGGGCTTGCGGACGGCGAGTAATGGGTAGCTCGCTGTCCGGTAAGGACCAACCCTGGGTCGACGGCGCGTTGTGTTCCACGCGTGCCTCAAAGAGATGTCAGCAACAACTTATGGGGCCCGCAAGGGCCGATGCCTGCCAGGGGTGCGGGTTGTTCGAAAGAGATACCGCGGCCCCTGGCATACAGGCAACTGAGCGAACACGGGTGGGTTTTAGTCAGTAAAAGTCTGACACGCCCTCCTGCTCCACCCAGAGCGGGAGAAGTCATTTGAGGATTTCCCACCCTCAAAAAAAAAAAATCTGACTGACTTGCAGCCTAGTTTGAATAAAAAGCTTTTGAGTTATTCGTTTTATGTGATATTTAAAACGATTGCCATACTTCGTAATTTTAGCAATATTCTTTTTTTGTCAAAAGCATATTCAACAGCGAATGTTTATTCGGTAAACGATTTTATTCCTGTAACTAAGTTTGTACAAACATTTTTACACGTCAATTATATTTTTTTAAACTAGATGAGGTCGGCGATTCCTATCTGACTACTCTGAGAAGAAAGGCCTAAACAAACTCAGAGGTCAGTGTCTTATAAAGTCCAGATATAATCATGGTCAGATCATGTGAAGACAATGTAGATTGGTGTCTGAAATGGTATTTAGAGGAAAGCTCACACACATTTAGTGGACTTGTCCATTCGGTGCACGCATTTGTCAGTAATCATGCATTTCAACTCAGAACTTACGGAGCTCAATTGAACTTTCAACTCAGAACTTAGGGAGCTCAATTGAACTTTCTGTAAACACTTTCTTTTGTGGCAACAGACGTCATAATCATAGACAATCACGTTGTTGTGTAACTCTTTGACCTTAGACATAACTTTATTTTGATTATGACAGTTATTCTTGAATTTTAATTGTTGTAATGACTTCTTCGGGCCGTCGTTGTACTGATTAATTGGATATTCCTTGCAGTGGCGAAGGGTCAATACAAACCGATTCCCATCGGCTTACCTTTAAGCAATCCCAGCTCCCATCTATCCGATATTCATTATTTCAAAGTAAAGAAAGAAAGAAAGAAAAAGTATTTATTGTGACTCGCACAGGAAGATCACAAACTAAAATAAACACACAATGGTACAAAAATGATAAAAAAACAAATTTCTTGGAATTAAAAAATAACAAAACAGAAGGTCCTGCACGAGGCCAAAAGGCCCCTACCTCAGCATGATGCTACGACATTTAAAAGAAAAATGTCGCAGCGCTGGTATTCTGATAGGGCCCGAGCGATGTGATGTCACGGGCAGTTACAGTATATATAAATAATCAGTATTAAAGATAAATAAAATGTGGTATGTTAGAAAATAAAACAAAACACCGTCAGCGCCAAACGTAACCTCATTATTTGTCAATGCCTTTTGTGTCTGAGGCACTCTGTGGCACAGAGTACATTTTTTACTCTGTGGCATCCGTCGGCCCGTGACACTGACAAGCAAAGGGTCGCAGGCGCCGACATTCAGCGAATATAAATACAAAAAAACAATTCGGAGCAGTGCAGTGTAGTGAATTTACAATAAAAGTGGTCTGTGGTAGTGAATTAAACGGCATTGATTATGTAAATAGAAAAATAGAAATAAACTAGTGATGCGAGTGCTATTAAATTAGGAATTTACAAAAAAACAAGTTACAGACAAGGTAAACAAAAGGCCAGCAATAAAAACGTTCGACTCCAGGTGGTACCAATAAAAGCGTGGAGTGAACAAGAACATTCAAGAACAACAAGAAGTACAATACACTTTTATGTGTTTCTAAATTTTACTGAAAAAACGCCAGCGCGCAATAAAAACCGTTAGTTAGAGTTATCTTCCGTACAAAATTCTCTGATTCCAACTCAATATGAGTGAAAGTGGGACTTTATCCTCTGAGGAAACTAAACTTGTATCAGGCGGTGAGTGTTTTCTTTTTGGAACGGCTTACCCTGGCCATAATTCTAACCCTCGCCACTGATTCCTTGATATCTATTTTAAGTGATTTATCATTTCTCCAACCGGGTAGTCGGTTAGAAGCCGGAAAGTCTGAAAACCAGTCTTACCAAGGGATATCGTGTTGATCAATAACTGGGTTGTGGAGGTCAAATAAGCAGTCACATAGGCGGCCGACGTGATTCCGTCACCTCTTTGAAGAGCAGTAGTGTTGAACTAATTTACCCAAAGTGTAGCACGCCTGGATTCAAACCTAACGCGGCTTCGACTTACACCTCGGTAAGGCACGGCCATGTTGTTTTTTTTGTTAGAATGTAGTTAAAAATGTCGGAGGCAATTAAGGTCTTTATTGTTAATGCTTCCGACTGCATGAGATCGCTTATAGTGTTCAGTCTAATAGTCATCCTTTTAAAACAAGTTTCTTGTTTCCATCTTTTTTAATTAAAGTACAGTTTTTAGGCAAGTCGGGTTTTTGATTTTGTAAATTATTTTTTTCATACTAGTTTTTTAAATAAAGGATTTTATTTTTAAAACGAAGTGTAAAAGTATGTATTGTACAGTGATACGGTACCCTTCGTGTTCGAGTGCGTTACGCACTTTTCTGCATTTTTTTTTTACTTTCGTCCAAACATTCTCACTCGCGGGCTTCTAAAAAATGAGGTTCTCAATTCGTCGAAGTCTTATTAAAAATTGTCTTGACGAAAATATTTCTCCCAAGATATGAAGGCACATAACTAACTTTGGACAAAATTACATCCTTTGGGATTTATTACTTTTCTTTGAAACTATAAATTGGAACCACACGGGTCTCCCTTTATTCTTTATCTATACTTTTATACTTTTCAGAAGATCTCTTGAATGTATTATGTGAATATGACATGTTATTTCTTGTAATTCGAAGTTGTTTTTGGTCTTCTGAGAGAGGATCCCAATTTATTTGTTGTCGGCGCAACATATCTTTTTCTCCCACACTTTTCTATCAGTCGTCATCTCCGTAGTCACACCCTTTCTAACCATATCATCATTCACACAGTCCATCCATCGTTTCTTTGGTCTCCCCCTACTCTTATAGCCATCGACATTCATACTCAAAACTTTCCTCACGACATTTTTCCTCATTCCTCCGTATCACATGCCCATACCATGACAACCGATAAATGCGTGCACTGACTGGACAGGTCTACTCAATCTGTGTGGTTCTTTGCTCAGAATACCATTTCAGACACCAATCCACGTGGTGTCTAAATGATCTGACCAAGATTAAGTATGTATGGACTTTAAAAGAGACTGTGACCCTTGATTTTGTTTCGGCCTTACTTCTCAGATTAGTCAGTTAAGAAACGCCGACCTGATCTAGTTTAAAGGATATGATTGACGTTTAAAAGTGATTGTACAAACCTACTTTCAGAGACAAAACCATTTATCAACCGATTTCCACACAAATTTTCAGTGACCGGTGCCATTTTCAGGCTTCCTCATACAGCCTCATTTAATTTTGACCTTTATTAATTCATTCGGAAACTTGCCAACCGTTGTTTATAGGGTTGCCAACCATACACTATAATGACGTATCCTGTTTTATTTTCTTTAAACATACTTAATACATTTATGTTCTTTGGTATAAAATAAATAATGCGAAAATCCTTTAGTTCTCTCGCTATCTTTACTGTAATGCGTAAAACGAAACTCTTATGGGCTACGACACAAAATAGCTTCGTTTTAGGCAGACTAATGACTAATAACTAAACTATTTCTCGATACTAATGAGTCAATAAAGAAAATATAAAAATCGAATTATTGATCCAATGACCCAACATGAGATAATACTTTCGACAAAATGGCAATATCTGATACCTAGATTACGAAATGATAAAAAGCGATTGCAATTTGCACCCATAAATATGAAAAAGAACGTTTTTTTCAGCCATATTCGCCAAAATTGTTTTTTTTTTCTATTCAGAGAATGTTATATGTTATTTAAAAAAAAGAGTTGACAACCCTAGTTGCCTATGACAGAAGCGTGATAAAAGTTATGACGATAATCAGTTTACGCCTCCTAAATTATCAAATTAATATCAAAGTTAACAACACAATTATGTGCTTGACGTTTTAAATTAATTAATTTCCTGCTCATTTACGGAATTATAATTAATTTGATTGAGTTTGGCTGTGATTTTTTGGCGTTCGGATTACGGACTAGGTATGTTCTATGTTGGTTAGTAAGCATAGACAATTTTCGTTCCAATAATTTTCATTTGACAGCAAAAAGCGCGCCAAAACAATCAAAGTAGTTAATTCCGCAACCATTTCACATTTTTTATCAATGACAAATCACTTTCGCTGTGAATAACGCTTGTAAGATGGCCGAGTCCGTAACTCACATTGGTATTGCGTAATATTACGTTTTCAACTACGAGAGTGAAAGTTTAAACCTATTGTTGATCGTAATGGAGGCTTCAATTACTTTGTTAGTTATCTTTACAATTACGTAGTGATCCTCGTGGCTTTGGGTCTACTCTGTTATGCTGGGGCTACATTAGCGGGCGAAGATTCGTGTCGAGTTGAACGCTAAAACATCGTTTATGGGCAAGGGCATACGCGATGTTCTTGTCTACATCAGGCGGGCGAAGATTCATCGTGCCGGATTTTGTTGTTCTCTGTTGTGCTGCTGAGACTTATTCAAAATGGAGGAAGTAGTGGCTTTGCATTATATGTCAGTAAATTATTATTTATTACAATTTAACGAGTATCAGTTACAAAATAATATGAACAACCCACTTCCAAAAAAACACAGAAAAGTGAAACATAACTTTAATTTGGGAAGTCGGTGACTTTGCATGTTTTTTATTAAATTTTTCGTCACCGTTTTCCGAAATTAAAGTTAGTTTTCACTTTGTAGTGTTTTTTTGGAAGTCGGTTGCATTTATTTTTTTAAGTTTTTATTTTTAACTTTTTAGTGGATCACATGTACACTGTAAAGGGGTAACCCTTCACAGCGTACCGACGTGATGTTATGTTATGAACTGGTGTAAACAATAGACAGACATGAGATTTTAGCAATCCCAGTCCATTTGCTATCATTTATTGAGGAGTTCCATTGCCTATATCCGATCTTCACCAAATTGAAATGGGACCACTCCGAAAAAGTACTCTTCCGAAAACTACCCAAATCGCTTCAAGTGTGCCTATAAAATTCGAAGAGCTCTCTCTATTTCTCCAGGATCCCATCATCAGATCCTGACTTGATGATCATGGGACCATCTGGGAAGTATACCCTTTCAAACGAAAACAAAAACCAAATCGGTCCAGCCATCTTCGAGTAATCGGGGAACATACATGGTTCCGACGAATTGAGAACCTCCTCCTTTTTGAAGTCGATTAAAAAGAGAAGAAAGAGGAGATGGTGGATGACTACTAGTCATAGAAACGTCTGGCCGACACTGAAGTAACGTAGGCGTTCACCCAAGCGAATATTGTCGCGACAAATCCCTTTGATGCGCGCCTTTTTACCGACAGTGCCCCGATAGTATATCGTCTTCTTCGCTCGAATACTACGCGTTGCAACGATCTACCCGGCCACTCATCGCGTTAACACGAATATTCGCCGTATCCCGCTAATGTAGCCCCAGCATAAGTCAAGAAGTTCACACAGACGTAATAATAAAGCGGCGGGATTGTATTGCACACTGGATTTTTAACTCTCGCTGTTGATCTGAATGCTGAGAATTCAATAGAGTCCATCTCAGCCCGTCGAAAAAATACACTGTTCGACTTTAGACCCTCAGCGATAAGCCGCTAAGCAGTGCGTTGAATACGAACCCGTCCGAATGTAGTTGATCCGGACGGACGGGCTAAACACATCGGGATTAGGGACAACTATCGAATTGGGTTGTCATTCACTCCTTGGGGGCTACTCTCTAACTCCGTCAACGAAAACACGGGCCCATCCAAAATAATTCGAAACTTCGAAGTGACTGGAGCTGATTAATTAACTTCGACCAAGATTACGGACTTCATGCTTAGAGAGTAGGCCTGGTTCGGGCTCCGAACTAATCTTATGTCCTTCGGCCCAAACTACGGATTTCGTGTTTAGGGAGTAGGAGTAAGTAGACCCTCAAAGTCCGCAAGGGCGATTTTTCTACGAGACGATTTTTATGGCGCACTGGATATTCAATTTTATCGAGAATCCAACAGAGTACATCACTGGCGCGCGTCATAAAGCACACTGTTGGATTGTTCAACTCTTGGTCCTAAGCATTGCTAAATCGGGTTCGCCAGAAAAATAGAAATATCTGAACGCAGCGGAATCATGCAATAAATCCAAGTTTTTTTTTTGTTCGATTTCACTTATCTTTCTGTATGCACGTGTTTCTATGACAAAAAGAGTACGAATGCTCTGTCCTTTTCTAAGGCCATCGCCCTATAGTGTGTGACATGTAAGATCTAATCTTCATTCACAGAATCCTTGAAGCAAATTCATTTACAATTTGTCCCTAATTGATCAAAGTCGCTCAGTGCAAAAGGAATTTATTACCTTTCCGTAGCGTTGATTGTTTTTGAATAGGGTAAATCAAGGAGGGGTAAACTGTTTAATACGATCTTAGGCTACGTGCGCAATAATTATGCGGATTATATCGTACGCTGGGTTGACAACCAGTGGCGAAAGCACCGTATAACACGATTCCTACCGGCTTCCCTTCGGAGATTCGCATCGGCCACTATTGACGTGCCGTTTTTTAATAGCGATAGCTAGTGATGTGCCGAGTCGCTGTTTTGGTGGATCGAGTCGACTCGAGTCGGTTTATACAATATTCGAATCATGTCTTGATTCCGCGATCCGAGCCCAGTACTCGAGTTCTATGTTTGGTATTCGAATGTTGACTCGATTCCAGGACTCGAGTCTAGAAATACGAGTCCAGAACTCTAGTCTGGAAATTCAAGTCCAGTCCGTACACCAGAGGCTTTATATATTATTATTATATATAAAGTTAATTACAATAAAATCACTTCACTACTAGTAAAAAAAGTTGCAGGTTCAAACTTGTATTATTAGGCATCCTTCATTGCTTCAGTAAACAGAGATCGAGTACGAGCGAGTCAACTTAATTCGAATACTACTCAGTTATAGCATCGAGTCAGTGAGTACAAAATCCGTACTTCCTGACTCGAGTACCGGGAATCAAGTCGGGCGTACTCGAATCAAAATAAATTGGTATTCTAGTAGGCGAATCCAAAGCAGGAATCGAGTCTGACTCGAGTCAAGATGTACTCGGCACGTCACTAGCGATAGCTATCAAAAACGGCACGTCAATAGTGGCTACTTTTGTCAAAAAATATAGTTACACTACGGGTACTTAATTCACCATAACATTCAAACAATAAAGACGGTTATTTTTAGCTTAGTATTACAACAAAAAGAAAATATAAATTAACCCGGCGCCAAATCGTCATAATCGGGAATTCAAAAATCATACAACAGTGATCCCGTAATGATGTCACTTTAGGTCACGTGGTACCGCTTGATATGGACGAGAGCAAGCCGCTGTACTACGGGTTATGGCAGAGACAGATATAGAAAAATTCGTCAGCGAGCACGAGGTGGTTAAACGTCACAAATGTCTGGTTAAACAGACGCTTATCACCATTTAACTTTAATCGTCGTTTATGAATAAGTGGGGTTTATTTGGTTTTCAGTTGTTCAATTTGATTGTATTTAATTCTTTACATTCCTATATTAATTTTAGAATGATAGTAAGTAGATATTCTTTATTCTTATGTAAGTTAGAAAAATTGACACCTCGCCGCTGTTTACAACTCTCTGTGTTGAAGCGACGGTTGAGAATCCAACAAAGTGCAGCGCGTCGAAAATCGAAGTGTGTTTGACTGTTCAATTTTCATCTCTCCGCGCCAAGCAGTGCGTTGAAGATTTTCGATCGTGCGGTTGTAATTATTTGGCCACGAGCCCCCTTGAGCCTAAACACACAAAACTGGGTAAACCAAATAACCCAACAATTTCAATAAGTCATTTATTACTTATTGAAATTGTCCGAATAGATTCGTTCGTTTCGTACGTTGGGCTTAAAAGCCCACCCACCCCACGGACGTATTAAATTCGCGGCGGGATTTTTTCGCGCGCTGTTAGCTCTTCGCCACTGCTCTCAAAACGGTGAAGGAAAACATCGTGAGGAAACCGGCATGTCCTAGAACCAAAAATTCGAAGACATGTGACATCTACCAACCTGCACTGGGCCCACGTGGTGGATTACGGCCCGCTCCCTCTTACAGGGAGGAGGCCCGTGTCCCAGCAGTCGGAACGTTATGGGCTGATTATTTATTTATTTATTTATTTGATCTCCAACAGAGGCTACAGAATAACATGCTAGTTTACATTGAGCAGAGACAAATACATTGTGCGCGTCCAATTATAGGAGAACTCATCATTTACTTGTAATCCAGGTACATTAAGTTTGACAATTTAAAAATATTAAAAAGAAAACATAACACGAAAATCATACTAAAAAGAAACAAATTTAATGACATAAGGAGATCAACAATTAATATAATTAAAATGAACAGTTAGAAAAAATAATATCCATACAAGAACACACACACACAGATACAACACACACAGACACACACAGATAAAACTAACAAAATATTACGACTTGAGATACTTATGACTGTAATGTTTTTTTTTTAATTTTGGTAATTCACATGTGATATCCACTTCGTTACGCGTGAACTGTCTAAAGTTTGTTTTGGATTCCGGCACATATAAAAGGTTGTATTTATGAAATAAAACCTTACCACAAAAAAAACGTTATTAAAAAAAAACCTACAATTTGGAAATAAATTAAATTAGCGATTGTTTTACTTTGCTTGTTTTCTCACTTTTGTTTTCAATCTGCCAATTCAAAATGTTATTGGCAGATTGATATTAATTTATCGCTCCCGCCGCAAAATCTGGTTTACAAACTTTCGTTTATGTGTTTAGGCTTACTAATTTAAACTCCAAACAAATAATGACATTGACATAGGCTCATTTCGGATTGATTGTGTAAAATCCACTACCTATTTAAGCGGGTAAACTGTCCTCCCTGGCTCCAACGAAGAACTTTTTTTATCGAAACAAGATTATTTAGTTCTGAAAAAGGTTTTAGCAAACAGACTTTTCAGGTGACCTTGGCTTGTGGCTAAGTAATATTAGCCGCACGGGTCGATCGATCAGGTTAAGCTACGCTTGCCGCGGTTGGTCCGTGGATGGGTGACCATCTTTACATACTAAGGCCCCTCCGTGCCTCGGAAAGCACGAGAAGCCGTTGGTCCCGTCTGTCATTTGTAGATCTTTGACAGTCGTTACGGGTCAGAAGCCCGAAAGTCTGACAACCAGTCTTACGAAGGGGTATCGTGTTACCCACTTACTGGGCTGTGGAGGTTAGACTGGAAGCCGATCCCAACATAGTTGGGAAAAGGCTAGGCATATGATGAGTTACTTGAAATGCCGTTCCGTGTGGTGCCGGATGTAGAGAATAGCACCATCCGATTTCTTCCCGTGGGTGTCGTAGAAGGCAACTAAGGGACTTACTAGAGAATGGGCAGCAGCGTTCTCTATGCATTTTACCATCATACTGCGATCGCCAACCCGCCTGCCAAGCGTGGCCGCCAATACTGGCCGCCAATACTGGCCGCCAATACTGGGCGCCAATACTGGCCGCCATTACTGGCTCCCAGTACTGGCCTCCAGTACTGGCCACCGCTACTACTGGCTCCCACTACTGGCTCCCACTACTGGCTCTCACTACTGGCTCTCACTACTGGCCACCACTACTCGCCACCACTCCCAGTACTGGCCGCCAATACTGTCCGCCAATACTGGCCGCCAATACTGGCCGCCAATACTGGCCGCCAATACTGGCCGCCAATACTGGCCGCCAATACTGGCCGCCAATACTGGCCGCCAATACTGACCGCCAATACTGGCTCCCGCTACTGGCTCCCAGTACTGGCCTCCAATACTGGCCACCGCTACTACTGGCTCCCACTACTGGCTCCCACTACTGGCTCTCACTACTGGCTCTCACTACTGGCCACCACTACTCGCCACCACTCCCAGTACTGGCCGCCAATACTGGCCGACAATACTGGCCGCCAATACTGACCGCCAATACTGGCCGCCAATACTGGCCGCCAATACTGACCGCCAATACTGGCCGCCAATACTGGCCGCCAATACTGGCCGCCAGAACTGGCCGCCAATAATGGCTGCCAACACTGGCCGCCAATACTGGCCGCCAATACTGGCCGCCAATACACGCCGCCAATACTGACCGCCAATATTGGCCGCCAATACTGGCCACCGCTACTACTGGCTCCCACTACTGGCTCTCACTACTGGCTCTCACTACTGGCCGCCAATACTGGCCGCCAATACTGGCCGCCAACACTGGCCGCCAACACTGGCCACCAACACTGGCCGCCAACACTGGCCGCCAATATTGGCCGCCAATACTGGCCGCCAATACTGGCCGCCAATATTGGGCGCCAATACTGGCCGCCAATACTGGCCGCCAATACTGGCCGCCAACACTGGCCGCCAATATTGACCGCCAATACTGGCCGCAAATACTGGCCGCCAATACTGGCCGCCAATACTGGCCGCCAGAACTGGCCGCCAATACTGGCCGCCACTACTGGCCGCCAATATTGGCTGCTAATACTGGCCGCCAACACTGGCCGCCAACACTGGCCGCCAATAATGGCTGCCAACACTGGCCGCCAATACTGGTCGCCAATACTGGCCGCCAATACTGGCCGCCAATACTGACCGCCAATATTGGCCGCCAATACTGGCCACCGCTACTACTGGCTCCCAGTACTGGCTCTCACTACTGGCTCTCACTACTGGCCGCCAATACTGGCCGCCAATACTGGCCGCCAACACTGGCCGCCAACACTGGCCGCCAACACTGGCCGCCAACACTGGCCGCCAACACTGGCCGCCAATATTGGCCGCCAATACTGGCCGCCAATACTGGCCGCCAATATTGGGCGACAATACTGGCCGCCAATACTGGCCGCCAATACTGGCCGCCAACACTGGCCGCCAACACTGGCCGCCAATACTGGCCGCCAATATTGGGCGCCAATACTGGCCGCCAACACTGGCCGCCAATACTGGCCGCCAATACTGGCCGCCAATATTGGGCGCCAATACTGGCCGCCAATACTGGCCGCCAATACTGGCCGCCAATACTGGCCGCCAACACTGGCCGCCAACACTGGCCGCCAACACTGGCCGCCAACACTGGCCGCCAATACTGGCCGCCAACACTGGCCGCCAACACTGGCCGCCAATACTGGCCGCCAATACTGGCCGCCAATATTGGCCGCCAATACTGGCCGCCAATATTGGCCGCCAATACTGGCCGCCACTACTGGCTCCCACTACTGGCCGCCACTACTGGCTCCCACTACTGGCTCCCACTACTGGCTCCCATTACTGGCTCCCATTACTGGTTGCGGTACTGACCTACGGTACTGACCTACGGTACTGACCTACGGTACTGACCTGCGGTACTGGCCTGCGGGTCCCACTACTGGCCACCACTACTGGCCACCGCTACTGGCCACCGCTACTGGCCACCGCTACTGGCCACCGCTACTGGCCACCGCTACTGGCCACCGCTACTGGCCACCGCTACTGGCCACCGCTACTGGCCACCGCTACTGGCCACCGCTACTGGCCACCGCTACTGGCCACCGCTACTGGCCACCGCTACTGGCCACCGCTACTGGCCAAAATCAAAATCAAAATATTTTATTTCACATAAACCTGCAAGGGCACTTATGAAACGTCAGAAGCTAGGTGCACGGTTCCAATTTGTCGCTTCCTATGGAGAAGAGCCGGCAAGAAACTCCACGGTTACTCTTTTAAAAATAATTGGATTTTATAATGTTTTCAAATTACAGTGATATTAGGTATCGGAGGACAGTGCAGGCCTGTCAATAAGTACCAGGTACTTAGAGGAATGAAAATAAAGAATAGAAACTGTAGGCCTACAACGTTCTCTCATTCACAATATGTAAAAGAATCTACAGAAGTAAAATCAACCTATTTAAACCAAGTGATATGATTTCCATGAGAATCACTAATAAATACTCGATATTACAAGGGTTGTATAATGTCAAATAATGACGAGAATATGTCAGAAAGTGTAAAAAATAAAATAATTAAAATTAACATTGTAATTTGGAAGCAGTTAATAGACGCTCACAAAGTTATGGTGCTAATGAGTTACCAGGGCCACCGCTACTGGCCACCGCTACTGGCCGCCACTACTGGCTCCCACTACTGGCCGCCACTACTGGCTCCCACTACTGGCTCCCACTACTGGCTCCCATTACTGGCTCCCATTACTGGCCTGCGGTACTGGCCTGCAGTACTGGCTCCGAATGATAGTTGGGTTACCAGTACTCAATATTGACAAGATAAAAGCAGGTAATTGCTATCCAGTAACGCGGCGACACGCTAGCGTGACTAGTAACGTAACTAAATGTATAAATATGTTTATCTCTTTCTAACAACAGGAACCGGTGTGGGTCTTTTCTGTTTTTCGCGCACTGCATGATTGTATGTACATTCATGGTTTACGCTGTTTTTGACTGCTGCAAACACCATTACATTCGTACATTTTTCACTAAACATGTTCTACACATTTGCAATTGTTCTATCTTTGAACTCGAAACTAATCGCAAACAGTTATTCGATGCCGCCATTTTGTTTGCCTTGCTGTCAATGTCAATTTCACAAATGTTTACCAACAAAGTGCAGTCAATGTCATTAAATCTCCAAATGGTCCTTGTAGCAATCTGGTAGGTACGTTGACACATAGGCATAATTTGACATATTGTGATATTTATCAAGTTAAGTTCTCATAGAGTTACACATATTATTATAATTATTAGGCGTGCGAAAATTCCCTAGCTAGTTTGTACGCCACATATTTGAAACACATTATCATAAGATTGTGCTGTTCACGATATTAGCTACACATATACATGGTGTATTTTGTTAACAGAAAATTTAAGGCTCCCGCAGACAGGCCCGATGCGACTCTAGTAGAACAATTTCAAATTGTTTTACCAGAGTCGCATCGCACCGTCGCGCCACGGCTGTCTGAAGGAGCCTTTAAACAGTTCAAATTCCTCGTTGGTCTAGTCAGATCATGGAGATCTGAGTTTCATCCTCTGGTCGGGCCAAGTATGTTTAGGGTTTACCACCAAGAAATTGGCAGTACCAGCCCTGAGTCTGGAATTCTGCCCAGTTATTGGTATACCTACATATATTACACTAGCTTTCGCCAGTGGCTTCGCCCGCGTCAAGCAATTTAAACAAAACCTTAACAAATTGTACACCTAAACCTTCCTCATAAAAGTCACCATGTATACAAAAATACACGGCGAATAAGTAAATAAACAAAAATAACTAACATACTTACTCGTTTGCTTACTCAAACAAAACATAACATAACATAAATTTTATGTGGTAACTAACAGAAGTTAATTAACATATTTATAAATTATTTATTAGCTTGTAGTTGTCTTTGTTAAACCAGTTACGTTAGACTTACCGAGATATTAAAATAGCAATGTCTTTTATTGAAGTTTGAAACAACTTGGTATTTTTTTTTTAGTTGGGAGTTTGTAAAAGTAGTCAAAGTTTGACAGCTCGATTCCTAGAACGGGATAATCTACAGGTTCGCATGGTTTCATTAGGTACTTGTTTCTTTTTCTTGCGTTGAATTTGTCGTCAGTAATTTAAAAAAAAACCTATCTTATTCTTTTTGTTGTAATAAGAGTAGGTTTCTACGAAACCGAATAATAATTAATTGCGTAATCACTATCAGTATTAAGTAGGAATCATTTCATTTTCATTTTGACAGTTCCACAGAAATCATGGCGTTGTTTACTTTGCTAAGCAAACAATTTTTTCGGACCTATGAAAAATGGATTAGCAGACAGGCAGGACCTTCAAAATGATATAGATTCTGATTAATAAGTCTTACGCAGTTAGGGTGCTGGAGAAGGCCATATAGGCTACTTGTCATTCAGGATTTTTTTAATTTAAAAATGATAAAACACAAAATACACTAGTAGGCAATAGTGGCAGGCAATAGATAAGTAAATAAACAAAATAAAAAAAATGGTGGTAGCCCAGTTTTGTATTCATAGCCAAAGAAAAAACATGGAATTTATTCATATACCTATAATTACCTCTTCAAATAATGTTCTTGAAAAATACCTACGTATTTTAGACAAAAACAAATCACCTTTATCAAGACTTGTCATTCAAATTGCAAAACCAATATGGCGGCTCAAATGTCAAAAGAAAGGGACATTCTTATGAATTTTCATTAGTGCGACAAAGACGGCGATACAATGATTACGGATAGTGCTTTAAAGTAATATTACTAATGTCCTACTTTTGAAAAGATATTAAAGTATTATTGTGACATTTGTAACTAAACGCGTGTTTACAGACACAAACACATCGTCTTTCGAGGGAGCAGTGGTGGCAGTGGCAAAAACCCGACTGCGTAAAAAGTGAATTTTTAATAAAAGTGGAAACTAGAAACATTTTTTTTTAATGAATTGTCTGTTAAATTGAATACCTACTTATACGCAATTTCGTGCAATCGGTAGCAAATAAAGGTCTTTGTAAAATTTAAGAAGATGCGTCCGACTGTATTCAGTTTAATAGTCAACCTCTTAAACAAAAGTTTCTTGTTTCCATCTTTTTAAAGTTAACTTTTTAAGCAGTCGGGTTTTTTCATTCGAAGGTAAATTATATGTGATATTCTTAACCTCATTCAAAACAACAAAAATCTCAAAACAGTCGCCGCGCCGGTTTGAAGTCAATTAATAAAAATCAAATAATAAAAATAAAAAAGTAGCTCATTAATTAGATCATATTTGAAAACTTATAGACATACAGTATTATAATTAGAACTGTAAAATCGCGTTTATAAAATCACGAAAATCAGCGAAATCAGAAAAAAATCGTTATCGAATGTGAACATTGTGAACCGGGCATTCCATTTTCAAAAACGTGCCCAGCCACCATAGATAAAAAAAAAATCAAATAAAGAGGTCGAATATAATTAAATTAACGCAATTAAAATATTTTCACACGTATTTTTCACCCATAACCTTGTGCAAAAAGGTTTTATTACGGAACTCCGATATTTCGCGCCATTGTTCCTTTAGTACAGTTATTTTCTCTTGGGCAACCACAACCTTGCGGGTTGCAGGTACTTGTAGTGTTGCTAACTACCACTTGGTTTGAACGAAAGTAGTTTATTGTTTAAATGTAACTGCGATTGCGTTTTATTGTTCACTTACTGGATTTATTGAACCCGCTTTTTTTTGTTTGACAGAACTGGTTGAACACAACCTGGCCTTTGCCTAGTTTATTGTGTAGGTACTTTTAGAGAGCAGTTGTGGCCCAGTGGTAACGGCTGCGACTTACTATGGGTAGACAGGCGCTTTACTTGGTGTACTTAATTGAATTCGTCACCACTGCTTTTAAAACGGTGAAGGAAAACATCGTGAGGAAACCGCCGTGTCGCCGTCGTGCCGCGTCGTGTGGTGCCTTAGAACTAAAAATTCGAAGACATGTGACATCTACCAACTCACACTGGGCCCGCGTGGTGAGTCACAGTCTCACAGCTCACCTAGGGTTGCCAAACGTACTCTAAAACAGAGTATTGTATTCTTTTTCTTCTAGTTGTATGGCGTAGCTGACATATGACAAATTATTTAATTTCCGTGTCTCGTAATGTTGATTACTTTGCCTAACTATGTATAGAATCAAGTCTATCTGACTAAACAGACAGCTGTGCTGCTGGGGAGTTTGTTGCGCCACTTCTTCTTCCCAGCTAAAGCACTAGGAAGTGGTGAAGGGCGGGCGTTCTGGGGTTCTGTCTTATGTAATTTTGACATTCGAAAAAAGCTGATTCTCAGCCTAATTTGAATAAATGACTTTGATTCTTTTTTTTGTACTCTATAATCTATAACATTAATAAAGTACGACAAAATACTCTTTTTTTCATAAAAAGACTTTTGAGGCAAGTGTTTTCGTTTTTCTGCGGTTTTTCTATATTTTCCGCTGTGACACTTGAATATTTGTAGGTCATGAATGTGAAGTGGTGAGAAGAGAGGAACAGAGCATTATAAATATTGATTAAAATGAGCTCTTGATCTTATATTGACGTAGAATACTATGTTTGGAGTCCTACAATTCTTTTAAAATCAATTAAAAAAAATATGTACCGCAAAAAGTACTAGAAAATACATTAAGAACAAATGAATAAATGGTAGTCTATTTTATTAATCTGTACTCTTTATTTACTCTCTCTGAAATGAGAAATACTCTATTTCTTCTAGGAAAAGTTGGCAACCCTAGGCCCACACCCAATGGGAACATTTAATAGGCGATTATGCTCCTTTATTTTAACTGCTGAAATGTGGGTGTACTTTAGTGTCACCTCTGAATGACCATTCGCAGAAGATGAGTGACGGACAGGAGTGATGACATGTGCACGTCGTATTTTTTTTAAATTTAGTCTTTATTTATTTGTGTTAGTGACAAAATTGGCAGACTGACCTTAGTCCATTAATTACGTAAGGCGTTTAGGGAGGGAGGGTGTCGAGTCGAATCTCAACCAAGCTCACGTGGGGGAGAGGGGAGTCTTGGCAAATATCACGTAATTTATATTTTTTTCCGTAATGAAACAGTGTAACTTTGCGAGAAAACCGGGTTAAATTATGTAAAACATGTTTTTCCGCCAGTATGGCTAAATCCCACAAAATAATATTTATTGCGGTTAAACGAACGCCACAAAGTAAGTAGCACACTAGCTCCCCAATGGTTAAACTACCGGCTAGCCAAGCCAGCCAAATGCATCGCATAAATCTAACGCAAATAAGCACAGATTAACGTTTTTTACATTAAGAACACGTATTTTGAAATATCTCACGTGATATTATGGGGAGGGGGAAAGTAGAACCAAATCTCATGATATCTCACCAGAGTGGGGGTGGGGGTCAAAAAATCACCAAAATTGCCTCACGTAATTAATGAACGCCCCCTTGCCTACGTTACGTTACCTTTGCCTTTAAAAACAGTGATTGAAAAACCAAATAATGATTAGTAGTTTAGCAGTTATGAGGAAACAGGTGAACATACACACATACATACCGGTCAAAATTGCTTCACCGTAGTCGTGGATAGCGACGTTACTTGTAAAGGAACATGTCAAAAACCTGTCAAACCCAGCACAATTCAAATTAGTTCTCTATTTACGCAATTTTATTTAGATCCATTCCTCTAGGTCACGTTGACAAAGACCTCGCCCGCCTTGCATTGTACCAGCGAGGGACAATGCTGTCACCAGCAGATATACCCTGGAACTACTACAGAAATAGATTAGAAAACATTTTGTTGTCCATTGAAATGAACTGTTTACTTATGTAAGTAAATCTTCTGAAACACTTTTACACGTCAATATTTTGTTCGTTAATGTTCTAAAAACTAGATAGCGCCGGCATTTCCTAGCTGACTGTTCCCTGAGAAGGAATGCCGAAACAAACTCAGAGATCATGGTCTCTTTTATGGGGAATCTAGTCGCGGGCTCGAACTCACTGGTGGGCCTGGCTAAAAAGCACGCTGTCTCACCAGGCATCGTCTCCGACAGAGGTAGTATCAGTGACGAGCGGTCAGACGCTAGTCTACACGCACAACATTATTGAGTTAAATGCAGGATCAGATACAGTAAACAGGCGCGTAAAAAATTAAGAACAGTCCTTCGGAAGATCGGGTTTTATGAAAAAACCACTGCATAAATCAATTACCAATAAAGTTTATTGAACTTTTCGATATTTGAGCTTTGTCCGTACGGACTTGGTTTTGGAGATTTCACACTTCTTTTATCACATAAACACGCCCAAAGTTAGGTCACATTAGCAAGAAATACGAATATTTGTTGGCTCATAACTTGTTAATGGCTTTTTATTTTAGTATTCTGTTTCCGTACAGACAAAATTAACAATAAGACAAAACCATACCATGTTTAATTTTTGATGTACATTGTCGAACAGTGGAGTAATACACTCCCGAAGTTTGTAAGAAAAAAAAATGTCGACAAGATACACTTTAAAGTCCAAACATTACATTATTTGAATTTTATGTGAGTCTAACAATGCAGGGCAATGTCTGGAAAGGCCTTTTGAAGAAAGAGTCATTGCAGCTTTGAGCTGACCTGTCCCAACAGACGGCATGTATGTATCAGTCATCGTGTAGCTCAAACCTATTAAGGGAGCTCATTTGTTTCTATTTACCACATAAACTTTTGGAACAGACTGATAGAGGGGCTTGTGGGTAAGTAAGAACAGCCACAGGGGTCGATCGATCACGTGAACGTACGCTTGCTGCGGATGGTCCGTGGATGGGTGACCATCTTTACATGCCAAGACCCCTCCGTGCCTCGGAAAGCACGTTAAGCCGTTGGTCCCGGCTGTCATTTGTGGATCTTTGACAGTCGTTACGAGTCGTCAGAAGCCCGAAACTTTGACAACCAGTCTTACCAAGGAGTTCCGTGTTACCCAGTAACTGGGTTTGGTCGTCAGATAGGCAGTCGCTCCATGTAAAATACTGGTATTCAGCTGCATCCGGTTAGACAGGAAAACGACCCCAAAACAATTGGGGAAAGAGAAGGAGTACGAAACATACATAATAATTTCACTCATTCCGTTCAAGTGAACGAATCTTATTCAGTCACCATTCGTAACCTGCCAGTGTAACACGAATTTATTTCTATTGTTGTACCTTGTGCATATATTTGATACAGTCCACTATAAACTTCTAATTGGCATTTTCTGTGACCTCTCAAAAGCGTTTGACTGCGTTGACCACAATACACTCATCTGTAAATTACACCACTACGGAATTCGTGCACGAGCTGCTGATCTTGTACTTTCCTATTTATCAAACAGGCAGCAAAAAGTACATGTTAACGGGGCAACGTCCTCGGGGTCTCTAGTTAAGATGGGCGTTTCTCAAGGTTCAATTCTTGGCCCTTTTTTATTTCTAGTTTATATTAATGACCTTCCTTATCTGATGGCTAACTTCTCGGATATAATTTTATTCGCTGATGACACTTCTGATTTGTGTGGTTTTATTACCAGTGATCGCCACATAAATTAAATGTTACGAATGTTGACTGAATAAGATTGGTTCACTTTAACGGAATGAGTGAAATTATTATGTATGTTTCGTACACTAGGCAGGGTAGATGTCATAATTATGTTCTTAAAAATTTTTTGGTTCTGGTCCATGCTGGTTTCCTCACGATGTTTTCCTTCACCGTTTTGATAGCAGTGGTGATTAAGTAATTTACACAAAGTTAAGCGTCTGTCTGGGTTTGAAGCCACGACCTACAACGCGTAAGTCTTGGCCACTACTGCGCTAACAAAAAAATCTTTTAAAAGGTGATACAACATCTTTCTTTTTTCTGGTATTTTAATAGTTACGCTACTAGAAAATTAATTAAAAGATTGTTTTAACCGTAAAACGTCAATTACATGCGCTTTCGACCATGAATGGTCTAGCGGCACACGTCTGTCGACAATTTCTATTCGTCTCGTTAAATCATCAAGCTGTAGTCAGTCACAGATTAAAAAAGATAATTGTGTCCACCACGCATGGACAAGAACTATCAATAACTAGCTTTTGCTAGTGACTTCATCTGCAATCCAGGATGAAAAGAGATTCTATTATAAAAATAATAACAGTAAAGCTTTCAACTTCATTTTAATCACTGTCCTTTACATTTTTAATCATATTAATACAAGTAAAAAATGGGCCGACTAGTCGCCGACTTATCGCCGATTACAAATATGGCCGACTAGTCGGTACATCACTAATAATTCGGTTGGCAATGTTACCATAGCAAAAGTCCTTTACGAAATTTAAAAACTTCAATTTATAAATGGAACATGCGAAAAAAATTGCAAAAT
Source organism: Polymixis lichenea (assembly GCA_949091785.1). Lineage (NCBI taxonomy): Eukaryota > Metazoa > Arthropoda > Insecta > Lepidoptera > Noctuidae > Polymixis > Polymixis lichenea. The sequence continues at coordinate 4,982,043 of OX420960.1, forward strand.
TAGCAGATGACAGACGTCAACTTTCGCGCCAAGTTGCTTAGAAGCCATAATTAAATTTCATATTTTATTAACAAGTTAATTAATAATGCGTGCTGCATCTTGATTCCATCTTGCTCTACAGAAACAGAAACAGAAATTTAAATACCATTGTCATTTGTAGTTATTTGTTTTAATTGTACTTATAAACGACTTCAAAAAGAAGGAGGTTATCAATTCGACATGTTTCATTTTTTGTTTTATTGCTCATGTATGTTCGGTCATAACTCCGTCATAAATTGACGGATTGGCAAAACTCTTATTTTGTTCGAAAGGAGTTTATTCCGAAATGGTCCCATATAAATTTCATATGGATCTGATGATGCGTTTCGGAGACAGGCAACGGAACTCTTCAAAAAATTACAGCAAATCCACCACGATTGCTGCTATCGCATAAATATGCATTGTTTTGACCCCAAGGATGATGAAATTTTGAATTGTTGTGAGGTAAGTACCGTAATAAAAAGTGAAAAATAAAAACCTTCGACTTCCGAAAAACCACTACAAAATGAAAAATAACTTTAATTTCGGAAGACGGTGACGAACTAGTTGATCAACTTTAGTTTAAGTTGCAAATTTAGTTTAGTTGATTATTAAACGAGTTACCATTCATAAACGTCCTTGGCAAATTCAACTAGTTGATTCATAAACAGTTAACGTTAATACGTTGACAGGAGATCAACGGTTGATTCAACTAGTTCGTCGATTCAACGTCGATCGTTAGTTTCCACTCATATCTGCCTTGTAAACGTTTTTGACAACATGATTAAACCATCTAAGCACACTCTGTTGAATTTTAGTCACTACATCTTCTTTTAAAACCGCACCGTTGCCTTGTCACACATCATTCCTCAGCCTATGGGTCGTAGCAAAGAGATGCAATACAAAACAATATACCGCACTCCACATTTTTGACTTACGCTTATCATTGAATTCCTTAACTCACTACCTATTGACAAATAAAACAGATTTAAAAATATTTTTCTAGTAGAACTTGCAAAGCAAAATATGTATACAGATAACTTCTCCAGTGCACCGGAACACGGTAAACAGTTTTTGATTTTTTCTGAAAAAAGTGCTTTTTTGAGTAACTCTGTTTAGATCTAGGTGTGCGATGTTATACAAAAAAAAAACATATTTAGTAACTTGTAAGCTTCACAGGCTCCTTTTAATAAATTATTAATTAATTTCGACTTTGAGAACCACTGAATTAGTTTCAAAAAGGATTTATTGAAGTGTCAGTAACATAAACCTTTTCATTTAAACAATATGATTTCGTGCTTCGCGCTCTGTAGTTTAAATTGAAATTGCGAACAAAATTTCAAATATTTTTCATAATTCTACGATCCGTTCAAAAGAATGCTAGAGGTACAGAAGAGATCCAATGGAGCTGAATGAACGAACATTTTTGCTTGAATTCCGAAAAACGAAAAGAAAAGGGAATTTTAAAGTAAGATTTTTTTTTAATTTATTTATTTCGTGTTCGGTAGAATCCTTACTAAAATTTTATAAAGCTGAAGCGTGTTTGTTTGAACGCGCTAATATGTGGAACTACCAGTCGGATTAGAAAAAATATTTTTGTAAAATTGATAGCCACATTCACGGAAAAGGCTTTAGGCTATTTAACATCACGCTACGACCCTAATGAGCCTAGAAATAATGGTAAGCGAAAACGAAATAATAGCACGAGCAGGCGAATGTCGCGGGCAGAAGCTAGTTTGTTTATATATATATATTACTAGCTGGCCCGTGCCCACTTCATTGGGCGGTAAACATTTTTACTTGTGATGAAATTCGGTTCGGTTAGTACTGAGTGCTAATCAATAGATTACAACACGGTCGCGGTTCCATACCTATGTCGTATTATCTCTTTAACCATTCATCCAAATTATATGCAGTAAAAGGGAAAAGTCCTTTGTTTCAAACACTTGAGACGATAAATTTACTTATTTTGATAATAATTCATAATTGTTGATAATATGACCAATAAATATGATCTAACGATTTAAATTATTTTTTAAATATAGAAACTACTTTTTGTGACTTAAATATAAAAAGTAGATATATGCTGTCGTTGATTTTTTTGTAGGCATTATCAAGCCCTACAACTTTTCTCTAGAAACTCAATCATAAATATCTCTCATCGTTAAGGCAGCGTTCGTAAGAAACGTTTCCGTTCGACCGTTTTTTCTCCGACTTACTTTGCAAATCCGACTACCACGAAAAAATCTTATCATTTTTCGGGTTAATATACACCGTGACATTTTAGTCGTCTTACAACGGCAGCCCACTTCATGTATCCAATGATTACTGATCATTTATAAAAAAAAAAAACTGATATTTTGGAACATTCGCATAATTAAAAAAATATAAAATATCATTTACTAAGACGCATGAAGTAGTTTGAAACACCCTGTTATAGAGATTGATTTAATGATGGAATGTAATGGTAGGTGGGTAGATATCTTCTACCATTTAATAAGTAAACATTATTAACATCCCAGGGTGTTTCATAATTCTAAAGTATTAGTTATTTTTCTGTGTACCTAATATCTTAATTAATGGGAACAATGTTTAATCGCGCCTAGAGGTATTTTATGACGGATACATTGAGTGGAACACCTTTGTAAGACGACTAAAATGTCACGGTGTATAGCCTATGACACTCACAAATAACGTGGCTTTGTATTGGTAAAAGAATTTTCAAAATCGGTTCATTACCCCCTACAAACTCACAAACACAAACTTTACCTCTATATAACATTAATACAGTAAGTATAGTATTACAATAGATAGCGTTTTCAGAGCGCCGATGCGGCTGCTACGACGCTGCAGCGCCTCGGGATTGTTTACCGAAGCAAGCGTTGACTTCTTCCATGCAACAATGGGGGGCCTACTCTCTAGGTCGCAGGGGCGGGCGTACCAATAGAAAATGGCGCCTAGGGCACGTATCACATTTGCGCCCCTTCATAAATTATCTTCTCGGTCTACACTGAGCAAAGCTAGGTCGCATAACCTTTGTTGACCAATTAAAAAAAAATCAAATTGAAACAAAATCGCTTGCAATGCTGCAATTTTAAGAGAATTTGAATAGAAATAGGCAGATTTGGAAATACGCTTTCATCCCCGTACTGCACAATATACTCAAGTAGCTCTTCAGATTTCTTAGATATAGGTAAGAGTATAAAATGGCCTATTGATGCTTTTTTTATTTAATAATTGGCGACTTTTTGCGCCCCCCTCCAATAGGCGCCCAGGGCTCTTGCCCGGCCTGCCCCACTCTAGATACGCCTTTGCTAAATCTTCAAGGTAGATACGTCATTCATGCCTTGAGTCATTGTAAATTAATTTAATAAATTATATTAATTAAGGAATTATTATTTTATGTACTTTTTAACTGACTTCAAAAAAACGAGGAGGTTCTCAATTCGACTGTATGTTGTTTTTATTTTTTATGTTTGTTAGCTCATAACTTCAACTGGGTGAACCGATTTTGATGATTCTTTTTTTATTTGAAAGCTGGTGCTTCCCATGTGGTCCCATCTCAATTTCATATAGATCTGATGATGCGTTTCGGAGACAGACAACGGAACTCTTAAAAAAATAACAGTAAATAAACCGCGATTGCTGCTATCGCATAAATATGCATTGTTTTGACCCCAAGGATGATGAAATTTCGAATTAGTGGGGTAGGTACTATAACAAAAAAGTTAAAAATAAAAACTTTTTCAAAAAAAAAAACAACCGACTTCCGAAAAAAAACACTACAAAGTGAAAAATAACTTTAATTTCGGAAGGCGGTGACTTAGGATATGTATTTAAATTTTTTGTCACCGCCTCGCCTTCCGAAATTCAATTGATTTTTCACTTTGTAGTGTTTTTTTCGGAAGTCGGTTGTTTTTTTTGGAAAAAGTTTTTTAAATGTTTTGGTAGGTATTGTAAAGTGAAAAATAACTTGAATTTCGGAAGGCGGTGACTTTGGATATGTATTTAAATTTTTTGTCACCGCCTTCCGAAATTAAAGTTATTTTTCACTTTGTAGTGTTTTTTTCGGAAGTCAGTTGTTTTTTTTGGAAAAAGTTTTTTAAATGTGTTGATAGGTATTGTAATTCAATGAGTTTTAATTTGAAGCACAATAAGCCTATAATTTTCCGACTGCTGGAATACAGGCATCCTCTCTGTGAGAGGGAATGGGCCGTAATCCACCACGCGGGCCCAGTGCGCGTTGATAGATGTCACGTATGTCTTTGAATGTGTGGTTCCAGGACATGCCGGTTTCCTCACGATGTTTTCCTTCACCGTTTTGAGGGCCGTGGTGATGAAAGAATTTACACAAAGTAAAACACCTTTCTGGGTTCGTAACTACGACGTTTCCATTGCGCCATTACTGGTCGATTTGAAGTATTGTTGTAAAATTTAACCGACGGTCTTCAGATTTGCGTAGTCATCAAGTTTGATGTAGTAATCATATCAGCCGAAAGACGTCCACTGCTGGACATAAGCCTCCCCCAAAAGGGGGTCTTCCCATAATTGCTACGCTTGGCAGGCGGGTTGGCGATCGCAGTATAGTGGTCAAATGGATAGAGAACGCTGCTGCCCATTCTCTAGTAAATCCCTTAGTCGCCTTCTACCACACCCACGGGAAGAAATGGGATGGTGCTGTTCTTTTACGTCCGGCACCACACGGAATATGTAGTAATCATTGGATTATAAACATGTCAAACGTTTCTCGTGAAGTCGTGATATATGGACGAATATATTGATCACTATTATTGCAACAGTGTGAAAGTGGACAGTTTTATTAGCTTTCCAAAAGTCAATGCCGCCTGTAGACGGAATTATCTGTCACTGAGTAATTGTCAGCGCTAACTGTGCGTCTTGTCGACGCGACTAGAAGCAGGGCTGTCGTTTCATCTGCGGTCAGACGTAGGGCTGTAGTTTGCATCTACGTTAAGATACAGGGCTTTCGTTTGCGCCTGCGTCTTGCCGCTACGTCCAGACGCAGAGTTGTCGTTTGCGTCTGCGGCTTGTCACCTTAGAAGACGCAGTATTTCCGCTGTGACTAGACGCATAGCTGTCGTTTGCATCTTCGTCTTCTCGGTACGATCAGACGCAGGTAGGGTTACCAGATGACAGATTTTTTCCTGACATGTCCGGAGTTTCAGCTGTCTGTCAGGGAAACAGGGAAAATTGGAAATTGTCAGGAATAAAAAAAATAAAGAGAAAAATATAAGAAATCCTAGAAATATTAAAAATGTGAAAGTTTGTGAGGATGGATGTTTGGATGTTTGTTACTCAATCACGCAAAAACGGCTGAACGTATTTGGGTGAAATTTGGCACACAGATATTTTATAACCTGGATTAACAGATAGGATACTTTTTATCCCGGTAGTACATTCCCGCGGCCCCTTGCGGCGTCCACACCCTACCACACCGCATCTCACACGCATATATTCAAGCTTAGCCGCGAGTTTTTAAAATAAGATACTTTTGCTGCCGAAATGTCAGGAAATTTATTTCTAAGGCAAGGATTTTTCCAGGAAAACTTATTTTCCGATCTGGTAACCCCAGACACAGGGCTATCATTTGCGTCTGCGTCTTTGTGACTCCAATTGTGGGAGCTTTGCTTTGCAGCCGACTTCCAAAAATATATATCAAAGTCACCGTCTTCCGAAATTAAAGTTATTTTTCACTTTTTATTTTGGAAGTCGGTTGTTTTTTTTTTGAAAAAAGTTTTTATTTTTCACTTTTTAGTGGTTCACATGTGAGCCCCTTCACAGCGTCCCGGCGTGATGTTGTGTTATGAACTGGTGTAAACAATAGACAGACATGAGATTTCTGCAATTCCAGTCCATTTGCTATCATTTATTGAGGAGTTCCGTTGCTTATCTCCGAAGATCTTCATCAGATCTTCACCAAATTGAAATGGGATCACTCCGAGAAAGTACTCTTCCATAAACTCTCCAAATCGCTTCAAGTGTGCCTATAAAATTTGAAGAGTTCTCTCTATTTCTCCAGGATCCCATCATCAGATCCTGACTTGATGATCATGGGACCATCTGGGAAGTATACCTTTTAAAACAAAAAGAAAATCCAAATCGGTCCAGCCATGTTCGAGTAACATACATTAAAAAAAAAAAAGGTTCCGACGAATTGAGAACCTCCCTTTTGAAAGTCGATTAAAAATTATCGGCCGCAACCTGTCGTTGCGTCTAGTCTCCGAGCTGTTGCAGTCGCATGTCTCATAATGCGTGCCATGTCTAATAGAAAACGGGATAAAGTATACAACTTGACAGAGAAACAGCAGAGCAATGACAGATAAGGTACAAACAGGTTGTCGTTGCACCTAATGTCTGTTCTAAAACTAACTGACGAAAGTGTAAACAAAATCTGTTCAGCGGAGTTAACGTAACACACTAACAATAGAAATGGCTTTCACTAAAACAGTTCAACAACATTCATTGCGTTATATATAGGGATCGGATAATCGGATACATATTTACATAAAGTTAATTTTTAATTACGAAAATATGGAAGCGGCTTCTTAAAATATTTTTTTGTACAAAAATCCGGGGATGCCAGCAACACCGGGAATGCATACAAACTAGTCAGTTGTATAGTATGGAAGCGACTTCTAAATGATTAGGATTGCATAACTATTCAGACGCATATTTATTAAAAAATTAATCCCGATGAAAATTTGGTACCTATACCTATGTACCTAGGGTGTAAGTCTGTAGAAAACCAGCGTCAGACAGCATCTGTCTGGCATTAATGCTGAAATGAACCTTTTTGGCGCGTCCGTGAGGCACATACTGTTGTACCTAGTTAATTATATTCACTTTTTTGTTATTTATTTTGTGTTTCACGAACTGTGTCCAAATAAACGGTATTCTTTCTTTCTTCTTTCTTAAGAGTAGGGGTGGTGTGTGTTAGTAAAAACATTTTTTTTTACATTAAATATAAAAAAAATCGATACAAAAGCGCATTCAACTTTAGGTGAATGTGCCTCCGAATATACGAACTCTAGTATATACGTTCGAGCAGACACATTTTTCGAACTTCAGGGGGGCGGGTCGCCATGGGATCTGTAGGCAAAGGTCCTCGCGCACACCTGGCAGTGGCGCGAGGAAGCCAAACGCCGGGGCGTAACTCCGCTGCCGCGGGAAATCGCGGCACAGCGGACAGCGCTCCGGCAGGATCTCATGGTGACGTGGAGAGTGCGATTGTCGCAACCCAGTGCTGGGCACGCCACGATTGCGGCGGTTAGTCCCCTCTTTGAGGAGTGGCATGAGAGGCGGCATGGCGTCTTCACCTTCCGCCTGACACAGGTCCTCACCGGACACGGCTGTTTCGGGAGGTTCCTGTTTCGGATAAGGCGGGAGGAAACGCCCGGGTGTTTCTATTGCGAAGATCGCCCTGAGGACACGGTGGAGAATACGGTGGAGGTCTGCCTGGCTGGGGCGGGGCACCGCCGTGTCCTCATGGAGGCGATCGGCGGCGGCGATCTCTCGCGTCCGGCCCTGGTCTTGGCCATGGTACAGAGCGAGAGGGCATGGCTAGCAGTCGCTTCCTTCAGCGAAGCCGTGATGCTCGCAAAGAGGGAGGCGGCGCACGTGTGGGAGAGGCAGTAAATGCGCCCTCACGGCCGTAGCCTTCGCAGGAGACGCCCTGGGCGTCGGGAATCCCAGGCTGATTCCCGGCCATCGTAGGCGTAAACATTGTTATTGAAAAATAATTTATAATAGACACATAATAGGCACTTTTGAACGTCATAATTAAAAAAATAGAATGTATTCTAGTCGCCCCTGCCAAAAGGTAGTTTTGTATGGAGAAGAATGGGGAAGAAACTCTCGTGCGGTGCCGGACGTAAAAGAACAGCACCATCCCATTTCTTCCCGTGGGTGTCGTAGAAGGCGACTAAGGGACTTACTAGAGAATGGGCAGCAGCGTTCTCTATGCATTTTACCACCATACTGCGATCGCCAACCCGCCTGCCAAGCGTGGCGATTATGGCAAAACCCCCCTTTTGGGAGAGGCTTATGTCTAACAGTGGATGTCTTTCAGCTGAAATGATGATATATTAATCATAAAGACGATGCACCTAGAATAAAATGTATATCCCACAACACGTAACAGAATTAAAAATAAAGCAATGACAGATACATTTTTACAGAAGACATATTCTAGGCTTCCCTTCGCATTCGCAATCGCATTGGCAACACTATCGCTATTAAAAAGTGGCACGTCAGTAGTGGCTTCCATTGTCAAAAAAAAAAAGTTACACCACGGCTATTTAATTCACCAGAACATACAAACAACAAAAACGGTTATTTTGAGCTTTGTATTACAAAAAAAAAATGTTCTAAATTAACCCAGCGCCAAAACGTCATAATCGGGAACTAAAAATTCATACAACAGCGATCCCGTACTGATGTCACTTTAGGTCACGTGGCACCGCTTGATATGGACGAGAGCAAGCCGCTGTACAACGGGTTATGACGGAGACCGATAGAAAAATGCGTTAGCGAGAACGAGATGGAGGAATATTGCACATTTTATTTAGTTTTCAACTGTTCTTTATTGATAAGTCAATAAGTTAAGGCCTACTTCGCTTCGGGTTCTCTCTTAGAAAAATTGACACCTCGCCGCTGAGCCCTATGTAGTATACAGGGTGTAACAGAAACCCTATTGCTATCCTTAAGCACTAAAGATAGCAGCTGGTATAGAATCAATATACATAGTTTCAGCTCAAAATAAAATACTCTAAGAATTAATACCAAATTTTCGGTTTCATATGTTTCTTAAATTCAAATCATAACAAACGTGTCACCGCACTACGTAGGTCAATAACTTTCCACGGTACTTGGCAAGTACCGATCTTAACACGATAAGTCTCTTCCGAGTGATGTGTTTGCTTCAATTTGTTCTGGTATCAATATATTAAAAATTCTCATAACTTTCGAACATGTAGAGATAGGATTAAAAAACCCTTCCAATATCGTTTGATATCATCCAAAGAAGCCGTGCCCTTGGTAAGTATATACCCTTTCCGTTACACTTTGTATAATCTGAGGGGCAATTATCGTAATTTTAAGAACGTTCACAGTCTGATCTGTCTCAAGCTGTCAAAAATACCTCGAGTTTCCATACATTTTTGACATTTGATTGTGGCCGAGATGAGACTGCGACTAGATTATGAACGTTGTTATTTACGAGAATTGGCCATCAGAAAAATATCAGAGTTCTCATACAACGAATTCATATAACACGCAACCCGGTGACAATGCTGTGAAACCTGCACTAGATAAAGCACGGTCCAGTAGCTCCCTGGCATTTATATTGCAGAGTATACGCTCCACATGACGTGCCGATGAAAACGTACGACGTTAATTAATATGCAGCAGCCGCCATCTTTCTTTGCAGGCGAATGCAACGTTGGGTAATGTATGATTTTAATAAACGCGTCTGCTGGACATCTTTTTATGAAATTTCATATCAAGTTGTATTTATTATTGATTGTCGTTATTTTTGTCTAGGTAAATGATAGATGATTTTTTTTTGTTTTTGCTAACTTATACTCTGACATTTGATAATTATTATATACACATGAATATTTACTTTGAGAGGTATAATAATGTTACGCGACAACATTAGTTACCACTAGCGCCATCTAGTATCGAGTAGCAGAATTAATAGAATTAAGATCTTTCTAGAAATCTCGATGCTAGAACTTTCGACATCTGTTCAGTCGAGGCCGGTATGAACTCGACAATTCCAGATGTCTCTTTACTAGAATGTTCTATTGGCCCTATAAAAGGCCGGAACAGATCGCGACCCGGGCAGTATTGTCGAGCGATAGAAGCGAAACACATCTAAAGCGATCTTCAAGTGCGACTTAGAGTGATCAGTAGTGCAATTGTGTTTTCTAATCAGTGTGTTAAAATTAAAGTGTTAATTTTGGTAATTATATCGGCTGTTTTTGATTGTCACGAACCCCAAGCTCGTAACAATTGGTGTCAGAAGCGGGGATTAAAACCATGCCGATTTTACCTAAAGACGACACGGAGGGTATCCGTACTCGGAGTCAACGCCAGCAGGAGTCGGACCAGAGGCGATTCGGTGGAGCAACGCCACAGACGTCGGAGGGCCAGCTACCAACCACGGAAGCCGGCCCGTCCACAGCTGCTCCAGCATCATCAGTAACGGATTTTGCTGCTCTGATGATGATGCTGCAGGAACAGGCTCGCCGACAGGAGGAACAGGCTCGTCGGCTGGAAGAACAGCTCCAGCGCGATAAGGAGGAACAGGCTCGCCGACAGGAGGAACAGGCGCGTCGCCAGGAAGAGCAGATGCTCCTCATGAAGGACCTTCACGCAACCTTCGGGAAAGACATGAAGGAGGTGAAGGTGAAGGTTGCCCAGCATGACCACCGCCTGTTAGAAGCTGAAACTCAGATCAACAAGTTTAATGACGTCATTGCTGATATGAAGCAGGAATTAGGTAACCTTAAACTTGGGGATGAAATTGCAGCTCCCGTAGCTACAACGCCTTCGCTGCGTGGATTTAAAGTGCCGCCGTACGACGGGTCTTCTTCCTGGTCGGCCTACAAAATTCAGTTCGCGGCTGTCATGAAGGCGAATGGATGGAATAAAAGTCAGGCCATGACTGCCCTCACCCTAGGCCTGCGCGACCAGGCTTTAACTGTTCTGGAAGCTCTCGGTAAGGAAGTGACTTACGAGCAGCTCCTTGAAGCATTAGAGGCTAGATATGGCGACGCTCACCTGGAACACGTGTTTCGTGCACAGCTCAAGGATCGTGTGCAACGAAGTAATGAAAACCTGCAGCAGTGGGCCCTTGAAGTGGAGAAGCTGGTTCGTAAAGCGTACCAGTCCGTACCTGCGCTTATTGATGGAAACTTGGTGCAGGCATTTATCGATGGCATCCGTGACCTTGAAGTTAGAGCTGCTGTGAGGCTCGGTCACCACGGAACGCTTAAGGACGCCTTGGCCCATGCACTAGAGGTGGAAGCTGTGCGGCAGGATCATCGTTCCCATCACGTCAGGGAGGTTGTAGTGGCTTCAGTTCGCGATCGGAATAAAGGATACAGCCCTAGGTGCTACGGCTGTGGGGAAAGGGGCCACCTTCGATCCAGTTGCCCTAAGCGAAATGCAGAAAGGAAAGATAGCTGGTCTCCAGCAGGTAGTGCGGCTAAAAGCACCGCCCAGCAGCAGCATGAATACGACTTTGTGGTCGAACATCGCAGCGGGAAATCTCATGGCAACGCAGATGCATTGTCAAGAAGACCTTGTCCTGAAGACTGTAAGCATTGTACTAGGCAAGAGGGTAAGGAAGTGGTACCTGTGAGGATGCTCAGGACAGACCTCAGCAACGAGTGGAAGGAAAGCCTACAACGTGCACAGCAGGAAGATTCGGACATTAAGCCGATTCTGGAGTGGATGAAGGCCAGAGCTCCTAAGCCCAGGTGGAGTGACGTCTCAGCAATGAGTTCGATCACAAAGAGCTATTGGGCCCAATGGGACAGCTTGGTAATTCAGGATGGAGTCCTGTGCCGTAAATGGGAAAATGTTCAGGGAAATAGCTGTCATTTGCAAATGGTTGTCCCTAAAGCTCAAGTACCGGATGTTCTACAGCTGTACCATAATGGTTGCTCAGGAGGTCATCTGGGAGTAAAACGGACTCTGCTAAAGATACGAGAACGGTTTTACTGGATCCACTGTCGGGACGATGTCGAGGACTGGTGTCGCAAATGTACAAGTTGTGCAGCTGTAAAGGGGCCTCAAACTCGTAGTAGAGGTGCATTGAAATTGTACAATGTTGGTGCACCATGGGAGAGGATAGCCCTTGACGTTGCGGGGCCGTTTCCGGAAAGTGAAAGTGGTAACAAGTATTTCATGGTTGTGATGGATTACTTCACTAAGTGGCCGGAAGTCTTCGCCATTCCAAATCAAGAAGCTTCGACAGTTGCGGATAAATTAGTTCATGAAGTCTTCTGTCGTTTTGGAGTACCTTTAGAAGTTCACAGTGATCAAGGAAGGAATTTTGAGTCCCAAATATTCCAGGAAACTTGTCGAGTTATGGGTACTCATAAAACAAGAACAACTTCTTACCACCCACAATCGGATGGAATGGTGGAACGATTTAATCAGACATTAGAGAGGTACCTAGCAAAAGTTGTGGAAAATCGGCAACGGGATTGGGATAAGCACATACAACCATTTTTGTTGTCATATCGAAGCGCTGTTCACGAAAGTACATCGGTGACACCAGCTTTCGCAAACTTTGGAAGAGAATTACGGCTGCCTGCAGACCTGATCACCGGAATACCACCTGATGCCCCACGCAGTATAACCGATTATGCGAATGACTTGCGGAACAAAATGAATGACATTTATGAGCACGTCAGACAATCAGGCCAGCAAATGTCTGAAAAGATGAAAACCCGGTATGACCGCAAAATAAACAATAAAGGGTTTGACGAAGGTTCACTTGTGTGGTTGCACAATCCAGTCCGCAGCAAAGGGAAATCTCCCAAGCTTCAAGCTAAATGGGACGGACTGTACCGGATTGTGACAAAGATCAATGACGTAACCTATCGGATACAGAAAGGCGCAAGAGGTACTCCTAAGATCGTCCATGTGGATCGACTGGCGCGTTATTATGGGGCCGATAATGCTCGGGGCGAGCATGTCTTAGGAGGGGGCAGTGTTACGCGACAACATTAGTTACCACTAGCGCCATCTAGTATCGAGTAGCAGAATTAATAGAATTAAGATCTTTCTAGAAATCTCGATGCTAGAACTTTCGACATCTGTTCAGTCGAGGCCGGTATGAACTCGACAATTCCAGATGTCTCTTTACTAGAATGTTCTATTGGCCCTATAAAAGGCCGGAACAGATCGCGACCCGGGCAGTATTGTCGAGCGATAGAAGCGAAACACATCTAAAGCGATCTTCAAGTGCGACTTAGAGTGATCAGTAGTGCAATTGTGTTTTCTAATCAGTGTGTTAAAATTAAAGTGTTAATTTTGGTAATTATATCGGCTGTTTTTGATTGTCACGAACCCCAAGCTCGTAACAATAATAATATTGTTTCATCTCTTTCTGTTAGTTTTAATATTAATCTGGCAGTTTGAGTACTTCATGCAGCCTACCCAAATGTCCTGTCTTTGGTACTGTTCGTCAAATCGTTGAGCTCCTCAAGTTCTGAGTTGAGCTGTATGATTACTGATAAATGCATGTACTGAATAGACAGTACAATATGGCATTGACGTGCCAACAAATAATTTTGACTTATTGACTACTAGAAAAAGTCTAAATACTTTCACAAAAAAAATAAAAAAACGGTAATTTAAAAAACTAAAAAACCCGACTGCTTTTCTGAGTATTCAAGGAAAAGCCCTAAAACAAGAAAGTTGTTGTACCCGATTGCACTTAACTTAAGAATCGTCAGTTGCTAAGGCGATGCTTATAAGCAGATAAATTGTAGCAGTCGGGACCCATTCTAGAAAGTCAGCCGTCTAGTCAGTAGATTGGAGTAATCTGCAGTGTAATATAGGTATGTGCTCTGAATACACTAAGCCTCCATTTCTAGAATGGGTCCCGACTGCTACAATTTATCTGCTATACCCAGTGTCACTCTCACAGTAAATACGAATCTAACGACACCTCTCAAGCTAAAATCCATCGAGCCGGTCAGGCTGCAGAGCATGCCAAACAATTATACATACATACATACATACTCTCGAAAAACATAACCTTCCTTCTGGTACAGTCGGGTAAATAGGTACCTACTCTTTATTAGCAAACAGAAATAGACTTGTACTATAATAATAGTACTGTATAATAATACAGTAATCAACATCAGACCACCTTATTTATGTGAAAGAACAAATGAGTGCAACTTCTGGTGTCTGATATTAGGAATCATGCGATATAGGTACGGTTTCTGAAAGTAACGACTCAGGCATAAGAAGATGAACTTATCAAGCTCAAATTTCTATGTTTGTTACTGTGACTTAGGCTGCCGTGCCCAAATTATTTTGTTGCGTACCACTAAAAGCACGCGTGCCATTGGTTCGCCATCCCTGTACTAGAGTGACAGTCTGAGGAATTATTACATTTTTGAATTTTGGAAAGTTTTTGAGCCGTTTGCATGTTGATTGCACACGTAAGTAATAAATTATAATAAAAACGGCCATCAAATGGAGAAGTTACAAACTTTAATTACAAATTCGCATACGAACACGATAACAGGCCGACATGTTGCGCAAGGACATAAATAAACATGATTAATCGATAAAAATCTCTCGATTAATTACTCGATTTCAATATTGATTACATTAATATCGATCATCCTTAATTTATGTTAACGATGTTGAAAGCTAGATCTCTTAAATTATTTTCTCTATTGATATAAATCTAGCGAAAATGAGATTTCTTTAGAAACTGAAACCTGGCCGGTGATAATTTGTCTATGAATTATGATTTGCGTAACAAAGAACGAATTGATTGACAGTGACACTGACAGTTCATTTGGCAGCTTCGCTTCCCTAAAAAAGGCTTGGTTCACATTATCGTTACATTGCGTCATCCAAACCCTAGGTAGGTTTCCAGGTAGGCTTCCAGTTAATTATGTTGATTGCTACGCTTGCCGCGGTTGGTCCGTAGATGGGTGACCATCTTTACATTCCAATTCCCCACCGTGCCTCAGAATGCACGTAAAGCCATTCGTCCGGGCTGACATTCGTGGATCTTTGACAGTCGTTACAGGTCGTCAGAAGCCCGAAAGTCTGACAACCAGTCTTACTAAGGGGTATCGTATTTCCCAGTAACTGGGTTGTGGAGGTCAGATAGGCAGTCACTCCATGTAAAATACTGGTTTTCAGCTGCATTCGGTTAGACTGGAGAGCGACCCCAACATGTTGACGATCATGTTGATTGCTTAATACCAGAAATTTAGTATTCAGAATACCATTGATGTGTAAATTAGGCTATAGAGGACAAGCCCATGGCCGTTAAAGATTGCAAAGAAAACGCCATTCTAGCATAGAATAATAATAATTGGGCTTTCGTTACCAACAAACCCAATTAATGTTGCTACAGATGTGTGTTTATTAATATTTTACTTGGATTAAGAAAATCCAGACGGCTCCCAGCATTGAATATTTTTCGAAAATAATTCTGAAAAAAATAATTTATAAAATCAAAAAATCCGACTCTAAAAAGTGGAGGAGGCGTCTTCTTAAATTTAACATTAAAGACCTTTATTGCCTCCGACTGCATGAGATTGCTTATTATATAGTATTCAGTGTAATAGTCATCCTTTTAAAACAAGTTTCTTGTTTCCATTTTTAAAAAAAAAGTTCACTTTTTAGGCAATCGGGTTTTTTGATTTTGTAATTTTTTTTTAATTTCACAGTTTTTAGTTAATGTAATTATTTTTGCCGTTAATGAGACCTATTTATGAAACCCTTTATTTTGATACCCTACTCAAAAGGTTTTGAGAAAAAAAATTATGAAAGACAATATGGCGCCAAAAATCGGCCATTTTTTTTTTTCATTTTTGGTATACCCAGTGTCACTCTTACAATTAAGACGAATCTAACGGCACCTCTCAAGTTGAAATCGATCAAGCCTTTTAGGCTACAGAGCGTGCCAAAGAAATATACATACATACACTCGAAAAACATAATCGTCCTGGCGCAGTTAGGTAAAAATTAATCTCGTCGACCTCTGAGTTTGTTGCGGCCTTTTTGCTCAAAGAAGTCAGATAGGAAACGCCGACGTCATCTAGTTTTTATTAAAAATATGATTGACATGCAAGTGTTTTTACATACCTACTTACAGAAATAAAATGTTCACACACACACACATATCTAGAATCCGAGTTGCTGCTAAGAAATTCATGATGCCATTTTACCCGACCTGGGAATCGATCCCCCATGCTCAGCATTAGCGCTTGCGACCACTAGACCGCAACGTAACGCCGCAGTCAATTTAAATATACATGGCTAAGTAATATTAGCCGCACGGTTCGATCGATCAGGTTAAGCTACGCGTGCCGCGGTTGGTCCGCCGATGGGTGACCATCTTTACATACCAAGACGAGGGGCCTGCCTCGGAAAGCACGTTAAGAGCATTCATTCCACGCGGGCTGGCAACAACGCATTTATAGTAGTTTTTCGTGATTATTTCATTAAATACAAACAAAAGTAACGTAAATAACTGACGGTATGTCGATTTTTATAAGTAAATACCAAAATAACTGTACAAAAAATAGCATACAAACTTGAAAATACCAACGATCTAGTGCATGGCTGAAAAAAATGTTTACTATTGTTTGTATTTAATTGAATAATCACGAAAAACCGCCATAAATGCGCCGTTACCAACCCGCGTGGGAGGAACGCTCTTAAGCCGTTGTTCCCAGCCGTCATTCGTGGATATTTGACAGTCGTTACGGGTCGTCAGAAGCCGGAAAGTCTGACAACCAGTCTTATTAAGTGGGGTATTACTCAGTAACTGGATTGTGGAGAATAGGCAGTCGCTCCATGTAAAATACTGGTAGTCTGCTGCAACTGATTAGACTGGAAGCTGACCCCAACATAGTTGAGAAAAGACTAGGCAGATGATGATGATAAAACGAAACAAACCATGCATTGTTTTGAAAACGGTAACAACAATTAGCTAAGCTATTTTTTTTTTTTGATGGGTAATCATCAGGGCTGGACGCGAGAGATCACAGCCGCCGATCGCCTCCACGAGGACACGGTGGTGGCCCGCCCAAGACGGGATCTCCACCATATGCTCCGCCGTGTCCTCAGGGCGATCTTCGCAGTGGAAACACCCGGGTGTTTCCTCCCGCCTTATGCGAAATAGGAACCTCCCGAAACAGCCGCGTCCGGTGAGGACCTGTGTCAGGCGGAAGGTGAGGACGCCATGCCGCCTCTCAAGCCACTCCCCAAAAAGGGGACTTACCGCCGCAATCGTGGCGTGCCCAATTAGTTAAGCTATTTGAATAACAAAAGATATAGCATGAAGGTCGCCTTAACATAAATTAGTTTCGTTACATGACAAAATGAGACATTTTGTAATTTTACGCTTTTGACAGGTGCTTTCGGGTCGGCGGCCATTGACGTGTAACGTCAAAAAGTAGACAAAAAACGTAATTTATTAATTGTAGTCGTAGAATAGCAGTTTGTCAGGAAGCTTCTCCAAGTCAAATCAAATCAAATCAAAATATTTTATTTCACATAAACCTGCAAGGGCACTTATGAAACGTCAGAAGCTAGGTGCACGGTTCCAATTTGTTGCTTCCTATGGAGAAGAGCCGGCAAGAAACTTCATGGTTACTCTTTTAAAAATAATTGGGTTTTACAATGTTTTCAAATTACAGTGATAATAGGTATGGGAGGACAGTGCAGGCCTGTCAATAAGTACCAAGTACTTAGAGGAATGAAAATAAAGAAGAGTCAATAGCAGAAGCCCAAATAAATTACTTGCACCTAGCCAGAGACTGCATTTGTATAGCAGGAATTCCAATTGCATGGCAATCAAAATTTTCAACAATTTACCTTCACGCATCAGAGTGCTGCCTACTAATAAATTTAAGAAAACAATATTTGCCTGGCTTTTAGACAACTGTTTTTATTCAGTTAATGAATTTTTTCATTATAAATTTTGACATTACATGTTATCAGTAGGTACTTAGTGTGTGTCGATTGACTTTTTACTTTTAATTTTAAGGCATTTGACATTTAATTCATAAATATTTTGTTTTTGTTTTCCTAATTAATAAAATTTGACATTGCATTTAAAAAAAATAGTTACCCATTGTCATTTCAAACTAATTTACTTAAAAGCTTTTTTAATGGGGACCTTAATTGTACTATAATTTTAATATTTCTACACCGGCAACGGTAGTATATGTGAAGCTTTTTAATAATATTAAGATCGTAATGTACCATATACTCAGAAATAAATAAAAAAAAAAAAAAAAAAAAAAAAAAAAAAAAATAGAAAATCGTCTATAAATCTAGTCTGTAAGGCCTACAATGTTCTCCCATTCACAATATGTAAAGGTACAAGCGTAGGTATAGGGCGTTTAGCCGTAGACTAGTCACTAACTAAATAATATAAAACTAGCTTTTGCTCACGGTGTCGCCTGCATGGTTATCAGAAAATATCCTACGGGAGCCGGAATTAAAATTATGTATTAATTCAGGTTATAAACGATCTATGTGCCAAATTTCATCCCTATCCGTTCAGCCGTTTTTGCACCAATCTGGAACATACATCCAGACAAACATACAAGCGGACAAAAATGCCTACATATTATAGTAAGGAAGAGTATTTCCGTTTTTTTAACAGACTTCAAAAAAAGGAGGAGGTTCTCAACCGCCGAACCATTTCGGAAAAAAACCCCTTTCGAATAAAAAAAATATTTTGCAAATCCGTCTATGTATGACGGAGTTATGCCCGAACATACATTAAAAAAATATATAAACATGTCGAATTGTTAACCTCCTTCTTTTTGAAGTCGGTTAAAAAATCAACCTGTTTGTGTGCGCTCACTCTGCGCGTTGTTGTTACGAGTCAGTTAGCGAACGGCTTTAAAAACTTGACTAAATTAACGAGTGTCTTATTTAAATTACAAAACGTGTTATAATATTATTCATATATGTT
Source organism: Polymixis lichenea (assembly GCA_949091785.1). Lineage (NCBI taxonomy): Eukaryota > Metazoa > Arthropoda > Insecta > Lepidoptera > Noctuidae > Polymixis > Polymixis lichenea. The sequence goes on from OX420960.1 coordinate 5,000,788, forward strand.
TCATAACAATATGTATATATTCGTCATGCAGACGTGAGTTTTACTTAAAATTTATGGTTTTGGCTTTTGACATTTTAACTTTTTTATTTAATTGGTCTGTGAAAACACTTAGATATAGTCACGGAGTCTTCTTTATCTGCCTGTACGTATCTTTCTTTATTTAATAATACGTGAAGCAAAAACTTTGTACTCCTTTTTACGAAAATTACGCGGACGGAGTAGTAAGAAAATACTCCTCCGTCCGCGCTGGCGCCCTTTCGGTACTGAACCCAAAAAAATAACTTGTACAGACGCCAGCATATCAAGCTACCCCAAATTGTCAAATTTTCCCAATTGAACATGCTCCTTATGTTTATGGAATAAAGTTGAAAATCTATCAAAGAAACACACATGTACATGTTTTACTGAGAAAAAAAATAAGGTTTAAAACAAACCCAAATGTGACCGAGAGATGCAAAAAAAATACTAAAACACAGATTGCAAAGGTTATTCAACTTATATGCTAAAGCCACACTTATCTGGCTTCGGAGCTTCATGTTGCGATAAATGGACATCAATTTCAACGATAACATAACGCCAGTAATCTCTGAAGGGGTAGGCAGAGGTGCACCTGTGTCCAGGAATTAATGGATAACCTTGAAAGAGTTCATGGTAGAACTGATAGCCATTCAGAGAAAGTACTTTTTATTTGCTTCTGAAAAACTTTTCCAAAAAAAAAAAAACAACTGACTTCCGAAAAAACACAACTAAGTGAAAAATAACTTTAAGTTATTTCAGAAGGCGATGACAAAGAATTAAAATACATATCCAAAGACACCGACTTGCAAAATAAAAGTAATTCTTCACTCAAAGTTATTTACGGTTAAATAATAATAATAATAACGTTTATTGTTCAATTAGGACTAGATTACATGGCAAGATAATATAATTTGAAGCACAATCATACGTTTCTTAATCTAGTTAGTGGGTGCCGTACTGTTCTACTAGATAGGTTACAAAGTAACCTGTGTTTAGGAGAAACAGTTCCGATCCCCGTCATAAATGGTTGACTTATAGATAGCACGTGTGGGTATGGATATCAATATGTATATAGTAATCATTGCAGCAAGCTACAAGATAAGAGACAATTAAGGGCTGTTAAACAACAAATAAATAAAAAATTAAAAAAATTCAATTACACAATCTAAAAATAAGGAAAATAAAAACAAATCGGATTTATAAAATTAAAATTAAAATATTAAAATAAAAACTTATAAAGAGATACACAGCTTTAAAAAACCACCTTTTTGAGCGTTTTCCAGAAATCTCCGCTTTAAACGTAACTGGCGTAATGTACAACCACATTTCACCAGTTATGTGAAGTCCCTTGTAATAGGGGGCGAGTCTATGGCGATAAGCATAATCTGCCCTAATGTTTCTACAACTGTGACACAGGCCTCCTCTCTGTGAGAGGAAGTGAGCAGTAGGTACTCTACCAGTCTCAGTGCGGGTTGGTAGATGTCACATGTCTTCGAATTTTTGGTTCGAGGACATGCCGGTTTCCTTACGATGTTTGCCTTCACCGTTTTGAGAGTAGTGTTGATGTAGTCATTTACAAAAAGTCAATCGCTTGTCTGCGTTCGAACTCACGACTTATAAGTCGTGGCTGTTACCACTGCATGACGATACGGGGGACAAATACAGACTCTGGTCAGGAGCCCCATAAATTCTAGGTAGCAAATAGCTACAGAGGAATGAGGAAAATGTCATAAGAATTTTTTTGAGTATGAATGTCGATGGCTATAAGAGTAGGGGGAGACCAAAGAAACGATGGATGGACTGTGTGAATGATGATATGGTTAGAAAGGGTGTGACTACGGAGATGACAACTGATAGAGAAGTGAGGGAGAAAAAGACATGTTGCGGCGATCACAAATAAATTGGGACTAGGGCAGGAGAATGATAGTTGCCCGAACTTACACTAGAGGCATTACAATCAGGGCAACTATACCCGCTTTTTTTTTTTTTTTGAGGGTGGGAAATCATCAAATGACTTCCAGCGCTCTGGGTGGAGCAGGAGGGCGTGTCAGACTTTTACTGACTAAAACCCACCCGTGTTCCCTCAGCTGCCCGCGTGCCAGGGGCCGCGTTATCTCTTTCGAGCAACCCGCACCCCTGGCAGGCATCGGCCCTTGCGGGCGCCACCAAACTATACCCCTGGGGGTATAGTTGCCCTGATTGTAATGCGTCTAGTTTAAGTTCACCGTGTCGCATGTTTCTGTGCTATTGCATGGGAAGGCAAAATGCGATTAAAGTTTTTGCGGGATAGATGTCTTGCTTCTCGGCGGGGCATCTATCCTAAACGTAATTTATATGGATTAGGCAACTATCTTTTATGTCCCATAATATAGAGGTACGCAAAAATTGCTAACACTCTGAAAATATCAAAGAGAATGTCTTTTGCCTTTCGTAAATTTGTAGATAAAAAGCCAAAGTCGATGGCCATTTTCACAAATAAAGTATTTTGGTTTTTGTACTGAGAGATATAGAGTGATTTCAAAAAGTGTGGCAATTATCTGGCTTTTACCTTATCTTCAGCAATTCAACAGTCGATCTAAAGGCAAAATTATGGAAATAATTATTTTTTAAAGATGAGTACTTATTTACGTCAAATATCACATGAATTATGTTGATTACATCATTTTAATGGCAGTGTACCTTGCTAAGGCAAACGTCAACAAATTATGTTTTTAGTAGGTTTTGCCTGCGGCTACGTCTGCGAAGATGTCGGATTTTAATTTGGTGGTTGATTTTCAATTTTTTTTTTTTTGGAATTTGCATACATCTCGCAGGTCAACCAAGGAGGTTTTTGACTGCTTAGCTGGACTTGCCTGTGGCTGCCTCAAGAAATAAAACCCTCCAGCTAGGGCGTAAAACTTAAAAATAAGCGACTATAAGCTAAAGGCACGGCAAGGTGGGGTATGGACCTCGGCTTTTTTTTTTGAGGGTCGTAAATCATAAATAACTTCTTCCGCTCTGGGTGGAGCAGGACGTGTTAGACTTTCACTGACTAAAACCCACCCGTGTTCCCTCAGTTGTCTGTGTGCCAGGGGCCGCGGTATCTCTTTCGAACAACCCGCACCCCCGGTAGGATGGACCTCGGCTTAGGGTGTCGCTGGTAGAGGGTAGCAAGGGAAAGCACGTTAAGCCGTTCATCGCGGCTGTCATTCGTGGATCTTTGACAGTCGTTAAGGGTCGTCGGAAACCCAAAAGTTTGACAACCAGTCTTACCAAGGACTATATCGTGTTACCCAGTAACTGGGTTGTAGAGGTCAGATAGACACTAACTCCATGTAAAATATTAGTATTTAACTGTATTCGGGAAGACTGGAAGCTGACCCTAACATAGTTGCGAAAGGGCTAGCCAGATGATGATGTTTCTATAACCAGGAGTCAGAATGTAAATACTGCTTTATTTGTATAGAATAGTTCCATATCTCGCCACATGCAATACAGCGACATTCTGCTCCGACAGTGTGACCTCAGCATTACTAACTGCACCAACTAATATTCTTTTTTTGAAATCTGCATGGAATGTCATTGCATCGTGCGAGCATTTAAATATTTGAACAAATATGGTAATATTATTGTGTGTGGAGGCTGTGTAACCGGTTTGCCTTTGCCTTAGGATGTCATGAACGGTACAGTCACGGACAAATTCAATACCCATTTTGGAGTTTTTGGCGGGATCGCGTTGGAACATGTCGCACGAGTTTTCATTTTCATGAAATTTAGTGAAATAGCGAATTAAATTTTCGTAGTGAATTATTCAATTTAGCTGGTACGTGTGAGTGCACAAGTGTAGTGAAGGTGAAAATAAGTAACTAACGTGGACTTTTCGTGTTCCACACAAAAAACAAAAAAAAAAAAACGCCGCCGCCGCCGCCGCCGCTTTACAATAACTTTAACTTTGACTTGACTGACTAAAGACGACTTATATGACTGTTTTGTAACATCGTGCCCGATATCGGGCCATTTACTTCATCGAAAAGAAAAATTACTTGACACTGGCTAAATGCACAAACTGTGCAAAGCCAAAACCCAAAAAAATAACAACGAAAAATACCCATTTTATTTATCGGTACTTTCATAGAATTATGATTATAATTTTTTGCCGGGAGGACGTGCCTCATAGATATTTAATTGAAAAAAAAAAATGAAACTTTTAATGAATGATTACTAAACTTTCTAGGTATTCCTTACTGATAAAAAGCCCGGAATCGTGACAGCTAATCCCTCCATAAAGATAAAAACACGAGGGAAATATTTACAACTAGCTTTTGCCCGCGGCTACGACCAAGTGGAGTTAGAAAATTATCCCACGAGAACGTACCGACTTCCAGGATTTAAAGTACATGTGTTCTGTTTATCCAGGTTATAAATGTCCCAAATTTCATCCAATATTTACGCCCCCCGGAACGCCAGTAATTCTCCTGTCAGTATGATTTTTCCGAAATTTCAACAATCAAAGTCATATTTCAGGCAATTTACACAAAATCTTTAAGAATTATGCACTTAAATCTTCCTCATGAATCACTCCGTCCAATGGTGTAACCAGTATGACAATCTGTGCGGTAATTTTTGAGTTTATCGCGTTTAGACAGACAGATGGATGCGGTGGGGGTTTCGATAATTTAGTGATAGTAATAATCGAATAATGTACTGAGAGGACTAGCAAAAGTATTGCACCACTACATGAAACATTAGATTAAAAATATAATACACGGAGGGGAATAAATAAGGATAATTTAGTTTCTGCATGTTTATGAATGCAAATGATGTAATAATTTATTATTTTGTTAACTGGGAATACCAGAGCCAACACGTGTCAAATAATAACATGCAAATTGATTGTTTATGGTTTTATTGCTAATAAAATAATTGAAGAAAAATTACTAACAATAGGAGGAAAATGTGTCTTGGATTTAATTGAGATTATATTATTTAATACGTAAATCAGTAAATGACAACTTGATAAGTTTGTCCTCCATAGTCCTTTTCCTCCACACCCTTTCTAACCATATCATCATGCACACAGTCCATCCATCGTATATTTGGTCTTTATATAAAGGATAAGTTTTATCCGGTGCGCAAACTGTAACCATGATGAATTCAACATATCATTCTAGACCCCCCAGCGCAGAAAGTTTTCGTCGGTAATACAAAGAAAAAATCGTCTGTTCCATACATTTTGATCGCGTAGGTATTGCACTTTTCTATGAAACAGCTGATTTTATTTGTAAAACCGACGTAATATTCGATTTCGATTCGATTCGACGGAAGGCTTACTTACAAAATAAGAATTACGGAAAATAACTAACTAAACGATGGTTAGAACAAATAGATTTAAATTTAATTTTCCTTATTTTCTTGATTTAATTAAGTTAATTAATGATTTCCGTTCTCATCACGTAACAAAATGCGTGCTTAGAAATAATAATTATTGTTTGTGCATGCATGCAATGAATAGTAAGAATTTAATTAAACTGGCTTATTCCTATCATTCTCAAAAACAGGAAAACTATTATTACATAATATTATTGTTTTATTAATAACAAATAAATCTAAAGAGGTAAGTAAGTTGCTATTTATTTAGTAAATTAACACCACATTAAAAATCCGAAAAAAAAAACCATAACATAACATCACGCCTTGTTTCCCCCTTGTTGTGTTAGACAGAAGCGTACGTACTTGTAGTACACCAACTTCGCCAGTTATGTTTAAGTCCCATGTAATAGGGGGCGCGCCTATTGCCGTCAACAGATAAAACTGGGACTGTATTTACTTAGAATGCAAATGAAATGTACATAAATAACGACTTACATAACAAACATAATCAGTTCATAACGTTCCCACTGCTGGGACATAGGCCTCCTTTCTGTGAGAGGGAGTGGGCCATAAGGAGTCCCCCTTAAATCAACGATTTTGTATGAGATGCGTACGCATCCGTTCAGCCGCGGAAAGCTGAACTGACTATAAAAAATCGTTGTTACAAAACAACGATTTTTTATAGTCCGTTCAGCTTTTGTCCATAGAAATGTACAAAAGCTGAACAGAGCTGAATAAGTGTGCATAGTCCCTAATTCACCACGCGGGTGACGCGGGCCGAGTGCGGGTCTTCGAATTTTTGGCTCTAGGACATGTCGGTTTCCTCACGATGTTTTCCTCTATCATTTTGACAGCACTGGTGTTGAATTAATTCACATAAAGTAAAGCATCTGTCTAGGTACGAATTTACGACTCGTAACTCGTAACTTTTAATTAATAAAATATAAATATGATATCCTAACTCAAAAACTATTAACGAGCTAAAATATGGCGGCGAAGAATTCGCCCTTTAAAAATTCAAATTCTAAACATTTTTGTGTTCGACCGTACCCAGTTCGGATATCGCGTAAAAGTGACATTTGAAAGGTCATTAACACCGTGCTGCGTTTGTGGTGGTTTCTGCACCGTTACTCGCTTGCCTTAGTTAGTACGCTCAAGTTGGTGCAATTATATTTTTTACTACTTCCTTACTTGATTTTTGTTTGACTAAAACTTTGGCTCGTATTTCAGAACGATGCCTCATCATACGATTAGAGTTTAGTAAACTAGTTGTATTAGATCTAGACTCTGTTAGACCATGTTTGCACAAACGTCAAAATATCGTGGCGGGGTTTTATCGCGCACTGGATTAGGTATTACAGTTGAGATAAGACCTTAAAGTATTAAATTGGAAAAGTAGATAATTCTATTCTGGTAAGTTCATTTCTAACGTCACTCAAATGAGCGCCATACAGTTTTTAAAGCTCTTTTGTTTTTAAAGTATATCATCGCGTTCACAACGAGTCACCGTTCGAATTTCAAAGTGATATTATATAGTTATAGAGAATACCTCCTGTCGACCTATTCTGTACAGTGTCTTTGAAGTGAGCTGTCAATTCCTAGCATCAGTTAGAATGACAGTTTACTTCAGAATTTTTTTCACGGTGAGATTTTCACAGACTGGCAGATTATTTCTCGGCAATTTCCTTCTCGAGCAGTGGTGGCCCTAGGGTTGCCAACCATACTTTATAATAACGTATCCTACTTTATTTTTGGTATTTATACTTGATACTTTTTCATACAAATAAAGTACCTATGTGAAAATACTCTATTTCCAGTCTTTACTGTAATGTGTAAAACAAAAACTCATTATGGGTACTTAACTATTAAACGGATGACGGCAACGATTTTTATAATTACTGAATGAAATATTAGATGTCAGACGTGATGTCAATGTAACAGGACAGGACAACTCTCACAACTCTAACAACTGTCACTGAACGCGCGTAGAGTTTTAAATAATACATTTTTTTTTCAAACAAACTTTGAATTTTTTAAACATAGCAAAAAATTGTTAGCATGTGCTAAAAGCACACAAAAATGCGTTTGAAATTTGAAAAATACTTTTTTTTTTCTTCCAAATACTTTATTTTTTCCTATACAAACCATTTTATACGTTTTTTTTTGTCCAAAAAAAGTTGGCAACCCTAGGTGGCCCAGTGATACCGGCCGCTACTGACCGAGTTAATATATAGGTAGTTATTAGAAGTAGTAGCGAACCCAGGCAGGCGCTTTCGTTTGTGTAAATTATTTCATTTAACATCCAGAGGAAACTCTTAGAACGGAAGGAATGTCCTAGAACCAAAAATTCGAAGACATGTGACATCTACCAATCCGCACTGGGCCCGCGTGGTGAATTACGACCCATTCCCTCTCACCGAGGGGCCTGTATCCCAGCTGTGGAATCACTAGGCTGTTAATAATTTCCATCTAACCTAGTTTTTAGCAATATAAGAATCGGGTATCTTACAACTACTAAATCAAGTGAAAACGAAACCCAGAGGTGACTGGCCGACCGTTTGACGGATAACAGCGTTGCTAAGCAACGAAGCAAAGCCACTTTTCACGCTATTGGCAATGAAGAACCCGTCACGGATGGAGGCAACCGTGACGCCCCCGACAATGTCAAAGAAAGAAATCAAAGGTAATTGCTGAATGTGAAAATGCGGGTCTCGCCGTAACGATTGGTCTATTTTCGTATCACAATGTAATTGTTGATAGTAGGGGAAGACCAGAGACACGATGGATGGCCTGTGTGAATGATGATATGGTTAGAAAGAGTGTGACTACGGAGATGACGACTAATAGAGAAGCGTGGGAGAAACAGAAACAGACATTGTATGTTCGCCGACCAATAATAATTTGGGATAAGGGAGCGTCCATTAATTACGTGAGGCGTTTAGGGGGCGAGGGGGTCGAGGCGAATTTCACCCAATCTCCCGTGAGGGAGACCAGTCTCGGCAAATATCACGTAATTTGTATTTTGTTCCGCAAAGAAACAGTGTAAAATTGTGAGAAAACTGGGTTAAATTAAGTAAAAAATGTTTTTCCGCCAATATGGCTAAATACTACAAAACCGTATTTAACTCTGTTATGCGAACGCCACAAAGTAGCACAGTAGCTCCTCGATTGTTAAACCACCACCGGCCAGCCAAACCAGCCAAACGCAATGCATAAATCCTTCGCAAATAAGCACAGATTAACGTTTTTACACATTTTGAAATATCTCACGTGAGACTATGGGGAGAGGCGGAGGGTCGACCCAAATCTCACGACATCTCACCAGAGCGGGGATGGGGTTCACAAAATCGCCAAAATTGCTTCACGTAATTAATGGACGCCCACTAATGGCAAGAGAATGATGAATTAAAAAAATATTTCTAAATTCAAACTCAAACGGCCTTATTATGAAACAAGGATTTTGTATCCATCGATCTAGTTTTTTAAATTAAAATACTTTGATTAAAATACAAAAGGCCCATTCTCGTAATTAAAAACGTTCAAAATCTAGTCGCAGTGTCATCTCGGTGATAACGAAATGTCAAAAACTTGTCAAAAATGTGTGGAAAGTCGAGGTAGTTTTGACAGATTGAGACTGTGAATGTTTCTTAAAGTTTCGAGAATTGCCCCTCTGTTCTTTTTACAAATCTGAGTCCAGTGCTATGTTGTCAGTTCTTTAGTAGGAACATTATTACCTTTGTCGGATAAATGTCTAAATTCAAGAATGGCTCCATGGTTTAAATCTGGGACTGACGATAATCCGTGTTCAGAAAACCCGAAAGTCTGACTACTAGTCTTGCTACCCAGTTACTGGAGATCATGACTGGAGGCAGTCCCTCCATGTAAAATTTCCGGCATTCAGCTCCATCTGGTTAGGCTAAAAGCCGACGCCAACATAATTGGAAAACAGTAAGACAGATGTTATTTACTGGGCTGGTTTCCTAAAAGGAATTACTAACTCAGCAGCCCGGAGTCTAGATTTATTGTGATCGATGGCAGTAATCTCGGCTTCAGATAACACAATAATAATCTGTAATTATACATTACAAGAGCAGAGATGTACCTCTGCTCTTGCAATGTACAATTATATTAATACGTGCAGCAAAAACTTTGTACTCCTTTTAACGAAAATTATGCGGGGTATGAAATTTAGCACAGTTAAATTTTATATGGAGTAGGAGTGCAAAAAGCTAATATTTTTATTTAATAATGTATTAGAAATACATTAAGTTTTAAATGAAATATAATGGTCGAATTTCGAACACTGGGCGGCCACTAGTAATAATAATTCACCATCGATGCGCATGCGACCTAGACACAGTTGTACCTACCACGTAGCCAATCATAAAAGCATGTCGCAATCGTCACCGTTGCGTGTCAAATGGCGACGATAAATTAGATGGGAGTACTACGCTTCTGCAGCCATGCTTTCCTGAACAGACAATTAATCAAGAAGGTAGAACGCACTGGGGAATTTTACAGCCGTATTAGAAAGGCACCGGTTCCGTGTGGTGCCGGACGTAAAGAATAGCACCATCCCACATCTTTCCGTCGGTGTCGTAGAAGGCGACTAAGGTACTTATTAGAGAATGGGCAACAGCGTTCTCTATGCATTTGACCACCATGCTGCGATCGCCAATACGCCTGCCAAGCGTAACGATTATGACAAGCCCCGCTCCCCCCATTTTTTTTGGTCTATGTCCAGCAGTGGACGTCTATCGGCTGAAATGATGTTGATGATGGTATGAAAGGCAGAAAGGCGACCAATCGCTGGAAGTCGTGATGCCGGTCGTCTGGCGGCGAGATTTTAGAATCATCACTTCGCCCACAAATAATAATGAACTTCGTGCGAGTCGCCTATAGAAAATAATGTATTACTAGCTTATGCCCGCGGTTCCGCCCGCTTTGAGGTCGGTTATCGCGTAAAAAAGTATCTCCTTCTCCATATCCCAGGCTATATCTCTGCCAAATTTCATGAAGATCGGTTCAGCGATTTAGGCGTGATAGCGTAACAGTTACTTTCGCATTTATAATATAAAAGTAGCGATTAGTAGGGATTTAAAAGTGACGAATCGTCACTGACGATTCGCCCACTTCGGGCGAGTTAATTCGTGCGAGTCGACTAATACACCAAAGATGCTTGTAACACTGCAGCAGCTAAACTGCCCAGTGCGTCATGTCCATGACAATTCTGATGTAACATGAAACAGATTGGTTGCAATGAACCGATGCAATTGACTAGTTAGAATAAATAGCGTGTGTAATAACTAATAACTCTTCATTACCCGACTAAGGCGAAGCAATAAGGATGCAAGCAGTAATGATTTTGACAGGCGCGGTCGCAGCCAAAGACTTTGGGGGTCATAGACAAAAACTACATATTTATGAGAAAATTTATTATATTTTCGAAAAATTACTATTTTAAGAAAACGTTTACGTTTAGGTACGGCTTTGGGGGTGTCATGACCCCTAGGAATGTATGCTGTATGTTCATCTATTCCCTCATAACTTCTAAACTTCTTATCATAATTTGACAAATGAGGTATTTTTGGAAGCGTCTTTATCGTCCGCTAGTTATAGGCTTGATTTGAATTTGGTTGCGTTTCCAGTGAAGCGGAGCTGGGCGGAGCGGAGCAAAGACGTGCAGGAACGCTCCGCCCAAGTCCGCTTCAGTGGGAACGCGCCCTTTGGCACCCTCATGAAGTAAAATAATAATAATAATAATAATGCCGTGTTGGGTGTTAAATGAAAGGGCTTAATTTCAAAATTATATATTGTTAACTATTTACAATCACCAGATAAAAGTAAGTTAAAAAACGAAAACCTGACTACGGAAAAATCTCGCTCTAAAAGTGAATATGCAACAATAAATTATTCCGGTCGTATGCCACCTACTCTAACAAAACAATACATTCTAATAGTAGTAAGCGATCATAAGCTTTACGGCAAACTGGCATACGACCACGGCTATCAGAGGAGACTATATTCTAGTTTCATCTATATCTCATAGCTTCTAAATATACACCGTGACATTTTAGTCGTCTTACAAAGGTGGTCCACTCAATGTATCCGTCATAAGATACCTCTAGGCGCGATTAAAATATTGTTACCATTAATTAAGATAATAGGTACAAAGAAAAATAAATAATGCTTTAGAATTATGAAACACCCTCCCTGTTTATAATGTTTACGTATCAAACGGTAGAAGATATCTACCTACCTACCATTACATTCCATCATTAATTCCATCTCCATAACAGGGTGTTTCAAGCTACGTCATGCGTCTTAGTGAATGATTTTTGATTTTTTTTAATTATGCAAATGTTCAAAAATATCATTTCTTTTTAAATAAATGATTTGTAGTCATTGGATACATGAAGTGGGCTGCCGTTGTAAGACGACTAAAAAGTCACGGTGTATAAAAATCAATCCCTACTTCTCTTGGTCACCGCATCACACGTGAACGGCTGGACCAATTTTGCTAATTCCTTTTTTGTTGTGTTTGTTATTGTTAGGAGAAGGTTCTTTTGAACTAAAAAAATAAGGAAGTTGCGCGTAACATTCGAAAATTTAAGAAAACTTAACGACCATATTAACTTTTCTATTTTACCATATTCATAGTTAAGGGGAATCTAGTCGCGGGCTCGAACTCACTGGTGGGCCTGGCTAAAAAGCACGCTGTCTCACCAGGCATCGTGTCTGACAGAGGTAGTATCAGTGATGAGCAGTTAGACGCTAGTCTACACGCACAATGTTATTGAGTGAGATGCAGGATCATTAATTATAGTACAGCAAGCGCGTAAAAAATTAAGAAAAGTGCTTCGGAAGATCTGGTTTTAATAAAAAAAAACCACTGCAAAAATCAATGACCACTAAAGTTTATTGAACTTTTCGATATTTGAGCTTTGTCGGTACCGACTTATATTACACTTCTTTTATTACTCAAACACGCCCAATCTTTGTTGGCGCCTAACTTTTTAATGGCTTTTTAGTTTAATATTCTGTTTCCATACAGACAAAACCATACCATGTTTAATTTTTGATGTACATTGTTGAACAGTGGAGTAATACACTCCCGAAGTTTGTATGGGAAAAATGTCGACAAGGTTCACCTTAGAGGTTTCTTCAAACAGCCGCGACGCGACAGCGCGACGCGACACTTGTAGAACAATTTCCATTAAGTTTTCATAGAAATTGTTCTACGAGTGTCGTGACGCGACCGTCGCGTCGCGCTAGTCTGCACGAGCCTTAAGACAGGACAGTTGGGTCAGCTTGTGCTTTATATTTTTCAGCAGTCGGGTTTTAGTTTTTTGACTTACTTTTTTAGTTAGGAGTAGTAGCAGTAAAGGAATGATTTGATCCGGCAACGGTGGGGCTTTTAAGAAGATTGTTAATTACAGCGTGAGTCAGGTGTTGTAGGCGGGGGTGACGGTGTTCCCGTGACGAAGGAGTGAAAATAAACCAGTCAGATGTTACGAAAAATGAGTTATATTAAACACGAATCACACAAAACAATAAATAGAAATCAGTCAATAGTTGCACATGCATAGGTGTAAACACGGCACATAAATGTTACATTACAATAGAATCCTATGCTAAAATACTGGAAGACTGGCTAGCTAGGTATAGGGTACATCGCGACTAGTAGTGAACAGCGGAGCCACTACTTCACAAACAATACTTATAACATGTTGATAATTGGAAAACTGTAGAACTCTGAACATAATTCCGAATCTTCGGTCCTAATATCACCTTTTCTCCATAGTACAAGTAGCATGTGTAACTACCCGTTCCCGGCTAATCTACCAACCCTAACCGAGAAACCATGGCCTCCTCGGGGAGCAGGTTTCGACTTGTCGATCTGGGGTCGACACGTGTAAGGAATATCCAAGGTTGAATTATTGTTACTGGATTAGTGATATCGTTAGCCGGGCGCAATGTATGCTACTTGTACCATGGAGTTTGAACTACATAACATTTTTTATGTTGATTTAGGACCTACTTGTATCATATTATCGTAATTGGTTACAACAAATAGGTAAGGTATTACAGGTAATGTACATCGATAATTACTACACTAAATAAATGATTACAACCATAAAAAATAGCTCTTTTTATTGGGCCTCGCCTACATTCCACCCCCTGTAAAAGGGTTCAACCGTCTTACATTTCTTGGTCTGTGGGAAGCACAATAATTTTTGCTACATGTCGACGTAGAACTCCGTTGACGGTTCTAACGTCCACCACACGGATAATACCATCATGTCCGTAATACACGGTTTTAATCACACCTTTTGTCCACGCACTTCGCGGTCTATTATTGTCCACAATTATCACTACGTCACTGACACGCACGTTTGGCACATTGTTTGCCCACTTTTCACGACGTTGAAGCGTAGGTAGGTATTCCCGCAGCCAGCGCCGCCAGAACATGTCAGCGAGCGCGTTCACGCGCCGCCACTGCCTGCGGGAGTCGACGTCTTCGGTGTCGCTCGGTGCAAACGGTGTGCTCCCGGACGCAGTGCCCAGGAGCAGATGGTTCGGCGTCAGGACCACGGGCTGGTTGTGGTCGTCGTACACGTAGCTTAGTGGCCGGCTGTTTACGATTAGCTCGGCTTCCGTGAGGAGGGTGTAGAGGACCTCCTCGCGGGGGGCACGTTCTTTGAGCGTGCTACGGAGTGCATTCTTCACTGATCTCACCAGGCGCTCCCAGCAGCCGCCCATATGTGGGGCCGCCGGGGGGTTGAAGTGCCACTCGATGCCACGGTTAACCGCATCGTCCCTTATCTGACGTTGGTTAAGGTCTTTCAGGGCGGCTCGAAGCTCGGTATTAGCTCCGATGAAGTTGGTACCCTGATCAGAGTACAGATGCGCTGGTTGCCCGCGGCGCGCTATGAGGCGCCGCAAGGCTAATATGGCGGAGTCGGCGCTTAGGGAAGCGGCCAATTCTAGGTGGACGGCGCGTGTGGTGAGGCAGGTAAATAGGGCACCCCACCTCTTCTCGCGTCGTCGCCCGATTGCTACTTCCATCGGGCCGAAGTAGTCCACCCCCACTCGTATAAAGGCTCTTCGTGATGGTTCTACTCTAGCCAGTGGTAGATCGCCCATCTTCGGTGGGGCGGGTTGAGCTCTGCAAATTCGACAGAGTTGGCAATTTGCGACTACTGTTTTTACTGAAGTTCTAACTTTGGTAATCCAATACTTTTCACGCAGATTGTTGACGACGGTCTCGTGGTTTGCATGCAAAGCCATCGCGTGGTAGTGTGCGATTAGCTTTTTTGTTAAAGGGTGACGACCTTCCAAAATTATAGGGTGCCTCTCACTGAATGTGAGTACCTCACAGGCACTTAGGCGTCCTCTTACTCGTAGCAATCCGTCGTCGGCTATCATGGGGTCGAGAGCCTTAATGTTGCTGCTGTTTGGTACGGGCAAGCCTTTTAGCATAGCGGCCCGCTCGTCCTTAAAGCTGTCTTCTTGACACAACTTTATGAGGCAGTTGTGAGCCTCCTCCAGGTCTCGCAGACTTATTACGGTGTTCGACCGACGTTTGCGACATCGGCCGATGAAGATTAGTACGTGCGTCATCACGCGTTGTAGGCGCGTCCATGAAGAGTAGCGCTTGTAGTCAAGGAGAGGCGCCACATGCGCCGCTGTGACGTGGACCCGCTGAATGCGCTCAAGGTCCGCTTCCAACGCCTCTGCCTCAGGACACGCCGGCCACTGCTCCTGTGGGTCACATAAAAACAAGGGGCCCGAGAGCCACTCTGCGTGGTTATCGGGCCAGCACAACCTGGTAGCTTTATCAGCTGGGTTATCCTGTGAGGGTACCCAGCGCCAGTTGCCTCTGTCTGACAGCCTATCTATTTCGGCTAATCTGTGCGAGACGAACCTTTGAAATTCCTGGGCGTCAGAGTTTATCCACTTTAGAACCGTCTTACTGTCGGTCCAAAAGAATTTTTGGTTAATTTGTAAACCCAGTTCTTTGTGGGCAGTGTCCGCTAATCGGCATGCTAATACTGCTGCTTGTAACTCTAGTCTAGGAATAGAGATTACTTTTTGCGGGGCTACTCGCGCTTTACCTAACAGCATAACGGTTTCCCTTTTACCGTCAGTGTTATAACCTACTAGGTACGCGACCGCAGCGTAAGCCAGCTCGCTGGCGTCCCCGAAAACATGTAGTTCTAACTTCTCGAGGTTTAATCCGTACCACCGCGGTATTTTTAAATCGTTTAATTGATGTAAATTGTGGAGCCAATTAAACCATGTTTTGGCGTCTTTTTCCTGTAATGGCTCGTCCCACTGTATTCCTGATTTCCATATTCGTTGCATCAAAATGCGTGACTGAATAACACAGGGATAAAGGAAACCAAGTGGGTCATAAATAGACATTATCATGCTCAGAAACTGTCTCTTAGTGGGCACTAGACTACCATTTATTATTTCAGGGGGAAGTCTTTTAAACGAAAGATCGAAACCTAACTCGTCGTCTTTAGGTGACCATATTAAACCTAGGGTCCTTTCAACTGAGCCTGCTCCCTTTTCAAGGGCTACTTTGTTAGGCATGTCTATTTTTAACTTTTCCCTTAGTTCTGATGAGTTAGTAACCCACCCCCGGATTATGAACCCGCCGGAAGCGTGTATTCTGGTTACTTCCTCTATCAGGCTGTTGGCCTTCTCCTCGGTCCAAGCACTATCTAGATAATCATCCATATAATGCCTGGATTTTATTGCTTCAACAGCCTCAGGGTAAACATCGACAAACTCATCGGCATTTTTATTGAGTATATATATTGCCGTGGTAGGTGATGAGGCTGCACCGAATATCATGGAATTCATCGCGTATGTATCTGGTTCCTTGTTGAGATCCGCGCCTCTCCATAAAAATAATTGCGCGCCTTGATCTTGTGACCTTATTCTTATTCTTAGGAACATGTCCGCGATATCCCCTGAAAACGCTATGGGGCCTATCCTGAATTTTAACAATATGCCGAGCAATGAATTCAGTAGGTCAGGTCCGGTTAGTAGATTATCATTTAGACACGTCCCATGAGACGTGGCGGCCGCGTCAAACACTAAGCGCAGCTTGCCCGGTTTGTTCGGGTTAACGACCCCGAAGTGCGGTAAGTACCAAACCGGCAAGCCGTCTATGTTGCCTGTTACTTTACGGGCGTAACCTTCGTCTACTAACCTACCTATTTGGGCAGAATATGCCTCGGCAAAACTAGCGTCCTTGCGCATACGCTTCTCTATGCCGTATAGCCTTTGCCGGGCCTGATGGTAATTATCAGGCAACTGAATATTGTCATGTTTCCATAACAAACCCACCTCCCACTGTGAACGGTCGGGGGTACGATGGCTGGTGCTGTCTAATACAGCTACAGCCCTTTCGACATCTTTATGTTTACGAAAGTTCTCTGAAATGCCTATTGATTCTAACTCAAATTGTGACTTTACTAGGTCATGCAAATCAGGAAGAGAAACAGTTATGCAACTGACACTGTCTTTACTTTTATTATTATTGAATGGTCCATGGATGACCCAACCTAGCTTGGTAAGTGAGGCAACTGGCTTACCGGATCTTCCTTGGCGGATGTCCTGACTGACCAGCAGCTCCCAGTTGTCCTGTCCCAGTAACAGCATCGGCTTGGCTCCCCTCATTTCCACGCAACCCAAGTCGCTTAGGTGCGCGTTGTCATGTATTATTGAGGCGGACACTGATTGCGTTGGTAGGTTTACGTCTACCATTGTACGACATTTAATGTTATGGCACTGTCCATTAGGACCTTTCACGCGCACTTGCACTACTCGTGAGGTTAAGTCTGTTACTCCGTGGCCACCCGCGGTTTTTAATGAAAGAGGAACACACGGACCCATTAGTTTGGTGGCGAGCGAACTATCAATGAGTGACACGGTCGCACCATCGTCCAATAACGCATAGCACTGTTTGTCGTCACCTATTTCGTCACTGATTGTTACTGGCATGATTTTTAGCAGCGCAGTAGCCCGCCATTCGCCTATGTTCGTAACACTTTCCGTTTTGTTATTTTGAGGTTTATCCTCTTTCTCTCTTTGTTGTTTATCCGCGTGTAATAGTAGATGGTGCCCGTAACCGCATTTCTTGCATCTGTTGGCACGACAGAACCTCTTGGGGTGCTTCCTTACGAGACACTTGAAGCACGTATTCTTTTCTTTGATTGTTTCCCACCGTTGTTGGATGGTAAGTTTCTTAAATTGCTCGCATTCTTCAATGTCGTGCTTCTGTTGACATATCACGCATTCTTCAGGTACGGTAGACTCATCGCTTTGCGTGTTTACTCGTTGTGTCAACGGAGGCCTGCTGCCGGCTGAGCGCGCGGTGTTCATTGGTCGGGACTGACTGGCGCTGCCATACTTCTGTTGCGGCTTGGCAGGGGGTTTTGATGGACCTGACTCGAACATGTTCGCTTGAACGTAGTATGATGTTGAGCGTGTCAAGTGTATCAGGAAATGCGATAATATTTCTAGGTTTGGAGACACTCTTAAGTCCACCCCCTGTGTGTTATCTAGTCCCATCGCGAAGTCACCGTATTGCGCACGTTGTACTGGTGTCAGCTTACTCAGCAGGTCGCTTACCAGCTGTGGGTTATTTATGTAGCCCTCTGCATGGATGTTTTTAAGTAATGATACACAGTTTCGAACCGTTGATGAGAATTTCCTCAGCTCCCGGCAACTCTCCGTCACTCTGGGTAAATCTCTCACCTTCTGTATGGCGTATTGTAGCACTAGGGTCGGGTGACCGAACTCTTCCTCGAGCGCACGCATTATTTCTGCTGGGTCCGTTGATGTTCGCAGCAGATCCTCTACTGATCTCTTTGCGTCGCCCTGTAGTGAGGTTTTTAATCGTGCTAGGTTTTCATGTGTCTTGAAACTGTATAACTGTGATGTTTCCCAGTACATATTCCGATAGGATATCCAGTCGGCTGGGTCACCGTTAAAATATGGCAATTCATATGCCTGTCTTGGTACCGGTCGTGGTCGTGCCAGGCTTGTGATTGCATCTGCCAGCTGGTCAACTTTCCGGTCTCTGTCCCCCGAGAATTCTCGCCGTCTTTCTCTTTCATCCGCTCCGTACTGCATCTGCCGCCGTGTATCCGACTCGAGTGGTACTACTCGAGGTACACTTGCGGCCGGAGTGGTAAAGACGGGATAATAATTGGGCAGACGGAATTTTACTCCTTCTGACGACACTGGCAGGTACCTTGGCGTATTTGGTACCGATATGTTAGGTAACGGTACAGACGCAGATGCCCTAGGTACTTGCAACACATTTTCATGCGGCACTGACGACACACGGTTGTTATCACAGTCACGATTCACTGTACTTACATGGATCTCAGATGTTTCACGGGGCGCAGCCACTTCAACAGGTGCGCCTGACACAGCCGGTGTACCCAATACGGCATTCATTTGGGGCACTTGGGGCGTTTTCTTGACCCATTCTTCGACGCGCTGTGTCGTACTCACATCTGAGTGAGAGTCATCGCTTTCAGCAGCCGCCTCTATCTCGGCTATTTCTGCTTCCATCCGTTTCTTAACAAGGTTTTCCTTGTCTCTCACGAGGTTCTCTTTAAGCTGCACCAACTCGCGCTCGGCTTCGTACTCGATTCTTTTTCTTAAGTAATCGACGCTCCTGCGGCTATTTCTTGATGAAACTTTGCTTCGCGGCGATATATGACGACCCTTAGCGGCTGTCTGCCCTTCTTGCGGCCCTTCTGACTGGTCTTTACTGTGGTCGATTAATCGACCGCCTGTCAGAGGGATATTACGAGCAGATGTCGACGCCATTGTCGGTGCTATGGACGGAGAACCTGGTGCCCTCACGGATGGTAAGCCCGAGTCAGAGACGATGTCCTCTGTTCGTCGCGTACTCATTTCTTCTGCCAGTCTTCTTTGCTTACTACGTGTGGTGATTTCACTTCTGAGACTCATGTTCTGACTGGTTTATTCCTTCTAGTTGAACCTGATCCGGCTCGATAGGACCAAAATGTTAATTACAGCGTGAGTCAGGTGTTGTAGGCGGGGGTGACGGTGTTCCCGTGACGAAGGAGTGAAAATAAACCAGTCAGATGTTACGAAAAATGAGTTATATTAAACACGAATCACACAAAACAATAAATAGAAATCAGTCAATAGTTGCACATGCATAGGTGTAAACTAGGGCATGCAAAAACCGGGTTGCTTTAAAAAACCGATTTTTTCGGGTTTAATGTTTACAAAACCGTTGAAACCGGTTAAATCGGTTTTTTCGGGTTTTTTTTTCAATTTTAATAAAGAAATGAGAAATATGTATGTAAAGAAGAATAAAAATGCTGAAGTCTAATCAAAATAGATTTTTTTTTTACTTTATCTCACTTATTTTAATACTAATGAGCGTTTGTTTGCACTGAAATAAGCTGCAACTACTAAGTAACAATACAAAAAGTTTATTTTCTCTAAACATAACATAGAATCAAGATTATTATTTAGGAAAACAACATATACTTCAATACTTAAGGTACCTAACATACAAAATTAGGAACATTTGGTAGGTACACAAAGGTCAAAAAAAATATATTTAATAGGATATTAAATAATTCAAACGAAAAGCGCTCGTCCTTGCTCTAGTTATTATAGTTATTTAAAAATTTGCTGTGCCCGACAGGGTCCATAATTCTATTTTTTGTACCACCTGTAAGTGTACATTAGGGATTGCAATAAACGATTTGATTTGTCTAAAATCACAGAATATTAAATAACAATTTAACTGTCATAAAATACAAACAGGCAAAATCAACAGTACGTAAAATGCGATCAAAATAATTATTTAAATAACACAAGAAATAAAAGTCTTATTCCTAATTTACCAAAACAAAATAAATCAGTCATACTTAAAGATATAGATTGAAAAGGCGCTCTCTGATTCCACACTTGTTGGAGATATAGATTTCAAAGCTTTATATACTTTTGATATACATTATATATACTTTATATACTATTCTCCCGTTTTTCCTCCACCGTCGTAAAGTATCATTTCCATCCTGATTTTAGTTTCTAAATCAAGTTCTGTAGATGGGCTTGCACCAGAGGTATGTTGTTTGAGCGCCTCAGGGCGATCTTCGCAATGGAAACACCCGGGCGTTTCCTCCCGCCCTATTCGGAACAGGAACCTCCCGAAACAGCCGTGTCCAGTGAGGACCTATGTCAAGCGGAAGGTGAGGACGCCATGCCGCCTCTCAAGCCACTCCTCAACGAGGGGACTTACCGCCGCAATGGTGGCGTGCCCATTCTGTAAATGTTAAGTGCCATTGTAGCAAAAAAGTTCATGATCATAAATCTTAAAATAATAACGGACAACTGGAAGGAAGTTTTACGCCATGTAGTCTAGTTAAATGCACTTTAAGTGCAGAAACTCAACGACAGAAGATTTCGATTTTGAAGATTCTACATTGAAGACAAATATACAAACAATATGCCACATTTGTGCCATATTACCTACTGTAAAAAACTTACTAAAACACGCACTCTTTGTAAGTCTACTTAGCTAGGTATTAATTTTATATTTTTAACATTCACATTATCCAAAAATCATTAAAAATTACTTCGTTGTTAATATACGTAATCAGGACATTAAAGTTTAAATGTAACAACGTGCTGTGATCAGCTCAAACTACTTCAAATAAAAACTGGCTCTTATTAATTATAGGTACGTTACATATTTACAAAAATGAGAACGTGCCAGAAGTGTTTGTCGTAGGTAAGTTTGATCACATTCTTTTATATCACTCGTATATTATGCATTGCTAATATTACATGAAGTGTATGACCAAATACTGAAATTTAATCACAGCAGAGATGTTACGCATATAAGTAATAGCTATAATTAATTAGGTTATGGCAGCCGGCACGTTCTCATTTTTGTAAATATGTAACGTACTTATAATTAATAAGAGCCAGTTTTTATTTGAAGTAGTTTGAGCTGATCACAGCACGTTGTTACATTTAAACTTTAATGTCCTGATTACGTATATTAACAACGAAGTAATTTTTAATGATTTTTGGATAATGTGAATGTTAAAAATATAAAATTAATACCTAGCTAAGTAGACTTACAAAGAGTGCGTGTTTTAGTAAGTTTTTTACAGTAGGTAATATGGCACAAATGTGGCATATTGTTTGTATATTTGTCTTCAATGTAGAATCTTCAAAATCGAAATCTTCTGTCGTTGAGTTTCTGCACTTAAAGTGCATTTAACTAGACTACATGGCGTAAAACTTCCTTCCAGTTGTCCGTTATTATTTTAAGATTTATGATCATGAACTTTTTTGCTACAATGGCACTTAACATTTACAGAATGGGCACGCCACCATTGCGGCGGTAAGTCCCCTCGTTGAGGAGTGGCTTGAGAGGCGGCATGGCGTCCTCACCTTCCGCTTGACATAGGTCCTCACTGGACACGGCTGTTTCGGGAGGTTCCTGTTCCGAATAGGGCGGGAGGAAACGCCCGGGTGTTTCCATTGCGAAGATCGCCCTGAGGCGCTCAAACAACATACCTCTGGTGCAAGCCCATCTACAGAACTTGATTTAGAAACTAAAATCAGGATGGAAATGATACTTTACGACGGTGGAGGAAAAACGGGAGAATAGTATATAAAGTATATATAACGTATATCAAAAGTATATAAAGCTTTGAAATCTATATCTCCAACAAGTGTGTAATCAGAGAGCGCCTTTTCAATCTATATCTTTAAGTATGACTGATTTATTTTGTTTTGGTAAATTAGGAATAAGACTTCTATTTCTTGTGTTATTTAAATAATTATTTTGATCGCATTTTACGTACTGTTGATTTTGCCTGTTTGTATTTTATGACAGTTAAATTGTTATTTAATATTCTGTGATTTTAGACAAATCAAATCGTTTATTGCAATCCCTAATGTACACTTACAGGTGGTACAAAAAATAGAATTATGGACCCTGTCGGGCACAGCAAATTTTTAAATAACTATAATAACTAGAGCGAGGACGAGCGCTTTTCGTTTGAATTATTTAATATCCTATTAAATATATTTTTTTTGACCTTTGTGTACCTACCAAATGTTCCTAATTTTGTATGTTAGGTACCTTAAGTATTGAAGTATATGTTGTTTTCCTAAATAATAATCTTGATTCTATGTTATGTTTAGAGAAAATAAACTTTTTGTATTGTTACTTAGTAGTTGCAGCTTATTTCAGTGCAAACAAACGCTCATTAGTATTAAAATAAGTGAGATAAAGTAAAAAAAAAATCTAGTTTGATTAGACTTCAGCATTTTTATTCTTCTTTACATACATATTTCTCATTTCTTTATTAAAATTGAAAAAAAAACCCGAAAAAACCGATTTAACCGGTTTCAACACACGGAAACACCCGGGCGTTTCCTCCCGCCCTATTCGGAACAGGAACCTCCCGAAACAGCCGTGTCCAGTGAGGACCTATGTCAAGCGGAAGGTGAGGACGCCATGCCGCCTCTCAAGCCACTCCTCAACGAGGGGACTTACCGCCGCAATGGTGGCGTGCCCATTCTGTAAATGTTAAGTGCCATTGTAGCAAAAAAGTTCATGATCATAAATCTTAAAATAATAACGGACAACTGGAAGGAAGTTTTACGCCATGTAGTCTAGTTAAATGCACTTTAAGTGCAGAAACTCAACGACAGAAGATTTCGATTTTGAAGATTCTACATTGAAGACAAATATACAAACAATATGCCACATTTGTGCCATATTACCTACTGTAAAAAACTTACTAAAACACGCACTCTTTGTAAGTCTACTTAGCTAGGTATTAATTTTATATTTTTAACATTCACATTATCCAAAAATCATTAAAAATTACTTCGTTGTTAATATACGTAATCAGGACATTAAAGTTTAAATGTAACAACGTGCTGTGATCAGCTCAAACTACTTCAAATAAAAACTGGCTCTTATTAATTATAAGTACGTTACATATTTACAAAAATGAGAACGTGCCGGCTGCCATAACCTAATTAATTATAGCTATTACTTATATGCATAACATCTCTGCTGTGATTAAATTTCAGTATTTGGTCATACACTTCATGTAATATTAGCAATGCATAATATACGAGTGATATAAAAGAATGTGATCAAACTTACCTACGACAAACACAACACGTGCACTCGTCTCACTCACTCATATCACTATACACAGACTGACCGAAAACCAAAATGGCGGCAGCGAGGCATAGTAGTGCGACAAGGAACTAAATTAACGTAGCCGAAATAGAAACTAAACTAACGCCACCTCGCCGTCCTGTTCACATTTTTCGGTTTTAAACAAAACCGAAAAATCCGGTTTTGTTATCCTAAAAAACCCGGGTTTCAAAACAGTCGGTTATCCGGTTTTTACGGTTATCCGGGTATCCGGTTTGCATGCCCTAGTGTAAACACGGCACATAAATGTTACATTACAATAGAATCCTATGCTAAAATACTGGAAGACTGGCTAGCTAGGTATAGGGTACATCGCGACTAGTAGTGAACAGCGGAGCCACTACTTCACAAACAATACTTATAACATGTTGATAATTGGAAAACTGTAGAACTCTGAACATAATTCCGAATCTTCGGTCCTAATATCACCTTTTCTCCATAGTACAAGTAGCATGTGTAACTACCCGTTCCCGGCTAATCTACCAACCCTAACCGAGAAACCATGGCCTCCTCGGGGAGCAGGTTTCGACTTGTCGATCTGGGGTCGACACGTGTAAGGAATATCCAAGGTTGAATTATTGTTACTGGATTAGTGATATCGTTAGCCGGGCGCAATGTATGCTACTTGTACCATGGAGTTTGAACTACATAACATTTTTTATGTTGATTTAGGACCTACTTGTATCATATTATCGTAATTGGTTACAACAAATAGGTAAGGTATTACAGGTAATGTACATCGATAATTACTACACTAAATAAATGATTACAACCATAAAAAATAGCTCTTTTTATTGTGCCTCGCCTACAAAGATATAGTGACCAACATTGAAAAATGTATGCTTAGATGATTTGATCGTGCTGAAGGATGAAAAACCGACAAACTAAAGCCTGACAAATGCTATCTGACGCTGATTTTCAAATAGACCTTTGGACCTTTAGAACTGTCTACTCCTATTCCGATGATAGGCGTAATCATATCAGCCGAAAGACATCCACTGCTGAACATTAGCATCCCCCAAAAGGGGGGAATTTGCCATAATTCCCACGCTTGGCAGGCGGGTTGGCGATCGCAGTATGTTGGTCAGATGTATAGAGAACGCTGCTGCCCATTCTGTAGTAAGTCCCTTAGTCGCCTTCTACGACACCCACGGGAAGAAATGGGGAGGTGGTATTCTTTTACGTCCGACACCACACAGAGCGGACGATAGGCGTCATGTATAATGTTAAATCGTGTTCTTACTTAAAAACCATTTAAGGATCTTCGTCAATCACCAATCAGTCTTCTTCAAAGGTTTCACAAATACGTTTTGATTGCTTTCAAGGGTGACTATAACCATGACAACTACATAGAGCGTGCTTGTCTATGATATTTATGTTTCGTACATAGATAATGATATTGTCGGAGTTTTTGGCGGGATCGCGTTGGAACATGTCGCACGACTTTTTATTTTCATGAAATTTAGTGAAGTAGATAATAAAATTGTATAATTTTGGTAGTGAATTATTCGATTTAGTTACGTGTGAGTGCACAAATGTAGTGAAGGTGAAAATAAGTGACTAACGTGGACTTTTCGTGTTCCCCCCAAAAACTCCTAATAGGTTGTTGTAAAGTTACTACCGCTTTACAATAACTTTGACTTGACTGACTAAAGACGACTATGACTGTTTTGTAAATACTTGCCCGATATCGGGCCATTTACTTGATCAAAAAGAAAAATTACTTGATACTGGCTAAATGCACAAACCGTGCGAAGCCAAAACCCAAAAAAAAAGTACCTACTGTTAACATGTAATGTCAAAATTTATAATAAAAAAATTCGTTAACTGAATAAAAACAGTTGTCTGAAAGCCAATCTTACCAAGGGATATCGTTGTAACAGGCAGTTAGTCCAATTAAATAGCAATCTAAAAAGGAAATAAATATAAATATGAACATGCAGGATACATAGAAAGGACCGCTTTCCTTTCCTTCTGATATCATAAATGTGAAACTTTGTATGTAGAAGGGAACATAGATCGGGTACTATAACCCTAAAAAATTTAAACGGCGACTAAAAATTCACCTTGTCGATTACTAGCTTTTGCCCGCGGCTCCGCCCGCGTGGATGTCGGTTATCGCGTAAAAAAGTAGCCTATACCCTTCTCCATATCCCAGGCTATATCTGTGCCAAATTTCATGACGATCGGTTCAGCGGTTTAGGCGTGAAAGCGGAACAGACAGACAGAGTTACTTTCGCATTTATAATATAAAGTAGGGATTAGTCTTCATCATAATTTCAGCCGTAAGACGTCCACTGCTGGACATAGGCCTCCCCCATGCCCCCTCCACTTCGACCGGTCTTGTGCTTCCCACATCCAGCGGACTCCCGCGGCCTTCACAAGGTTATCGGTCATCGTCTTCCGGTACGCGCCACTTCAGAACCTTTCGGCCCCATCGGCCATCTGTTATGCGAGCAAAGTGCCCTGCCCACTCCACTGCCACTGAAGTTTGGCAATTCTTCGGACTACGTCGGTTGCCTTCTTCGGTGCTCCTGCGGATCTCTTCATTCCTGATTCAATCACGTAGAGAAACTCCGAGCATAGCTGTCTCCATTGTCCGCCGTAGGGATTAATGAGTACGTAGTAGGTATTAAGAGCGTTTATTAATTGTATTAAAAGCTGTCAAATATTTTCACTGTTTTGATTAATTTGGCAATATTACTGTGTATAAGGAAATATGAAATATCGCTAACTAGTGACCTAAAATATTGACTATGAAATGCAATAATTAATAACTTAACACGTTGCAAACTGTAACCATGAATTCAGCATATCATTGTAGACCCCAGCGCAGAAATTTTTCGTCGTTTATACAAGAAAAAAAATCAGCTGTTCCATACATTTTGACCGCGTACGTATTATTACACCTTTCTATGAAACAGCTGATTTTTTTTTTATAAAACCGACGATAAATTTCTGCGTTGTGGGGTCTAGAATGATATGCTGAATTCATGGTTAAAGTTTGCGCACTGTTTAATAACTTATCCTGTATAACTGTAGTAGGTAAATTGACATATCGTGATACGAACTCACGTTGCCAACTTTTAATTGAACTTGTGACCCCTAAGAGGGGAGACCGTGGGAAATTTATATACGTACATACTATAATAATACTTGAGAGGCTTGTGGCCTCAGTAATTACAGCCGTACGGGTAGATTGATCACGTTTAAGATACGCTAGCTGCGTCTTTACATACCAAGGGACACTGTGCCTCGGCATGCACGTTAAGCCGTTGGTCCCGGCTGTCATTCATGGAACTTTGACAGTCGTTACGGGTCGGCAGAAGCCCGGAAGTCTGACAACCAGTCTCACCAAGGGGTAGAGTGGAGGTCAGATGGGCAGTCGCTCCATGTAAAATACTGGTTTCAGCAGCATCTGGTTAGATTGGAAGCTGACCCCAACTTGGTTGGATAAAGGCTGGGCTGATGATTATGATGAATACCTGAAAAGTCATGATTCACGCACGTCATGGCTGCGCCCGACAATAGGGTATTTTCCAATTTATTAAAAACTATTTTAATTTGAAGATTGGGACGAAATATGTAACAGAAAAACAAAAGTAAATTGATTAATATCCATTTTCTCAATTAAAAACGATTTAAATCAAATTTCTTTTTCGTGGTTTTGAATTTACCGCCAAAGCGCTCCTTACGATGACTTATTATCACGTGACCACACGTGATGTCAACTTTGTGTAAACTAAATTAGTAAGTAAACAAGTGAATGTCGAGTTTATAATTAACAAGATTTTAAATGGATAGAAAGTTGTGCGGTACCTCAGTGCACAGATACTTCTAAAACTCATATGATTTTATTTATTTATTAAGGTGAATCTAGTCCACGTTTTTCCCATACAAACTTCGGGAGTGTATTACTCCACTGTTCGACAATGTTCATCAAAGATTAAACATGGTATGGTTTTGTCTCATTATTAATATTGTCTGTAACAGAATACTAAAATAAAAAACCATTAAAAAGTTAGGAGCCAACAAAGATTCGTTTTTCTTGCTAATTTAACCTAACTTTGGGCGTGTTTAAGTAATAAAAGAAGTTTAAAATCTGAAAAACCAAGTCGGTACCGACAAAGTTCAAATATCGAAAAGTTCAATAAACTTTATTGGTCATTGATCTATGCAGTGGATTTTTCATAAAACCCGATCTTCCGAAGGACTGTTCGCGCCTGTTGCACTATAAATGATCCTGCATCTCACTCATGTAAGGTTAATAAGCCAAGATGTGGGTATTTTTATAAAATACTATATAGAATTAATATTTAGAACGATGCGTATATTAAGATATTTACTAATTTTAATATATTGGTATTCAAATTAGTAAATATTGAAACAGTAGTTATTATTATTATTCTAGTTAATTATTTAATCGATTATTTAATTGTATCGAATCATACTTAATTATTTTTGATGGCAACACTTCATATAAAGTTTTGACGTTTGAAAGCGAGGTAAAAGGTAGCCATTCCTTGTTCGACGATTAACCCAACAGTTGTGACAGCAAAATAAATCCATTTATATCGCAATAATCTTCGTTTCATTAGAGAGATAAAGAGTAGATCCTTTATCTCAGAAGTGGGATAAGTCAATTACGCCTACAATTTTGAAGAAATATAGCCAAAAATAATAATCATCACGTGTTTTTTTTATTTACGAAAGTTGTTGGTTATCATCCGAGTATAAAATGAATAGAAAAACTAGCGGTAATCGCAAGACAAATGAGCGCAAACGTCGCCGTGACCGGAGCAGAGAAACAAGAACAGGCACTACGCATAAACGGAAGCAGCGAAGGCAGCGATCGAGCGTTCGTGATGATTCGTCGGAATCTCTTCGTAGTGGAGGACGCAGTTCCAGCGAGCAGCCTACAAGACGCCGTCACCAACCGAAACGGAGTAGCAGCCGTGACGTGTATCGCAGTCGGAGCAGCAGCTATGAGCAGCGTCGGCGACATCGTTCCAGCCGGGGCTTGGATGGGAGACGCAACAGGCAAGGCCGCAGCAGCCGCTCAGAATCTAGCTCAAAGCGTCACACACCTCCACTTCCTGGTAACGTGAGTACTCCCAATATTGTTAATAGTGACACGCAAGCGTTTTTTGCTACTTTAGTGGAAGCTTTAACCAATAGTCGCCCTCAGAGTAACAAATTTCCTATGCTTGGCAATGTGATTCCCGATTTTGACCCTATGGTTAAGAGTCAGACTATAGTTATGTGGATCAATAAAGTTGAGGAATGTGCGAGGCTCTACGGTTGGGGCGACGACCAAATAATACATTACGCTTTGCCTAAACTGTCAGGGATTGCAAAATCCTGGTACCAGGCTCTTCCATCTATGTCGTATTCATGGTCTGAGTGGAAGGGCAAACTGGAGCAATCATTTCCGAGTAGTGAAGACTATGCCGAATTACTTACCGAGATGTTGTCAAAACGCGTAAAATTTAACGATTGCTTAGAACATTATTATTATGAAAAAATTAATCTACTTAATCGATGCGAAATACATGGTAAACGTGCGGTAGATTGCCTACTTTATGGGATTGAGGATCGGTCATTGAGATTAGGCGCGAAAGCAGCAAAATGTCAGGAGCCGGAGCAGGTCCTCACATATTTTCAATCAATCAAGCGACAGCTTCGTGAACCTGATAGATCAAAGGTCACCTATGATAAGCATAACAACACTACCTCCTCATCATCCAGTAATAATGTTAGGCAGACGGCTAATAGCAGTGAGACTAAGACTTCGAAGTCACACAATAATACGTCAGTTGTATGCTTTAATTGCAATGAACCTGGGCATTACAGTTCCAAATGCACAAAAAAGATATTGAAGTGTAATATATGTGCCAAATTAGGTCATTTGTCAATTAACTGTCCCAGATTACCCTCTGACCCAGCTAATAAAATTGATAAACCGAAAGAAAAAGACGTGATGCGTATTGAAACAAATAATAATAATGACAATAAATATTTAATGTATTTGAAACTCAACGGTGAGGTTATTCAAGGTTACGTGGATTTGGGTAGCCAATGTACGCTAATTCGTCATAGTGAGGCCGTTAAGAGGGGAATCACGTGGACTGATAGCAATTTACCAACTATGAGGGGTATAGGTGAGAGTATTGTAGTACCATTAGGTGAAGCAAATGTCATTATTGAAATTCAAGGTATTGCGGAAAAGGTTAACGCGTATGTTGTTGATGATAGCGTTATTAAATATTCAGTTTTAATTGGACACAGTTTCACAGAGAAACCACATATAGTAATTACAAAAACTACGCATTCATTAATATTTACTCGTGACAATTCAGTGAAATTACAATTAAATTTGAAAACTGGTACTGTAATACCCCCTAAGGAAATGTATCCGTTACCGTGTATTTCTACAAACAAATATTCGGGTGTAGTTCACGTCAGTGGCTCTTTACGCGGCAAGCCACAGAACGAATATTATTTAATGCCGGGTGAATATGAAATAGAAAACGGAGAGGTTAGGATACTGGTTCAAAACCTTAGTTATAGTACGGTTTGTTTGGATAAGGACACGCTCATTACACGTGCTCCTTGTACCAGAGACAACTTGAGTGTAAATTTATTAGATCTTGAGAACGCTGAGACTAATTCTGTTTTCAATTATGGCAAACAACTTAGCGAAGATGAGGTTAACAAATTAAAAAAGTTACTCAAAAGTTATGAAACGTGTTTTTCGGATAACCTAAAAGACCTGGGGTTGACTAATGTAGTTCAAATGGAAATTAAATTAAGTGACTCGCAACCAGTAGTTTATCGCCCGTATAGGCTCTCCTTTCCGGAGCGCAGACACGTTCAATCTATGGTAAAAGAAATGATCGATGCGGGCATAGTATGCGAGTCAAACTCGCCTTACGCTAGTCCAGTGTTACTGGTAAAGAAAAAGACCGACGAAAGCCGATTATGTGTAGATTATCGTGCATTAAATAATAAAACAAAAAGGGAACACTATCCGCTACCTTTGATTGATGATCAACTTGACAGATTAGCTGGTAATGCTTTATTTGTAAGTTTAGACCTTGCATCTGGCTACTACCAGATTGCAGTAGAGGCAAAATCTCAAGATAAGACCGCATTCGTAACTCCCGATGGGCAATATCAGTTTAAACGCATGCCATTTGGATTGGCCAACGCTCCTTCTGTTTTTCAACGAGCAATGAATAAAATACTGTCAAAAGTCGGTTATACGATCGTTTATATGGATGACGTACTGATTCCGTCAAGCTCTTTTGATCAGGGAATGAGACGGCTAGAGGAGGTGCTTCAACTTATTAAGGACGCAGGTCTTACACTTAAGGTAAACAAATGTAGTTTTTTCTGTACCGAACTAGAGTTCCTAGGATTTCATGTAAGCGGTGAGGGCATACGCCCAGGAAAGCGCAAAACATTAGCTATAGAAAACTTCCCAATTCCGCAAAACGTCCATGATGTTAGACGATTCATCGGCCTAACTAGCTTTTTCCGGAGGTTTGTAAGAGACTTCGCCCTTATTGCTCGTCCACTAACAGACCTCTTAAAATCTAAATTCGAATGGAAATGGACGGCGGATGAGGCGGAGTCATTTAGAATGCTAAAGGAAAAATTAGTTGAACGCCCTATATTAGCTTTATATGACCCCCATTTAGAAACCGAAATTCATACGGACGCTTCGAAGCTAGGTATTGCAGGGATTCTCCTACAACGAGGCATAGACGGTTTACTCAGGCCAGTGGCGTATTACAGTCGAAAAACTACAGTAGATGAGCAAAAATTTCACTCTTTTGAGCTGGAAACTTTAGCGGTTGTCGCATCTTTAAATCGTTTCCGAGTCTATTTATTGGGGTTAAGATTTAAAATAGTCACCGACTGTAACGCCCTTCGTACCACCTTAACTAAGAGGGATCTTGTACCACGAATTTCTCGCTGGTGGATCCAATTTCAGGAGTATGACTGCGAGATTGAGTACAGACCCGGTTCGCGTATGGCTCGTAGATGCTCTCAGTCGTGCCCCTGTCAGTGAACCAACCGATGTGGACACGGAGCATGTTTTAGATGTTTTACACTTAGATGTTCGTGACTGGGTCGCTACTATACAGGGTGATGATAGTGAGATAAAACGTATAAGAGACATCTTAGAAGACGACAAGACAAAGTTTGTAGCTGACGTCCGTAAGAATTATTTGTTGAAAGGCAGTTATGTGTATAAAATTTTAGACGAAGGATTGCGATGGGTAGTTCCGAGGGGTTGTAGATGGCAAGTGTTGCGCATGAACCATGATGAAGTGGGCCATTTTGGCTTCGAAAAAACTTTAAATCGTATTAGAAGCACATTTTGGTTCCCAAAAATGCGTAGGTTCACTAAGAAATATGTCTCAGCTTGCTTGGAGTGTGCGCATCATAAAGCACCTGGCGGTCCCAAAGAAGGAGTCCTTCATCCTATACCTAAGCTAGAGAAACCATTCCATACACTTCATGCCGATCATTTGGGCCCGTTCATTCGCTCTAGGAGAGGCAACATGTATTTGCTTGTTATTATAGATGCCTTTACAAAATTTATTAATATACGAGCTGTAAAAGATACTAAGACGACTACAGCAATTAAGGCATTTAAGGAACATTTTAGCTATTTCGGTGTTCCTTCTCGCCTTATAACAGATCGTGGCTCCTGTTTGACAAGTGCAAAATTTAAGAATTTTATGGACCATTTAAAAATAAAGCACATTTTGAACGCTGTAGCCACTCCGAGAGCGAATGGACAGGTCGAAAGGTTTAACCGAACCATAATTGATGCTTTGAGTACAAAATGTCATGGTGGAAATGACAATTTGTGGGACGATTACATCGGTGACGTACAGTTAGGTATTAATACCACCATTAATAAGACAACAGGAAAGAGTCCCTCTGAGTTGTTATTCGGTTGCAGATTGACGAATGCATCTGAAAATGTATTGACTGACGTAATTGCCGAAACAACTGAACGAATCGATGGTGATGCGTTAGTAAAACTAAGATCCAGTGCTAGGGAAAGGATAGAAAAACAACAGGATTATGCTAAAAAGCAGTTTGATAAGCATAGGAAGGTTCAGGCAAAATATAACGTAGGTGATTTAGTCAGGATAGAAAGGACCGTAATAGACAAAGATCATGTAGGAAAATCACATAAACTCGTCCCTAAATTCCAAGGCCCTTATCGAATCCTCAAAATATTCCCAAATGATAGATTTCTCGTCGAAGACACCCCTTTAACAAGAAAAGGTAACAAGAGGTATGAAAATGTTGTTGCATTAGATAAAATCCACCCCTGGTTAAACTTTAAAGGTTACACCAGTGAAAGCACTGACAGTGATCAGAGTGAGGATACAGAAATAGAGGCGGAGAGAGAATGATCCATTATTTTACATAGTAGGTAGGAACAATAATTATTCAATTTTGTCGATGATAATAACATGCTAATTTACACTGATTAATTAACTTCCCTAATGATATAATGAGTAGAGATTGCGTGTCATTATTAAGAATATATATATACATCTATGTATACATGAGCAATCCGTGCAGATATGAATGGCATTGAGGAATCGATGTCGCACATATGATTGCAAGATAGTGAGTAAGATTAGTGATAAGATTAGATGTGAGCACAATTTGTCATAGAGGTCAGTGCAGATTCTGAATGGTACCAAGATAACGGTGCCGCACAGTTGACCAAAGATCGTGACAGATTGTGCAAGAAACAAAGAATGAGAATACAGACCCAGATTCAGGAGTTTACATTGTGATGAGAATTTGTGACAAATATAGATTGTGATAAGAATGTACCTTAGTTCAACTAAAAGTAAATTTGATTTATGATGTATTTAAAAAAAAAACGATAAGCTAAATTGAGGTAAACTTAGATTTAATACGAATTAAAGAAATTTCCAATATTTGATTGTGATGAGAATTGTGACAGGTATAGATTGTTATAAGAATGTTGTTACCTTAGTGCAACTATAAAGTAAATTAATATTGTATAATGAATGATTGAGCAATGAAATTAGACATAGAAGCATGAATGAACATGTATTTAAAATCAAGATATTATGTACCTTTATTTTGTTATTTTTATTTTTTTTTTTTCATTTTTTTTTTCTCTGTATTTTTGTATACACCAAACAAGTGAGAGGACTCACTTATACAGGATGGCCGAGTTGTAAGGTTAATAAGCCAAGATGTGGGTATTTTTATAAAATACTATATAGAATTAATATTTAGAACGATGCGTATATTAAGATATTTACTAATTTTAATATATTGGTATTCAAATTAGTAAATATTGAAACAGTAGTTATTATTATTATTCTAGTTAATTATTTAATCGATTATTTAATTGTATCGAATCATACTTAATTATTTTTGATGGCAACACTTCATATAAAGTTTTGACGTTTGAAAGCGAGGTAAAAGGTAGCCATTCCTTGTTCGACGATTAACCCAACAGTTGTGACAGCAAAATAAATCCATTTATATCGCAATAATCTTCGTTTCATTAGAGAGATAAAGAGTAGATCCTTTACTCAATAATGTTGTACGTGCAGACTAGCTTCTAACTGCTCATCACTGATACTTCCTCTGTCGGAAACGATGCCTGGTGAGACAGCGTGCTTTTTAGCCAGGCCCATCAGTGAGTTCAAGCCCGCTACTAGGTTCCCCTTAAGATAGAAGAGATTTATCTGAAATTGTAATGACCTGTTTACCTACCTGACATATTTTAAATTGATTTTTTATTTTTTTGTAATTTACTGGCATGCCACTTTGTAATTATAATTGCTTGTTGTGTAAATTTTGTATGCTATATATTGGCAAAACATAGTGCACATATTTTAGACAAATCTAACTGTAACCATACCTATGTTTAACAAAATAAATAAATTGAATTGAATTGAATTAAAACTGCGCCAAAGTAAGTATTTGCACCGGTGGCGTTTACACAAAGCCGACGTCACGATGTGGACGTAAAAATATCGTCGAATCTTTCGACAGTTCACAATCTCGCGAGATAGATTATAATGTAACGGTATTTACGATTTTACGGTGACATACCCTATACTGCCCTACTAAACGCAAAAGCGGTATCTCAAAAAAAATCGTAAATTTGTTTTTTATGCCATCGGATAGCTTTAAAAAATACGCATCTAATGAACTAAACCTTTTAACGTTATCTTGTTCAAAACATATAAAAATACCCATAAGAAAGATTTCCCTATCTCAGTTTTACCATAAATCACTAAGGGTATATCAATATTACGTAGGCAAACAGCCGAATATTTAAATACCGCCAAATCTCTTTTAAAAGAACAGCATTTTTCTAAGCCGATACGCGGCAAATATGTATAACGCGTGAAGTACTGACTTACCGCTATGGTCGAAGTAGAAGTCAATAGAGGCAGTTTTGATTTAACATACAGAACTGGATTCAATAAAGACCCTATCAGAGCGAGCATAATCGGCAATAAAATTTAAAAAACTCAAGTTTTGCCACCACTAAAGAAGAAAACTGCAATGGAAGGCATTTCTAAAAGCAAGAAAGAAATTATTTTGAAGTCTTTTCAAAATATTATACCTGAAAACAGAATGTCCTTTTGGAGAGAACTCCCTACTTTTGATTAGATTCATTTCACAGAATCTGTTCTTTTTTTCAAATATTTTTTATGCCATAATAAATCTGATTAATAAAAGACTTAATAAATATACTTTGATCGTTTTTTTTCCTTTAAATAATACATATTTTATTCTATAGAAAATTCATATTTTTTTGTATGCATAAACATAGGAGAAAAGCTAACGAAAAAGCGGTAACTCAAATTGAAATTGAATAATTACTTAGCGGTGAAGCAGTATCTCATGAAAAAGGTATATCCATATATATTTTTGATATTTTAACTATTGTAGTTACAAATACATCCAATATAATATATAAATTCTATATAATAAGCACAAAATTCATTATACAAAATAAAAGAAAGATAATTTTACAAAACTCCAATTATCTCGAAACTCGCTTTCCTTGAGATACCGCTTTTGCGCTTAGTAGGGCAGTATATACGAGTCGCGTGGTAAACTCTGATTGCGCGATGCAGGATTTGGTAGACGTCACCTCTTTAAGGCCCTGGTAACTTTAAATAGTGTCGCTATGAGCTATAATAGTTCTTATTTCAATTCGATACGGGTAATGATTTTAAATACTATATGTGCAAGCGTATGTCGTAAAAGTGCAAATAAAATCGTATACAATTAGATAAGTATTTACTATTTAATAATAAATAATCCATCACTGAATGCACTTTGGCATTTGGAATTTTATGGTATATTTTTAATTAAAATTATAATTGTTATTGAAGGGATAAACTGCTTTTAAAGATAATTAAGAGACTGGGGACTTTGATGATTTTTTTGATGCATTAAAATATGTTTAATTATGTTTTGAGTTCCATCACTGTATGCAAAAAAGACTTGAAAATACCATACATTTTTTTGCTTTCAAAGTTATTTACGGTTAAAGAGATACACTGGTTTAAAAAAGACACCTTTTTGACCGTTTTCAAGAAATCTCCGCCTTAATGCGTAGTTCGCATGATGCGTTGTAGATAGATGCGTTACAGATACAGGTGCGCGAAAAAAACCCGCCGCGTTTTTATTTCGTTCCTGGAACGTGGGCTAACAGACAGCTGTGCTGCTGTACAGTTTGTTGCGCCACTTCTTCTTCCCAGCTAAAGCAGTAGGAAGTGGTGAAGGTTGGGGGACTGTCTTATGTAATTTTGACGTTCAAAAAGCGCTGACTCCCAGCCTAGTTTGAATAAATGACTTAAAAATTCCTCTTAGAATTCTGCCCAGACTTAGAAAACGTGTATGTTAAAGGCCTTTAGAAGATATTTAATTCTCATATTGCGTGGTTTCTTCGTTTAAATTAATTGATACTTAGATTTTCCTTAATTTGAAGGTTTCTTACAATGACATTGCTTTTAAACGAGGTTAGTGACAACACTAGTTATGCCCGCGGCTTCCATCTCTAGCTTTTAACCGACTTCAAAAAGGTTTTTATGTATGTTCCCCGATTACTCGAAGATGGCTGGATCGATTTGGATTTTTATTTTTTGTTTGAAAGGGTATACTTCCCAGGTGGTTCCATGATCATCAAGTCAGTATCTGATGATGGGATCCTGGAGAAATAGAGAGAACTCTTCAAATTTGATAGGCACACTTGAAGCGATTTGGGTAGTTTTTGGAAGAGTACTTTCTCGGAGTGGTCTCATTTCAATTTGGTGAAGATATGATGAAGAACTTCGGAGATAGGCAACGGAACTCCTGAATACTTACATGATAGCAACTGGACTGGGATTGCTGAAATCTCATCTCTGTCTATTGTTTAAACCAGTTCATACCATAATATCACGCCGGTACGCTGTGAAGGGGTAAACACATGTGAACCACTGAAAAGTGAAAAATACAAACTTTTTCAAAAAATAAACAACCGACTTCGAAAAAAATACTACGAAGTGAAAAATAACTTTAATTTGGGAAGGCGGTGACAAAAAATTAAATACATATCCCAAAGTCATCGACTTCCGAAATAAAAGTTATTTTTCACTTTGTAGTGTGTTTTTTGGAACTCAGCTGTTTTTTTTTCTTCTCATGGAGGTAGGTAAAAACTACAGAACGCCAGCTGCTACGATCCTAACATACTCGTTTTGCTGCGTTTACGTCCATACAACTGAGACCCTAGTGTGAGTTTCATTTAACCATCTACACCAATGGGCGGAGCACCG
This sequence comes from Polymixis lichenea, assembly GCA_949091785.1. Lineage (NCBI taxonomy): Eukaryota > Metazoa > Arthropoda > Insecta > Lepidoptera > Noctuidae > Polymixis > Polymixis lichenea. The sequence goes on from OX420960.1 coordinate 5,038,291, forward strand.
CCGTGCCCTCGTGGAGGTGATCGGCGGCGGCGATCTCTCGCGTCCGACCCTGGTCCAGGCCATGGTACGGAGCGAGAGTCAGCAGCCAGCAGCAACTGATGGGGCCCGCAAGGGCCGATGCCTGCCAGGGGTGCGGGTTGTCCGAAAGAGATACCGTGGCCCCTGGCACACAGGCAACTGAGGGAACACGGGTGGGCGGGTCAGTAAAAGTCTGACACGCCCTCCCGCTCCACCCAGAGCGGGAGAAGTTATTTGATGATTTCCCAACCAAAAAAAAAACCGGTACAAATATTTTGTGTGGCTCAGTTTTAGAAGTATTTGTGCACAGAGGCACCGCGCACCAGTAATACCAGTTCCTTATCATTAAAAATATAGTTAATTATAAACTCGACGTTCACTAGACTTGATTATGACTACTTTAGTTTACACAAAGTTAACGTCACGTGTGGTCACGTGTTAAAAAGTCATCATATGGAGCGTTTTGGCGGTAAAATCAAAACAACGAAAAATACATTTGATTTAAATCGTTTTCAATTAAGAACATGGATTTCAATCAACTTATTTGTATATTTATGTTATATATTTCGTCCCAATCTTCAAATTAAAATAGTTTTTAATAAATCTGAAAATACCCTATTACATACCTACAAAGATCTAAAAAACGCTAAACATTTATTAGACACAGTCTGCTAATATAACAAACAACATTATTCTTTAAAACCGTAGACTAACAAAATCGATTGCTTCCAATTACATATTCGATCGATTACGATAACATTAATATTCATCGCATCACTATTATATCTCGTTAGTGGTGATATTTTTAAGTATTGCGCGAGGCAAAGGTCAAATGCTCATTCAGCCCGCAGCGTTTAAAAAAACACTTTCACTATGAAAGGTATTTGATCAGATGCATTTTTGAAAGTACGAATGACATTATTTATGTTTATTGATTATGTAAGCGTGTAAAAGTGGAAGCAAATGCAGTCTATAGAGTTCTAGAATCTAATAAGCTACGTAGTTAATTTAGGAGGATACATTGATGTAGACAGCTAAATTCAAGTTTTCATTAAATGTTCATTTAGTCCAGGATTTAGTCCCATTTTATGTAGCTGTTAGTCAATGGGATTATGAGAACTCAACATACATCCTGATTCGTGACACTGACCTGTAAATTGCATAAAACGTAAGACAATTTGTATTTTGCGGTCGACCCCGGCGTTTCCCCTTAACCAAAACAAATGGCCAACAATTTACTCTGTGGGTTTTTACCAAATTCCAAGTAGCATAAATTATAGTACAAACTAACTCCATGCCAAAATCTAACCGATTCCCACCATCTCCATTTTTGACATCCGTCAAAAAAAAACCGCGGGATTACTATGAAAAGTGACAGTTAACGTTCACCCGCGATCCATCAACACTCGACTTCCTAGAATGCATACTGCATGGATTGCGTGCTAAAAAAACTAAAGTGGTGTCTATGTGCGACTTGATGTGAACTTTCCTGGTTATATAATAGACATTTGCTGTGATTTTGCTCACGTAACAAGCATTTTTCTTATCGTCATTACATAGCGTGATTCTCTAGCTACTTACTGGCATAGATCGCATGACTGCATTATTTCTACTTATCCTTATTTTTGCAACACAGAGAATATTTTTGTCGTTGTGCAGGTAGAGTTGTTAACTTTTTCTAGACGAAGTAAAGTATTTCTGATTTCAGAGAGAGTAAATTTAGAGTACAGATTCATAAAAAAGAGTACATGATAAAAAATAGAATTATATTTATTTTCTAGCATTTTTTGCGATACACTACATTTTTTTTAAATTTTACAAGAATTATAGGATTTCGAACACTATATTTCTACGTTATTATAAGATCAGAAGCTCATTTTAATAAAGCCATGTTCGTCTCTTCTCGCGAATTCACATTAATATCCGACAAATAATAGTCAAGTCTCACAGTGGAAAATATAGAAAAACCGCAAAAAAACGAAATAATTTGCCTCAAAAAGTCAGTTTTTTTTTTTAAACGTTGCCCCATACTAGGAATTTCTCCTGTATTGTGGGTGCGTTCACAAACATGCAAAACTCACATACACAAACAGCCAGACCCAGAACAACTACTTGTAGGTCATACAAATATTTGTTCCTGCGGGAATCGAACCCGCGACACGCAGCTTAGCAGTCAATCGCTTAGCCGCTGCGCCAACCGTACCGTCTATTTAAAATATTATAAATAAAAACAGCTTTTATCATGCATTTTCACGAGAACCAAACGTGTGTGACAAATCTCAGCCCGATAGATTCAGTGGAAGTGGATGGAGCATGAATGAGGTTTTGAGTTCGATTCCCGGGTCAATCAAAGTGTAATTGGGTTGTTCCATCTGGAATTTCCCGGAGACTGGATTCGTGCCTGGCTGATGGCAATTGACTCGCCCCTATTACATCGGAATTAAATATAACTGAAGAAATTTGGCTGTACTTATAGGTTAGTTACACCTCTGCCCAACCATTCGGAGAATACAGTCGGCGTGATGTTATGTTAACTACACTTATACGTAACGAGAGGGCCTTGTGGCTAAGTAATAAAACCCGCACGGGTCGATCGATCAGGTTAAGCTACGCTTGCCGCGGTTGGTCCGTGGATGGGTGACCATCTTTACATACCAAGACCACTGGTCCCGGCTGTCATTCGTGGATCTTTGACTGTCGTTACGAGTCGTCAGAAACCCGAATATCTGACAACCAGTCTTACCAAAGGGTAGGGTCAGTGTGTATTACCCAGTAACTAGGCTGTGGGGGTTAAATAAGCAGTCGCTCCGTATAAAATACTACTTAGCAGTGGTGAAAGCACCATATAACACGATTCCTACCGGCTTCCCTTCGATGATTCGCATCTCTACCGTCTTTTAAAAATGGCACGTCAAAAGTGTCCAAAAAATATAGTTACACTACGGGTATTTAATTCGCCATAACATTCAAACAACAAAAATGCTTATTTTTGGCTTTGTATTACTACACCAAAATAAAACGTTCGAAATTAACCAAAACGTCATAGTCGGGAACTAAAAATTCATACAACAGCGATCCCGTAATGATGTCAGTTTAGGTCACGTGGCACCGCTTGATATGGACGAGAGCAAGCCGCTGTACAACGGGTTACGATAGAGACGGATATAGAAAAAAATCGTCAGCGAGAACGAGATGGTGGAATATTGCACATTTTATTTGGTTTTCAGCTGTTCATGATAAAAAATGTATTTAAATCTTTATATTAATTTTAAAATTACATGAAGTACATTTTTTTGATAATTCAGTAAGTTAAAGCCGACTTCGCGCCGGCTTCTCTCTTAGAAAAATGTACACCTCGCCGCTGCTACTCAGCTGCATCCGGTCAGACTGGAAGCCGACCGCAACATAGTTGGGAAAAGGCTAGGCATCTATGATGACTTATAATACGTAACATTCATTAGACAGTTGTAGCCAATTATTTACAAGGAAGGAAATGCTTAGGCTTAGATAATTTAGTTCGGAGAATAAATCGCTATAAAAGTACGCTACATAACAGCTATCTAAGGCATTGATGTAAGACATCCAACCAATGATCAGCATCATCGTACTCTACAAGACGATGGCGAAGGCTTATTTGTTGATTCGCACGAATTTACTCGCCCGAATCGGGCGAATTGATACTTTTAAATACCTACATACTTACATACTAACACTAATATTATAAACTCGCGACTTCGTCCGCGTCAAATTTCTTGCTCCCCCGACTTATCCCGTCGCTTCGGTTCGCCTGCCCGAGCGAGTACTTCGTATTCTTGACATTTTTTCTCTTTGCTCGGTTCCCGAGGGTCTTAGCGTGCTATTATAATATATAGCCTATAGCCTTCCTCGATAAATGGGCTATACAACACTAAAAGAATATTTCAATTCGAACCAGTAGTTCCTGAGATTAGCGCGTTCAATCAAACAAACAAACTCTTCAGCTTTATAATATTAGTATAGGCTAGCTGTGCCCGCGACTTCGTCCGCGCGGTATAGTTATTTTCTTATTATTTATTTATATTATATTAATTATATATATTAATAAAAATAAATAACATTTCTAAAATAAGTAAGTAGCCTAAGTTACTCCTTATTACATCAGCTATCTGCCAGTGAAAGTCCCGTCAAAACCGGTCCAGCCGTTTCAGAGATTAGCCGTAACAAACAGACAGACAGACAGACAAAAATTGACAAAAATGTCATTTTCGTATATGTACCGTGTATACAATTTTATTTATCTGTATAGATATATAAGACTGTATAGATAGATGTGAAAGTTTGGATGTTTGGATGTTTGTCCCTCAATCACGCAAGAAAAGCTGAGCGGATTTGGATGAAATTTGGTACACAGATAGTTTATAACCTGAAATAACACAGGATATACTTTCTAAACCTAAGCTAGTTTGCAATAAAGTTACGAGAAAAGGTCACTGCTTTCTTCATCATGCATTTTCATGAAGAAGCAGTGATGTTTTTTCCTCTACTGTCACCTAAAATGATAATGGGCAGGTAGGTAATAATTAAATCGCCTTTATGTCGTACCAGTATGGTCGATTTTTGTAGTGCCACTTACCAGTTGGAACCACAAATCACAGGTACCCCACTGATTTGTGGTTTTTTTTTTGAGGGAGGGAAATCATCAAATAACTTCTCCCGCTCTGGGTGGAGCAGGAGGCCGTGTCAGACTTTTACTGACTAAAACTCACCCGTTTTCCCTCAGTTGCCTGTGTACTAGGGGCGACGGTATCTCTTTCGAACAACCCGCACCCCTGGCAGGCATCGGCCCTTGCGGACCCCACCAGTTGTTGCTGACATCTCTGACGGCGCGCGTGGAACAAAACGCGCCGTTGACCCGGGTATTTTTTTATTTTTTTATCGTGGAGAAATGCCTACTGCGCTACAACGGGGAGATAGCGCAGTGATGTGGGACTGTAATCCACTAAAACTCCACGGTGTCCTCCAGTGCCGCTGGAGGCGTGAACACGGAAACTTATTTGTGGTTTATTGTACACTCATACACAATAACTAATATTTTTTTATTCATTCAAAATCTGTATTAACAATAACGTACATAACATCATCTGCTTAACAATTTTTCGGCATTATTTACTAAATTAAATGTTTAACTAACTAACTAAACAAATAAATACAAAAACAAAAGGACACTCAGGCGTCGAAATCGTCCGCATCGCTGTCATACGGAAACGTGCCCAGAAAACTGGCACAGCATTGCCACGTTGAATGGCAATGCTAATTCTTTGGCCAAAGAACGACCCAGCCCTCTGGCTGGTCTCATGAAGTGTCGACCAGTTGGCGAAAATATTCGGATAGGCGTAGTAGGTTATCATCATTTCAGCCGATAGACGTCCACAGCTGGACAAAGGCATGCACAAAAAAAATTGGGGGTGTTTGCCATAATCGCCACGCTTGGCAGGCGGGTTGGCGATTATAGTATGGTGGTAAAATGTGTAGAGAACGCTGCTGCCCAGTCTCAGTCCCTTAGTCGCCTTCTACAACACCCACGGGAAAAAATGCGAAGTAGGTGCGCAATACAAAATGGCAATCGATATTTAATCCACGAAAAATAATCCCGGCACGATTTTTTCACGCTCTGAATCTTCAACGCACTTCTTAGCGGCGAAAGTTCAAAATCCAACAATGTTTTTTCGACGTCCTGAGATGCCCTTTGTTGGACCCTCAATGCTCGGATTAACACCGATAGTTGAAGATCCAGTGCACGATAAAATTCCCGCCCCGATATTTTTACGTTCCTGCGGTCATGGCGATTTTTTTAATGCAAATGGAACCTCTGATTTGTGGTTGACACAGTTATGCTATAGAGTAGAAATAGGTGCGTAATACAAAATGGCGGTCGATTCTAACCGTAGCCAAAAGGCGATGAAAAATGTAATCATTTCGCTGTACTACTAATCAAAACAATAACATATCACAGTTTCATGGTTATAAAATGTTATAATTAATTTTCTGCATGAAGAATACCGACTTGTAATATTATATAAATAACAAAGAAAGTGTTTTCAATATATTAAATACATAATACTCAAAATACATAACAATATATTACAAAATTAACTCTCACTTTCTTACGAAAAACGGGTGTGTTGTATAAAATTTAAATAAATAAATGAACATAATTTATCTTGAATCTATCATTTTCAGTTGTGTAACCTTTATAAATATTAATTAATGTGCCAACTTTTGATATTGAAAGATTTTTATATACTGATTTATTAGCTAAATAGATAAATTGAAAGCATGAATGGTTTTCTTCGCGCGGATGTATTGATGTCATAAGTCATAGGTAAGTCATAAGTAATTTAAGAGGGAGGCGGCGCATGTGAGGGAGATGCAGTACATGCGCCCTCACAGCCGTGGCCTTCGCAGGAGACGCCCTGGGCGTCGGGAATCCCAGGCTGATTCCCGGCCACCGTAGGCACGGGCTTGCTTGCGAACGTTGACTAATGGGTAGCTCGCTGTCCGGTAAGGACCAAGCCCGGGTCGACGGCGCGTTGTGTTCCATGCGCGCCTCAAAGAGATGTCAGCAGGAACTGGCCGCCGGCCCGCAAGGGCCGATGCCTGCCAGGGGTGCGGGTTGTTCGAAAGAGATACCGCGGTCCCTGGCACACAGGCAACTGAGGGAACACGGGTGGGTTTTAGTCAGTAAAAATCTGACACGCTCTCCTGCTCCACCCTAGAGCGGGAGAAGTCATTTGATGATTTCCCACCCAAAAAAAGAAGTCTTAAGTAATTTATTTCATAACAGTATTGGTACATTGTGTAGAAAAATTAAAAAAAATAACATTCTACAATATTATATTAATAATATAATAAAATAAAATAATAATAATAATATATAATTTAATATAATTATTATAATATTATATTAATTCGTGGTGTGATTTCTTCGCGCACTGGAATTTCAACGCACTGCTTAGCTTAGCGCTGGGACATGAAATCCATGTAAGTTTTTTCGACGCGCTGATATGCACTCTGTTGGATTCTCAGTTCTGGGTCCAACACCGAGAATTGAAAATCCAGTGCGTGATAAAATCTCGCCCTGATATTTTTACGTCCATATTCAAATTTCATAGTGAATTTGCTCCTTAGTGCGCAGGTCCATCTCGCACCTGGTCGGTTTTTAAAGATCCGTAGTTGACTACTTCGCGATGTCCGCCCGTACATCCGCAGCTTAGCTCAGTGACTTAATACTAGGAAGCTGTAATTTGGCATGGATCATCATCATCATTTCAGCCGAAAGACGTCCACTGCTGGACATAGGCCTCCCCTAAGCTCTGCCACATCGACCGGTTCTGTGCTTCCCGCATCCAGCAGACTCCTGCGGCCCTCACAAGGTCATCGGTCCACCTTGTGGGAGGCGTTCCAACTTTACGTCTTCCGGTACGCGGTCGCCACTCCAGAACTTTTCGGCCCCATCGGCCATCTGTTCTTCGAGCAATGTGGTATAAAACAAAATCTTAAAAAAAAAATGTTTTTTGCACACCTCCTGTGTAAAGTGGAAAAAGTCTTTGAATAGGTCTTACAGAAATATTGCAAGTTTGTGAAAACAATTTTCCTATGCGAAATATTAAGCTAAAGCTAAAGTGTCGGTTTCATTCCCTTACTTTGCACAGCGAAAAGCGTCAGCAATATCGTTACCGATTGATTGAATTCTAAGCCCCTCTGTAGATGCACAAGACCTGAAAGGACGGATTTCTGCGAAGAGACTCCATGTTTTCGCTAGCTTTAGAGCTCCCTTTGTGAAGTTCTGTTTTGTTGTCTGGGGTTTCACTACATAATTACTTACAGGGTTGCAGGAAAGCCAACCACGTGTAGTTTAAAAAATACTAGTGGTGGCCCATTCGGCCATAATTAAAATATTAGCGTACTGCGCTCCTTCTCCATAACTTCAAGTGTGCCAAATTTGATACTCCTCCGCCCGCGTATGTGTCGTAAAAAGGGGTACAAAGATGTTTCTTTACTTATCTATAAAGAAGCACCTCAGATTTTGCCGGATTTAAGTTAAATAATCAAAGAGAACCTTTCTTCTATATAAGATGATTGACGAGTAAAAGTGTGTGTACAAACCTACTTACAGAAATAAAATCATTCATCTTTGTGAAATCGTTATTAGAGGAATTAGTTGTAGCGAAATAAAGTTTTGCGAAGTATTCATTTTTAATATATTTGGTTGGGCAAAAAGTGACATTTTCTTCCAAGCTAGATCAATCGGCTTTACATTTAGGCAAGAGTTTATAGAAACATTATTCAGGATCCCACAGACAATTTTTTTATATTTTTGATTTAAGATTTGTAGCAACAGGAGAAAAAAGACGTGTCACAGGTTTTCTCGTTTTTTTCTTAAATGAAAAAAAACTAAGTTGTGTATTTTCAAAATCATTGGGATTTTGAAAATACACAACTTAGTTTTTTTTACATTTACACTTCACACAACTATTATGATTTGGCCTATTACCCGATTCCGGCTTGACGTCGACTTCTGGGACACCTACCTGTATGTATTAAGTGACTCGTCCATTGCTATATACCGTCAACAGAAGCAGTGGTTTCTGCTGCCTCAATTCGTTGTCCGTCAGCGCTTTCTGCCAAGTTCTTAGCATATTTTGTATCATGAGTATATTTATTGTGCGTCAAATGCCTTCGGACATTATTCAAATACTTTTCCCTCTTTAAATTCGCCATCTTTAAAATCCTTTTGACATGAGGGTCATTTTTTAACGCGAGTCTGACTGCTGTTTCGTCAAAAAGTGTCAGAACCGTCGTTGGTTTCTCTGTGGTTGTTATTTTTGTTGTTGTCTTAGCCGTGGTTGCTACGAACGTAAAATCTGTGTAGTTTCGCCATTTTCTCTGTATTTTCTGCTTAGCTTTGACTTCAGACACAAGTAAGTCGAAGGCGTCTTTCGTAGTCCGTTGTCGTCCAACCATTTGTAATTCTGCTAACTTTTCGAATATCTGTTTTTGTCTAGCTATTATTTTGTTTAGTTCTTTGAAGTTTTTGACGTCATTTCGTTCTTCAGAACTTAGATGTACTGTTGGATACATGTTATTCCGAATATCTTCAACGTAATAATCTGACTGCACATGATTTCTGGCTCCAGGAAAATCCGGATAAGCAAGATCTTGATAGCGATATATATCATGTTTGTCAATGTGAGTTTTAAGCTCGACGTCTGGCATAGTGTAATGTGTTTTCCTTCTGACCATTTTGAATTCGCCTAAACTCTTTTTGACTAAATCATTGTTCAGTATTGTTTGTAATTGTGGTCTAACATTATGACTGGTATTGTCATCGTATTGTCTGGCTTGCTTATCCTTTTTAATCACATCTGTTTTGTTAATTATGTTTTTGTAATTCATCTGATCATTTTGGTAATGATAAGGCTTAACATCGTTAAAGTTATGGATGATATTCTTTGATTTATCATAGTTTTCCATTTTTTTGTGTAAATCATACATTTGGTTATTTTTAGCGTTGTGATTTGGGAAAACAGGTATATGATTGTTTGGCACATTCTCTGTTATACTAATATCACGTTTTTGTACATTCTTAGATGAATAATGTTTTCCGACATTCTGTCCCATACTATTGTTCTGGAAAATATAAGTCACTATTTCGGCTACGTTTTCATTTGTAATTACAGTGCTTTTCTCCACAATTATATCAGTTTTGGGAATAGTGAATTCTCCAGTATCGGCTATCAATTCACTTCGTGGTTTTACATTGTTAGGTGTATCATACTTTTGGGTATGTTTAGTCATATCATAGCTGTCGATATTCTTAGACAAAAAATGTTTTGGAACATTCTTATTGGTACCATTTTGGAAAAGCGTAGTCACAACTTTAGTTATGTTTTCATTTATAATTACAGAGTTTTTCTCCGCAATGAAATCATTTTTGGGAATAGTAAATTCTCCAGTATCTTCACTTTGTGGTTTTATATTGTTAGGTGACTCATACTTTCGGATATTCTTTGTCGTATTATTGTTTTCGAAATTCTTAGGTAAATCATATCTTAGAGCATTCCTATCCATGCCATTGATTCGGGAAATATTAGTCACATTTTTGGTTATATTTCCAATTTTAAGTATAGTGCTTTGTTCCTCATCTGTGTCATTTTTGAGGATGATAAATGCTCCAGTACCTTCAATCAACTCTCTTTGGTTTCTACTATCAATGGTATTTTCTAAATAATCATCAGAATGAATCATGTTCTTTGTTACTAATTGTTTTTTGTTGCCTAAATCATATAGTGTCAAATCTATCCCAAATATACTGTAATTTTTCTTTATTACATCTTTGTCTACATTATTAATGGGCTTATATTTTTCTGTACTTTTTTTCGTTTTTGGAATGACTCTTTTACCTCTAATGTCTGTGTCTACATATATTTTTGATATATTTTTAGTCAGATACTGAGCTGTAGTGTTGTTTTGAGAAATTATTGCTTCGTTTCTATTCGTTAGATTCAAATTGGTCGCCATTTTAATTTCATTTTTTTGGGTGCAATTCTCATAAATGTTGCCTGTAAAGTGACAGTGGCAAAAATCTGTAAAGTAAGTGTATGATTTATTAGGTACTTTTAATAGGTTTTCAGTTAACAGAGGAATAAAAAGGCCTTTGGCCGATTTTATAAATAGGACATGATTTACAAGAAAATTTTAAAAAGTAATAATGTGGCAATTTATTAATAGGGCCTCATTTTACAAAACAAAGAACCTTGTAAGCCTCGAGTGGTGTTTCAACAGGATACTTACTTATAGAGATTTAAATAGAGTATAACATTGAATAAAACGACAAGAAAAGTGTACTTTAGCGCGAAAACAGCCCGCGAAATTCAATTTGGAGGTCATTGTCAAGCTGCATGCTGAACAAAATATGATTAGCGAGTTCATTTAATATCTGCCAGGGGTGCGGGTTGTTCGAAAGAGATACCGTGGCCCCTGGCACACAGGCAACTGAAGGAACACGGGTGGGTTTTAGTCAGTAAAAGTCTGACACGCTAGAAGTTATTTGATGATTTCCTATCCACAAAAACAAAAGCTCATTTAATGTAATCCCATTATATTATTTTTTAACGGAATACTTAGTCATTCAATGGGCTTAAGAGGGTGGTGTTCATGTTTTTAATTATTATAATTCTGGAAAGCCATGTTTGCAGGGGCGTACCAATAGAAAATGGCGCCTAGGGCACGCATCATAGTTGCGCTGCTGCGTAAACTTTGTTAAGGGGAATCTAGTCGCGGGCTCGAACACACTGGTGGGCCTAGCTAAAAAGCACGCTGTCTCACCGTCTGGTGAGATCGTGTCTAACATAGGTAGTGTCAGTGATGTGCAGTTAGACGCTAGTCTACACGCGCAACGTTACTGAGTGAAATGCAGGATCATTTATAGTAAAACAGGCGGGTAATTTTTTTTGTAAAGTCCTTCGAAAGATCGGGTTTTAATAAAAAAACCACTGCCAAAATCAATGACCACCTTTTCGATATTTGAACTTTGTCGGTACCGACTTGGTTCTGGAGATTGTAAAATAAGTCCGTAAAACCACATTTACAATTGCACCTTCCTGGCCTGCGACGCAAAACTATAATGTTTTCGAAATTAGTTTTATCCGTCTCTTCTCGTTCTATACTGAGCGAAAGCTGGTCTAGGAAACGTCCAAATGCGACTCCAGGACCCAAGCACATCGTCCCAAAAACGTCAGAAAATCGTAGGATCGGGAAGGGTCTTGCGATTTCCTCGCTCAATTGCGAACGAGGTTGTTTGATATGAAATTATGAAGCAAAAATAACAGTGTGAAATGGTTTTATTTAGTGTTTTGGATGTTTAAATTGAATAACTGACTTTTCGCGCCCCCTTCAAAATATTAAACTAATCAAAACTCATTTATTTAAACTAGGCTGAGAGTCAGCACTTTTTGAACGTCAAAATTACATAAGACAGTCCCCCAAGACGCCCGTCCTTCACCAATTCCTAGTGCTTTAGTAGGGAAGAAGAAGTGACGCAACAAACTCCCCAGCAGCACAGCTGTCTGTTTTGTTGGAAGAACTTGATTCTATACAATAATAGGTAAGTAATTAACATTCAACAATAAATGAAAATTTCATTAAAAAAAAATATGGCATAAACAGTCAAATAAAATAAACAATTATATGAAGTTACTCATATCGCTAACCTGCCCAACCCTAGTTACGCTTTTGCATGTTTGTTATACGCTCGCGAATCATATTTAATATCAACTTACAGTCTGACACTGCAAATTGCAAAAAACTGAAGAAAATTTGAATTGCCCGGGCTACCTTGGCGCATCCTCCTTGGTTTAAGATAATCTCGTAATTAATAAAAGTCGATTTCTTCTTCATAATCAGCCTAAAATATCCCCACTGATGGAACAGAGGCCTTGTCTCTGTGAGGGAATGCGCCGTAATCTACGCGGGCCCAGTGTGGGTTGGTAGATGTCACGTGTCTGCGAATTTTTGGTTCTATTATACTCCATAGGTTTAGGTAGTCAAATAAAGGTAAACAAATCGTAAAAAGGGTTCTTTATAGTTGACACTTTCTTGTTTAAAAATACGGTGTAACAAAATCATATTTATTTACGATTTATACGATAGTTTCCTCTTTTATTAATAAATAATAAACTTTATCATTTATTCTTAAACTACTTTTCCTAGGTGTAACTACTTGAGCACGATTTTTTTGTTAGTTTTTTTACAAGAATATAATATTTTGTAATCTGCCTATTGTAAAGAGCCCAAAATGACAGGTTTCCTAAACCTTTTTGAAAATACAACGAATTTGCTAAATTGAAAAGTACAACTGTATGTGATGTAGTATGGCAACTGAAGTGGCAGGTATTACGTTTAGTCGGTTAACCAGACTGACAGCGCTCTCAACAATCGACATTTATGATTTTGCGAGTGCCTTTCGATTTTGTTTAATTGTGTTATTATAGCTAGGAAAATAATTGATGATACAACGGAACGATTTATTATTAATGTGATAGTTAGTTCATCAGATTCTGATTCAGATTTCGAAAAGAGCCTATGATTAAATGACTGTAAATAATAAGATCTTAACATTTGAAATAAAAGGTTTCGCGTCTATAAGTCACGTGGTTTTTTTTGTTTACCTTTATTTAACTATCTAAACCTATGGAGTATATAGGACATGGCGGTTTCCTCACGATGTTTTTCCTTCACCGTTTCGAGAGATGATGATGGACGGTGATGAATTTATTTACACAAAGTAAAGCGCCTGTCTTCAATATCGTCTTGTCTCGCAGTGTCTCAAGACGTCTGACCATTGCGTGTAGCCAGTGATGACCTATGGCACTGAAACGTGGTCGCTCACAATAGGCCTTATTAGACCTTCATCGTTATTTCCAGAGTTAATTAAAAAAAAACCGTAATGGCGGATCCATTTTTATACAATTTCAAAAAGCAAATATTTGTAGTCTTACTACTTACACAATGTCGAATAAAAACAAACACAGAACTGAATGGAAAACATAACGTTACAATAAAAAGTTAAGTAACCAACAAGGAATATAAAACAAAATGTTATTACAGAAATATCTATAAAAAATAACTATGTTGGTCTTAGTTTGTCGATAAACTTTGATGATGTGAAGTCCAGCCTAGGCGAAGATTTTTTACACAACATAACATCAAGAAGTCTGAAGATGGATGTCGCCGCCCCGGTCGGCCTAGAAAGCGGTGGCGAGATGACATGGACGAGTACCGCGAGGGCTGGTTTGAGGGAATAGAGTTCCTGGAACGATTTGGGGGAGGAGAGTACGGGCAAAAAATATATATATATACTGGGTCAAATTAAATTACCACACACAGTCATTACAGGTAGTCAGAAACCCGCAATTCTGACAATCAGTTTTGCGAAGAGCTACCGTCTTACCCAGTAACTTGGTTTGTACAGGTCAGATATACAGTTGCTCCATGTAAAGTACTGCTATAAATATTATATACAGCTATGCATCCGGTTAGACTGGAAGCCGAGCCCGACGTAGTCAGGAAAAGGCACGCAGGTGAAGATGGTCGTGCTGGAGTCAGCCTCTGGGTTGACTCTAGCACGACCATCTGAGACCTGCGAGAAGCCATTACAAAACTTAAAAAAAAAACAATCTTTTGACTGCGAATCTTTAAGAACTGGACACAAACGACCGATTGACCCGTCATTTTTTACCGTTAATTTTGACAGATCGCGGCGCGCACGGGTTGAAATGTTCTGTTCGTGCGCGTACCTAGTGTGCACGCAAAGCGTCCACACTAAGGGAAGTCTGTTACATTGCATGACACATTGCGACAATGTGGACGGCAAATTCTTTCATTGCGTGTTACATTTCGTAACTCTGTACCCGGCTTTAGCTATTATTGACCGTCAGGAGACATATCTCTAGAAAATAATAACACAAAACTTTATTAGCCGGTATTCCTGGAATTAAAATGTTATTGTATTTATTTTAAGTTGTTCATTTTGCCTTGTTGTGATTTTTGTAGATCGCCCGGCTATTTGGCGCGAAATAATACGAATCAGCAATGCCATTCAACGTGGCAATGTTGCTAACCTTTTGGCCACTTGTCCCGTTAGCAGCAATGTGGACGAATTTTTTGATGTCCTGTGATTCTTACACCTCATTTTTTTATAGGGTGACCCTAACATCGAAACCGTGAATTCAGCACGTGATTCTAACCTCCCTAGCGCAGAACATTTCTGTCCCCATAGAAAAAAAAACAATTACGTGTGTATTTTTTTAATCGTCAATACAGGATTTCGCATTGGGTCCTTGGGTCCTGATTACTCTCGGTAAAAAATGATAAACGAGCGATCGACTTCAGCCATTAAAGGTAACAGCACATATTTTTGCGATAAAAATACAAAGGGAAAGAAAGGGATAAAAGAATTAGAATTTCCTAATGAAAGAAAGGGACTTTTCCAAAAGACATCAACGCGCGACTCATCCATGTGCTCGTTCATCCAACCACCATTTTAAATAGACCCCTGCGGTGGCTCATAATCTGATTAAATCAAAAAGCGTTCAGTGTCGACGAAGCGAGTTCCATGATTTTTGTTCACCCAAAAAGTGCTCAACGCGCCTAAAGAAGTTTTCACTTCAAAAATGACTGGTAACTCCAGGGACAGGTTTAAACGAACAAAATCCTCGGCTTAATTACATTACAGTATTTATATTATAAGTATAAGAGGAAGCCTGAAAGTGGCTCCGGTAACTGAAAAGTTGTTTGGCAATCGGTTGTCATGGTATGGGCATGTGATACGGAGGAATGAGGAAAATGTCGTGAGGAAAGTTTGTGTATGAATGTGGATGGCTATAAGAGTAGGGGGAGACCAAAGAAACGATGGATGGACTGTGTGAATGATGATATGGTTAGACAGGGTGTGACTACGGAGATGACGACTGATAGAGAAGTGTGGGGGTAAAAGATAGATAGATAGATAGATAGATAGATAAGATAGATAAATCGTTTATTTGGTGCATAAAAAGAAGACATAACACAACAAACAAAGCACGATGAGATTAAAACTAATTACATGAAAATAGGATGACACAAGTGCAGTGATGACACAAGTGCAGTGATGACACTTTAGGCTATGACACAATTTAACATTCAAATTAAATAACGTGCGGTGGAGTGCAAAAGTGAGGTGTGCGTCTCAAAGTTGCACCAAATGTGAGTCCAGCTCAGCGTGTGTCAGGCAAATGTACCTGACGCTGATATTCTGCTGGATCCCTGCAGTGAAAGACACGTTGTGCCGACCACAAGTACTTATATTGGGCTAAGGCCAGGAGATAATGATGATTAAGATTTTTTATAAAATAATCAGAGGTCGGAATTAGGTGGAGTTATTTATGTACTTACACTGATTTCATACAACGAAAGAATAAAGTTGATATGCCCCAAATTCCGGGATTCATTTTGAAGAGCAGAAAAATCCCGTGATCTATTAAATAAAAAGTTATTTCGCGTGCAGTGGACGCGCGACGTTGCCAAATTTACATCAACGACATCGGATGTCCGAAGTTGCAAAATTCCATTGCGCACTTGCGCAAATTTGTATTGTGAATTTAATAATAATAACAATTGTATGTTAATTATCTTTGTTTTATTTGTCTTATATATCTCTGAGGTTTTTATTATTATTCATTTGTGATATTGTTGGTCACACGGGATTGTCTATTGGAAATCCCGGGAAGATCCACATTAATATCAACATTTCGATGCAAGTATTTATATAACTATACCTAATTCCGACCTCTGATAGTAATACAACAATATAAAACCGAAACAGTACTATTCACTCCATAAATGTTTATTCAAACGAAAATAACAAACACATTGCAACCCCCTTTGAAAACTTTGACCCTATTTTCCATTAAACTCTGACATTTTGTAAACCCTTTGAAAATTCTGTTTGTTCTTGACATTTGAATTTCAATAAAACGTAGAAGGGACTAATAGCACCCTTTTAGACACAAGACGTCTTTAAAACGTTATTCAAGGCACAAGGAACATTAATTATTCAGTTTTTAAGCGACTTCCAAAAGAAGGAGGTTATCAATTCGAGATGTTTTTAAATGTATGTTCGGGCATAACTCCGTCATATAAAGACGGATTTGCAATTTTTTTTTTATTCGAAAGGGGTTTATTCCGAAATGGTCCCATTTAAATTTTACATAGATCTGATGATGCCTTTCGGAGACACAACGGAACTCTTGAAAAAATGACAGCAAATCAACGGCGATTGCTGTTATCGCATAAATATGCATTGTTTTAAACCCAAGGACGATGAAATTTCGATTTGGTGTGAGGTTGGTACTGTAACTAAAATGTGAAAAATAAAACTTTTTCAAAAAAAAAAAACCAACCGACTTCCAAAAAAACACTACAAAGTAAAAATAACTTTAATTTCGGAAGGCGGTGACAAAAAGTTTAAATACATATCCAAAGTCACCGACATCCGAAATTAAAGTTATTTTTTACTTTTTAGTGTTTTTTCGGAAGTTGGTTGTTTTTATTTTTTCTTGTTTACTCCTTAGGAGGATAGTTTTGAGTATGAATGTGGATGGCTATAAGAGTAGGGGGAGACCAAAGAAACGATGGATGGACTGTGTGAATGATGATATGGTTAGAAAGGGGTTTACTACCAAGATGACCACTAAAGAAGTCATCAGACCTAGCCTTTTCCCAACTATGTTGGGGTTGGCTTCCAGTCTAACCGGATGCAGCGGAATACCAGTAATTAACATGGAGCGACTTCCCATCTCACCTCCACAATCCAGTTACTGGGTAACACGATACCCCTTGGTAAGACTGGTAGTCAGACTTTCGGGCTTCTGACGACCCGTAACGACTCTCAAAGATCAAAGAATGACAGCCAGGAACAACGGTTTAACGCAACTTACACATCCTGTTAAATACGTCTAAAATTATACCTTTGCTTACTCTTCGGAGAATACAAACGTGATGTCACGTTATGTAACTAAACATGTTGGTACAAGTAATTAAGCTTATTGAACATATAATTAGCGTGTCATAAGATCTTAGACTAATGGTTTTTATTACGAGCCGAGATCAAAACGTCAAGTGCCAATAACTGGCTGACATATTATGAATAGGAGATTTTTTTTTTGAGTTTTGGCTTCGCACGGTTTGTGCATTTAGCCAGTGTCAAGTAATTTTTCTTTTCCATCAAGTAAATGGCCCGATATCGGGCACGAAGTTACAAAACAGTCATAGTCGTCTTTAGTCAGTCAAGTCAAAGTTATTGTAAAGCGGTAGTAACTTTACAACATGCTATTAGGAGTTTTTGGGGGGAACACGAAAAGTCCACGTTAGTCACTTATTTTCACCTTCACTACATTTGTGCACTCACACGTAACTAAATTGAATAATTCACTATCAAAATTATACAATTTAATTCGCTATTTCACTAAATTCCATGAAAATGAAAAGTCGTGCGACATGTTCCAACGCGATCCCGCCAAAAACTCCGTTTAGGTAGTTAAATAAAGTTAAACAAAAAAAACCACGTGACTCATAGATGCGAAACCTTTTATTTCAAATGTTAAGATCATATTATTTACAGTCATATAATCATAGGCTCTTATTGGAATCTGAATCAGAATCTGATGAACTAACCATCACATTAATAATAAATCGTTCCTTTGTATCATCAATTATTTTCCTAGCTATTTAATAACACAATTTAACAAAATCGAAACGCACTCGCAAAATCGTAAATGTCGATTGTTGAGAGCGCTGTCAGTCGGTTAACCGATTTAACGTAATACCTGCCACTTCTGTTGCCATACTACATCAGTACTTTTCAATTTAGCAAATTCGTTGTATTTTCTAAAAGGTTTACGGAACCTGTCATTTTGGGCTCTTTACAATAGGCAGATTACAAAATATTATATTCTTGTAATTAATCTAACAAAAAATCGTGCTCAAGTAGTTACATCTAGGAAAAGTAGTTTAAGAATAAATTATAAAGTTTAATATTTATTATTAAAAGAGGAAACTATCGTATAAATCGAAAATAAATATGATTTTGTTACACCGTATTTTTAAACAAGAAAGTGTCAACTATAAAGAACCCTTTTACGATTTTTTACCTTTATTTCTACCTAAACCTAGAGTATAGATATTTACAATGCATATGTGAATGGAAACGCTCGGAGGGGGCGCCCTAGGACAGGGATGGCGAACCTCTTAAACTCTGCGAACAATTTTTTTCAAAAAAAATATTTGATACGGCATTGACATGCCAACAAACAATCTTGACAATTGACTCCTAGAAAAAACTAAATACTTTCACAATAATTGGTAGTCTTTATTTGCAAACAGGTAATAGACTCGTACCTACTATTATACAGTAATCAACATAACACCAGCTTATTTATATGAAAGAACAAATTAGTGCAACTTCTAGTGTCTGGTGTTAGGCTCATAGGTATATTAACTTTTAGCAGAATGCAAGCTGAACTGGAATCATGTGACATAGGTACGGTTTCTGGAAGTAACGACTGAATTTAGAAAGAAGATGAATTTATCACGCTCAGATTTCTATGTTTGCTAATGTGACTTAGGCTGCCGTGCCCAAATTATTTTGTTAAAGGGACACGTGCCATTGGTTCGCCATCCCTGCCCTAGGAGGACATATAGTGCCCTTATTGGTGACGTTCTTCAGAAAGGCCAGGCGTGTAGTACTCGCAACCGGCATGCGTGTATGACCTTACTGAGTTTCTTTTAACCGTCTCGATCTAACGCTTCGAGCGCGTTCGGCGCTCCGATTGGTCCCTCACCAATCCAGGACCAATCGGAGCGCAGAACGCGCTCGATGCGTTAGATCGAGATAATTGAAACAAACTCACACTAGGGCCAGAGATATATGAACGTAAACGAGGCAAAAGGAAGGAGTATGTAGTAAGCAAGGATCATAGCAAAGTCAAAGTAAAAAAAACTGAAAGTTCGTCATAGATGGCAGCACTCCCGCAGACAGGCGCGGTCAGTAGTGGTCCAGTGTTATCGGACCCAACGTGAGTTCGAAACCAGGCAGGCACTACTTTGTGTACTTAATAAAAATAATAATTTAAACAAATAAAAAACACGCTTTAAAAACCAAACTAAAAAAGTAGAAAATAATTTAATTCTATTAAAAAGCGTGGGCGCAAACTAAAAAACACGCTTTAAAAACCAAACTGGTACCTTAAAGGTACCAGTTTGGTTTTTAAAGCGTGTTTTCTAGTTTTTTAAACTATGATTTATTTACAATATTTTAGTTCTGCTAACTACAGAAGCGTGATTTATTCTAGTTTTTTTTTTAATTTTTGAATTGTCTTCGGTCCTAGATAAGTCTACAAAGTTTAAATGAAATCTGACCGTTTGAAGTGGGTCAATATCGCGCCCTAAGGAGTCGGTTACAAACAAACATACAAGTGAAGCTAATATAAAGCGTGTAAAAAGACTACCACCAGAGTCGCGTCGCGCCTGTCTGTGCGAGAGCCTTTAAATGTAATAGAGGTCAAGCCTATTTCCATCAACCGGGCACGAGTTCCAACTCCGGGCTGCTACTGAAAATTTCCAATAGGAAAACGGATTTTATTCAAATGAATAATTTCTTTGATCGTTTTTTTCTTTGAGGCGAATATAAAAGTTTTTTGATATTGACAAGTGACGAGGCGGGGGTTTTGTGTTTTATGTAGAAAAACCGAATTGTAATACATTTTATGCCTTTTCCTCATAAGCATAGACAAAACTGATCAGAGGCCCTAGTGTGAGAATCATTTAACCATCTACACCAAACGCAGTGAGCGCGTTTGGCGCTCTGATTGGTCCGTCACCAATCCAGGGCCAGTCGGAATGCCGAACGCGCTCACTGCGTTTGGTGTAGATGGTTAAATGAAACTCACACTAGGGCCTCAGTTCTAGTACCGCTCATGACCCCATCTAGCCGTTAAATCCGTGCAACTTATCATTGGTTTTTGATTTTCATTCTCATACGTGTAACATGATGCCTGCCGGGGGTGCGGGTTGTTCGAAAGAGATACCGCGGCCCCTGGCACACAGGCAACTGAGGGAACACTGGTGGGTTTTAGTCATTAAAAGTCTGACACGCCGTCCTGCTCCACCCAGAGCGGGAGAAGTTATTTGAGGATTTCGCACCCTCAAAAAAAAAAAAAATACGTGTAACATAATTAACGCATTTTAAAAGCATAAAAAAATGACCAGAAATTATTTAGCTAACTGTTATTATTAAGAAAATCGTGTTGTTGCCTTTAATTAAGATTTAATTTTCTTTCGTCGGTCATTATGGCGAAATACATAATCTTTGAAAAAATAATATTTAAAGTTACTGACATCGATTCAGTAGTCAATTCTGAACAAACTGCTTTTAGGACTTGTGTAGATTTTGTTATAATTTTTAGGTATGTATCACCAAGATGGCCGCCACAAAAAACTAGTTAAAACGGGTAAAATCATTGATATGTGAACTCGCAGAAGGTTCTACAATGCGGAAGGCTTAGCTCACATCTAGGTCATGGTTCATTTACAACTTTATAAACACGCTATTTTTAGCAATTCAAACATATTGGCTGAAGTACTTCAATTGCATCATTTAGTCGTTATGACGTTATTTTGATTTTGGCTACAGCACGAGTAAATACATCACGTCGTCTTTTTTGTTGTTGTTTAAGTTAAGTGTTTGTCAGTGGAAACTTGTAAATGGCCTTCAGTTTCATATTGTTTAATAACATTGTTTATGTTAGCTGTAAGTTTCCCGAAAAAAAAAAAGTAAAAAAGAAACTAAAAACCACGCTTTAAACTAAAAAAGTAGATAATAATTTAATTCTATTAAAAAGCGTGGGGTGCTTTTTGAGGTATTTTTATAATCAATTAATATCAAGTACCCCACCCTTTTTCATAGAATTAAATTATTTTCTACTTTTAGTTTGGTTTTTAAAGCGTGTTTTTTGTTTTTTTTTAACTATTATTTATTTACTATTTTTTAGTTCTGTTAACTACAAAAGCGTGATTTTTATGTTTTTTTTGTTTTCTTTTTCATCTATTTTTTTTTAAATTTTGAATTGTCATCGGTCCTCGATAAGTCTACAAAGTTTAAATGAAATCTGACCGTTTGAAGTGGGTCAAAATTTTGACTGATTTTGACCCACTTGGTTAGAAACAAACATACAAACATAAATACGAACAAACTTACAAGTGAAGCTAATATAAAGCGTGTAATAAAATAAACACTAACAGTAGGAATGGGTTTCATTTTGACCGTTCAACAACATTCATTGCGTAATTTTTCGTTTGCATAAACGTAATAATGTCGCGGCAGGATTTTTTCGCGCACTGAATTTTCGACTCTCGGTATTGAACCGAGAATTCAGAATCCAACAGAGTGCAGCGCGAGTCAGTCTCAGCGCGTCGACAAATCACAGTGTTCGATTTTGAACTCTCGTTGAAGATCCAGCAGGCTTAGCATGACGGTATCTATTTCTACGAAGAATAGTCAGTGCTTTTTCAATACAAAGTGACATTTCGTTTCTCCATTTTTGACATCGTACCGTAGGTATCCTTCTACAATCTGTCATTTTGTCTTTCGTTTGTAACGATCTTTGTCTAGTTCCTTGTAAATGTAGACTATTTCAGAAGAATATTTCTTCCCAAACTGTCAAAATCACACTGAAAACAAACTTTCTACTCGACGGCCACAAAGTTTAAACGATTATCTACAGAATCATAATTAAAGTTAAAATCAAAAGTCATTTATTCAAATTAGGCTGAGAATCAGTACTTTTCGAATGTCAAAATTACATAAGACAGTCCCCCAAAACGCCCGCCCTGTACCACTTCCTAGTGCTTTAGCTGGGAAGAAGAAGTGGCACAACAAACTGTTCAGTAGGACAGCTGTGTGTTTAGTTAGATAGACTTCATTCTATACATAGTTAGGCAAAGTAATCAACATTACGAGACGTGGAAATTAAATAATTTATCATATGTCAGCTAGCCATGCCAATATACCAACAAATAAAATGAAAACTTGACTCAAGCACAAAGAATAAAAAGTAAACAAAGCATATACCAAAATAAAAGCCTCCTGGTATAAATGGCGTGATAGCTTACATATGCAATGCTGGATTATGTTCACAAATGATAACCCAGGACCACCGACGTAAAATAAATAGACAGTTTAGAACGCATAACTGTGATAATTAATAGAAAAACATAGCTATCTTCTCCTATTGTACATGATTTAGTTAATAGTCATGTTTATTCTTCCGTCGACAAATCGGTGCTCGTGCTAAGCCTGCAGTGCGCGAAGAAATCCTGCCGCGATTCTATTCAGTCTGTGTGAATGTCGACTAAGTCAGTCAATTTCCTCACGAAGTTGTCCTTTATAGTGTAAAGGATAAGATCGTCAATGCTGTCTCAAACCATAATCGTCCTGTAATGTTCCCACTGCTGGGACACAAGCTTCCTCTCTGTGAGAGACAGTGCGGGTTGGTAGATGTCACATGTCTTCGAATTTTTGGTACTAAGACATGCCAGTTTCCTCACGATGTTTCCCTTCACCGTTTTTATACAGAGCAAAGCGTCTGTCTTCAATATCTTCTCGTCCGAAACACCGCAGTGTCTTAAGACTAAGGTCTTTGACCAGTGCGTGTTGCCAGAGATGACATTTGGTACTGAAACGTAGTCGCTCAAAATGAGTCTTATTAGAAAGCTAAAAACTAAAAAAAAAAACAAACGACTTAAAAAAAAAAACACGAAAAAGTGAAAATAACTTTAATTTCGGAAGGCGGTGACTTTGGGTATTTTAATTTTTTGTCACCGGCTTCCGAAATTATAGTCGGTTGTTTTTTTTTAAGTTTTCATTTTTCACTTTTTAGTGGTTCACATGTACTTACCCCTTCACAGCGTCCCGGCGTGATGTTATGTTATGAACTGGTGTAAACAATAGACAGACATGAGATTTTTGCAATTCCAGTCCATTTGCTATCATTTAATGAGTTATGTTTGCTATCATTTAGAGAGAGAGTTCCGTTGCCTATCTCCGAAGTTCTTCATCAGATCTTCACCAAATTGAAATGGGACCACTCCGAGAAAATACTCTTCCGAAAACTATCCAAATCGCTTCAAGTGTGCCTATAAAGTTTGAAGAGTTCTCTCTAAATAGAGAGAACTCTTCAAACTTTATAGAAATCTCCAGGATCCCATCATCAGATCCTGACTTGATGGTCATGGGACCACCTGGGAAGTATTTTCAAACAAAAATAAAAAAAATCCAAGTCGGTCCAGCCATCTTTGAGTACCTAATCTTGGAACATGCATAAAAAAAGGTTCCGACGAATTGAGAACCTCCTCCTTTTGGAAGTCGGTTAAAAAGTCACCCAAAGAGCAATGGAGTGGGCTATTCTTGGATTTACCCTACGTGATCAAACCAGGAATGAAGAGATCCTCAGGGGAACCCAGGCAACCGACAAAGCCCGAAAAATTGCCAAACTGAAGTGGCCGTGGGCAGGGCACAATGCTCGCAGAACAGATGGCCGCAGAAATCCGCTGGATGCGGGAAGCACAGAACTGGTCGAAGTGACGGAGGTTGGGGGAGGCCTATGTCCAGCAGTGGACGTCTTTCGGCAGAAATGATGAGGATGAAAGCACCTTTCTGGGTTCGAACCTACGGACGTACAACTTGGAAGTCGAGGCTGTTACCACTGAGTCACTTCCGCGTCTAGCAAATTGCAATAACAATAGCAAACACTTCTTGTGATTCTTCTTTGTTTTAGGCAAACAATTTGTGAAAACAATTACTTAAATTCACCGCTGTTTTAATGTTCGGTATAATATTGGAAGAACTTGAGTGAGTTTCTTGTAACAATAACGAACGAATATCGCATCGGTTTTCCTTATTTTGCAAAACCATGAATGGGTTCCGTATCACCATAGAAAATTTAACACTAGGTTTTTATTTTTGTCTTTTGGTTGGGGCTTGTGGCTAACTAGACCAGGTTAAGCTACGCTTGCCGCGGTTGGTCCGTGGATGGGTGACCATCTTTACATACCAAGCCCCTCCGTGCCTCGTAAAAGCATGATAAGCTTCGTGGGTCTTTGATAGTCGTTACGGGTCGTCAGAAGCCCGAAAGACTGAAAACCAGTCTTATCAAAGGGGTATCGTGTTACCCAGTACCTGGGTTTCTGATGCCGATAGTCGCTGTATGTAAAATACTGGTATCCAGCTGAAACCGGTTAGACCCCACATAGTTAGGAAAATGCCAATGATGAAGACATATTTTCTTGCATGGGGAATTTGTGACTTTATTTTTTGTTTTTTGTTGTTATAGCGGCATATAGATACATGCTCTGTGAGAATTTCAAGCGTCTACCTATTCATGAGAAACAGCCCGCCAACCCTGCCGTCCTTTAACTAGAAAGGCGTTAAACCCTAAAAGTTGTTTCCGAGAAAATGGTAAAAAACGCGCGAATCGTTCCAAACTGTGATACTTACGTTACTGATTGTAGGACACATCAATTTATACTAGATAATAATCATTTCCTCCGGCAGTTAAAGTATTTTAAACTATATTTAGCTAAGGAGTGTGAGTTAGACGCTTTCAAGTGGTGGAATCATCCAAAATTATGGCCTATATATAATACTTAACGGCCTACAAACTTTACATATCTTGGGAACTATTTGTATTGTAAAAATGTTTGTTAGACACAAAGATAGATAGAGAATTTTGAACTCTCTTAGATTCTATTAAAAAGTAAAAATTGCCAAGTGAGGGTTTTTTTGGGTGGGAAATCATCCAATGTCTTCTCCCGCTCTGGGTGGAGCAGGAGGGCGTGTCAGACTTTTACTGACTAAAACCCACCCGTGTTCCTTCAGTTGCCTGTGTGCCAGGGGCCGCGGTATCTCTTTCGAACAACCCGCACCCCTGGCAGGCATCGACCCTTGCGGGCCCCATCAGTTGGTGCTGACATCTATGAGGCGCGCGTGGAACACAATGCGCCGTCGACCCGGGCTTGGTCCGGACAGCGAGCTACCCATTACTCGCCGTCCGCAAGCCTGCGCGCCATTCTAGCTAAAGGACGGTAGAACAGACAAACGGACGGACGGACAGCGGAGGCTTAATAATAGGGTTTCCGTTGGTGCCCTTTGTTTACGGAACCCTGAAAAATGGTTCTTTCACCCACTTAGGTAAAAGTACCTACTTACATATTTTCCTAGCTACTTGTAAAAAAGCTTTTAAAGAAAATATACATTGTTATTATGAAAACCGATGACATAAACGTCGACTATTTTCTGTCACCATCGTCATCATTTCAGCCGAAAGACGTCCACTGTTGGACATAACCTTCCCCCAAAAGGGGGGAATTTGCCGTAATCGCCACGCTTGGCAGGCGGGTAAGCGATCGCAGTATGGTGGTAAAATGCATAGAGAACACTGCTGCCCATTCTCTAGTAAGTGCCATAGTCGCCTTCTACGACAACCACGAAAAGAAATGGGATGGTGCTATTCTTTTACGTCCGGCACCACACGGACACATACTATTTTCTGTAGGAAGAGTTAAATAAAAACCGGCGGTTTTGTCAGCGGCTTTGCCCGCGTGGAGGTCGAGAATTATCCCATGGGAACGTGCTACCAGGATAAAAAGTATCCTATGTATTAATCTAGGTTATAAATCTATCTGTATGCCAAAATTTATCAAAATCCGTTCAGCTGTTTTTACATCATTGAGTAAAAACATCCAAAATCGTTCGCATTTATAATATTACTAGCAGCGCTCCGCAGTTTCACCCGCGTAGTTCCCGTTCCCGTAGGAATACGGAGATAAAACAAAGACTCACACTCAGACTCAGTGATAATGTAGCTTTCTAACGGCAAAAGAATTTTTGAAATCGCTCCAGTAGTTTTTAAGTTTACTCGTTACATACAAAAATACAAATCTTTCCTCTTTGTAATATTAGGTAGTGTAGGTAGTGTAGATTAGTGTAGAAGTAGGATACTAGGCTAGCTTCTGGTCGCTTTTGTCCGCGTGAAATTTCTTGCTCTCCCGGCCTACCCCGTCGCTGCGCATCGCCCGCAAAAGAACGGTGGGCGAAACCGCAAGTAAAAACTTGCGGTTTCGCCCACCGTTCTTTCTGACTTTTTGACGTGATAAGGTCTTATAAATCGATGAACGCCGGCTGCACGCACGAAAAAGCATGACTCATTGTCACGTTCCGCCTGAGCCGCGCGTGCAAGCGAGAGCGCGGAAAAAGCGATAGAGAGGCACGATCGGCCTGTTTTCTTATGACGTTATCACGTTAAATTATCGTCCGTAAACCGACTTTACAGACAACCATTTTTTTGTTTGTTTTTGTTCGGCTCATTAGGTTCATAGCGTGATGTTACGTAGCCTAATAACCTTTCTCAATAATTAAGCGATCAAATGCAAAAATGTTTTTTCAAATTCGACATGTAGTTTCAGGGATTAGCGCGTTCAAATAAACAAAACGTAAAACCTCCAGTTTTATTTTAAGTACTAGTTTTTGCCCGCGGCTTCGCTCGCGTTGGTGTCGGTTATCGCGTAAAAACGTAGCCTATATTCTTCTCCATATCCCAGGCTATATCTCTGCCAAATTTCATGACGATCGGTTCAGCGGTTTAGCCGTCGATGTGTAACAGACAGACAGAGTTACTTTCGCATTTATAATATTAAGTAGGGATTTCATCTTCTGCCTTTTAGAATATGGGTTTCCTATTAATATTGACGTGTTAAACCAATGACTTATTATACCTATTTGTAATTGTATACATAGGTACAGACTTATACAATTACTAATTGGGTTTTGTAGAACCCAAGGAAAATAAAGCAAAAACATTTAGTAAGAAGTAATTAATGAGACGTTCCGAGGATCCGCCGCTTGTTAGCGATTTCAGACCCTTAAGGTCATATTACCTCACGATGTTTACATTTATAGAGTATTTTTTTATTCTGGGTGGGAAATCATCAAATAACTTCTCCCGCTCTGGGTGGAGCGGGAGGGCGTGTCAGACTTTTACTGACTAAAACCCACCCGTGTTCCCTCAGTTGCCTGTGTGCCAGGGGCGGCGGTATCTCTTTCGAACAACCCGCACCCCCGGCAGGCATCGGCCCTTGCGGGCCCCATCTGTTGCTGCTGACATCTCTTTGAGGCGTGCGTGGAACACAACGCGCCGTCGACCCGGGTTGGTCCTTACCGGACAGCGAGCTACCCATTACTCGCCGTCCGCAAGCCCGCGCCTACGGTAGCCGGGAATCAGCCTGGGATTCCCGACGCCCAGGGCGTCTCCTGCGAAGGCCACGGCTGTGAGGGCGCATGTACTGCATCTCCCTCACGTGCGCCGCCTCCCTCTTTGCGAGCATAACTGCTTCGCTGAAGGAGGCGACTGCCAGCCATGCCTTCTCGCTCCGTACCATGGCCTGGACCAGGGTCGGACGCGAGAGATCGCCGCCGCCGATCACCTCCACGAGGACACGGCGTTGCTCCGCCCAAGCTGGGCAGACCTCCACCGTATGCTCCACCGTGTCCTCTGGGCGATCTTCGCAATGGAAACACCCGGGCGTTTCCTCCCGCCCTATCCGAAACAGGCACCTCCCGAAACAGCCATGTCCGGTGAGGACCTGTGTCAGGCGGAAGGTGAGGACGCCATGCCGCCTCTCAAGCCACTCCTCAAAGAGGGGACTTACCGCCGCAATCGCGGCGTGCCCAAAGGACAACATCTTCAATTCTATCTCATAGCATGTTCAGCCTAGAATGTTCCCAATGCTGGGACACAGGCTTCCTCTCTGAGGGCCGTAATCCACCACGCGGGCCCAGTGCAGGTTGCTAGATGTCACATGCCTTCGAAGTTTTGGTTCTAAGACATGCCGGTTTCCTCACGATGTTTTCCTTCACCGTTTTGAGAGCAGTGGTTTTGAAATAATTTACACAAAGCAAAGTGCCTTTCAAGGTGGAACCTACGACCCTCCAACTCTTAAGTCGTGGCTAATACCGCTGAGGTCACCACTGCGATAACATATTCAACCCTTCAGTACAAATCTTCAAAACTATTCTAATTCGAAGATTGAGACGACATATGTAATAGAAAAATTAAGGTATATTGATTTTTAAACCATATTTGTTTTTTCGTTGTTTTGAATTTACCGCCAAAACGCTCTTTACGGTGACTTTTTATCACGTGACCACACGTGACGTCAAATTTGTGTAAACTAAAGTATTAATTTAATCAGTATCATAGTAAATCTAAGATGGTCGCCGCTACAAAATGGCGGATTACATATTTTTTCATAACCCCCTCCGGTTGTGAAAATAAGGGTATCAAATGAAAGGATTTTTTTTTGTCTGATCAATGCGGAAAGTGGTGTGATGACTGGTACCTAGGACCTACCGAATTATTTTTTAGCTTTTAGTACATTATCTACATCATTATTTTCATTAAAACCGTTTAACTTAAAAAAATATTTTTACTTATTTACGCTATGTATAATATGACGAAGGAGAACCGTCTCCATTATTATTAGCACTCATCGTTGATCCTCCGGCGGTGGGCAGTGTTGGATGAAGAAAACAGATACATATGCTCAATCGAATTATAATTCCAATCCAACAGTTACAACACAGTACATAGGTAGGCACATATAGCTAGTGAAACGTATAGCAGAACGCGCGATGGTACGGTGACGTCCGCACGCGCCAACCGCCAGCAGAGAAGTGACTCGATCGACGGCGCGCATCCCACCAACTCCACCGAGCGCTGTCAGATGGCGCTGGGGTACCGGATTCGACATATAAATAACGTATTTTTTCTTTTTGTTTCCAGGTCGTCCGAGGGGTGCACATAGAGCCTGCCCATATGGTCAAGAAAAGAAGTATTGACCAGCCATTAAGAATTAGCATAGTCTATGACCATTCCGTCTATAGGTAAGTTGAGAGACCAATTCCTTTTGTGAAAAAAATTTTTGGAACTGCATTTTTGCCATCCCTATATGGAGAACATGCTTCAGCCGGCGACTTTGTCGATATTTCTTGTTTTAATCCCTACACACGTGTTGCGCATGGTTTTTTAAAATGACGGCTGTCCGGCACACTACTACTACTGGCCGGGCAAGAGCATTTAGATAATGCGTTTCCAAACTCATGGAGAGGCGGCCCTATTCCTTGGCCCGCACGGTCCCCAGACCTGACGCCTCTGGATTTCTACGTTTGGCGACGTGCAAAAGAATTGGTTTACCAGACAGAGGTGCCCACTAGGGAAGTTCTTTTTGAACGTATAACCGGCGCGTTTGAAATAATGAGATAAGAAATACGACTACGTACAACGACCGTTGAAATAAGAAACAGATGTCGAGCGGGCATACGAAATGTTTCGAATAAGATTTGTAACTTTATAACCGTAATAAGTCTTTTCTTAACCCCGACTCTTCTAACTAGTATTTCGACTACATAATGAATGATTTCCATGACATGAAGCATACCATCAGAAAGGGTATAAGCTAAAAAACTTTTAACAATAAAACTAAGTTCAAAATGGCTGTTAGTTTTTTTTTTAATACTGAATTTAGAAGTTGTAATTTTTCACACATTTAAAAACAAAATTGACTTTGGAAGCACATAAGTATTTTTTTTACAGATCAATTGCATCAAATAATGGTTTATTAGATTAGATTTTATTTAGAATAAGAATACATTGCAGAATACAATAAAAGTTATTTCGTGCAATTACAACCATAAACAATAAAGTAATGAAGATTTAAAGGCGAGATTTTGGTTAATTTTGGGAAAAAAACCAAAAAAAAAAAACATATCTCAATAACCGTGACACTTAGGACATGGGGTCTTTGGGTGAAACCTCTCAAATGACCCTCCCAATCCCCCAAAAAATTGTGTCAGTCCATGCGCCAAATAGCCTGTATTTTCGTGGAACCTAGTTTTCTGAGATTCGTGTTCGCAAACAACACTTAAATCTACAAAGGACAGCGTGATCTATCTACTATGTTTTCTTAGTAGATTGGTGGCCGTCATATAGCGTCCGCAAGATACGGTAATAGTCACTGAAACAATATTTAAGAAAGTAAGTCGACATTCACACGGACATGATAAAATCGCGGCGGGATGTTTTCGCGTACTGGATTTTGAACTCTCTGACCGAGCATTGTGACTATTGTGAGTCCAAAAGAGTGAAGCGCGAGTGAGCGTCAGCGTGTCTAAAAATGTGTGTCCAATTTACTACTCTTGCTGCTAAGCAGTCCGTTGCAGGGGGCCTACTCCCTAAGCGAAATCCGTAGTATCGGCCATCGTTACGGGGGCTTCGTACTCCGTCTCACTTACGGACATATCGTAAGTTAGACAGAGAGCGAAGCGCTCGTAACGACGGCCGATACTACGGATTTCGCTTAGGGAGTAGGCCCCCAGATCCAGTGTTGGAAAAAATCCCGTCGCGATTTTATTACGTGTCCATGGAAACGTGGGCTTAGTGGTAACTCAACACAAACCTAATAAATTAAATTTTCCATTGAAATCCGAAGCCCACAGCAATATTTTATCCATTTTTTCCAAGTCTAGACAGAGCTGATTTATATTCAATTGAACAAGGCTTAATAATTTAATTTGAATTCTTTGGCATACGTTTTCAGAATACTTATTTAAATGTCACGGTTCTAATATGTAAAACGAACCGTCTACCTTACCAGTATATAATATCTTCTGCGAAGCAGTAATGCTCGCGTAGAGGGAGGCGGCGCACGTGAGGGAGAGGCAGTATATGCGCCCTCACGGCCTTAATCGCCGCAGGAGACGCCCTGGGCGTCTGGAATCCCAGGCTGATTCCCGGCCACCGTAGGCGCGGGCTTGCGGACGGCGAGTAATGGGTAGCTCGCTGTCCGGTAAGGACCAAGCCCGGGTCGACGGCGCGTTGTGTTCCACGCGCGCCTCAAAGAGATGTCAGCACCAACTGATGGGGCCCGCAAGGGCCGCCGCTGCTCCACCAAGAGCGGGAGAAGTTATTTGATGATTTCCCACCCAAAAAAAAAACAGTATATACTTTGTTACAAATATACATAAACTGACGCCTTCCCCCACCCACATCTGCTTTGTAATACCTTCGTCTTAACATGAAGAGATCCGTAAGTGAACGAAGGTAACCGACATAGCCCGAAGGATTGCCAAATTTAAGTGGCAGTGAGTAGGGCACGTTGGGAATCAAAGCGTTGTTATATTATGTTATACAGCGTACTCATATTGTTAAAGAATCATAGAAAATCAGGCCAAGGCAATATTTTATTATCTTGTATTCCTACATTGAAGGGTCCCGAAGGAGAACGAAGATAGCCGACATAGTCCGAAGAATTGTCAAACGTATGTGGCAGTGGGCACATAGGCAAACATTGGTCGCAGAACAGATGGCCGATGGGGCCGAAAGGTTCTGGAGTGGCGATCGCGTACCGGAAGACGTAGAGTTGGAAGGCCTCCCAGAACTGATGATCTTGTGAAGGCCGCAGGAATCCGCTGGATGTGGGAAGCACAAAACCTGGAGAAGTGGCGGTGCTTGAGAGGGCCTATGTCCAGTGGACGTCTTTAGGCGTTGATGATGATGAGTCGTCTTTCATTTTCATGATTAACGATGTGAAAATAAAGTAGTAAAAATCTTTTTTCAAAAAAATAATAATAGTCTGTGACTTTGGATATGTATTTTAATTTTTTGTCACCGCCTTCTGAAATTCAAGTTATTTTTCACTTTTTAGTGTTTTTTTGGAAGTCGGTTGTTTTTTTTTTTTTTAAAAGATTTTTATTTTTCACTTTTTAGTGGTTCACATGTGCTTACCCATTCACAGCGTACCGGCGTGATGTTATGTTATTAACTGGTGTAAACAATTGACAGACATGAGATTTTAGCAATCCCTGTCCATTTGCTATCATGTATTGAGGAGTTCCGTTGCCTATCTCCGAAGTTCTTCATCAGATCTTCACCAAATTGAAATGGAACCACTCCGAGAAAGTACTCTTCCAAAAACTATACAAATTGCTTCAAGTGTGCCTATAAAATTTGAAGAGTTCTCTCTATTTCTCCAGGATCCCATCATCAGATCCTGACTTGATGATCATGGGACCACCTGGGAAGTATACCCTTTCAAACAAAATTTTTTTTTATCCTAATCGGTCCAGCCTTCTTCGAGTAATCGGGGAACATGACGAATTGAGAACCTCCTCCTTTTGGAAGTGGGTTAAAAATAGTGAGTTGACTAATGCGGCTTGATATATCAGAAGCATCTGATTTTTTTCTAGGAGCTAGATACTAGAAAAACCTGCCTCGTAGGTGTGTAGTGTTCGTTAGTGCTACTGTTTTTTATTCGGTCCTTTGTGAGGGTCGCGTTGTAGATGGTCACGGGCAACAGACTGTAGACAGTCAAGATTTACCAACTGTAAACCCGCGATTAACCAAAAAACTTCTTAGCCTGAGTAGAAATAACCTTAGAATAATTATAGGAACAATTACGGGCCACAACCACCTTAACAAACATCTTTATAACATAGGCGTCACAGACAGCCCGCTTTGCAGGGGCTGCCTGGACGCCGAGGAATCGGCCACCCACGTCATCCTGGACTGCGAGGCCGTGGCTACTCAACGCGAAGAAATCCTCGAAACAGTGAGGTCGCTCCGCGAAGCCTGCGAAGCTCCCAGGAAGCTTCTGAGCTTCTGGGCGGAGCTAGGCTGGCTCTGTTAGCCAGAATTCCCACGCACACAGGACCGAATGGGAGTCTAAGTGCGGAAAAGGGAGTCCTATCATCATCATCATCGGTCCTTTGTTTGTTTGTTTATTTTTCCAAAAAACAGTGCGTTACATTTCCTTATGAGCTACATTATAATAACTAAGTTTACACAAAGAAAAAGAATAAGATGTAAAGGAAGCGTTTTCCTTTTGAACTCCACACTAGGTCGAGCCTGTGTCGTGGAGTCCATGGGTGGCATTACCGTTTAATGAAATGCGTATTACATGAAATTGATGGCTTGTTTAATTCGAGAAGCACATGAAAAAGTGTTAATATTTTAATAAAATTAAAACATTTAAACATTGTCTTTGGCCAAAGAATTAGCATTGCCATTCAACGTGGCAATGCTGCCAGTCTTCTGGGCACGTTTCCTGATGACAGCGGTGCGGACGAATACTTCGACGCCTAAGTGTCCTTTTTTTTTATTTGTACACACCTTTAGTTTTTATGTAGGTTATTTAAATGATATAAAGTGAATCTCTAAAATAAATGATAATAGAAGAAAACATTGTCTAAAATTAGAACAGAGAAATAAAAAAATAAAATAGTTTATGAGAATATTTTGATAGCAATGTGCACTATGTGTAAGTGTTGTGTAAGAGAGAGAGTATGTGTGAGTGTGTTCTATTGGCAATCACTTGTATTCTCAGTGTGGCGGGAGGTACATCGCTGCATGCGAAAAATGCATCACACTGACGTCATGCATAACCCTACATCGCGCAAGCAGAGTTCACAACGCAACTAGCATACACGCAACGACATCAATCGTCGGGCAGTAGCCCACCAGACACAACACCCGTCTGGTCGGAGGATCCTCCCTTTTCTATAAAGGATGAGTGAACTTTTCACCATGTGCCTCATACCTTTAAAGCACTTTTTCCTGCGCCTCCACTAAAGTCCTCAGGCCTCATTGGATTAGTGGTCGCAAGGGCTGTTTTTGAGCATAAGGTCCTGGTTTCACATCTCAGGTCGGGCAAAGTGTCATTGTGTTTTTAACCGACTTCAAAAAGCAGGAGGTTGGTTATCAATTGGACATGTTTAAATTTGTTTATGTACGTTCGGGCATAACTCCATCATACATAAACGGATTTGCAAAATTCTTTTTTTTTTTTTAAAGGGGTTTATTCCGAAATAGTCCCATTTAAATTTCATATAGATCTGATGATGCGTTTCGGAGACGGACAACGGAACTCTTCAAAAAATGTCAGCAAATCAACCGCGATTACTGCTATCGCATAAATATGCATTGTTTTAACCCCAAGGATGATGAAATTTCGAATTGGTGTGGTGTCGAACTTTTCCAAAAAAAAAACCGACTTCCAGAAAAACACTACAAAGTGAAAAATAACTCTAATTTCGGAAGGCGGTGACGTTGGATATGTATTTAATTTTTTTGTCACCGCCTTCCGAAATTAAAGTTATTTTTAAAAATTTCTTAGTATAAGCCCGGAATCAGAATTTGTGCTCGCCTCCTCTAACATGGAACTTAAACATAACTGAAATATGGGTGTACTATAGACAGAGGATTCGATCCCGGGATCCTGAACACATTTTCTGTGACTGGTGAAGCCACGCTGGGATCGCTGCATTGATTTATTTAATTCATTCATTCATTAAATATGTCAAATCTCGAATTATTACAATGTGGGTGTTCATGAATATTCAAGCCACCAGTTGGCACGGCACCACTTTGACAAGATGTCTTCCAGTTCGACAATGAACGAAATTAAATTTGATGTCATTCGTTTAATTCTTTCGTTCACCATTCAGTCCATAGGTGCTTTGATACTTTTGACAGGTGCCCGGACCTGACGTCTCAGTGCTGCCACCTAGTGGACGTCATTTCAGAACACCCTCATTCATTAATGACCATTCCTCCAACTTCCATCGAGTCTGAACGCTTTTTTTTTCAGTCTCTGCATGTATAAGCATGCTTGGAGATGAAACGTTGGATGCATTGTTATTTCTTCGATTTTATTTTCGCAGTTTAAATAAGTAATTCATAAAATGTGATTTTAACATGGTTTACTGACTTTTTGTTATCACTTTTCGTTACCAATACAATCCCGGGTCTATCCCGGGATCCCGGGACTAACCCTGGTTCTCGGTAATATCCCGGGATCCCGGGATTAACTGTAGAAAATCCCGAAATCCCAGGATAAGAAATAAGGGCTGGGTTCGAATCCTCTAACTATAGATACACCTCTGTCTAGCCCGTTCGGGATTGCAGGCGTAATGTTATGTATGTTCTAATGGACCTGTCAAAAACCTCTCAACAACAAGCTACATTGTTATTCCCAGACAGAATTAGGTTACCATGTCACTGTCAATCTAGGTAACTACACGTCAGATTTAACCTTAATTTCAGCCTAGTCTAGTCATTTTGCGGAGGTAGAAGACGTCTAAATAGACTAGAAATCTAGATTTTAGTAAGACATTGTCGGTCTGACGTTATAACACAACTTTATGTCTGTCTGAATAGATAGGCAAAGGTATTCAGGATGGAATGTTGCCGGTTTTCGGCATTTGTAATATTAAAAAATTGGGGTTTGTTCTTTCAATGTTGCCAGTTGAAATAAAACAAGGCAGGGACATCGACGCGCTTATTGTAACCATAAATTCAGCATCCCTTAGCGTAGAAATTTTTCTTCGATTATAAGAAAAACAGTTGTTTTGTTTCAATACCTACGTAACCAAATGTATGCAACCGCTTTTTTGTTTAGTTACCGGCGAAAACTTTGAACGCTTTTTACATTTATGTAAGTAATATAAAAAAAAAACTATCTCTATAGATTTTTTTTAAAATAAAAACTAAACAAAAAAGCGGTTTCATACATTTGGTTACGTAGGTATTGAAACAAAACAACTAAATATATATCTTTATATATCTAAACTAATAATAAAGCTGCGGAGTTAGTTTGCTTGTTTGTTTGTACACTTTTCTATGAGACCTGTTGATTTTGTTTTTAATAAACGAAGAAAAATTTCTACGCTAAAGGGTCTAAAGAGATGTCAAGTTGACAGTTGTCAGGTTGACATCTCTTGAGATTCTACCAAGAATAGACAGTTCTTTCTACATAACTTGACATCTCTTTAGACCTTTTAGCGTAGACATTTTTCTTCGTTTATTAAAAACAAAATCAACAGGTGTCATAGAAAAGTGTACACAAACAAACAAGCAAACTAACTCCGCAGCTTTATTATTAGTTTAGATATATAAAGATATATATTTAGTTGTTTATCTTAGTAGTAGTTAAATCAACGTTGTTTAACAGTTATATCAACGTTGTAGTTGAAGTTAAACTAAGTTCTGTTTCTGGGAAGTTAGAAATCTGACGGTAACTGGTACGGTTTTATAACTGACGATACGAAGGCGATACGATTTCAGACGCGATTTGTTGAAATCACTACATAGTATAAAACAAAGTCGCTTTCTCTGTCCCTATATCCCTATGTATGCTTAAATCTTTAAAACTACGCAACGGATTTTGATGCGGGTTTTTTTAATAGATAGAGTGATTCAAGAGGAAGGTTTATATGTATAATACATCGACCTCCACGCGGGCGAAGCCGCTGGCAAAAGCTAGTTAAACAATATAAAATGTCCAACACGCGGGCCCAGTGCGAGTTGGTAGATGTCACATATCTTCGAATGTTTGGTTCTAAGACATTTTTCGAATGTTTGGTTCTAAGACGTTTCCTCACGATGTTTTCCTTCACCGTTTTGAGAGCAGTGGTAATTAAATAATTTACACAAAGTAAAGCATCTGTTTGGGTTCCGACTCACGACTTACGACTCGTAAATCGCGGCTGTTACAACTGGACCAATACCCGTAAAAACCCTAAGGGTTGTTAAAAAAGGGATTCAGTACGATTCAGTCTCTCCCTTGTTGCCAGCGATGCCCTAAGCCGAAGTCCGTACCCCACAGGGGTTGCCCTTAGCGAGCAGTCACTATAGTTTTAGGTTTCTCAGCCCTGGCTGGTTGCCTTAATTTATTAAGGTTACCACAGGCAAGACCGGTGAAGCAGCCGACAGCCTCTTAGATTGACCTGCGAGATGACATTCACAAAAAATAAATCAAAAGGGGATGAAAGTTTTTATGGAAGCTTGTCATTTTTCCAAAGATGGTGATCGTTAGTTGTAAAAGCTCACATAATTTTCCAAGTCGTATCAATATCAATCAATATCAATATCAATCAATACATATAATAAAAATGTAACGGATCGCTGTCTGTACATGGAAGAAATATGACAAAAAATATTATTGGGACCTTGATCTACGCAAATAGCACCCAAAACAATGATTGTTAGAATGTTTGTCTGTTTATCTGTTTGTCTGTGGGTTTGTGCACGCTAATCTCAGAAACGGCTTATCCGATTTAAATGTGGTTCTCACTAATACACCGCGACATTTTAGTCGTCTTACAAAGGTGGTCCACTCAATGTATCCGTCATAAAATACCTCTAGGCGCTATTTAAACATTATTACCTACCATTAATTAAGATAATAGGTACAAAGAAAAATAAATAATGCTTTAGAATTGTGAAACACTCCCTCTGTTAATAATGTTAACGTATCAAACGGTAGAAGATATCTACCTACCTACCATTACATTCTGTTATTCATTCCACATTTATAACAGGGTGTATCAAACTACGTCATGCGTCTTAGTGAATGATATTTGAATTTTTTTAATTTGATTTTTTTTAATTACGCAAATGTTCAAAAATATCTTTTTCTTTTAAGGCTTCTTCAAACAGCCGCGACGCGACAGCGCGACGCGACACTTGTAGAACAATTTCCATGAGGTTTTCATAGAAATTGTTCTACGAGTGTCGCGACGCGACCGTCGCGTCGCGGTAGTCTGCACAAGCCTTTATAAATGATTTGTAGTCATTGGATACATGAAGTGGGCTGCCGTTGTAAGACGACTAAAATGTCACGGTGTATATTGTGGTACACTTCACTTTACATTTAGTGTTTGTTTCATGTCAGTCGGTTCATAAATAAAAAAAATATGCCAATTTAGATAATCACGTCGAACATTTGTTATTAAACTACCTATATCTATCTATTCTTTCTCTGTTCAGTAACATTGACTGAAACTTTACTAAACTTCATAATAATGGTCTATACAACGTGAAATTTTAATGGTTGTTTTCCCGCAGCGAAATGGTTTTGTCTTGGTAATACAATCGTTTTATAAACAAATAAAATATTAGAAACAAAAAATGGCAGATTAACCATTGTGAAAAATCACCACGTGCAGAGTTTAATTTGCTTTGAACATTTATGCATCGCTGTTCCCTTTGTCGGCGGTGCGTGCGATTCGAATAGTACCTACAAGTTACCTCTAGTGTTACTATTGAGTACTTATATCGAGTTGATGAATATTTTATTTAAAACAAAAGTCTTTATTTTTTTATTATTACTCTATGCTTCGAAAGTACTCCTTATGGCAAGTTGTTCTGCCGCGGGAAAACAACCATTAAAATTTCACGGTGTATAAAACAATATTATAAATGTGAATGTTTGGGGATGTTAGTTACTCAATCACGCGAAAAAGGCTGAACGGATTTGAATGAAATTTGGCACACAGACAGTTTATAACCTGGGTTAACACATAGGATACTTCTTATCCCGGTAGGACGTTCCCGTGTGCTAATTTCCGACCTCCATGCGAGCGAAGCCGCTGGCAAAAGCTCTAGTCAGTTCTAAAAGTCTTGTTTCTCAGAATCGCTTACGATCTTCAAGACATCGTAGTTATTAGCTCAGTGTTTATCTTCTTCAGACTACAGTTAACGGAGGTCAGAAGTTAAATCCGATCGAGTTTGTCCCTTGCTGCCTTCTACCAGCGATGCCCTTTTATTTTTTTATTTTTTTGATTACGGGGGAAATCCTCATGAATGTCCTCCGCCCCGGGGAGGGCGAAGGGGTCTGTCAGACTCTTACTGACTAAAATCACGGGGATCACGGGAACTAGTGTGACTTCCGCGATCCCTGGCTAGTACGGGCCCGCCTCTGCGGGCCACGCCCGCGCGACAGGGTGGAGTGAGGTGTTAAACTCCCCCCTTACGTCATAGAGAGGCGCGCGTGGAACACTACGCGCTGCCATCTCGGGTTCTAAGAAGTAGGGGGTGACAGATTTACCAGCGATGCCCTAAACCAAGGTCCATACCCCACAGGGGGTGCCTTAAGGAGCAGTCGCTCTGGTTTTAGTTTGTTAAGCCCTGGCTGGTAATGTTAATTTATTAACATTATCACAGGCAAGTCCGGTTAAGTAGACGACAACCTCATAGGCTGAACTGCGAGATGCAGAGGCGTAATTGTGGTGGGGCAGGCAGGGCACGAGCCCTGGGCGCCTATCGAAGGGGGGGCCCAAAAAGTCGCCAAATATCAATTTAAAAAGGAAAACATCAATAAACCATTTCATACTGTTACCTATATCGAAGAGCTACTTGAATATATGGTGCAGTACCGATGAAAGCATATTTCCAAATCTGCATATTTCTATTCAAATTCTCTTAAATTTGCAGCATTTCAAGCAATTTTTGGCAAGTTAAAATTAATACCTTCGTTATTGAAGGCTATAAATTGATCAAGAAAGGTTATGAGACCTAGCATTGCTCAGTGTAGACCGAGAAGATAATTTACAAAGGGGCGCAAATATGTGCCGTGCCGTAGGCGCCATTTTCTATTGGTACGCCCCTGGCGAGATGTCATTACCAAAACAGCATTTTTTTTTTTTTTTAACAAAAATATTAAAACAAAGTAACAGAGCTTTTTTCACTTTTATTATGGACGCCAAAACAGCAATCTTTCTTTCGTGACACTGAATGGTTCAAAAAGTAATAAATAATATTTAGCTAAAAA
This sequence comes from Polymixis lichenea, assembly GCA_949091785.1. NCBI lineage: Eukaryota > Metazoa > Arthropoda > Insecta > Lepidoptera > Noctuidae > Polymixis > Polymixis lichenea. The sequence goes on from OX420960.1 coordinate 5,078,602, forward strand.
CGTCCGTTACGCTTTTAGTTAATTATTAATTTTACGCTTAGTTCTTACATAGTAAATTGATTCATAGTTAATTACTTTTTAAATGGGACTTCAGCAAGCACTGAACAAAATTGTAAACTTTATTCTGCCTGAATACGGGGCTTTTGGCTACTTTGTGCCTATATGTGCATTTTATGTATCTTTATTTTTGTAATGAGCGTTTCGTTTGTGCAAATTCAGAATAAACAATTTTTCTTTCTTTTTCTTTTTCTTTCTAGAAAAGTAGCAGCTCGTAGCACTAGTTTAGTATGAAAACCTTAAATATGAAAAGAAATGGAAAATTAATGATCACCAAATGCATTTTTTTCTTGACATCCATACATACAAATCAATAAAATTGAATTGATAAGTCGTATTTATTATACGGTATATAATATAACAAAAAAAAAACATGTACTTTTATTTTTTTCTATTTGTATGCCGTTTGTTCCGGCTAATCTCCGAAATTGCTGGACTGATTTTGACGGGACTTTCACTGGCAGATAGCTGATGTTTTACGGAGTAACAAATGCTTTTTGTCCCGGTAGCACATTCCCGTGGAATGATTTCCGAGATTCACGCGGACGAAGCCGCGGGCAAAAGCTAATATTCTGACACATATAAACGCCATGACACATTCTTCCCGCGCATTTTTAACCGACGAATACACGAAGGAGGTTCTCAAGTCGACGCGTATATTTGTTTTTTATGTAGAGTAGTCCGATTTTAATAATTATTTTGTTACCCCGAAGTTGGTCCCATATAAATTTGGAAAACAGGGGATGATTGATTGTTCACTCACAGATTTTAATGCCGAGTTTGTATTACAAAAAAGTAATCAAAAATTAAGCATGTAGTAATTAGTAGATTATAGCCACAGACAATTATAAAATAAAAGCTTTTTAAGAAAAAAATTAAACCGCCGAAAAAAACTGAAAAGCAAAAAGCATTAAACCTTTTTTGTTTTACTTTAATTACTAAGCTCGGAAGGCGGTGGCATAAAATTTAAAAACATAACCAAAGTCACCGACTTCCGAACTTAGTTATTTTAGTTTAGTAAGGTTTAATATTTTTTGCTTTTAACTTTTTTCGGCGGTTTAATTTGTTTGTTAAAAAGTTTATAACATCATCATTGGCAGCTTTGTTTCACTCAAAGCTGAATATTGGCCTCCTCCCTTTTGTGCCATGCTTCCCTGGTCTGTGTGTCTCATTCATTTTTGATATATCTTTTTAAATTGCTTTTTTTTTTTGTTTTCCAGGTTAGAACCAGAGAAGTTTGACATGATAAATGTGAGTATTTAATGATAGAATCTCATCCCCGCTTTTGAGGTCTCTTGTTCATATTTATTTATTAAATAAATAAATAAACTAAATAAATATAAATTAGTCAATAATTTCAATCAATCAAAAGTTTTGCTCGGTTTTGTTTTTTGGTTTGACGTTTTCTATAAATGAAATCTACCTAAATCGATTTATCGCCCCCGAAACCCCCTGCATACTAAATTTAATGAAAATCGTTGGAGCCGTTTCCGAGATTCAGATTATATAATATACATATACAAGAACTGCTCGTTTAAAGATATTAGATTTTAATTAAAATGTACATTTTGTTGTACAATTGTAGGTACTTATGAATCTTGGTATCTGATTTTTTAAATAATAATTAAGTAAATGAAATTTTTACCCGTATTTGTAGACATAGAAATACAAGATAAAAATCACATTTTATGTTATTAGTTCTGAAGAAGTACTTCAACATAAAAATGAATATCAAAATGTTTATTTACGTAAAATATCGTGTGAACTAAAATAAATGACCTACCATATAATAAAAGGTTACAATAAATACCTACTTTAGCCACACAAAAGAAATAAATCTATGTATTACTTACATCTTTTCCTTTGATTAATTTTTGTAACAAAAGATATGGTTTTCTTTCAGAACACAATACTGCCCGAAGCTGTGAAGTTTTGGGAGCAAGCCTTAAAAGTTAGAAAAACCGGTGGACCCATCAAGTTAAATAGGTAAGTAATTAAAAAATATAGTAATTAAAAAAAAAATATATAAAAATATTAAGGGGTGTGTGTTTTTCCTTCCTCAAAAGACCATTTCAGACACCAATCAATATAATCTCCACATGTTCTGACCAAGAATATGTCTGGACTTTAAAAGAGACTGAGACCTCTGAGTTTGCTTCGGCCTTTCTTCTCAGAGTAGTCAGATAGGAAACGCCGACCTCATCTAGTTTTTAAAATATGATTGACGTGTAAAAGTGTTGTACAAACCTACTTACAGAAATAATAATCAATTATCATTTATTTCTGAAACGTGGTCGCTCACAATATGCCTCTTATGAAGGCTAAAATACACCCAAATTGCAATGGAGAGGGCTATGCTTGGAGTTTCCCTACGTGATCGAATCAGGAATCAAGAGATCCGCAGGAGAACCAAGGTAACCGACATAGCCCGAAGAATTGCCAAACTTAAGTGGCAGTGGGCGGGGCACAGAACAGATCGCCGATGTGGCCGAAAGGTTCTGGTGTGGCGACCGCGTACCGGAAGACGTAGATTAACAAACATCTTAACATACAAAGTTTCACATTTATAATATTAGTACGATAGATAGCTAGGCATAGGTTGATCGATCAGGGTAAGCTACGCCTGCCGCGGTTGACCCGTGGATGGGTGACCATTTTTTTACCTTCTTCCTATATGTCCTTCTAGGATGTCCCCTTTGGTGTTTCCATTAACATATGCCTTGTAAATATCTCTTATTAGTTGCTTTTCATTTAACCTCTCAACATGAGCAAACCACAGTTTTCAATGTTATTGGCGTGTGCTAGCTGACATATGCCAAAAAAAAAATTACAAAATCAAAAAACCCGACTGCCTAAAAAGTGAACTTTATTGAAAAAAAAAAAAATGGAAACAAGAAACTCAAGAAGCAAGAAGCAATCTCTTGTTGTCGAAGGCAATAAAGATATTTATTGTTATACTAGCTGTGCCCGCGACTTCGTCCGCGCGGAATAGTTATTTATATACCTATTAATAAAAATAAATAACATTTCTAAAATAAAACTAGCCTAAGTTATTCCTTATTACATCAGCTACCTGCCAGTGAAAGTCCCGTCAAAAACGGTCCAGCCATTTCAGAGATTAGCGGGAACAAACAGACAGACAGACAAAAATTGTAAAAAATGTTATTATGGTATATGTACCATGTATATATTCATAAGCATGTAGCAAAAAGCGGTTATTTTAATATTACAAACAGACACTCCAATTTTATTTATATGTATAGATGTATAGATTTAACAAGATGCCTCCGACTAGTCCGGCCTCCGTCCTCGTCACTATGTCCTAATGACTAGGAAGTGATGAAGGGCGGGCGTTTTGGGGGACTGTCTTATGTAATTTTGACGTCCAAAAAGGGCTGACTCTCAGCCTAGTTAGAATAAATAGCTGTTGATTTGAATTTTTAAGCATACTCGTTTAAATTTTTTTCACCACATCTATCCAGATGTATGTTAATAAAACAAATCAAATACCTCTAAAATACATATATTTTATAATTCATTTATTATGTACATAAACATCACAAACATGATAAAATATAATAAAAATATACAAATTATTCTTAAATTATATGTATAAGTCGAGATTAAGTCTGATATATATTGTGACATAATATTATTTGCTATTTGTTTTAATTATTTGAGTCGAGACTTCAATTTTATATAGGAATAGACAATTAAGTTATTATACAATAATACAGGGTCAAATTAAATTAGCTGGGAATGTTATACCCACGTGTTTGGGTACTTATCGATATCGAAAACTAAAGAAACAATTTTTTTTGCCTAACTAAGGGCGAAGGTCGTGCCCATACTCGGTTCTGTGGACTGTGTTAGCTGTTTTGGTAACTTTTCGTGAATTTGGAATTACCAAAAACCATAACATAACAGGCGTTTGATTGCCTTAAGGGGAATCTAGTCGCGGGCTCGAACTCACTGGTGGGCCTGGCTAAAAATCACGCTGTGTCACCAGGCTTCGTGCCCGACAGAGGTAGTATCAGTGATGAGCGGTTAGACGTTAGTCTACCCGCACAACGTTATTAAGTGAAAAACAGGCGCATAAAAAAATTAAGAAAAGTCCATCGGAAGATCGGGTTTTATGAAAAAACCACTGCATAAATCAATGACCAATAAAGTTTATTGAACTTTTTGGTAATTGAGCTTTGTCGGTACCGACCTGGTTTTTGAAATTTTCCACTTCTTTTATTACTTAAACACGCCCAAAATTAGGTTAAACTAGCAAGAAAAACGAATCTTTGTTGGCTCCTAACTTTATGGTTTTTTAATTTTAGTATTCTATTTCCGTACAGACAATATTAATATCTCATTATAAAACCATACCATGTTTAATTTTTGATGTATATTGTTGAGCAGTGCAATAATACACTCCCGAAGTTTGTATGGAAAAAATGTGGACTAGATTCACCTTAAGGGCGAAGGTCGTGGCCCGTAATCGGTCAGTGAACTGCGTCAGCTGTTTTTGTAACTTTTCGTGAATCTCGAAATACCAAAAACCGTAACATAATAGTCGTTTGGTTGCCTTAATGTAAATGTCACAGTGTCATTTAAAGTTGGAATGATGAAAAAATTATTGTCTGTTTGTTTTTTTAAGTTCCATTAGTTTTCGATGCCGATAACCAATACTTGGGTTTCTGCCAGGGGTGGGGGTTGTTCGAAAGAGATACCGTGGCTACTGGCACACAGGCAACTGAAGGAAGACGGGTGGGTTTTAGTCAGTAAAAATCTGACACGCCCTCCCGCTCCACCCAGAGCGGGAGAAGTTATTTAATGATTTCCCACCCTCAAAAAAATAATAATACGTGGGTAAAGTATTACTTGCTAATTTAATTTGACCCTGCATACAAACTGTGCATATATTACATATTTAATTTTGAGAGGAGCTCGTTACTAACTAAGAACAGCTGCACGAGTCGATCGTAGGTTAAACTACGCTTGCCGAGGTCGGTCTAGGGATGGGTGATCGTCCTCAGGGTTGTGAAGGCTAGATAGGCAGTCACTCTATGTAAAATGCTGGTTTGACTGGAAGCCGACCTCAACAAAGTTGTTAATGACATATTTAATTTTAAAGCTGAATATATTTTCATGCAAACGAAAGCTTAGTTTATCCTGAAGCTAAGATAAGGCCGTATTTATATAAGCGCTAATTCCAAGTGCGTTTTAATTTTCTTTTTTAAATCCATATGTTTATTGCTCACGAGCAACAAACGAAAGTTAATCATGTTGTCAGTGTTCGTTTTTTGTTCATCTTTGATCTTAAAAATAATATAAAATGGTGAGTTTGTAGAAGTAAATGCTGAAAATAATATAAATGTCACTTTGTCTGACATGTAACAATATTTAGTATATCACTGAACAAAATGGCTATGTGACACATAATACTATTTTTTTTATTTATAATTTTTAATTAAAGCGACAGCGTTATCTTTCCGCAGAAGCGTACATTTGGCTTATTAGTCGATTCGCACGAATTAACTCGCTGAAACGCGCGAATTTACATTATAAATAATAATATATTATTTTCTGTAGCGAGACGTTTTATCTGGCGAATCAGCAAGTCCGGAAATATGTATTAGGTAAGGTTGGGTTAATAAAGTAATAACATTAGTTCTAATAATCTAATTCATTAGTTTCTCCTATTGATAATTGTATGTTTCTTACTAGATAAGTAGTAAGAAAAAAATGCAACTGCATTTTCATAAAATTTAAAACGTGCCAATTAGGGGCGTCCATTAATTACGTGAAGCAATTTTGGTGATTTTTGACCACCCCCCCCCGCTCTGGTGAAATGTCGTGAGATTTGGTTCGACCCTCCCCATAATCTCTCGTGAGATATTTCAAAACACGTGTTTTTAGTATAAAAACGTTAATCTGTGCTTATTTGCGTCGGATTTAAGCGTTGCATTTAGCTGGCTTGGCTGGCCGGTGGCGGTTTAACCATCGAGGAGCTACTGTGCTACTTTGTGGCGTTCGAATCATCGCCATAAATATTATTTTGTAGGATTTAGCCATATTGGCGGAGAAACATGTTTTACATAATTTAACCCGGTTTTCTCGCAATGTTAAATTGTTTATTTGCGGAATAAAATATAAATTACGTGATATTTGCCCAGACCCCCTCTCCGCCACGTGAGATTCGACTCGACCCCTTCCCCCCTAAACGTCTCACGTAATTAATGGACACCCCCTTACCTAATACTTATTTATGGAGTTATTGAATCGCCCTCAAATCAATTAACGTCGTGCGAATGGCCTACAAAACGTATTATTAAAGTGTGTGTTATTTAAGTGTCGATTCGCCGGTTCGGCGGAGTAAATTCGTACGAATCGACTAATAAGCCGTTCATTTTTGTTTCGAGACTTCTTTCAGACACTAAAGTCCTTTCACAGTTGTTTTATTTAAGACTAGCTTTTGGTCGCGGCTCCGCCCGCGTGGATGTCGGTTATCGCGTAAAAAAGTAGCCTATGTCCTTCTCCATATTCCAGGCTATATCTCTGCCAAATTTCATGAGGATCGGTCCAGCGGTTTAAGCGTGAAAGCGTAATAGACAGAGTTACTTTCGCATTTATAATGGTTCACCCTTGTTTGATAGAACAACGTTTGATATAATATTACTAAATCGAACAACGTTTAAGAAAATCATCACTTTGTATAATATCGTTTGACAGAATTTTCAGTTCATCGAATATTTATTTGCTATAACAACATTTGCGCTAATGATCAAAAGGTATAATGTTCATTCTTCAGGTCGACAGAAACGAATCGCTATAAATCCGACTCCACGCAGTCTTGTCTGCCCTACCCCTAGAGTGTAATTTAGAATCGCGTAGGCGCGGAGGGGCGAGGCGGCCCGCGAGCTGAGGAGCGGGTGGATGTTACATTCGCCGCGGCGGCTGAGGCTGGCCGGCTAAGCCGGCCAGCAAGCCGAAGCCGCGGTAGTGAGTGTTAAACCATCTGCGACGATAAGCTCGCGAGGGACCGCCGTAGCCCCGCAGCGCCGGAGCCGTGACAGAAACGAAGATACGATCTTTCGACTAAATCATTATTAGTGTAGTGAAACATTAGTTTAAATAAAATTAGTGCATTTGAAAATTCGGCGAAATGAAATTAGTTCAAATGAAATTAGTTCAAATGAAATTAGTTCAAATAAATAATTACGCTAAATAAAAATTTACCAGTGAATTATTCGGTCAAATGAATAATTCTTCGAAATGACTTTATTGCAACTAAAATTCGATTTAGTAATATTATATCAAACGTTGTTCTATCAAACAAGGGTGAACCATTTATAATATTATTAGGCATTTCGCATAGTGATCTCTATTCTCGTCGGAATAATGTTGCTGTTTGGATGGTGCCAGATATGAAATTACTGTGAAAGGACTAGCTATATCATTTGACGTAACATTACTTTTTATACTCTTGTCTCTCTATTCTAGCTATTCTCACTTGCATTGTTTTTTTATTTTTATTTGTGTAAAGTATAATGATTTCTTCTTATTGGTAATCTAAATATGACATTCATGGTAAGAGCCGGTTCCCAAGTGTCACGACGCTGTTCACATGTGGTACAATAATTTATGTAGTATAAAAAGTAAATATATTCTGTCATAACAATCTAGTAGGAACAGCTGAAAATATAGCGAGCTATCCAAAGAGGACATAGTGGAAACCGGCTCTAATAAGTGCTTTGTACAGTTTTAAGTAACATAAGTAACTTTCTGACCCACGACTGGTGTCTCATATCCAATAAGTTTAAAACAATATGGACAATAATGATTCTTGTACTTAAAATAGTCTGATAAATAGATTATTATCATGAACGGTGCGCTGAAACAGAAAAACAGCTTTATTAGTGACAGCAATAAAAATAAGGAACTCCGGAAAATCCGTAGTGCTATTCTATAAAGTTCGCTTGAAAGGCTTTTTAGTCGATTCGCACGAATTTACCCGTCCGAATCGTGCGAATCGAAACTTTTACATAATGTATTATTTTGTATAGGCGCCTCGCACGAGGCCAATAATTTTTTGGGTGAATCGACAACTTCATAAATACGTATTAGGCGAATTGCACGTTTTGAATTTTATGCACATTATTAATGCATGTACTTGCCACGTGAGCTTTTTTCATAACTTTCATATACATAAAGCATTCAAAACGTGCGTATTGCGTATTAAGTATTTCAGGAGTAGTTGATTCGCACACACACATTAACTTCGTGCTAGTCGCCTATAGAAAATAATACATTATTTAAAAGCCGATTCGCTCGATTCGGTCGAGTAAATTTATGCGAATCTACTAATAAGCGTAGGCAATAGGTTATTTTCCAATTTATTAAAAACTATTTTAATTCGAAGATTGGGACGAAATATGCAACAGAAAAATAAATTGTTTTAAATCCATTTTCTCAATTAAAAACGTTTTAAACCAAATTTTAAATCAAATCATTTATTTCTTTGCAAACATGGGTATAATAAACTTAAGTAGTTGTTATCAAATAAATGTCAAGTTTAAAATTAACAAGATTTTTAATGAATAGAAAATAGTATTACTGGTATGCAGTGCCTCTGTGCACAAATACTTCTAAAACTGCGCCACACAAAGTATTTGTACCGAAGCCGTTTACACAAAACTTACGTCACGTGTGATCACGCAATAAAAAGTCATTGTAAGGAGCTTTTTAGCGGTAAAATCAAAACAACGAAAAGTAGATTTGATGTAAAACGTTCTAATTGAGAAAACGGAAAATCAATTTATTTTTATTTTTCTGTTCTCTCTCTATCTTTAAATTAAAATAGTTTTTATTATATTGGAAAATCTATTGCAGTTGGCACACAATTCGATAGCGAACTCATTTGTTTTTTAAGTAAATGATCGTGGATTCACAACGGCAAGCCGTTCGAATTTCGAAGTGATGTTTAGAAAGAATAGCACTACAGCCGGTCTATTCTGTAAAAATCTCACCGTGGAAACCCAGGTGATAGCTTGAATTGGTGTCAATCCCTAGCTAGCATCAGGTGGAGTGACAACTGAATTTAAAAAATAGAGGGTTCTCAATTCGTCTGTATGTTTTTTTACATGTACCTAAATAAATGTTCCTCAATATCTCCGCAAAATTGTAGGATCGATTTCAAATATTACTTTTTATGGGTAGAGTATGCCTCATGGGTGGTCCCATAACGAAGGTAGGTAAAAAGGTATCATAAAAAAAAAGTGAAAAAAAAAAACAACAGACTTCCTAAAAACACTTCAAAGTGAAAAATAACCTTTATAAAAAAAAAATACAGTCAGTATTTTTTTTTTGTAAAAATTTTGTTTATCCCTGCGAGATTTTTACAGAATAGTTCATCTTTTCGTGTATTTATGTCAAAATCTTTATACTTACAAAATGAAGAGGACGAGGCAAGCTATTAAATGTGTCATTTTGCCGATCTCCTTATGCACGATCGTGTGGACCCTGGCGCCACAATGATGGCATATCAGGTTCTTCTGATCGATACTTTGATGACTTATGATGGGCATAGGCATTGGATTCACTGGACTGACCATAGGCCTGTTCACTGGGCTTCCTGGTTCTGCAAATAAAATTAGTTACAATAGTAGCACAGAATACAATACTTCTTTACATACCCCTCCGTGCTTCGGAAAGCACGTTAAGCCGTTGGTCCCGGATGTCATTCGTGGATCATTTGACAGTCGTTACGGGTCGTCAGAAGCGAGCTGCATCCAGTTAGACGGGTAGCCGACCCCTATATACTTGGAAAAGGGCTAGGCAGATGATGATGACCCTGTTTTAAGCCCGCACACTAGAAGTAGGCCCCTAAACTTTTATTTGACCTCCACAAATCAATTACTGGGTAATACGATACCGCTTTTATTTTGAGGGTGGGAAATCATCAAATAACTTCTCCCGCTCTGGCTGGAGCAGGACGGCGTGTCAGACTTTTACTGACTAAAACCAGGCGCGCTCGCAGCCAAAGACTTTGGGGGGTCACAGACAAATACTACCCGCATATTAGTAAAAAAAAAAAAATAGAAAAATAGCTATTTTAAGCTTTACGTTCACGGCTTTGGCTCCTTGGTCATGACCCCTAGGACCACCCCGTCGGACCGCGCCTGATTAAAACCCACCCGTGTTCCTTCAGTTGCCTGTGTGCCAGGGGCCGCGGTATCTCTTTCGAACAACCCGCACCCCTGGCAGATACGATATCCCTTGGTAAGACTGGTTGTCAGACTTTCGGGCTTCTGACGACCCATAACGACTGTCAAAGATCCACGAATGACAGCCTTAAAACTGGTGATGATTCAAATGTTCTTTTTCAAAATTATATGTGCGTTCTAAGTTCATCTTGGCCGCCACTGACATGGGTGTAAAAAAAATAAAACATCTTGAGGCAAACCTAAATCTAAAACATTATAAATCGCCAACGCCACGCAATGGGCAGGCGTGATGGTTGGAGTTTTTGCGTTCTCTGTAATGCTGGCGTATTTGCTCAAATATTCGCGTAACTTAATCAATTTAAAATACACCCTTAACTTACTGAGACAAAGTTCAATTTGTGTTAATGAAACAACGCGAATATTTGGGCAAATGCGCCAAGTGAAGTGCCACAATAAGAGAATAGGTCGTTGCCCTCTAGTGGGACATTCTGAGGCTTATACTATAGTAAAGTTTTTTTTGTAACTTTTTTTTTTTTTCGGTGAACTGATACTTATTTCTGCAGCGTTTTTGTTCCGGATTGAAGACACCTGTTGAAGAACTCTCGCCTGAGACCATTACTTAGTCTTTTGGGTAGATTAGCAACGTGTATTTGAAGTAGAAAAACTTTAAAATATTTATTACTGAAATATCATTTATTTATGAGCGTTTCAATGCAACATGTAACATAATTTAATGCAAGATCTCCTACACCGCAATAAGACTATATATTACAATGACCAAAACCTATTTTTTGACATGATAACGTCCTATAAATCGATGAACGCCGGCTGCACGCACGAAAAAGCATGACTCATTGTCACGTTCCGCCTGAGCCGCGCGTGCAAGCGAGAGCGCAGAACAAGCGATAGAGAGGCACGATCGGCCTGTTTTCTTATGACGTTATCACGTAAAATTATCGTCCGTAAACCGACTTTACAGACAACCATTTTTTTTAACTATCTGTTATTATTAAGAAAATCTTGTGTATGTATCCCAAGATTACTTTATGCATTTTTTGTTTGACTCAATCAGAAGTAGGTATGTCAAAATACATAACATAAACAAAATACCAATGAAATCGATTCAGTAGTTAATTAAGAAAAAACTACTGTCAGGTCTTGCTTGTATTTTGTTACAATTTGTATACAGGGTGTAATTTTAATCACCGTTAACCTCATAAGGGGTCATTGTACTTATCACTATGAACAACTTTTACTATGGGACCAAACCTGTAATCGCGAAAATAAAATCAGACGTTCCTTACATTTTGACGAGGTATGCGAACATAAATGTAGTGAACAGCTGATTTTTTCAGCAGATTTCAGGTTTGGTCCCATAGTAAAAGTTGTTCATAATGATGAGTACAATGACCCCATATGAGGTTAACGGTGATTAAAATTACACCTTGTATAGTTTTTTGAAAATATCATTTATTTGTGAGCTAATTCTTTGTAATTTTTGAGCAGTTTCTTCTTTCTTCAAGCCGACAGTTCTAGATAATCGTGCACCATTGCGGACATCCTCCGTTATCATCTCGTGCGACTGGAGTTATAGGTGTGCCTATCAAATTAAAAGAAAAAAGCTTTCGTGTAGTTGGCAGTCGGTGGGGACAATCTTAGAGTAACAAATAACATAGATAGCTAATTTCTATCATGGACGAGTTTGACCCGGCTCACTGTCATCATCGAAAAAGACGGCATATCTATCAACTAATTAACCAAATCTTTACAGCTAGCTATACACAGCCATCCGCTAAGCTTCCATACAATACCACGTCCTACAAACGGTTTTGGCAAATCCAAAACCCGAAAATTTTGTCTGCTGTTTGTTGTCGGGTCAAGGCAAGTTACGTTATCGAAATGTGTTATTTTCGATAAGATATCCTGTCGAATGGTTGTAAAATGAGGATAAATCTAGAATAATTTCTCTAGGATTCTTCGAAGTTCATTGTCTGCGCGTTTTTCTGAGGGTCGCGACGGTAGATCCTCTAGATTTTGGCTGGCAAGAGTTACTGGGACTGGCGATGGCTCCCACACCCTTCCCAACCCTATCTATCTATAGCTCAGGTGATAAAAAAAGAGGGAAAGAGAATTCTATTTCAATTTACAGGTTGTTACATAAGTAAGAAAAAGACGGATATACAGGGTCAAATTAAATTTACTACCAAAACTTAATCCATGGGTTGGTTATCGAAAAGTAACAAAAAAAAAAAAATTTTTTTTTTCGTCGTTCGATGTTCGAAGGTAATTCGTCAGCGAATCGCGTCGGCCGGCCTCGCGTATATCGCTCAGTTCTTTTTGTAATTTTTCGTGGAACTTAAAATTTCTAAATACCATAACATAACAATCGTTTGCTTGCCTTAGTGAACACACTTGCCCCCTTATTTATAAACCTTGCATAACGTTAAGTAATGATTAGCGACTGTTTAACCATACATTTTTGACGTTTAAACATCTCTTAGCTTTTATCAACTTTTACGAATATACCCCTTAGCGTCACAGTGTCATTTAAAGTTTCGAACAAAGTTCGAACGATGTTGTTTTTGTTTTGTTTCGTTACTTTTCGAAATCATTACCAAACACGTGGCTAAAGTATTGCCAGCTAATTTAATTTGACCCTATTTTGCAGAACCCTCCAATACATTCGTTTGGTTGCCTTAATGTACATGTCACATTGCCATTTAAAGTTTAGAACTAAGTTCGAACGTTTTTTTTTTTTACCCAACACGTGGGTAAATTAAGGCCAGCTAATATAATTTAACCCTGTATTGCAGTAACCTCAAAGCCCCTCTATGTTAGTTATTTCTCTAAAGGTGTTAAACAGGGAAGTGCTGGGTCAAAAAAAGAAAAAAAAAATACTCACCATTCACAATAACTTGCGTCCTTGGAGGCTGAGGAGTATCCACCACCCTCGGTGTATCAACTCTTGCCGGTTCTCTTACATCTCTTGCTGGAGTTTCATCTACTTCGGAATAAGCTGGAGGTGGTTCAGGGAACTCTGATACAGGTATTGGTGATAAAGGGAACCCGTCAGCTCCATCGCTGCCCCCGTATACTTGGCTTTCCTTCGACATGAAGTTTGGTACACCTGATGTTTGTCTGGATGATGATGCCGGGGATTGTGAGCCTGGAAAAGAAGAAAAATAGGCTTCATACAAAATACCTGTGTTCTTCGATGAGGCAGATGTGTATAGTGTAGTTGTCTGACATTTTTGCTGAACTGCGCCTTTTTAGCGCAGTCGTGAGGCACACTTTAATGCTAATTTCTGACATCACACTTTACACTTTTTGCTGGTTTTATTGTTTTTTTATGTTTGTTACCTCAGAACTTTCGACTGGGTGAACCGATTTTGATGATTCTTTTTTAAATTGAAAGCTGGTGCTTCCCGTGTGGTCCCATTTGTAATTTCATGTAGATCTGATGATGCGTTTCGGAGACAGACAACGGAACTCTTCAAAATATAACAGTAAATCAACCGCGAATGCTGCTGTCGCATAAATATGCATTGTGTTGACCCCAAGTATGAAGAAATTTCGAATTAGTGGGGTAGGTACTATAACTAAAAAAGTGAAAAATAAAAACTTTTACCAAAAAAAAAAAACAACCGACTTCCGAAAAAACACTACAAAGTGAAAAATAACTTTAATTTCGGAAGGCGGTGACAAAAAATTAAAATACATATCCAAAGTCACCGCCTTCCGAAATTTAAATTATTTTTTACTTTCTAGTGTTTTTTCGGAAGTCGGTTGTTTTTTTCATTAATTTAACGGCGGACCGCGCGCGTGATATCAGGTGTGAGTTGCTTGACCCCGGGATCAAGTGACTCACAGCTGATATCGCGCGTGCGGTCCGCCGTTAAATTGATGACAAAAGGATAAGTGGTTTTTGTTTGTTTGTAGGTAACTAAATTAGATTACAGCTGATGGTGTATTATTCTTGTTAGGTACTCCATATTCTATTGGGGTGATTGAGGACATGCGCTAGTTAAATAAAAAATAAATCGTTTCTTTGGAAAAGTTGTTCGTTATGATGAGTACAATCATTTGTGTTTAAATATCGGTCACTAATTACCAGTCACCCTATATAGACTAGATAAACTTACTAGATCCAGAGGCGCCTGCTAAGCTCAAAGTAATAGGCCTAGTCGGGATAGGCCGGGCGTTCTGATACTGCGGTATATAAGCAGAAGTCGATCCTGACTCGGAGGATCCAGCTGTACTCTCATCATCCTTCGGCATGTCGATCCTACGGTTCTCAAACGGATCGTACATGATTGTGTCCTGAAAAAAAGGAGACTCTTTAGACATATTTAATTTATTTACTAAACATAAAATAATGTACATGTACCTATACACCGTGACATTTTAGTCGTCTTACAAAGGTGGTCCACTCAATGTATCCTTCATAAAATACCTGTAGGTACAATTAAAACATTGTTACCATTAATTAAGATAATAGGTACAAAGAAAAATGAATAATGCTTTAAAATTATGAAACACCCTCCCTGTTAATAATCTTTACGTATGAAACGGTAGAAGATATCTACCTACCTACCATTACATTCCATTATTAATTCCATCTCCATAACAGGGTATTTCAAACTACGTCATGCATCTTAGTGAATGATATATTTTTTTAAATTATGCAAATGTTTAAAAATGTCATTTTTTTTTTTATAAATGTTTAGTAGTCATTGGATACATGAAGTAGGCTGCCGTTGTAAGACGACTAAAATGTCACGGTGTATAATAAAAACAGAAAAAGGAATCACAGCGTGATCAAAAAATTCGTCCACATCGCTGTCAATGGGAAAAGTGCCCAAAAGGCTGGCAGCATTGCCACGTTGTGTGGCGGTGCTGATTCTTTGGCCAAAGAATAGGACAGCCTTCTGGCCAAGTGAAGAGTCGATTTACCGGTTGGCGATGTCTCGGAAAACCAAGTGGGCACTCGGACCCCATGGCCCAAGTGTTTCAACCCCAAACGGCTCGAATATATAACTCCCAATAAGATTGAAGAGTCTTTAGAGCCTTCGAATTCGAATCGTGAAGGGAAAAAAAAGGAATTGTTTTATTGTCATTGTCTACAGAAACATGTGCATATAAAAGAGACAAGTTAACTCAGTTGATACTTTGTAAAAGAAAACAAAAACGATAGGAAAGACACACATCGATACATTCTAAGACGCGACGGTGCGACGCGATTCTGGTAGAACAATTTCCATGAACTTTTGATAGATATTGTTCTACAAGAGATGCGGTGCGCTGTCGCGTCAGGCCCGTCAAGAGAGCGTTATGGCAAAGTCAAAATCAAAACGTTTATTGCGAACTAAGTGTACAATAATGTTGGTGTTATCTTGTGTTAGTACTTATGATTTAGCAACCTTTTACAAGCATTGCAATAATTATCATTCGACTGCCCTTGTCATCCTAAAATAGCATGCATGGAACAATTTTATTACTTAATTATAATTAATATATTGTACAATTAAATTGAGAAATTATAGTTATGTCAAAATTAAATATCAATAATAATGAATTTAATACAATTATTCAGCAAAATTAATGTCATCCTTTTCAGGTAGTGCAAATTATGAAGGATAGACTAAATATTATTGTATTATAGGACAGATCGTCACTTTTGTACTTGAGAGAAAATCGCTATTTTAGGCTAAACTCTAGATATTCTTTGACTATATATAAACATTTTTGTATTAGGTGTAGTTTTAGCCTTTTTTGGAATATTGTTACTGATTTTTCAGTTTTAAACATGTTGGCCAACTTATTATATATTTTTATTGCCATATAATATGGTCTATCACTGGCTGGGTCCCTAATACTGTAAGCTCGATGGCCTACAGCGACTCGCGCGCGCGTTATGTGTTTCCGTCCGACACTTCGCCAGTCACGTCGTGGTGTTTTCATTTGTTTTAGAAGATTTAGTCCGTGGCTTCGGGGATAGCGAGGAAGCCTGCGTTCTAGCAGTGTGATCATTACATTGTTGGGGCTCAGGACTTCTGGTTAAAATTATTATAGAGGATAAATTTTTATCCAGTGTGCAAACTGTAACCATGAATTCAGCATATCATTCTAGACACCCCAGTACAGAATTCTTTTGTCGGTTATACAAAAAAAAAATTAGCTGTTTCATAGAATTTGCAATACCTACACGGGCAAAATGTATGGAACAGATGTTTTTTTTGTTTACAGGTGACTCATGGTTACAGTTTGCGTACTGGATAAAAACTTTACTGTACAAGACGATATCGAAAATGAATGGAACAAAAAAGAAAATTTTTTTTTTTCATCATTGGCGATGGGCGAAGATCTATCAATGTTCGTAATCGGTAAGCGAACCGCGTCAACACGGCGGCGGGGCGGCGCACGTAGATCGCTCAGCTGTTTTTGTATTTTTTCGTAGATGTTTTTTTACGAATTTCCAAAAACTATGACTTAGTCGTATGGTCACTTACTTAAAGTGTTGAACAAAGTTCGAATGATGTATTTTTTGTTTCATTCGTTTTTGTTACCGATGCCCGACGCGTTGATAAGGTATTGCTAGCTAATCTACTACAAATCTAGCTACAATCTGTTTGTACAGTGAGTTAAGTTAAATGAGGGAAAATCTTTAAGGGAGTGTAAGTAGCACTCATGAAAATGAAAAACTTTTACTAAGGGACCAACACTGCAATCGTTAAAATAAAACCAGCCGCTCTATACATTCATGTTCGCCTATCTGCACAAAATGTAGGGAACAGCTAATTTTTGTTCTTTATATTTTGGTGTCCACTCCATATTAAAAGTTGTATATTTTCATGAGTACCACAAACCCCTTAAAATATGTCTCTCGTTTAACCTAACATCCCTACTACTACTTTTACGCCTAAACCGCTGAACTGATCGTCATGAAATTTGGCAGAGATATCGCCTGGGAGATGGAGAAGGACTCTTTACGCGATAACTGACATCCACGTGGGCGGAGCCGCGGCCAAAAGCTAGTCATCATCATATCAGCCGAAAGACGTCCACTGCTGGACATAAGCCTCCCCCAAAATGGGGGGATTGGCCGTAATCGCCACGCTTGGCAGGCGGGTTGGCGATCGCAGTATGGTGGTCAAATGCATAGAGAACGCTGCTGCCCATTCTCTAGTAAGTCCCTTAGTCGCCTTCTACGACACCCACGGGAAGAAATGTGATAGTGCTATTCTTTTACGTCCGGCACCACACGGAACCAAAAGCTCCAATAGGGGGTCCAATGTTCTCGAGAGAAGTCAGTTCTCGTCAAGTTGATCTAAGTTGGTGATCATTTAGATGTACTCGCTTCAGGGCAGTATTTCCGCATAGTTACTCAGACGAGGCTCGTCCGTCAGTCTGCTGAGTCGACAGTCCAAAAACTAGTCCTTTATTAAAAAAAATCTATGCTATTCTATTCCTTCCGACCTCGCCGCCGAGGTCCTCGCGCCCCGCGAAGACCCCGAGTAAACGAAATCCCCCCTAACCGTCCCTTGCCCGCAGAAGTGCCAGCCCGCGCCGAAGCTGAGCAAGTAGAGTTAAAATCCCCATGATTTAATAATAAGAAAATTGTTTGATCCAGCCTGTCCCCACTTGCTGCCCTCCCAAAGAGTGACTCCCTGAGCCGAGGCTCGTACCCCGCAGGGGGTGCGCTCAGTGCGCAGTCGCTATAGGTTTAAGTGTAGTTTTGTAAGCCTTGGCTGGAGGCTCTTAGTCTAAAAGCTAAAAGTCACCGCAGGAAAGCCCGGTTAAGCAGTCACGGCCTCTCAAGGTGAACTGCGAGATGCCATACCCAAAAAAAAAGCTATTCTATTAAACTGGACCATGTAGAAGCAGTATTTACCTGAACAAACTCATTTTCTTCGTCATCCGGTGTGGTGATGCTCCTCGATACTTCACTCCCAGCCTCTGGGATGTCAATGTAGACTACTGGGTTCTCATCTATATCAATCTTTGGAGGCACTGTGTCGCTATTACTAGACGTTTGTGGTCGCTGAGCGGCCTGAAAATATTAAACATAGCTAGGATGGGTCAATATGTACTTTTAATTAAAAATTTATGCAGGTAACTTAGATAAGTAAAATTAAAAGTGCAAACATAAAGACACATAACTGAATACAGAAAATGGAAATCTCTTTGCGTACGTTACTATGCAGTAAAAAAAATCGTTTTCAGTGGAGAATTGGGTGTTTTTAAACACAGGGATTAGCATACAATTATAAATGGTTTGAAAAAGTTAAGTAATGATAAGCGTCTGTTTAACTTTACATTTTGGAGTTTTTGGCGGGATCGCGTTGGAACATGTCGCACGACTTTTTATCTTCATGAAATTGTATAGTTTTGGTAGTGAATTATGCAATTTAATTACGTGTGATTGCACAAGTGTAGTGAAGGTGAAAATAAGTGACTAACGTGGACTTTTCGTGTTCCCCCCAAAAACTCCTAATAGGTTGTTGTAAAGTTACTACCGATTTACAATAACTTTGACTTGACTGACTAAAGACGACTATGACTGTTTTGTAACTTAACTTCGTGCCCGATATCGGGCCATTTACTTGATGGAAAAGAAAAATTACTTGACACTGGCTAAATGCACAAACCGTGCGAAGCCAAAACCCAGTTTTGACGATTATTAAACGTCTATTAACTTTATGCAACGTTAATAAATAAAGGTGTTACATAATCAGCTCATCATCTTCCCACTGCTGGGACACAAGCCTCCTCTGTGTAAGAGGGAGAGAGCCGTAATACACCACGCGGGCCCAGTGCGGGTTGGTAGATGTCACATGTCGGATTCGTTACGATGTTTTCCTTCACTGTTTTGAGAACAATGGTGATTAAATTAAATACAAAAAGAAAAGCGCTCGTCTCGGATCGGACCTACCACCTAAAACTTGTAAGTCGCAGCCGTTACCACTGGGCCAAGATCCTCAAAGAAAGAAAGAAAAGAAGAAAGAAAAAGTATTTATTAGACTCGCACAAGAATATCACAAACAACTACACAATATGCTTATCAAGACAAATTAAAATTTAAAATAAAAAAAAGTCAAATAAAAAAATTAAATAAAAACAAAGTCCTGTACGAGGCCAAAAGGCCCCTATCTCAGCATGATGCTGCGACATTTAAAAAAGTGTCACAACGCTGGCATTCTGATAGGGCCCACTGTGATGTCACGGACATAAAAATAAGATAATTATGTGTAACATACTTAAAAAAGAATTTAGGTACGTAAACAGTAATTTTTGTAATCCGCGTGTCTGCACCCCACGTAACATCTATCAGAGAAGAAGGGCCTCGCTGAAAAGCTTACAATAATGATGAATTACCTGTGAACTATTGCCACTGGCTCCACCGCCACCGCTAGTACCTGGACTCATCGAGCCAGAAACATCGTTGAACACAGGATTCACGTAAGGATACCCTTGGTAGCTTGGGTAGGCTTGGCTTGAGGATTGCGTTGTCTGAAAACAAAAGGCTGATTAAGAGCTCATTCTGCCTGCTGGGGAGTTTGTTGCGCCACTTCTTCTTCCCAGCTAAAGCGCTAGGAAGTGGTGAAGGGCGGGCGGGTTTTGGGGGACTGTCTATGTAATTTTGACGTTCAAAAAGAGCTGACTCTCAGCCTAGTTTGAATAAATGAGTTTTGATTTGATTTGCCAATGCCAGTACATCAATGTCGATGGCAGTAAGAGTAGGGGCGGACCAAAGAAACGATGGATGGACTGTGTGAATGATGATATGGTTAGAAAGGGTGTGACTACGGAGATGACGACTGATAGAGAAGTGTGGGAGAAAGACATGTTGCGCCGACCGCAAATAAATTGGGATAACGGCAGGACAATGATGATGATTCTTCCAACGAAAGTAGGACGGGGGGGGGGGGATTTTTGACAGTTTCAATTTTTTTCTGATTCATTTGTTTACACTTGCGTCGGATGCTTTTGGAACAGACTATATAGGTATAGTGTTATTCTCTAAACATCGCTTCGTAATTCGAAGTATGAATCGCTGTGAATCCGCGACGATTCGAATTGTGTGCGCTCACGATGAGTGATAAATGATAAATGAATTTATTTCTGTAAGTAGGTTTGTACAAACACTGTTATACGTCAATCATATTTTTTTAAACTAGATGAAGTCAGCGTTTCCTATCTGACTACTCTGAGAAGAAAGGCCGAAACAAACTCAGAGGTCACAGTCTCTTTTAAAGTCCAGACATAATCTTGGTGATATCATGTGAATACCATGTGGATCGGCGTCTGAAATGGTCTTTTGAGGAAAGAACCACATCGATGTGGTTGATGTGGTTGTGGCAGTGGACCTGTCCATTCAGTGCACGCATTTATCAGTAATCATGCAGCTCAAGTCAGAACGTGAGGAGCTAAACGATTAGACGAACGAAAGACAGGACATTTGGGTAGGCCACAGAAAATACTCGAAACTGCCAGATTAATACTAAAGTGAGGATCCAAGTGAACTTTACGGGCACACCAAAAGTAGGAATGACTTTAATTTCGTCAGTAACAAAATTCGTTGCTAAGCAGACTATTTTTAACCAACTTCAAAAAGGAAGAGGTTCTCAATTCGTCGGAACCTTTTTTTTATGTATGTTCCCCGATTACTCGAAGATGGCTGAACCGATTTGGATTTATTTTTTTGTTTGAAAGGGTATACTTCCCAGGTAGTCCCATGATCATCAAGTCAGGATCTGATGATCGGATCCTGGAGAAATAGAGAGAAAGAGAACTCTTCAAATTTTATAGGCACACTTGAAGCGATTTGGGAGGTTATTGGAAGAGTACTTTCTCGGAGTGGTCCCATTTCAATATGGTGAAGATCTGATGAAGAATTTCGAACTAGCAAATGGACTGGAATTGCTGAAATCTCATGTCTGTCTATAGTTTACACCAGTTCATAACATAACATCACGCGCGCCGGTACGCTGTGAAGGCAAGGGAATAAGCACACGTGAACCACTAAAAAGTGAAAAATAAAGACTAAAAAAAACCGACTTCCAAAAAAACGCTACAAAGTGAAAAATAACTTTAATTTCGAAAGGCGGTGACAAAAAATTCAAATACATATCCAAAGTCACCGAGTTCCGAAATTAAAGTAATTTTTCACTTTGTAGTGTTTTCTGGAAGTCGGTTTTTTTCTAATGACTTAGCTTAATCCTTCAAAATTATTCAGACTGTAATTGATAGTGAGCTACGCACTAAGGATGTAGATTAGAATTCACCTACATTTAACCATTTATATAATGAAATACTTCGACATGGGAATCAAGTTTCGGAAGGAAATGTTTGGAGACAGAAATAAGATCAAGAAAGCGGCTAGCGATATATACAAGAAAACAGAAACTGATAGCAGCGAGAACTCAAAAGACGACTATGAAAACAACAACACAGAACATAGCGAAGCAACGGCATAGAAAAGAGCTAAGAAAACCGTTGAACCTACCCAAGAAGCTCGACCTGAATCAACATGCTGGCGACGTCTGGAAAAGATGCCCTCCTATAAATAAGTACCACCCGTCTCTCCACTAGTCCAATGCTTACTCAAGGATGCATATCCAGTAGGCTCGCAATCCTTTCCTATCCTAAGGACACGTCTCCCGACCATTACAGTGCTCCCCGGTGTACTTCATGCAAAGCAATGGTCACTGTAGCACCATGAAGCATGAGGCTCCAGGGGCTAGTGCAAATCTTGGGGTTCATTCGATTAATCGAGTCTGGTCAAGCCACGCTGGGATCGGTGCATATCATTCAGTCATTAATTCATAATATAAAAGAGACTTTGTTGTACAAAAAATCATTTGTTATTCTATTAGTGTTCTGCAATAACGTTCCCACTGGGACGCAGGCCTTCTCTCTGTGAGAGGTAGTGGGCCGTAATCTACCACGCGAGCCCAGTGCCGGTTGGTAGATGTCACATGTCTTCGAACTTTTGGTTCATTTGACATGCCGGTTTCCTCACGATGTTTTCCTTCACCGTTTTAATTTTGACCATTAATACATATACCACTGGCAACAATAAACACATACCTGTGAACTACTTCCACCTGCAGTGCTGGATCCTGGGCTCAAGACACTTGGCCCATCTTGCATGGGCCTTCGGGGCAGGTTGGCCCATCGTGACGCCGCCTGAGCGTCGATACTGGGCACGTCGTGGACCACAGGGTTTACGTATGGATAACCTTGGTACCCGGGATAGCCATAGCGGCCTTGGCTTGAGGACTGCATTGTCTAAAAAAGAATTACGAGCGATATTAATTTCCGGAATGAATTTATTTAACGCGGCTCGCGGTAGGAGTAAACTGGTAGAAGTGGTTACAGTAACCAAAAAGTGCTATGCTCCTACGTGCGTCTTTCTCTCTCTGTGTTTCTTTCTATTATACATGATAGAAAGCAATAGTGAGATCGTTTTCATGGTTTACGAGGGTGCTTAAGCCAATAGTTAGGTCTAAATGAAAATCCAAGATAGCGCCTGCGAAAATTTTCAAATTTTTCGTCATGGATATTTTTTTTCATAGTTTCGAGGTTGCTAAAGTCGATAGTGGGGTCAAAATTAAAATTAAGATGGCAGCTACGAAAATTGAGTTTTTTTGTAATGGGTGTTGTTTTTATGTTTTTTTTAAGGGTGCTTAAGTGGATAGTGAAGTCAACATGAAAAACAGAGATAGTAGTTGCATTAATTTCAAATTTTTCGTTGTTGGTGTCGTTTTCATGGTTTTCTAGGGTGCTAAAACTGATAGTGAGGTCAAAATGAAAAATAAAAATAGCTGTAGCCAAAATTTAAAATTTTTCGTCATCGGTATCGTTGCCATGGTTTTCGAGGGTCATATGTGTTTTTGACAGTCGTCACGTGTCGTCAGAAGACCGAAAGTCAGACAACCAGTCTTACCAAGGGGTATTATGTTACCCAGTAACTAGGTTGTGGAGGTGAGATAGGCAGTCGCTACATGTAAAATACTGGTACTGCATCTGGTAAGACTGGAAGCCGACCCCAACATGTTGGAACAAGGCAGATGATGATGTCTATGACGAGAAAAATAAATTATTTCAATTTGAATTAATTTTACTAGGAGCTTTATCAACATCTCACATTAATATAACTTCGTTTGAGAATAATGTATTCTCAATTTACATAAAAGCTTTTGTATTTGAACCTAGAAATGGATGCTTGCAAGCTTGATCTAATTCTGTGCCAAGTTTTCAAGTGTTTTCATCTAGTCTGAGCCAAAATAATATTAGAGTTGCTGATATTTCAGCTTTTGTTCAGAAGTCAAATTTCAAAATTATTTATTCATACGTAATAATATTGTACAAGAAGAGCGGGTGGTGACCCCCAAACAAAGCATTTTCTTGGGGGTCGTAAATGTCAAAAGCGGTAAGTGCCTTTATAAATCCTATCCTACTAGTCGTTTTTTTTTAGTAGTTCTTATTTATGTGTGTTCGGGCATAACTCCGTCACGGATTTGCAAAATTATTTTTTGTTCGAAAGGGGTTTATTCCAAAAAGGTTCCATTTAAATTTCATATAGATCTGATGATGTTTTTCGGAGACAGACAACGGAACTCCTCAAAAAATCACAGCAAATCTACCGTGATTACTGCTATCGCATAAATATGCATTGTTTTGACCCCAAGGATGGTGAAATTTCGAATTGGTGTTTGGTAGGTACCTACTATAACTAAAAAATTGGTTGCCCGTAAAGTCGGTATACGGGCGAAAGTTTTACGTGACAACGACTTTGAGTGGTAAAATAATTTTAATGTGAATATTCATTCGTATAGTAGGAAGAAGGATGAAATAATAGTAACAATTTAAAACATTTATTTATACAAAGAATCTCGCACTGAATTTCATATTAACAAAATTTTATTTTTACCTTTACACATACATACGTATTTATATACAAATATACATACAATAACTTGCACTTTTTATGTCTGTCTCTCTCGCTCTTAGGCGGGCTAACCATGCCCGAGTGGAAGGGACGCGTGCCTGTCACTCGCTCTCATTGTGAGCGCATAACGTGAGCGGAGCGTAACGCAGTTTCTTGAAGTGTCACCCGGCAAACCAATTTATAAGACGTTGTCACGTCAAAAGTGAAAAGTATAAACTTTTTATCCAAACTACTATCCTAATTTTATCTAAATCTGTTCAGCAGTCGTTGCGTGATTTAGTAAATTATAAATGTGAAAGTTTGGATGTTTGGATATTTAGATGTTTGGATGTTTGTTACTAAATCACGCAACAACTGCTGAACAGATTTTAACAAAATTTGGCACACACATAGATTATAACCTGGATTAACACATACGATACTTTTTATCCCGGTAATACGTACCCGTGAGACAATTTTCGACCTCCAAGTGGGCGAAGCCGCTGGCAAAAGCTAGTACTAGATTATACAATGGTTAATATTGAGGAGTGCAGAAAACTTATATTTATATATTTAATTCGAACGTAAAATTTAAATGAATTTTGGTCGAATTTCGACGACTGGGCGACCACTAGTTATTTAGTACAGAATACAATCCCAGGATCCTGAATCCCGGGATCTCAGGATCCCGGTCATTTTCTGACACCTATAATCCCGAGACTGTTCTTGGCTAATCTCGGGATTTTTGGGATTGCTACAAACAGGCCTAGTTTGCATTCCGTAGTCCATTGCGTCTTGACAATGACCTTACCTAGAATATAATAATAGACACGTCACTTTACTCTAGAGCTACCTAAAACTGGAAGCTAAAAGGCTGGAAAATGGTCTATAATAGCATTTGCTACATAATGACAAAAAAATCAACCCTTAGATGCGCCTTACAATACGTACTACACAGGTACCGCCCTAACAAAGTTTGTTGTAAAACATTAAAAAAAAACATTTAAGTTTTTCTTTTCTTACTATATTGTGATTTGTGTAGTAGTGAAACTAAATTAAAAACATTTTTTTAGAAATTATTCAAGTTTCTTTTTTCATTTCAGTCCAACTAGAAACCACATAGTGTATAATCCCGGGATAGTCTCGGGATATCGGGATTATGCATCATAAATCCCGTAGTCCCGGGATTAAAAAATATTCTCGGGATTTCATTCTCTAGTTATAAGGTAAAAACATAGTCGGAATAGTTTGTTGATTAAAATGTACGAGTATTGATAACAAAACCGATATTAAAAGATTTTGTATTGTGCAGGAAAGGAATGTTATCTACGTTTATCGAATATTTTTAGTAATTGATATTCGTGACGAGTCTTTTTTATATACGTCTGCGCAGTTGAGAATTAGTACAACAACATCATCATTTCAGCCGAAAGACGTCCACTGCTGGCCATAAGCCTCCCCCAAAAGGGGGGTTTTGCTATAATCGCCACGCTTGGCAGGCGGGTTGGCGATCGCAGTATGGTTGCAAAAAGGCATTGAGAACGCTGCTGTTCATTCTCTAGTAAGTCCGAAGGGATTTATTCCGAAATGGTCCCATTAATATTTCATATAGATCTGATGTTGCGTTTCGGAGACAGACAACGGAACTCTTCAAAAAATTACAGCAAATCAACCGCGATTGCTGCTATCGCATTATATGCATTGTTTTGACCCCAAGGATGATGAAATTTGGAATTGGTGTGGTGTAGGTACAAAAAAAAAGCTAAAAAGTGAAAAAAAAAACAACCGACTTCCGGAAAAACACTACCAAGTGAAAAATTACTTTAATTTCGGAAGGCGGTGACAATAAATTAAAATACATATCCAAAGTTACTGACTTCCGAAATTAAAGTTATTTTTCACTTAGTAGTGTTTTTCCGAAAGTTGGTTGTTTTTTTTCTCTCTGTAATTTCTCATTAGCACCCCGAAGTCTGGGTTTGTGCCCGGTTGCTGGCAATAGGCTAGTCCCATATTACATGGGACGTACTAAAGGTACAACTTTGCCTAACCTTTCGGGGATATCAGGCGTGATGTTATGTTATGTGTCAAAAATCGGAATGACCGAATTAAAAAAAAGGACGATTTCAATTCAGTTTTCCTAACGTTTGTTACCTCCGTACTCCGCTATTTATTATAATAGATTTTAAAAAATCTTCTGAAATAAAACAGCAACCGACTTCCAAAACCTACAAAGTACAAAGTGAAAAATTACTTTAATTTTTGAAGTCGGTGTTGTATTTTCGTTTTATGTCACCGACTACCGAAATTATTTTTTCACTTTCACGTGTTTTTGTTGCTGTAATACAATTAGGGTACTGAGGCCCTAGTGTGAGTTACATTTAACCATCTCGATCAAACGCAGTGAGCGCGTTCGGCGCTCCGATTGGCCCTGGATTGGTGAAGAACCAATCAGAACGCAGAACGCGCTCACTGAGTTTGATCGAGATTGTTAAATAAAACTCACACTAGGGCCTCTGTTGTCAACTGAGCTTGTCACAAAAACTGAAATAAGATTTGATCACAGACGTAACGTAAACTCTTTAAGTCACACGTCACAAATCGGTAATCTTAAAACTTATCATTGTTTTATACTCAATGAATGGATCCGCAACTGACTCACTGTTTGACTGACAGACAAAATATGGACTTAGCCCATGGAGATAAAAATACGACAATAAAGATCCTCAGAGGGTGTTGTGCTGGTATCTACAGAGGTACCTATATTTATAGGTAGGTGCATTCGAAATAAGATTAGACATTTAAATAATTCTTTTTTACAGTCTGTTCAAGTGATTTTGACTTCTATTGCGTTGGTAGCATGATAAATGGCATCTGTAGTGAACAGTTGGTATTGTAACCACTTCTTTGCTTTTAATGCCATCCTTGTGCCAACGGAATAGAAGTAAAAAGTTTATTTAAATGTCTAATCTTATTTCAAATGGTACCGTAAAGATTGTCTGCCAAAGACAACGGAACGTTGTACAGCTTGGCCATAAAATAACTTTAATTACATTGAAATTTCATCTAATTTAGAAGGAGAATAGCAGAAAAAACAGTAGGCGAGAGATTGGGCTCACAAGCCGAAGGAAAAATATTAAAATATTAGCTTTTGGCCGCGGCTCCGCCCGCGTGGATGTCGGTTATCGCGTAAAAAAGTAGCCTATCTCCTTCTCCATATCCCAGGCTATATCTCTGCCAAATTTCATGACGATCGGTTCAGCGGGGTTGAGGCGTGAAAGCGTGACAGACAGAGTTACTTTCGTATTTATAACATTAGTGGGGATGAAGACGTCCACTGCTGGACATAGGCCTCCCCCAAGCCCCGCCACTTCGACCGGTTCTGTGCTTCCCGCATCCAGCGGACTCCTGCGGCCCTCACAAGGTCCACCTTGTGGGAGGCCTTCCAACCTTACGTCTTCTGGTACGCGGTACGCTCGTACAATGCTCTCATAGAAATACTTAGGTACTCAATTTACGAATACACAACAGTGGTGACTCTTTCCGAATCCGCGAACCCATTTGTTTTTAAAGTAAGTACAAATACTTGTTTTCTGATTTTGTTTTTTAAGAATAAAATTTACAGTAGATAACAGATATTTAATTTTTTGTACGAGTATACTTATATAATTATATTTAATTTAAATTATTTAGATATAGGTAGATTAGGATTATTTTAATATATTTGAATATAATTCATTAATAAAAAAATAGTAAAAATAAAATACGTTTATTTCAGACTATTAAATTGTCCATATTTTGTTATAACGTTATCTTGAGATCAGTTGTGTTTAAATTGAAATAAGTTAATCAAAATTGAATTAAAATAAATTCCAATTAAATAAAAATAAATTAGAATTAAATTAAATTAAATTTAAATAATTTAAAATTAAATAAATTAAACTGAAATAAATTAAGATAAAATTGAAATAGTTAATTGTACATTTAGCTAAACAAATATTAAAATAAATGATTAAATTAAAATATAAAACAAAGAATCAGGTAACATGCAGCCTGATCAGCCTTCCCACAGCTACCGATACTGGCCTGTCTGCAATCATCCTTAGGATTCTGTTGCCACTCCCTCGCATTCGTCGAATGAGTGAGGCTGACTTTTTGCGCATTATAGCGTAAAAATCATCCACCCTCGCATCGGCAAACATGCCCGAGGCACTGCAAAATCGAGGTAGTCGCATCAGAATCCTAAAGACGTTGTTATACTGTACTCTGATTAATGTATCTTGATGTAAATAATAAACTAGGAATTATAAATAAAAAATAAATAAAAGGAATGTACTTCTTAACGTCTATAATGCAAAATAAGATTAATAATTAAATGTCAAAGAAAACAGTAGGCGTTTCGAACCGACATACTATCGAACAAATTAATAAATTACCGAACTAATGAGCAATCGCTGTAGGGTTTTTCGCAACTGGATTTTTCGCACAAACGTTACATCGCACCAATAAAGCATCGATGGAATAAAACACCGAACAACTGAATTATCGACACACCGTGTTCGATATAACAAAAATCGAATCATCAACTTTCAAAATCACGTAGAACCCGTTGCTTGATAATGTTTTTCCTGCACTTTATTTTTTAACATTGGTAACCAATTTTATTAGGATTACAGATAAGTTGTTATTGTCACACATTAATGAGACAACTTTCTATAAATTGAACTGTGACTCATTTACATCAAAACAAAATTTATTTTTAGCTGACATTGTATGTTATCATAGATTTCAATCCTACACACGACATACTTGCTACATTTGGGTAATTAAAAAACAGCACTGTTAAGGAAAAATATCATGATAATGGGACCTGTCATTTATAATCAAACGCCTCATAGTTTTAAGGATTATTCTGTAAAAAAAATTAAATCTAAGGCAACTGCACAATTTTTAGGCAAATGTTATTTATTACTCAGTGAAAGACTTTCTAAATGATATGAATTTATCATGATAATGATTGTTATAATTAATTGTTTTTTTTTTTCCATTTATGACTTATGTACCTGACTATTATAACTTCACTTTCATTTCTGTTTTGTTTTGCTGACATTATTTAATTTATATCAATTTTTTAGTTTACGTATGTAATAATTTGCACGCCGCAGTCTTACCTTATTGGCTGTAGCCGATCTCATTAATTTATGTACAACATCTTATACCTGTAGGTACATTCATGGCAAATAAAGTCCTGATTCTGACATATTTACTATATAGGTACCTACATATAGGTTGGCAGGAAGAAGGAAAATCGACGCGCATACTGTAACCGTGGGTTTAGTACCTTCAAACACGTAGGTTTTGTATTTTTCTATGTAACAGAAGTTTTTTTTTTCAGAAAAAAAAATTCTGCTCTCTGTACTAAATTCTTGGTTCCTGTTTTCGTGTCGATGTCCCTTCCACCATTTATATAGGCTTCTTAAAACAAATTCCAGAAGGGTTCCAAAATATATCGTGTTTCTTGTTAATCTATTGATATAAGATACGTATAAAAAATAAAGTTAAAAACGTTTAACGTTCTTCAGAAAAGTCAAGTACTCGCAACCGGTGTGCGTGTATGAGAGGCAGAGGCCCTAGTGTGAGTTTCATTTAACCATCTACACCAAACGCAGTGAGCGCGTTCGGCGTTCTGATTGGCCCTGGATTGGTGACGGACCAATCGGAGTGCCGAATGCGCTCACTGCGTTTGGTGTAGATGGTTAAATGAAACTCACACTATGGCGTATGTATGAATGTAATCGAGGCAAAATAAGTATTAAGGATCGTAGCAGGTGGTCTTCTGTAATTACTGCCTACCTCCATAGGATGAAGGCGAGATTTTATTTATGTTGAATATGTATGTTAAAAACTTAAACCCAGCTACGACAAAAACGCCAACTAAACGACATCGATACCGATTATTTTCGGATTTCGTATAACCGGAGTCACAAGTCACTACTTAGACATGTCATCAACCGAAAGACGTCCACTGCTGGACATAGGCCTCCCAAGCCAATTCGACAGGTGCTTCCCGCATCCAGCGGCTTGAGCGTATAAACGTCATGTCGTTAAGGCATAAACCGTCCAAATTAGGAGACCCTACTCTTGGCTGTTAATCATAACTTTACGTCCAAAGATGAGGCTCGCATTTTAGAATAATGTTCAGTCATGAATGAATAATCATGATTGTCGATTTAAAATATGATTTGAGTAAAGATTTGTCAAAAATATGTAATCTTTATGAACTGCATGATTATTGTTCTAGAATATATGATGTCATCATCATCAATATTCTGATGTTATCCCAATTTATTTGTGATCGCCGCAACATGTCTTTCTCCCACACTTCTCTATCAGTCGTCATCTCCGTAGTCACATCCTTTCTAACCATATCATCATTCACACAGCCCATCCATCGTTTCTTTGGTCTCCCCCTACTCTTATAGACATCGACATTCATACTGTAAACGATGACTTGAAACTTGCAGACTTTCAAACTCATTTGTTTTTAAAGTCAATCAGATCGGAATCTCGGTGCGAAACCGTTCGAATTTGAGTTGTGTTTAGAGAATAACACAATTTAATTAAAAAGAAAAGAATGTCGTTAAAACCTGTCTTTCGCTAAATATGTATCTGCCTAGCCTATATATGTGTGTATATCTGCCTAGCCTTTTCCCAACTATGTTGGGGTCGGCTCCCAGTCTAACCCGATGCACCTGAATGAAGTACTTTACTATACCCTAGAAATCAATGTCGTAGGTATGTCTAATTTCAACAACATTAATTCTGTATTTTTGCCGTAAAATCCATTGAAAACCTAACACACAAACAGAGAGATGTACAATTTTTTTCACCTCTGAAATCTGCGTAGAAAAACATAGTAATCATTAAAAAAAAACAAATGTGAACTATTTCCATATAAACATATTTCCCTGTCTAACAAAAATCGCGCCAAATAAAACCTCACTTCACTTAATGGCATTGATAATGAAATTAAATTTACGTACGAGTATTTCAAAGGATGACGACAAATAATCATTTTATTTGTGTTGATTTTGACGTATTCAGTATAATTCACAAAATCACGTTAAAAACACGTCAAATTCAAGTAAAAATCATACATTTACCTTTTATTTTGGCAACAATCCACTTTTACACACTTTTCACTGCACAGAAAGTGTTATTTCGGAATAAAAACACAATTTTTCGACACAAATTTTCTATTTTGTCAGAGTCGCCATATTTGCCAGGCACTAACTGATATCAAAATGAGTGGTTATCTGAATCCGCGATAAGATAAATACGAATAAAGCGTTTGTACCTTTGAAGAATAACATTTACACTGCTGTGTATCAATGTACATAGTTCATACATAATTGAGATAACGATATTTTCTGCGAATTCATTGCGTACCAACCCCATAGACTATTTTCCGTAAACTTCACCTGGTACCTCCCTCAAGTGAGCTCACTCAATTAAAAACAGAACTCATTTGTTTTTAAAATAAATCACACAATTCGAAAGCGAACTCATTTATTTTAAAAATAAATCACTCAATTCGAATGCGAACTCATTTGTTTTTAAAGTAAATCATGGCGGACTCACGAGACAACATTCGAATTTCAAAGTGATTTTTAGAGAATGACATTGCCTACTGCATCTTCTCCGTAATCTGTAGAATTGTACATCGTGCTTCACGACTTCCATTGTAATTATGATAATAGCTGACATTGTTGTTAATAGGCCAATCAGCAGGGTTGGTAGCAGGGCTCGGAGCTCAGAGGGGTAATTGCGATTTCCACAAGATTCATTGCGTTGTTTACGTTGTTGAGCGTTGACGGATTATACAAACATATGAAGCAAGCAATGGATTAACAATAAGCTTAAAAATTATTCACAGTCTGGTTTTTTTTTTTGGGAAATCATCTAATAATTTCTCCCGCTCTGGGTGGAGCAGGAGAGCGTGTCAGACTTACTGACTAAAACCCACCCGTGTTCCCTCAGTTGCCTGTGTGCCAGGGGCCGCGGTATCTCTTCCGAACAACCCGCACCCCTGGCAGATTCAGATTCTGGTTAACAGTATATTACGCAATTATGGTGCATAATCTATCTAACTAAACAGACAGCTGTGCTGCTCGGGAGTTTGTTGCGCCACTTCTTCTTCCCAGCTAAAGCACTAGGAAGTGGTGAAGGGCGGGCGTTTTGGGGGACTGTCTTGTGTAATTTTGACATTCGAAAAGTGCTGATCCTCAGCCTAATTTGCATAAATGACTTTTGATTTTGATTTTGAATTAACCTATAATGATCCACGGGTGCGTTTTAGTCTGTAAAAGTCTGACACCCCTCCTGCTCCACCCAGAGCGGGAGAAGTTATTTGATGATTCCCCACCCAATTAAAAACCTTTATTGTTTCCACTGCACAGGCTTCCTTTCTTGGAGAGTGAGTGAGCTATACTCCCACCCAGTCCGGGTTGGTAGATGTCACATGTCTTCGATTGTTTTGGTTCTAGGACATGGTTCCTCACGATGTTTTCCTTCACCGTTTTAGGAGCAATGGTGATGAAATTAAATATAGAAAGTGAATTGTCTGCCTGTGTTTGAACTCACGACCTACAACTCGTAAGTCGGTGTCATCACCACTGCTCTGGGCACGCCACGATTGCGGCGGTAAGTCCCCTCTTTGAGGAGTAGATTTAGAGGCGCTTCGGCGTCCTCACCTTTCCGCCTGACGCAGGTCCTCACCGGACACGGTTGCTTCGGGAGGTTCCTGTTTCGAATAAGGCGAGAGGAAACGCCCAGGTGTTTCCACTGCGTAGATCCACTGAGGACACGGTGGAGCATAAGGTGGACGTCTGCCTGGTTTGGGCGGAGCACCGCCGTGTACTTGTGGAGGCGATCGGTGGCGGGAATCTCTTGTGTCCGGCCCTGGTCCAGGCCATGGTACGGATCGAGAGTGCATGGGTAGCCGTCACCTCCTTCTGCAAAGCAGCAATGCTCGTGAAGAGGGAGGCGGCGCACTTGAGGGAGAGGCAGTATGGGTAGCTCGCTGTCCGGTAAGGACCAAGCCCGGGTCGACGGCGCGTTGTGTTCCACGCGCGCCTCAAAGAGATGTCAGCACCAACTGGTGGGGCCCGCAAGAGCCGATGCCTGCCAGGGGTGCGGGTTGTTCGAAAGAGATACCGCGGCCCCTGGCAGACAGGCAACTGAAGGAGCACGGGTGGGTTTTAGTCAGTAAAAGTCTGACACGCCCTCCCGCTCCACCCAAAGCGGGAGAAGTTATTTGAAGATTTCCCAGATTCAAAAAAAAATTAAAACCACCACTGCTCCAGAGAATAGCTCACATCGCTGTTAATAAGTCAATCGACAAAGTACGTATTGGGGCTTGGAACTCAGGTTGCAATGGTCGTATTTAAAAGCCTTTTTTATAAAAAAAATCTGTTTGTGTGCAATTGTGTAACTTAATAAATTCACCATCATCATCTGCCTGTTCTTCCCCAACTATGTTGGGGTCAGCTTCCAGTCTAACCGGATACAAAGGAATACCAGTATTTTACGTGAAGCGACTGTCTACTCTCTTGATGATGATCTCTCTTGACTTCCACAACCCAGTTATTGGGTAACACCCTTGGTAAGACAGGTTGCCAGACTTTCGGGCTTCTGACTATCCGTAACGGCTGTCAAACATCTACGAATCACTGTCTCAACGTGCTTTTAGTCACCGAGTGGCTTCGATATCTAATAGATGGACGTCATCCACGTTAGACCGCGGCAATCGTTTATTATTTAGCCAGGAGAGAAATGTACCTTTAGTCGTTCTAAAGGTAAATTTCTATCTAATCCATGCCTGTGTAGGCAGGCGTGATGTTATGTTAATTTCTTTATTAGATAAAAAAAAAAAATGTTTTTAATTCAAGTAACAAGACTCATATACAGACAATTAAGGATATAGACAGGATAACAAGCACAGACAAAAATGAACACTCACAAGATAACAATATGTCTACTGCAGCATTGCCGGACATAAGGACAATCCACTCTATCGGCGATCATCGCCAGAACGGTGTTGGCGCTGCCCCGCACTCTGCGCACCAGAGACGCACACCGCTTGCGCAATGTTGCGTGAAAGCAGTCGGTGCATATCGGTCGGTCGGTCGGTCGGTCGGTATATCATATCATTGGATTCCATTGTTTCCGGTCGAGTACCTAAGAATCTACGAGGAAAAGTCAGAACCGTACCTATAGTAAAGATAATGCTCTATGATACCTATGCTTTGTATTCGCCCATAGATAAAACCGCAAATTTTGTATTCTGATAATTATGATAAGATCGTATCT
The DNA here is from genome assembly GCA_949091785.1 of Polymixis lichenea. NCBI lineage: Eukaryota > Metazoa > Arthropoda > Insecta > Lepidoptera > Noctuidae > Polymixis > Polymixis lichenea. Next base: position 5,113,177 of record OX420960.1, read on the forward strand.
TATCTTCTATTCATTAAACGTCAGAATGACCGTGGACACTACAATAAATTTTAAATACGAATTGAGGAAATAATACAACTCCTAGGACTAACATCGTCACTATCCTTTTTTTTTATTTCGGGGGTAATCCTCATGGATGTCCTCCGCCCCGGGAAGGGCGAAGGGGTCTGTCAGACTCTTACTGACTAAAATCACCCCGGTGTTCCGTCTCACACTTGCACCGGGGATCACGGGAACTAGTGTGACTTCCGCGATCCCCGGCTCGATCGTTACTATCCTGCCGTTATTCGCTTGCGCTTTGACTATAGGCTATGTAACAGCACGCTACTCCCCTCAGAAGTCGAGCAAAAAGACGAAACTCAAAAAGAACGCTAACCGGAAAAGAAGTGATAGCGCAGGCGACCCATAATTCCACGGGGACGAAGTCGCGGGCAGAAGCCAATGTGAAAATAACGCGGCACTGAATGGCCTACTCGCGTGGCGATAGCAAAGAATAAGGAAAGTGAATATGGATGGCTGTAAGAGTAGGAGAAGACCAAAACAACGATGAATGGAATGTGTCAATGATGAGAGATGTATGAAAGCTTACATACTTCTCTATTAGTTGTCATCTCCGTAGTCGCCATCCCTTTCCAGCCATATCATCATCATTCTCTGCCTACCTGGGACCGGAGTCTATTTAAAGACTTCCAGGAAAGCCAAGGCAAGTCTTGTCCAGGTGCGAGATTTTCTGCAGGTGGACCGAATGGCTTTAAGCACCATTTCGCCACAAGCTCAGCCGTTCCATACACCAGTGAGAGGGAGGACACACTTTAAAAAGCGTTTGCGGCTTTTCAGCCTCCTCCCCTTATTCCAGTTTATTTGTTGTCGGCACAACAAGTCCTCTTCCATACTCTTCATGCTTATTTCATACTTCTGTGTTGTCATCTCGGTCGCATTGTGTCATTTTGATTTATTTGTGGTCGGCGCAACATGTATTTTGCTTCTACTTCTCTATTAGTCATCATCTCGATAGTCACTCCCTTTCTAGTCATATCTTCATCATTCTCCTGCCCTCATCCCAATTTATTTGTGGTCGGCGCAACAAGTATTTTTCTTCTACTTCTCTATTAGTCATCATCTCGATAGTCACTCCCTTTCTAGTCATATCTTCATCATTCTCCTGCCCTCATCCCAATTTATTTGTGGTCGGCGCAACAAGTATTTTTCTTCTACTTCTCTATTAGTCATCATCTCGATAGTCACTCCCTTTCTAGTCATATCTTCATCATTCTCCTGCCCTCATCCCAATTTATTTGTGGTCGGCGCAACAAGTATTTTTCTTCTACTTCTCTATTAGTCATCATCTCGATAGTCATCCCCTTTCGAGTCATGTGATCTTCGTTCTCTTGTCCTTATCAAAATGTATTTGTGGTCGGCGCAACATGTATTATTCTTCTACTTCTCTATTAGTCATCATCTCGATAGTCATCCCCTTTCGAGTCATGTGATCTTCGTTCTCTTGTCCTTATCAAAATGTATTTGTGGTCGGCGCAACATGTATTATTCTTCTACTTCTCTATTAGTCATCATCTCGATAGTCATCCCCTTTCGAGTCATGTGATCTTCGTTCTCTTGTCCTTATCAAAATGTATTTGTGGTCGGCGCAACTATCTTTTTCTTCCATACTTACTCTATAACTCGTAATCTCGGTAGCTAGTCCCCCACTTTCTAGTCATATCATCATCTTTCTGTCCTTATCTCAATATCTATCTAATACCTTTAAACGTGCAATTCTTATTTAACCATTTATTTATTTAACCATTTATGCACACACATAAAAACAGATAAGAAGAAAGGAACAGAAAAATACGTACATAGGTAATGCTTATTTCTACAGAAATCTCTTCCAGCACACCTGCGATAGGAGAGAAGATAACAGAGATGTAGACAACGCGTGTAAAAACAGTACAAGGGAAAATATACAATTACAACATAAACTCTAATTTAAATATACACACATATTATGAGATTATACATACATACAAACATATATACATACATACTTCTAAAATAAATATCACTAAAATATATAGAAATAAAATGTAATTTAATTAATTAATACATAAGCAATTATGATAAAGTGGAGAGATAGTGTTCTTTCACTCTTCTTCTGAATACTACTACAGTTTGGCAATCCCTAATGTCAGGCGGAAGTGAATTCCATAACCGGACCGCGTGCACAGTGAAGGAGTAGGAGTAGATGTCAGTTGAGTGGGGAGGGGCCTTGAGGAGATTTCTAAGATGCAAGGCGCATCAAAAGGACGGGCGGGAAGGATTCTTATACAAGAATCCTTCCCGCTTCTTCGCTTCCCTATATACATATATAATCTGAATCTCGGAAACGGCTCCAACGATTTTCATTTAATTTAGTATGCAGGGGGTTTCGGGGGCGATACATCGATCTAGCTAGGTTTCCTGTTTAGAAAACGTCGAACCAAAAAAAACCAGATCATCATCATCATCATCATATCAGCCGAAAGACGTCCACTGTTGGACATAAGCCTCCCCCAAAAGGGAGATTTGCCATAATCGTTACGCTTGGCAGGCGAGTTGGCGATCGCAGTATGGTGGTAAAATGCATAGAGAACGCTGCTGCCCATTCTCTAGTAAGTTCCTCAGTCGCCTTCTACGACACTCACGGGAAGAAATGGAAAAAGGAAATGGGGTCATCCAGATATAATTTCTAATTAGCACAACCATGTCTTCTTCTTCCATAATTCTTTATTAGTCGTCATCTCGGTATTCACCCCCTTTCTAGTCCTAGTTTTTCTGCTCTTCCCCTACTTTTATAGCCAAGCAAACAATCTACAATATTCCTCAAAACTTTCCGCATGACTTATCCCTCATTCATCATCTTCTTAACGGTTTTAACAACCAACCATAGAGTGGCCGCCGATGCCGACGACATATCCCTCAGTATAGCGCGAAAATCTACTATAAAGTAAAATAAAAGTCACCATTATAGTGTCAATGAATCAACTTAGCCTATCGCAATCGCTGCTGGATAGTTTTGCATAATTTAGAAGCATTTTGTTGAAAAATTTGTAAATGTGGGTACCATGCATCCGTTTATTATGTGGTTTTGATGTACGTTGACGTGAAAAAGCATGGCAGTTGAGAGTATGTCATGCTCACTTAAATGTCTCACTGATGGTGGCGCGTGTGTTGGATCATTCGGTTCCCTCCAAAATGTTTGAGCTGGATGGTGCTGATGCACGCGTCATGTTCGTGAACGAGCGCTGTCGGTTGAGACTGGTCATCTCCTAACTTCCAGGGCTTATTTTTAAACTTATATTTAGAATTGTTTATTATTATTTTTACATTGTTCTCACATATAGAAGCAACAAGAATAATGTTCCCAAGATTTTGTAATACGTATCTTGATTTAAAAGAGTGTCCTCGGAGTTTCTTGCCCGTTCTTCTCCATAGAGATCAACTGATCGAGTTTTTGGCAATTCAAAAGTGCCTGTAAATGGTTTCATTGAAATAAATGCTTTGAGTTTGAGTTTTTGAGTTTGAACTTATGCGTCTCCCATGCTGGGCCCAGGACGCTGAATCGAGTATACTCGGCTCCAGTCAGTCAGTCAACTGTCCCTATCGCAGTCCGCTGCTGGACATAGGTTTTCCCATGCTGCACCACAACACCCTGTCCTCAGTGGCGTGCAGTCCATATAGACAGGAAGACACTGCCTACCCTACCTAAATCAGATAAATATGTAAAACAAATATTATTTATCAATAAACAAAAAATCTTTATTCATAAATCAGCGCCACCTGTCGAGCGTCGGTCGTATCATTAGTATCATCGATACAATACCCCGTTCGTTCGAACAATTTGACGCAAGTTCGCATTGCGATGCACTAGCGCTGGTGAGTGCGACACGAACTATTCGCGTCTCAATGTTTATATGTGTGCTCTCGTGGTCATTATTGTTTGATTTATTCAGTGTCCATTCCTATACATACGTGGCACACAATGTAACAAATTACGTACACAACCGTACAGGGGTAGTCACTGACTTTTTACGATTTTAGATGTGCAGTTTGCGTACAGTTTCATTGTTGAAATTAGCACTCAATGTACTTAAAAACTTGCATACTTATCGTGACAAATCATTAATAAAAACTGCCATAGAATCATGAATGATAAAATACATTTTTTTATCAATAATAATTAAATGATTGTACTGCAAGTAAAAATGGTAATCGGTACAACTTGATAAAAAGTTACTGCTTCATTAGGTACACCAAGGAATTAGCTGATGCGTTGTTACACCTATTTGTTTTATTTTTCAAGAATAAAAAGTCATTTATTCAAACTAGGCTGATGGTCAGCAGTCTTTGAACGTCAAAATTACATAAGACAGTCCCCCAAAACGCCGACCCTTCACCAGTTCCTTTTGCTTTAGCTGGGAAGAAGAGGTATCGCAACAAACTCCCCAACTATCTAGTTAGAACTTGATTCTATACAATAGTTCTACAATTGTAGTAGGATTCAATTAATCATTATCATTTCAGCCGAAAGACGTCCACTGCTGGACATAGGTCTCCCCCAAGCGTCGCCACATCGACCGGTGCTACGCTTCTCGCGGCCAGCGAATTTCCGAGGTCGACCATAGATGCTTCGCATGTGTCAGTAATGTCACTGGCAAACATACCTTACTAACTGAACTTCTGAAAGCTCTTCTGGCACGGTGACGGCCTCGTTGATGAGATAAAATGACAGATCTGAGTGCCTGAACAAAGTGACACTGTCAGCGCCAGGGGCGTACCAATAGAAAATGGCGCCCAGGGCACGCATCACATTTGCGCCCCTTTGTAAATTATCTTCTAGGTCTACATTGAGCAAAGCTAGGTTGCATAACCTTTCTTGACCAATTAGGAAGCCTTCAATAACGAAGCTATTAATTTCAACTCACTAAAAAAGCATAGTTTTTTGTCTAGTCTAAATAATATTTATGATGAAATATCAAACGTGCCCAATATCTCGACAGTGGGTGATCTGAATATTGACATAAAACTGGGCAATAGAAATGATCGTGCACTAGAATACCTAATACTAAACGCGTCCCATGGACTACTACCAACCCACCTCCTACCAACTAGAATGGATAACTGCTTAGATCACACCTTATTAAAAACTAAATTAATGGCCACCACGTTGGTATTGGAGTCGCATATTACTGACCACAAACCGATTATTCTCTCCATTTCAAATACAAACCCGTCACGGATCAAAAGTTTCACTATATCCCGATTAAACCACGAAGCCACTAAGACAGAGTTAGAAAACACAGACTTTTCAGATATCTACAAAATTAAAGACGCAAATACTGCTATGAGTACACTAATTACAAAGATATCAACAGCAATAGCCAAACACACAAAACTTATTAATTTACCTAGGAAACAAAGAACCATAAAACCTTGGATAACTTCAGGACTTCTAAAATGTATCAAGCACCGAGATAAGCTGCACGTAAAATCTAAGAGGTCCCCAGACAATTTAATACTACGTGTAACCTATACGCGTTATCGAAATTTCTGTAATATGCTACTGCGTAAATTAAAGAGGTCTTATGAGAAGAGTGAGCTTGAAAAATGTAGGAATAATCCTAAAGCATTGTGGAAAAGTATTAAAGAAATAACCAACACTAGTAAAATATGCTCTAGTCCTGTTGAACTGCTCAAAATATGCGACAGTCCTGCATCTTCCCTCAACAATGTCTGCTCTTTCTTCAGCAATATAGGTAAAAACATGGCTGCTAAAATAATTAATGACCCATATAAAGCGCCCTTAAACCGCGAGACCATTCAACATCATAACAACAAGACTCTGAAGCCGCCTGTCAATTCACTTGCTATACAAAGAATTGACGAATGTGACATAGACACTATTATATTGCAGATGCGCCATGACTGTGCCGCGGGCTGGGATGGGATATCTTCTTCTCTCCTTAAATCATGTCGTCATACTCTGGTATCCCCGATTACATACATCTGCAATCTCTGCATTGAAACAGGAGTTTTTCCAGATTCTTTGAAGAGAGCCATAGTCCACCCAATTTTCAAGGGTGGGGATAGAGGCTGTGTCGATAATTATAGGCCTATATCAGTACTGCCGTCGCTCTCTAAAATCCTTGAGAAGATTCTTAATCAAAACCTTATAAGCTTTCTTGATAAATACAAAATTATAGCGGATAACCAGTATGGCTTTCGGTCTGGAGTCTCTACTGAAAACGCAGTTTTGGATCTAACGCAAGCTATTGCTAAGACTCTGGACAGTAGAACAAAGTGCCTTGGTTTATTTTTGGACCTGTCAAAAGCCTTTGACACAGTTTCTGTCCCCAAACTAATTTCCAAGTTGGAGTGTCTGGGTGTACGTGGCATAGCTCTGGAAATTTTCAAAGATTACATGAGGAATCGTACCCAGCTGGTAAAGATTGGCTCTAGCTATAGTGATGAAGAGGTTGTGCTATACGGTGTCCCCCAAGGAAGCATTCTAGGCCCCACCCTTTTTCAGATTTACATAGATGACCTTTGTAGAATGTCAATACCAGCTTGTAAGATCTATACATATGCAGATGACACGGCGATTCTGGTTGATGGGCCCTCTTGGGAAGATGTGAAACGTAAGGCAGAATTTGCACTGGCTTCAGTGATGAACTGGCTTGACCTAAACTTGCTGACTTTAAATCTAAAAAAAACTTATTTCTTAACCTTTGCGATCCGGTCCAACACCAAACCTACAAATAGTTTCACGATAACGGCTCACTCATGCCAGAATCAGTCAGTATCGTGTTCATGCGCTTCCATTTCCAGAGCTGATAGTGTTAAATACTTGGGTGTATATATAGACGATGGACTGAAATGGGATAAACAACTCGATACTCTAACTTCTCGAATACTTCGTCTTATTCACATCTTCAAATCACTCCGAGAATCAGCCAGTATTGACATTCTAAAAATGGTGTACTTTACGTTATGCCAATCTATTATTGGATACTGTGTGACTGTATGGGGTGGGGCAGCGAAGACTTACCTTCTGAGAGCAGAAAGGTCTCAAAGGGCTGTACTTAAAGTTATGTTAAGGAAACCCTACAGATACCCTACAGCGCAACTTTACGCTGATTGCAAAGTACTGACGGTTCGGCAGCTCTTTATTCTCCAATCTGTCCTAAGGATACATGCCCGATTACCTCCATCTGATCCAAGAAAGCGTACATATGTTCCCCCAGGTATACAGTATAAAACCTCATTTGCAAGACGTCAGTACTACGTCTTAAGCCATCATGTCTTTAAAAATATACAGAAAGAACTAGACGTAATAGACCTAAATAAGTTTAATGCCAAATCTAAAACTACTGACTGGCTCATACAGCAGGACTATATTAAAACAGAATCTTTACTATCATACATCGCTTGACATAAAAAACAACACATGCATACATACACACATACTTACACACACATACATTCACACTCCCTCCCCCTTCTCACGCACACGCATACACACACCTCAACACTCTCACTTATTTGATTATTTGATTAATACTAGTTAATTAATATACATTATAATAGTGAATCGTCACACTTTCACTCTTTGAACATCAGTTTAAATAAATTCAAGTATCGGCCGATCACTGTCTCTTAAGATACAGGTCTCCTAGTTTAAGAGGCAGGGTTCATTGTTGTTTTGTATGCATAGACTGTAGATTTAAATGCTGTTGTATTTCTAGCACATTAGTTTTGAACTGTGTCTGTGTGTATTATTTGGATAAATAAACAATTTTATTATTAAAAAAAAAAAAAAAAAAAAAAAAAAAAAAAAAAAAAAAAAAAAATAGTAGTACCAGCAAAGTAGGCCTTCAGATTTCGTAGATATAAATAACAATATGCAATGGTTTATTGACATATTTTTTATTTCAAAATTTAATCATTGGCGACCTTTTTGGTGGCTCCTTCGATAGGCGCCCAGGGCTCGTGCCCTGGCTGCCCCACCCTAGGTTCACCTCTGGTCAGCGCTGCCGATGATGGAAAAGTAAAAATATACTACCGAAAAGCTTATCTCAATCCTGTTGAAAATTGTTGTGGAAATACGAACCGCTATGAAAGGGATTGTCACTTGTTTAGCTCACCTGGTGATTTCGTTAGAACCAGTTTCAGTCAACAGGTCAAATACGTTTGTAGGACTATAGCAAGTTGACCAAGCCTTTGTTTTCTAGAAGAAGTGTTGATTAGACTTTGATCGTCAACCAAACATAGTTATTTCTAAGCATACGACAAGCTGTCGTATCAAAAACGACACATTTCTTAATTTGCTTGCCTCCGAGAACTGTCGGAAGAATAGCGATCGTTATTTGTTTTTTTTATTCACAAAATCTGTACAAAATGTAGAAAACCTTGTCACTTCAACCCCTGTAGTTTAAGAGACAGTGTTCGGCCAAATAATTATTTAAACAAAATTTAATACAACAAATGTATGGTGTTAACGTTATTAAGCTTCTGTAATTATGTTATCACTACATAGTATAAAACAAAGTCGCTTTCTCTTATCCCTATGTATGCTTAAATCTTTAAAACTACGCAACGGATTTTGATGCGAGTTTTTTTAATAGATAGAGTGATTCAAGAGGAAGGTTTATATGTATAGTACACCGACCTCCACGCGGGCGAAGCCGCTAGCAAAAGCTAGTTTGATATAAACTGATAACATTTTCTGGCTTGGGATTTGTGTACATCGTGTACAAGACTCCTGTGATGACATTGCTGTTCGATTTAGTACGGAAGCGTATCGACTGTCTGTGAATAGCTATCAGAACAGAAAGTTAAAAACCAAGGTACTATACCAGTGGTGGGCAAACTTTCTTAATGGGGGGCCAGAAAGTTTAAGAAATTTCAGAGGAGGGCCAGGAATTATAGAAAAAATACATTTTGTGTTGAAAATTTTAATCGTATAAAAACATTACTGCATTACACACTTGCACAAATGTAAAAAATTACCATTAAACTTTTATTCGAAGGCCCTGCCGTGGTAGGCGTGTGAGACATATGAAATTGCTTTTGATTTGCAATAGTATTTTCGAATGCAGGTTCGAGCTGTGACGAAGTAACTTTCAGCAGCGCGAAAAGGCTAGTTTAGCTGGCTCCTTTACCTATGCGTCTATTATTCTACTAAGTAGAATCTACTTTATACTTCTGGGCCGTCAAAATATAATTAGCGCGGGCCTTAAACTATTCACGTCGAAAGACCGTCGGCTGGCCGGATTAAATGCTTTCGCGGGCCGGAGCTGGCCCGCGGGCCGTACTTTGCCCATCACTCCTCTACTCTACCTCATCTGTATCACCTTATCTCAACAATGTTGAGCTCAGCTGATTTCCAGGACTTTACATTAAGCGTCTATCTGACCTTGACCACCCAGTAACTGGGCACTCCTTAGCTCACCTACTGCTATTTTTACTAACGTCTGTTTATTTCCTTACAGAAAATGTCCCACTCGCCAAGTCTTCGTAAGAGATGGCAGAACTCATTGTATAGATGAATGCAACATTGAAACTATGTGCGGCGAAGTCAGGGTTCCAGAAGAACATTTAAATGTACGTATATTTATACAACCCTAGTTTTAGTATATGCGAAAACCGAAACACGTGTCTAGTATTTTTATGTAAAGAATCTATGTACAAAATTTCAAAACTGTATCATGAAAAATTCACAAAGTTATAAGCTTGTAATGTTACCTAGTTGTCTACACAAACATGGTCACCACACCGCCCGCGGGTTCAGCGTCGTATTGTGCTCGTTGATAATAATTAGGCAGTAGGTACCTAACCGTACGGCGATTGTATTGAAATTAACTGGTAACAACATTTTCCATCACACTTGCAAAACTTTTTTGGGAAAAATATAACATGGTGTAAAAAATTGGAATCGATTCTGGAGTGCTGACCGCGTACTAGAAGACGTAGCGTTGGAAGGCCTCGCACAAGATGGACCGATGGAGGCCGCCGGAATCCGCTGGATGGGAGAAGCATAGAAGCGGTCGAAATGGCGGTGCTTCGGGGAGGCCTATTTCTAGCAATGGACGTTTTTCGCCTGAAATGATGACGATCTTTTAAATTTTTTTTTTTGAGGTTGGGACGTCATTAAATAACTTCTCCCGCTCTGGGTGGAGCAGGAGGGCGTGTCAGACTTTTACTGACTAAAACCCACCCGTGTTCCTTCAGTTGCCTGTGTGCCAGGGGCCACGGTATCTCTTTCGAACAACCCGCAGCCCTGGCAGGCATCGGCCCTTGCGGACCCCACCAGTTGGTGCTGACATCTCTGTGAGGCGCGCGTGGAACACAACGTGCCGTCGAAATGATGGTGATGTTGATATTTGTGCCTGTGATAATGATGATAGCTCCCCAGAACTTTCCCTCAATTTCTATGTCATATAATATGATTCTTCTTTGTGTCTCTGGCACGTCTGTATCTCTGATCTTGTGGATTTGTGCCAAGAAGACGTGCTTTTCGAGGCACGGAGGGCTCTCGATATGGACGCCCATCTACGAACCTACCGCGGCAAGCGTAGTTTAACCACCAATCCTAACTAATATTGTTTGTTACGAAAGCAAGTTTGTTTGTTTGTTACGCTTTCACGATAAATGGCTGAACGGATTTGGATGAAATTTGGCACACAGATAAACCGTGACCTGGGTAAAGACAAATGCTAGTTTTCATCCGGGATCGCAGACGAGGTCGCGGGCAACAGCTAGTTGAAGTGTCTATTTGTAACGTTAAAATAACAGCTTTGTACTTAGTGAATATGAAAGTATATACGGTACCTATAACAAACAATCAGTTTTAAAAATTGTTGTCTGTCTGTCTGTTTGTTTCGGCTGATGTTCTAAACGGCTGGAGCGATTTTGACAGGACTATCACTAGCAGATAGCTGATGATATAAGGAGTAACATACGCTAGCTTTTTGTCTCGGCAGCACGTTCCCTGGGATAATTTCCGACATTCACGTGGGTTCACAGCTAGTTTACCAATAAAACCTCACAATAATGCTAAAAAGATATATATTCAAAACCAAGATTTGCCTGGACTATTAACCTCGCGGTCTTGAGTAGGTAACTCTCTCTCCCACCAGTTCGTTCCCTTATCATCAGCTTCTGCCACAAAAGACCGAGGCCCACTCCTGACTAAATTTTCAGTTTTATCAAATATCTTATTTTCATCATTATCAAATTCGTCTTTTCGTGTTAGATGCAAAGGCTGTTTCGTAGGTATCATTTCAGTGTTTATATCATCCTTGGTTTCGAAATCTGTGGGTTCTTTATCAATTTGTTCCTCATTCTCTTCGGTTGGCAAAGACAACCCTTGTTGTTCGTTCACAGCCCTTACATTAAAAAATCTATCATCTTCTTTCGTGCGTTTGCCATCGGGAATACTACTTTTCGCTTCGTCATCTTCATCTGATGCAATACCAGACAGGAGCTTGTACGCCCTCCCTTTAATCATTTTCTTTTGTTTCCTAGCTTTTATTTTGCCATCTGGAGTACTCAACAATTTTTCTTCTAGTAATTGTATTGATTGTTTTATGTTATTGTATTTATTTTCTTCGTTTATTTCGGATAGCGATTTTTCTGTTGGTAGAGAAGCCTTGTTTTCTGTTTGAATGATGTATCGGCTTTTGCCGTGTAATGGCTTAGGTTCCTTTTTAGGCTTTCGTGTGGTACCTGGGTCTAGGCCATGTCTATTCTTTTCCATGGACGTTTTTCTAGGAACTTTTTCCGGGGCTTTTCCTGGAGCAATTTCTTCTTTAGATTTGGGTTCTTTGCCGTTATACATTCTATTCTCCGCAGAGACTTGGGAACTGCCTTGAATGTCAGCATTATTTTCATTTTCTTCCGAGCTTTTCCCGTTTTGGGTAATGGTTTGAGTGGCCCTGGCTATGAAATCGGCTATCTTTTCGGCTAGTGAGTCTGAGACGAACTTTCGGGCTATTCTCTTGACGTCGTCTACATTTGCTGTTAGAAGGACGAACGAGTGTGTGATGTGGGATAGGAGTAGAAGCTGGAGGCCTGTAACAGAGTATTTTATTTAAGTAGCCAGAATGGATTGAAGAGTTTAGTTATGGATATATTAGAGGAACAAATTGTGAAATATTAAGCTACTCTTGCCCCAATTGGTCCGTGGATGGGTGACCATCTTTATACAGGGTAAATTTTAACCAGTGCGCAAACTGTAACTATAAATTCACCATATCATTCTAGACCCCCTTAGCGTAGAGATTTTTCGAGAAATTTTGGAAGCACATCAACCATACGTCAAACAGCATTGCTGTGTTTCAGTGTAAAGAATACCTTTGTGCCGTAGACATTATAGACCAAATTATGGTCTGAGCGAGGTACGGGTTCAATACTACGAAACGTACAATGACGTAGCTTGCAGAGTACGCAAATTGAAGTGGCAGTGGGCTAGCCATGTATGTTGAAGGACCGATGGACGGTGGAGCAGACGAGTCCTGGAGTGGAAGGTCCTGGATGAGGAAGGCGGAGGTCAGGGTGTTGTGACGCAGCCTGGGAGAGGCCAATGTCCAGCTGTGGACTGCGATAAGCTGACTTGATTGACTACGGAACGTACAGCAGATTAAAGTTTACATTACATGACATCAAGCCAGTATTTCCCGAAGGGTTGGACAGAGGTGTACCTTTTTAGTAGACCCACATCTCGCCTGTCATGTTTAAGTCCATTATTATTAAAAGGGATTTGGGGGTGCTTAATTACCGAAATGACTTTTTACATGACGCCATCATATACGTGATACTTTTTAAGTAAACCCAAGTGTGTTATACTGTGGGATGTAATCACTACATAGTATAAAACAAAGTCGCTTTCTCTGTCCCTATGTATGCTTAAATCTTAAAAACTACGCAACGGATTTTGATGCGGGTTTTTTTAATAGATAGAGTGATTCAAGAGGAAGGTTTATATGTATAATACACCGACCTCCACGCGGGCGAAGCCGCTGGCAAAAGCTAGTAATATTATAAAGCTGAAGAGTTTGTTTGGATGAACGCGCTAATCTCAGGAACTGCTGGTTCGAAATGGAATATTATTTTAGTGTTGGATAGCCCATTTATCGAGGAAGGCTATAGGCTAACATCACGCTAAGACTCTTAGGAGCCGAGCAAAGAGAAAAAGTCACAAATACGAAGTACTCGCACGGGCAGGCGAGGCGAGCGACGGGGTGGGTCGGGGAGCACGAAATTTGACGTGAACGAAGTCGCGGGCAGAAGCTAGTATTTTAATATTTGTATGCCAGTCCATGGCGAAACATGTAAGATCATAATTTTATTAATAAGACCTTATTATACCATGTTTGTAACCAAATAAATATATTATATTCTAGCTCTTGCCCAATTGACTAGGCAATTATTATTATACGAGGTTAAATTAAAGTAGCTGGGGGGCTCGTGGCTAAGTATTATTAGCAGAGGTCGGAGTAGGTAGATTGATTTAAGGTCGTTGACGTCAAACGTAGAGGATAATATGGATATGCCTCCAAAATACCGGAAGTTCATATTTATTGTGACATTTGTTCCGGAATTTTGAAATTAGCACGAATTTGTGTTTAAGGTGAAAAACGTATGAATAATATCAATCTACGTTTATGTTTAATTAAAAATAATTGTTCATTGAATTCAATCAATCATTCATATAATCAACGATTTTGTTAGCCTATCTGTATGTTTTTTATTTTATTTTATTCCATAATTCCAATTCCGGTACTTTTTCCGGTACTTCCCGCACATTATGGATAAAATGGCATGTCCATATTATAATATCTTGACGCAACGCAAGTATATAAAATCAATCTACCTACTCCGACCTCTGATTATTAGCCGTACGGGTCGATTGAGCAGGTTTCGTACCTAAGTTTCGCTTGCCGGGCAGGAGCTAGTAACAAATATTTAAACTTACCAACGATAGAAAAACTACATGATATCAACATTTTAAGGAAAATATAAAAGTTGTGTAAAATAACATTAAAAAAAAATTGAATTGTTTGAGATTGTTATAAAGTTTATTTATTGCAAACGAATTTATTTGACGTTTTATTATTGGAACGTTAACAAGCAAATTTTCCGGGGCTGGCTCGTTAAAAATAATTCGTCATTACGTGAAAAATGAAAGGCAAATTGATATCTTCCTGTTTAGTTTTCTGTGGAGACAGTATGAGTGTTAATTTAGGATCCATTGGTACGCAAAAAAACCAAGATGCACAGTCTCGAACAAAAATAACACTTAAAACTGTCCCCAATTATACGTCAGTGGTTATAGTCATGATAAAACACACCTTTTTTGCAAATTCAACCTTACACGCATGACTTACAAGTGTTTTCTACAAAGCAATGCCCAAACAACCGACTTCCGAAAAAACACTATAAAGTGAAAAATAACTTTAATTTCGGAAGGCGGTGACTTCGGATATGTATTTAAATTTTTTGCCACCGCCTCCCGAAATTAAAGTTATTTTTCACTTTTTCGGAAGTCGGTTATTGTTTTTTTTGGAAAAAGTTTTTATTTTTAAATTTTTAGTTATAGAGCAGCAATCGCAGTTGATTTACTGTTATTTTTTGAAGAGTTCCGTTGTCTGTCTCCGAAACGCATCATCAGATCTATATGAAATTGAAATGGGACAGGACACACGGAAAGCACGAGCTTTCAAATAAAAAAAGAATCATCAAAATCGGTTCACCCAGTCGAAAGTTATGAGGTAACAAACATAAAAATTAAAAAAAAAACATACAGACGAATTGAGAACCTCCTCCTTTTTTTGAAGTCGGTTAAAAAGACTGACTGAAAGATAACTGACGATACTATTTGACACCTGCGCACATTGCGCTCTATTTAAGCGGACGTTTTTGAGACGCTGATTGTGTGTCTTGGGTTTTTTCCATATCAATGATAGGACCAGAAAATTTTGTATTTGACACTATTGACAGCTCACTTCAAGCACATCACGGTGAATTCTTACAAAAAAATATGCGTTATCGCGTTGTGAATCTGCGATGATTAACTTTAAAAACAAATGAGTTCGCTTTCGAATTGTGTGCGCTCGGAGGGTGGTTCCAAGTGAATAAAAAAAAAAAACTACGTTAATTTAACACGGTGTTTTGTTGTTTTCCAGCTATGTTACGTGTGTAACAGCACGGGTCACAATTGCAGAGCCTTGCCGCGTCAGATCAGATTGGATGATGAGTTACCCTCAGAGATTGATGGAAATTCTATCAATGATGGCACTGATTTACCAGGTAAGGACATAAAAAAAAGTTTTTAGAAGTAGAACTCCTCGTGAAGGAGCTCGTACGGAGAAGTACTGATTGATCGATTTATTTTGCTATTTGTACACAAGTCGTGATTAATTTTATTACATAGGCTATATTTCGCTTACACGAACATTATAACATCTTTTTATTCATTTATTTTGCGTTGACATGAAATAACATATATTATATGCAAGTCTAGGGAGCCACATAATAATTAATGCTTAAGTTACAAAATGTACGCTTTATAATGCGCCTACACGAGCAACTAAAATTGCTCCATCTTGGGCAAATCTCGTTAACTATGACGTCACGACTACATCCAGCAATTTAGGGCAATAGTAACATAAAGTCACCTGTTGCCAGAGATACGGCCACACAACATGGAACAATATGGAGCAACTTATATAACTAGGCAATGCGCCTCCCGCGCCGCCTCCGTTGCCGCGTCGGCCGGTTCCTCTCGCAAAAACCAGACGTAGTTATACGTACAAACGAGATAGAAAGAAAATTGACTACAAATTTCCAAACCGATTGGATCTGGCAACTCATGAAATGCATCAGAAGCAATATTGCCGATACACATCGGCAATTTATTGTTGTTGCTCCAGATTGCTCCAATTAATTGCTCCAGATTGATCCGTTAGTGTTGCCGAGCAAAAATTGCTCAAAAAATTGCCCGTGTAAGAGCACCTTTATGCGAGTAGCGGGTAGTCCGCGCAAAGATTTTACATACGTACACTGCTGGTCGAGCGGCGCTGCATCGGCCTAGCCCAGCTAAAGTTATGATACGTCACGGAGGCAGTACTGCCACATTATATAATGCCATGTTGTAATGCTTGGGTCTTCCCCCAAGGGTTGATTGATGGTCTCGTGATCGCAAGAGTGACTGCTGAGCGTAGGGTCCAGGCAAATTGTTACTCGATTTTTCTATTAGGAATTTCTTAGTAACAACAGCTCGGAGTCTGATTTTGTTCCCGGCTGATGGCAATAGCTCCAATCACTGGCGGACGGACTTAAACATTACTGGTGAAATGGGGGTGTAGTCTAAGTACAGTAGTAGTAGCGCTTTTTTTTTTTGTTTGGGAAATCATCAAATAACTTCTCCCGCTCTGGGCGGAGCAGGAGGGCATGTCAGACTTTTACTGACTAAAACCCACCCGTGTTCCCTCAGTTGTCAGTGTGCCAGGGGCCGCGGTATCTCTTTCGAACAACCCGCACCCCTGGCAGGCATCAGTCCTTGCGGACCCCACCAGTTGATGCTGACATCACTTTGAGGTGCGTGGAACACAACGCGTCGTCGACCCGGGCTTGGTCCTTACCGGACAGCGAGCTACCCATTACTCGCCGTCCGCAAGCCCGCGCCTACGGTGGCCGGGAATCAGCGTGGAATTCCCGACGCCCAGGGCGTCTCCTGTGGCGACTAAGGGCGTGAGGGCGCATATACTGCCTCTCCCTCACGTGCGCCGCCTCCCTCTTCGCGAGCATTGCTGCTTCGCAGAAAGAGGTGACGGCTACCCATGCACTCTCGCTCTGTACCATGGCGTGGACCAGGGCCGGACGCGAGAGATCGCCGCCGCCGATCGCCTCCACGGGGATACGGCGGTGCTCCGCCCAAGCCGGGCAAACCTCCACCGTATGCTCCATTGTGTCCTGAGGGCGATCTTCGCAGTGGAAACACCCGGGCGTTTATGCGAAACAGGAACCTCCCAAAACAGCCATGTCCGGTGAGGACCTGCGTCAGGCGAAAGGTGAGGAAGCCGTGCTACCTCTCAAGCCACTCCTCAAAGAGGGGACTTACCGCCGCTATCGTGGCGTGCCCGTAGTAGCGCTTGCGGTCACTAGACCAGCGAGGCATTATAAAGTATATTTATTTCTATATGAAAAAAGTCCTGACTGACTCATCAACGGCCAGCCCAAACCCTCGGGCCTAGAAAGCTGAAATTTTGCACAGAGGTTCCCTCTATAATGTAGACAAGAAATAAGGAAGGATTTTTCTAAATTCAATCAAATCGTCATTTATGTAGTTTACACCATACAAATTAGTGTTTATCATTCTGATTAAAAATTAAAAACCACGTGTTTCAGTGTTTTCGGGAAATCAGCCCCTGAGGGCGTAAAATAGGGGATGAAAGTAAAAATAGGAAACCCGTTAGTTTTATAGTTCAAACGAATCATGAAAATTTGTATTTAGCCTTTTTGTTTGGGAATTAATAATTACATGTATCAGCGTTTTTGAAAAATCATCCGAGAAGAGGGTAAAATAGGGGATGAAAAATTTGTATAGGAAACTCGTAAATTTTGAAGATAACTCATAAAATCCAGGTAGTACGTTCCCGTGGGATATTTTCCGACATCCACGCGGGCGAAGCCGCGAGCATAAGCTAGTCGAAAATAAAGCAGGATACCTTATTATAAGTCACAGTTGGCAACACCATCGTGCCGGACACCTAAAAACATAACCAAATCATATTTTCTTGCTTCTTCCAGCATCAACAGATGAAGAAGACTTCGAAGGGGTAGAAGACACAGATTTCGTGCTATACGTGAGTGCGGTCGAGACGGAGCGATGTCGACGAGGACAGACCGTGGCGTACGCCTCACATTGTCAGCAGGAGTCCGCGCTAGACAGGTCACCCATCTTTTTCTATACCTTGGCTTGTGTTGTTTAACTTTTTTTGCTGACCTGCTGAATTCTGACAAACAGTGCAATGAATTAGACATTGTCACAAATCGACATCAAATGAACATGATTGCTTTCAGCATTTTTATTTATGGGCAAGAGTGTGTTTTAATTTAAGAATGATTCCTAATAAAACACTAGACTAGTGAAGTGACTTTAATTGTGTGTGTGCGTGTGTGTAGTGACTAGGGTGTGTTTGAGTGTGTCTAGACTGTTGTGTGTGTGTGTGTAGTCTAGTGTGTGGGTCGGAATTATTCTTAAATTTATACCCACTGACTGTTTATTTAAAAAAAAAATAGTTCCCTTTATTGTGAAGTTGAAATTATGTGCATATTAACAAATTATTTATTTTCGTCTCCAGGCCCGTAGCTGGTCACGCGAACTTCTGCCCGGGCGAGCTGTCAACTAAGTACAGGGACCTACCGTCCGTGCTGTCAACTGTCAAACATGAAATGTTACACGCGCTGGGCTTCAGTGTGTCCCTATTCGCGTTTTATAGGTATGTATAACGATTAGGAACATGAGGAGACCGGCACGGCCTAGAACCAAAAATTCGAAGACATGTGACATCCAGTAACCTGCACTGGGCACGCGTGGTGGATTATGGCCCACTGCCTATCACAGGGAGGAGGCCTGTGTCCCAGCAGTGGGAACTTTATAGGCTGATTATTCTATGGCGATTAGATGGACTCAGATTAATTATGATATCGGTACCACAAATCTCATATTGTGTGAGGAACTGTTAACTGTCCTTTTTAACACGCTTTTATCAGCTTCACCTGTATGTTTGTAAGCATGTTTGTTTGTTTGTAGTCGACTCCTTTGGACTTGATTTTGACCCACTTCAAACGGTCAGATTTAATTTAAACTTTGTAGACATAAATCGAGGACCGATGACAATTCAATAATAAAAAAAAAAAAACTAAAAATTCACGCTTAGTTAGCAGAACTAAAAAATAGAAAATAAATTATAGTTTAAAAAACTAAAACACACGCTATCGGCACTGTACTGGTACCAAACAAATATTTTCTTAAGTAAGAACGAAAAAACAGCTACATTAAGTAAAACCTAAAAAACACGCTTTAAAAACCAAACTAAAAAAGTAGAAAAGAATTTAATTCTATTAAAAAGCGTGGGGTGCTTTTTGAGGTATTTTTATAAACAATTATTATCAAGCACCCCACGCTTTTTAATAGAATTAAATTATTTTCTACTTTTAGTTTGGTTTTTTAGTTTTTACTTAGGTACTGTAAGCTGTTTTCTCGTTCTTACTTACGGAAATATTTTTTAAGTACCGGTACAGTGCCGATACTGATTATAAATACCAATAGTACAGGTACTACGTCTGGTACCAGTATCACACCACGGCAAGATATTTAGGCCCCGCTTAAATAGTTCTTTTACAGGGACACAGATTATCTTAATAACACTAGAATCAATTCTATTTTAGGGTAAAATGTTGACGTTCAGAAGTGCATTTTATGTGCATATTTGAAATAAATGCTTCGACTTTGACACATTATTTCTTAACTGTTCCAGAGATGAAAATGGCGATCCATTGACTGAGAGAAGACCCGACACCGGCAACCCACCTATGGATGAAGAGTAAGTATTTGAGATGAGGACCTAAACATAATTCAACAAATGTGCGTGTACTAATGTACCCCTCTACCTAACTCTTCGGGGTAACAAGGCGTGATGTTATGTATGTAAAAACGCCAATAATTTTATTACAGGTTACAAATCCACAAATGGTCAGACCGCGTAGTGAAGAATATAACTAGGAAGAACTGGATGATCCGAGGTGGCTACATGGAGAGGACCTTCCATATGATGGTCACGCCGAGAGTGGTCAAAGAGGTAAGAGGAGAATACAGTGAAATAACACCTGAAATAAAATAAAATGAAATGTTTGTTTATCTAATTAGATCTTATAAGACGCTTTTAGACGTCAATAAAAAACTACACGGCGCTGGCATTTCCTATAAATATCGGCTTGCACTGACGAATGAGCGGCTTGCACTGACAAAATGAGCGGCCTGCGCTGACGAATGAGCGGCTTGCGCTGACGAATGAGCGGCTTGCACTGACGAATGAGCGGCTTGCACTGACGAATAAGCGGTTTGCACTGACGAATGAGCGGCTTGCACTGACGAATGAGCGTCTTGCACGCGGCTTGCACTGACGAATGAGCGGCTTGCACTGACGAATGAGCGGCTTGCACTGACGAATGAGCGTCTTGCACTGACGAATGAGCGGCTTGCACTGACGAATGAGCGGCTTGCACTGACGAATGAGCAGCTTGCACTGACGAATGAGCGGCTTGCACTGACGAATGAGCGGCTTGCACTGACGAATGAGCGGCTTACACTAACGAATGAGTGGCTTGCACTGACGAATGAGCGGGTTGCACTGACGAATGAGTGACTTGCACTGACGAATGAGCGGCCTGCACAGCTCCCCGTCGCGCCGTGCACATAGCGGTATCGGTCAGGCTACAACTGACTGATCCCTGAGCAGAAATCCCGAAACAAACTCAAGTCTGGTTTGTGTTCCACTCGGGCCTCAAGGAGATGTCAGCAGAAATTGAAGGGGTTCGCTAGGGCCGATGACTGCCAGGGTCGCGGAATTGTTCGAAATAGTAACCGTGGGCCTGGCACACAGGCAACTGAAGGAACCCAGGTGACTTTTAGTCAGCAAAAGTCGGACACGCCAGCTCCTCCCAGAGCAGGAGAAGTCATTTGATGATTTCCCATCTAATAAAAGGTCATGGTGTGGTCATGGTGCAGCTCAACTCAGAATGGAGCCCAACGATTCGACGAAAAATACCAAAGAAAGGACGTAAATTGAGATCATGTAGCTTAATTATATAATTGAATTTTTAGGTGCGAGAACACTTTAACTGTTCGGAGTTGGAAGGTGCAGAGTTAGAAGATCAGGGCGGCGATGGTACAGCGCTCACACACTGGGAGAAGAGGATTTTTGAAGTAAGTGATGTTCAAATCGATTCTTTATAAATCTCACCACCTAGCCCTATCCCAACCATGTTTAGGATAACCGGATACCGGTGTATACCAGCATTTTACATGGAGCGACTGCCTATCTGACCTCCACAACCCAGTTACTGGGTAATACGATACTCCTTGGTAAAACTGGTTGACAGACTTTTGAGCTTATGGTTGTCAAATTGTGAAAGCTCTAATCCGACTCGTTCTGTCAAAAATACCTCTAAGTACCTCACTCTCATTAATATTATTATACTCTTTGGTACCTCATCATGAGGGACCACTGCGGGTTGGTAGATGTCACATGTCTTCGAATTTTTGGTTCTAAGACATGCTGGTTTCCTCACGATGTTTTCCTTCACCGTTTTAAAAGCAGTGCTGATAAAACAATTTACACAAAGTGCGGTTTGAATTCACGACCTGCAACTCAACCGCTATCTCAAGAACCTATTTTGTATTATCTTTCATAACCAAGTTATGATAATATGTACAAACAAAAACAACCGACTTCCGGAAAAAAACACTACAAAGTGAAAAATAACTTTAATTTCGCAAGCCGGTGACTTTGGATATGTATTTTAATTTTTTTTTCACCGCCTTCCGAAATTAAAGTAATTTTACACTTTGTAGTGTTTTTCCGGATGTCGGTTATTTTATTTTCGTAGATAAAGTTTTTATTTTTCACTTTTTAGTTCGAAACAAACATATTTATGCGCAGCAATCGCGGTTGGTTTGCTGTCATTTTTTGAAGAGTTCCGTTGCCTGTCTCTGAAACGCATCATCAGATAGATCTATATGAAATTGAAATTTTATATAGATCATTTTCATTTCGGAATAAACCCCTTTCGAACAAAAAAGAATTTTGCAAACCCGTGTATATAAGGTGTATCTATTCATACACGAAATATCTGAAGGGGTCATTGTACTCGTCATTATGAACAACTTTTACTATGGGACCAAACCTGAAATCGCGAAAAAAAATATCAGCTGTTCCCTACATTTATGTTCGCATATCTCGTCAAAATGTAGGGAACAGCTGCTATTTTTTCGCGATTTCAGGTTTGGTCCGGTAGTAAAAGTTGTTCATAATGATGAGTACAATGACCCCTTCAGATATTTCGTGTATGAATAGATACACCATAAATAAATATATAAACATGTCGAATTTATAACCTCCTTCTTTTTGAAGTCGGTTGAAAAGAAACATCTTCCCTCTCTCTCATCTCCCTACTAAAAATCCTCCATCTCTTTCCACAGAACGAAGCAATGACGGGAACTCACACTCAAAACTCAGTCTTCAGCCGAATTACCTTCGCATTGATGGAAGACACAGGCTGGTACAGAGCCAACTATGAGCATGCAACGCCATTAGATTGGGGGAGAGGCCTGGGCTGCAAGTTCTCTATGGTTTCCTGCAAGCAATGGCTTAATACACAAAGGTTCAGGTAAATTTTGTATTATGGGTTGTGGAAAAAGCCAGGGAAATTCATAGACAATAATTCACGGCACTATAGAGCGATATTTCATTAATTTAATTAGTAAAATTTATTATTTTTCAAGACCAATTCGATCAATAATAGTACTAGATTTACGATCAAAAACGGCCGGAAAAATAAGACCACAATAACTGTTGTGGTCTTATTTTCAACCTTACTGCTTAGAAATTTGGTTTTATTTTTGCATTGATATGTTTGTTCGTGTTTAAAAAAAAAATACGTTTACTTTTCAATCGAAGTAGTAAAAGCGATAATAAACTTTATGTTTCAGTGTTAAGGTTTATAATTAATTTAGTGCTGTTATTGATCGAAGCAAGACAGTGAAATATTTGAGAGCCATTTGAGTAGTTGTCAACTTTCTGACCATGTTCGCACAGACGTAAAAATATCGCGCATTGAATTTTCAACTCTCTGTGTTGAATCGAACATTGAGAATCCAATGACGTGCATCTCAGCGCATCCAAAAACACACTGTTCGATTTTCAGATGTCAGCGCTAAGCAGTGTATTTTTACGTCAATTCTAAAGTGGATTTAAACAGAAAACTGCAATTAAAAAAAAGGCTCGCGTGTCTCTGGACACCTGATTGAAGTGAAACTGCTTAAAAAAATTTAGAATAAGAGAGATTTATGTGAGAGACAGAGATAGTCATATCTTTCTTCTCTCTCACGTAACAACATCTGCCTAAATGTGGCGCAGCCTTGAAATTTCACTCTCAATTCTCGTCCAACTATCAAAATAGCCGCCTACGAAGCTTCACTTAAAAAAAATTGATTGCCTTCCCTGGCTACTTCCAAAATGGGTGTGTGCGTTATTTTAATTAATCATTAATTATAGTACAGTATTTCGAAGCGAAGCGCGCTTATCTTGTGGTTATCAAGTGTAAAAACACACTGTGAATGTTTGTGTCAGCGCATGGCGAAGACGGAAGTGTGTGTGTTATGATATGATAAATGATTTTATTTCTGTTAGTAGGTTTGTACAAACACTTTTACACATCAATCATATTTAAAAAAAAAGATGAGGTCGGCGTTTCCTATCTGTCTACTCTGAGAAGAAAGAAACTCAGAGGTCACAGTCTCTTTTAAAGTCCAGACATAATCTTGGTCAGATCATGTGAAGACCATGTGGATCGGCGTCTGAAATGGTCTTTTGAGGAAAGAACCACACAGATTGAGTGGACCTGTTCAGTCAGCGCACGCATTTGTAGTATGTGCTGACGCTACTCGTCTTCACGCACACATTGACGGCGTGTTAGTACACTTGGTTACCACAGGAAAAGCGCGCGTTGCTTCGTGAGATAAAATTGATCAAAACAAACTTTGATTAATAAAAACTTACCCTCGAGTCGATTCTGTAACCATCTCACCGTGAAAACTTAGGTGAAGTGAGCGTGGAGTGAGTTGTCAGTGTTATCCCACCTGATGCTAGGGACTGACCAAGCCTTACATTTACAATAATAATCGAGATTTTTATAAAAAAAATGATTCAGCATTAGAATTTCAAAATTAATATTAAAGTTTCTTAACATTTCTATTTTGGAGGGGTTTTTCAAATAAAATATGTTGTTTCTTTAAAAAAAAATCCTAGACTAGTCCCCATGCTGCTTGCGGCGATGTAAATCCTTACATAGTTAAAACAAAATTGCTTTTCGTGTTTGTACGTTTAGATCTTTTAAACTGCGCATAGGATTTAAATGCGGTTTTCATCAATAGACAGAGTGATACAAGAGGAAGGTTCGTACGTATAATCGCATCGACGGATTATGACGGATACATTGAGTGGACCACCTTTGTAAGACGACTAAAATATCACGGTGTATTAACCCGAAAAATTAAAAGACTTTTTCGTGGTAGTCGGATTTGCAAAGTAAGTCAGAGAAAAAACCACTCTCATAATTTCATCACAAGTAAAAATGTTTACCGCCCAACGAAGTGGGCACAGGTCAGCTAGTATAGTATAAAATGAACAAAAGAACTATCATAATATATATTACTAAAATCTCGATTATAATTGTAATTGTAATGCTTGGTCAAACCCTAGCATCAGTGGGAAGAGATTGACAGGTCACTCCACGCAATTTTTCACTGTGTCATTTTTAAAGAATGGACATACTACCAATCTATTCTGTTAAAATCTCACCGTGAGAACTGAAGTGAAGTGAGCTGTCATCCCACATAATGCTAGGGATTAAGACTAATGACAGCTCACTTCAAGTTCACTTCACTCAAGTTATCACGGTGAAATTTTAATGTGCTATTCACTGCAGATTGAGACAATTGACAGATAGATCGGAGCCATATTCCGCTTGTAAATCTGCTAATTTAGTTTTAATGTAGATAAATATTGTTATTGAATTTTGAATTTTCTTGCAAGCTATGTCTCGGATAATTCGACTGCGGAGTAAGTGTTAGTTTAGAAACTTTTTCTTGACACATTGGTTAAAAAAGACAGTTATATGATTTGAATAACATTAGCTTTTTTCATGGAAAAGTAAAAATATACAGGATTGCAGGGACATCGACACACAACCTGGCAACAGGGTTTTTTTTTATAAAATATACAAGGTGAATTTTTAGTCACCGTTTAAATTTTTCAGGGTGGTAGTACCCGTGAAATTGAACTACTTTCTCGAAGGAACTTGGGTCGGAATATGAAAAAAAAAAAAAAATCGGACCTCCCATACAAAATCAATAGTCAGCTTATCAGTATATAATAAGTGTTTTGTTTTAGTAAGATATTATGTATAACATTTAATTGTACTCCTGCTTTTTATCCCGAGATAAAGTAAAATAAAATAAAAATAAAATCGATTGTGTATGGGAGGTCCTATTTTTTTTTTTCATTGCTCGATCCATGTCCCTTGGTATTCATAAAAATCTGCTATTTCATGGGAAAGTGTAACTACGCGGTCAAAATGTATGGAACAGCATTTTTTTTTTCATAACGGACGAAAAATTTCAAGTTCAGAAAGTACTGAAACCATGGTAAGCTAGCTGATAGATAAGACGATTTTAAACCTTTGTGTCAAGAAATCTTTGTTATTACAATAATGATTGAGTTTTTCATAAATTAAAACATCAATAATATAGTTTTGGGTGTGCCTCGTGTTGATTAAATGTACATTTTGTGATTCAATTATTTTTAATAAGCTAACATTTTCTAATAATTTTACAAGCTTTACTAACGGGACTGCGTTTGAGTGAGTATTAGTAATAATTAAAAACAAATTAACTTTAAGTCTATTAAATGTGTGTATAGTATTTGTGGACGAGTATGTTTACCTGGACAAATTGTCCAATTAGGTAGGTCCAACTTCGAGAAAGAGGTCAAACGTGGAATCCGACTCGGCTGGGCAGCGTTTGGGGCTACGTAATATCTTCTCGTCCCAAATCCCGCAATCTCAAGACGAAAGTCTTTGACCAGTGTGTGTTGCCAGTGATGATCTTCGTTGTCGCTCATAATGGGCCTTATTAGAAGGCTAAAAGTCACCCAAAGGCAATGGAGAAGGCTATGTTTAGAGTTTCCCTACGAGATCGAATCAGGAATGAAGAGCCAAACTTAAGTGGCAGTGGGCAGGGCACATTGCTCGCAGAACAGATAGCTGATGGGGCCGAAAGGTTCTGGAGTGGCGACCGCTTACTGGAAGACGTAGGGTTGGAAGGCCTCGCACAAGGTGGACCGAGGACGTTTTGAAGGCCTCAGGAATCCGCTGGACGCGAGGAGCACTGAGCTGGTTGAAGTGGAGGAGCTTGGGGGTGGCCTATGTCCAGCAGTGGACGTCTTTCGGCTGAAATGATGATGATAAAATGTGTACTTATCAATAAAATGGATATAAAAAGCTCAATTTATAACAGGGCACCTAATTCTGTTAAAATGTTTCTATCCACAAATGAAAGACGTAGCTTTTAAATGATGTAAATCAACATCATAATCTACCTAGCCTTGTCCCAACTACGTTAG
This sequence comes from Polymixis lichenea, assembly GCA_949091785.1. Lineage (NCBI taxonomy): Eukaryota > Metazoa > Arthropoda > Insecta > Lepidoptera > Noctuidae > Polymixis > Polymixis lichenea. The sequence goes on from OX420960.1 coordinate 5,139,681, forward strand.
GGTCGGCTTCCAGTCTAACCGGATGCAGCTGAATGACAGTATTTTACATAGAGCGACTGCCTATCTGACCTCCACAACCCAGTTACTGGGTAATACGATACCACTTGGTAAGACTGGTTACGACGTAACGACTGTCAAAGATCCACGAATGACAGCCGGGACCAACGGCTTAACGTGCTTTCCGAGGCACGGATGGGTCTTGACATGTAAAGATGGTCACCCATCTACGGACCAACCGCGGCAAGCGTAGCTTAACTTCGCGTAAATATTGTAAGAAAGAGTTTTTTTTAACTTAAATATCCTTTTTCCCACAGACGTAAGAATCCAGCGCCCTTCTGTGAGAGAATTAAAGGCAATCCACTGAGGACGGAGTGTTCACCGCGACGGAACGCGGTGGTGCTGTGCAATCTTATACGCCATGACACTATACTGCCGAGGGCCTATCAGGTGAGTTTGGACGCTTATATGCTGGTAATGGGATCTGCTTATCATTGAGTATGGCCAATTCTATGGTACTGATTTCAAATGTCAAATGTATTTAATAATATTCTACAAAAAGCGTGGGCGGTGACCCCCAAACTAAGCATTTGCCTGTATCTTGGGGGTCGGAATTGTGACATTTTCGTAGTGAGGTTACTACTATGTACCTCACTATGAAAATGTCACAATTCCACATCTCACATGGTAGTATTACATAACAGGAAAATATAAACTAAAGAAAAAACAAACTAAACTAAAATCAATTAAAATGAAACACTTACTTAAAGTATACCTTGCTGGGCACGCCACGATTGCGGCGGTAAGTCCCCTCTTTGAGTAGTGGCTTGAGAGGCGGCATGGCGTCCTCACCTTCCGCCTGACACAGGTCCTCACCGGACATGGCTGTTTCGGGAGATTCGTGTTTCGCATAAGGCGGGAACAAACGTCTGGGTGTTTCCATTGCGAAGATCGCCCTGAAGACACGGTGGAGCATACGGTGGAGGTCTGCCCGGTTTGGGCGGAGCACTGCCATGTCCTTGTAGAGGCGATCGGCGGCGGCGATCTCTCGCGTCCGGCCCTGGTCCAGGCCATGGTACGGAGCGAGAGTGCATGGGTAGCCGTCACCTCCTTCTGCGAAGCAGTAATGCTCGCGAAGAGGGAGGCGGCGCACGTGAGGGAGAGGCAGTACATGCGCCCTCACAGCCGTAGCCTCCGCAGGAGCCGCCCTGGGCGTCGGGAAACCCAAGCTGATTCCCGGCCACCGTAGGCGCGGGCTTGCGGACGGTGAGTAATGGGTAGCTCGCTGTCCGGTAAGGACCAAGCCCGGGTCGACGGCGCGTTGTGTTCCACGCGCGCCTCAAAGAGATGTCAGCATCAACTGAAGGGGCCCGCAAGGGCCGATGCCTGCCAGGGGTGCGGGTTGTTCGAAAGAGATAACCGCGGCCCCTGTATATATAAATAAACACATCATATAAACAGCATAGTGCGATACCTACGCGGTTAAAATAAACAGAACACCAGTTCAGAATAATGTACTGTATCCCAGCGTAGCAGCCTTAGCGTCGATGTCCCTGCCACCCTGTGTAGGTTGTTCATGATTGATAAAATAAAATATATTGGGCGTCGGAAGACTTGAATAAAGGACTTAGAACTTAGAATTCTACCAGAGAATGGGCAGCAGCGATCTCTTAGCGTTTACCACCATACTGCGATCGCCAATTCGTTTGCCGTGGCGATTATTGCAAACCCGCTAAAATGCTTGGGGGACGCATATGTTCAGCAGTGAACCTCTTTCGGTTGAAATTATGATGAGGATGATTTTTTTAAGGACATAATGTTTGTAACAGTTTCTGTAATGTAAACTCTTTGGTTCCCCTCTTGAGTCCCGCCAACACCCAAAAGAACCAAGAACAAAAATAAATTAGTCTCATTCTTCTTTGTGTCGCTGGCACTAATTTTTTTTTAGGCCAAAACTTCGCCACTTCTACGGCGTTAGCGTTAGGAGATGGAGCATAGTTTGTGACACAGCTAATAAGTCTCATTATTTGGTTGACAGGACCAAAAACCAAACAAAACCATTATAGTAAAACCCTCGATGCTTTTTGACGTGAATACGTCTTTAAATTTGCTACCATACGGGGGCAATCCAAAAAACCTAATGGTAACAAAATCGGGGGATACAGATTGGCGTTGTAGTTTCGAATCTATCCTCTACATCCAAAATTAAATTATACCACTGGATAGCTAAAGGATCAAAGAATTTATTACGATAAACGAAAACAGTGACGCATCGCGCGCGGTGGAGGGGGAAGCGCCGCCATTTTGAGGTTATTTTGCTGCGTATCGAAATTTGCAATTAGTATAACTTTTGACACGGAGAAGCTACGATGTTCGTTTAAGTTTTAATCGTCAGCTGTCAAAATCTATCGATTTTAGATATATTTTATTTGCCGTGTGGTGCCGGACGTAAAAGAATAGCACCATTCCATTTCTTCCCGTGGGTGTCGTAGAAGGCGACTAAGGGACTTACTAGAGAATGGGCAGCAGCGTTCTCTATGCATTTGACCACCATACTGCGATTGCTAACCCGCCTGCCAAGCGTGGCGATTATGGCAAATCGCTCCCTTTTGGGGGAGGCTTATGTCCAGCAGTGGACGTCTTTCGCCTGATATGATTATATATATTTTATTTAAAAAATATAACCCGTTACATAAACGTATTACGGCCGTGTCCATGACACAGCCACACCCCAATTTTTAATCTTATTTTTTTCTCCAGCATTTTGACACCCTACCCAACGTGGCACCCGGTGAAGAGGCCCACTATGGGGGATCCGTGTCCCTGGCAGACTACTGCCCCTACCTCCAGGAGTTCACGTGGCGACACAAGAGTGTCCTAGTCCGGGGCAGCCGCTGTTCGTATGAGGAAAACACGCCAAGTAAGCATTTTTGTTACACTTTTTTTTCCGACTTCAAACAGCGGGCTTAGCATAACGTTTTCTATTTCTACGAAGAATAGACAGTGCTTTGAAGAATAGACAGTGCTTTTTCAATACAAAGTGACATTTCGTTTCTCAATTTTTGACATCGCACAACCCAGTTACTGGGTAATACGATACCCCTGCCCCCTAAAATCCTACCTTACGTCCAAGCTGAACACCTGGCTACGTGGGGGGCGGACACGCGTACTGTACAACTGTACAAAAACTTATGCGGCTAACAAGGAAAGGTAACCCCTTTATGGAGTTTTGCGAAAAGCCTCAACAAAAAGACAGTGTCCGTATCCAATCGCAGATACTGTTTAAAAATAAAACACAAACATGTACTTAATCTACAACAAACAAAACCCAAAAAGCGAAACAACAAATAAGGCAAAAAAAAAAATACGATACCCCTTGGAAAGACCGGTTGTCAGACTTTCGGGCTTCTGATGACCCGAAACGACTGTCAAAGATCTAGAAATGACAGCCGGGACCAACGGCTTAACGTGCTTTCCGAGGCACGGAGAGGTCTTGGTATGTTAAGATGGTCACCCATCCACGGACCAACCGCGGCAAGCTTAGCTTAACTTGATCGATCGATCCGTACGGCTAATATTACTTAGCCACAAGCCCCGCGTATCGCACCGTAGATATCCTTCTACAATCTGTCATTTTGTCTTTCGTTTCTAACGATCTTTGTCTAGGACCTTGATGATGATTGGACTCCCTTCTCCGCACGTAGACTCCCACTCGGTCCGTTGTGCGTTTGTCTAGGACCTTATAATGTAGACTATTTCAGAAGAATATTTCTTCCCAACTGTCAAAGTCACGCTTGACCACAAACTTTATACTCGACGGCCACAAAGTTTATACGATTATCTTAAAAATTATGATTCGTGTAGAAAGCTAACAGTGATAATTAATAGAAAAACATATCTATCTTCTCCTATTGTACATCATTTAGTTAACAGTCATGTCCTGCAGAAGAAGGTTCTCAATTTGTCTGAAAGTTTTTTTTTAGTATGTTTTCCTCGATATCCCCGGCAATTGTAGACCGATTTCGAAAAGTCGGTGATAAAAAAACTAAAATACATATCCAACGACACCGACTTCCGAAATTAAAGTTATTTTTCACTTTATAGTGTTTTTTTAGCAGTCGGTTTTTTTTTTGGTAAAGTTTTTATAGTGGCTTCTTCTGTTCTTATAGCGGCAATAGAAATACACAGTCAGTGAAAATTTCAATTTTATACCTATTACGGTTCATGAGATATAGCCTTCTGCTGACGGAAGGACGGAAAGTGGAGGTCTAGTATAGGGTTGGCTCCCTTGGGAGACGGTACCTTCAAAGAAAACAAAAGAACATCATTTTTTTTTGTTAATCGTGCATCGGCGGATTGCTAGCTATTTTAATTTGACCTTGAACTCAATCAGAGTGTAAAATTGCATCAAAATCTGTGCAGCCGTTTTACGTGATTGAGTAACAAACACACACACATCGTAGCAGTTTGACCTACGCCGTAGCACAGCTCGTAGCTTCGCACTGACTGAGTTTCTTGTCCATTCTTCTCCATACGAAACTACATTTTGTAAGGGGCGACTAGAATAAATTATATTTTAATGTAAATGTTGACGTTCAAAAGTGCCTTTTATGTGCCTATTTGAAATAAATGCTTTGACTTTTTCCTGTTACCTACCGGAATTGTTCTTTTTTATATTTTTTTTATATACAACGTGTATCGGAAAGGGTATATACATACTAAGGGCACGGCTTCTTTGGATGATATCAAATGATATTGGAAGGGTTTTTTAATCCTATCTCTACATGTTCGGAAATTATGAGAATTTTGAATACCAGAAACCGAAATTTTCAAATTTAAATAAAAACTTCACTCGGAAGAGATTTATCGTGATATTGGCAAGTAACGTGGAAAGTTATTGACCTACGTAGTGCGGTGACATGTTCGTTATGATTTGAATTCAAGACACTTATGAAACCGAAAATTTGATATAAATTCTTAGAGTATTTTATTTTGAGCTGAAACTATGGATAGTGATTCTATACCAGCTGTTATCTTTAGTGCTTAAGTATAGCAATAGGGTTTCTGTTACACCCTGTATAATCATAGTATTTCTTTACAGAAACTGATGTGAATTTCGCGTTAGAAAATTATGGAGCTCACTCAAAATGTTTCGACCACAGTGATAAAGTTTGGGAGCAGAAATCTTGTCGACAGGTATTTATTATTATAATTTATTTATTTTGTTTTGTTAGTACATTGGCGTGTGCTAGCTGACATAGTCAAATATTTTAATTTTACGTTTTGAGTTTCGTAATTTTAATTACTTACCTACAACTGTATAGAATCAAGTTCTTCTAAATTAACAGACAACTGTGCTGCTGTACAGTTTGTTGCGCCAATTCTTCTTCCCAGCTAAAGCACTAGGAAATAGTGAAGGGCGGGTATGTCGGGGGAATGTCTTATGTAATTTTGACGTTCAAAAAGTGCTGGCTCACAGCCTAGTTTGAATACATGATTTTTGACTTTGATTTTTTATTTTATCCTTATTTATTTCCATCCTTTTACGGGTCGACAATCATATACTGAGCCCATGGTGACAGATTCACATGAACAATACAACATGTAACAACTAGAGTATTGAGTTAAAAGCAAAATACAATGACCAAAACTTTTTTTATTAAAGCTAGATGTCTATTATTATTAAGTAAATCGTGTTGACCCTAGCATTACTTTATGCATTTAAAATTGATGCTTTTTGCGTTTAAATAACATTTAATTTTCTTTGGCTCAGCCGGCGATCGATTGATGTTGGTTTTTTTTTTCAGATTAGAGAATGGCAACACTGGGGCTCCGGTTGCTATAAATATAAATGCGAAAGCGGGCGACTACACATAGTGGTAAGTTATAACAAATATTACTTACACAATTTTACCATTAAAAAGACATTACAATTAATTAGTATGTTACGTATTTCCCCCATCATTAGTCAATCAAATAAACATCCTTTGATTTTTCTTAATTTAAATTCCTTATTATCTGTTATAGGTCGGCAACTATTCCTACACTTGCTTCCACGCGAGCCAAGTGTTGCAGATAAGGATCATCAAACGAGGGTGGCTCCACAGAGGAGGCGTCGTCTGTCCTCCTTGCAGGGAACTGTGTGGAGAAGAATTTGCGGTAAGTTATTCTTATTTAGTGCATTCATGTATGTACGGTGTGGACATAGGTTGGGTTAGGACTAGGGTTGCCACCTTTTTTTTTGATCAAATTTAGTATTTTTCCCAAAGAAGATGCAAAAAAAACTTTTGGGAAATTCAGGAAATAAAAGTTCTACTACTAATAAAAACAAAAACCTACACATAAGTTAATTTCAATCATTATGAATTTTCCCATATATTTGTCATTGCTCTTCACTTTAGTCATAAATCATCTTCTACCTTGAAAATAATCATAGGAATCTGAGCAATTTAGATTCATAATAAAAAAAAAAACAGCAGAAAAGAAACATCAATATCAAACTATAACTTTGCAGTTTACGCTGATCTCGCACTGCACGGAAATCGTATACAATGCGAGATCAGTATATACTGGAAATGTATAGCTTGATGTGTAGCCATGTGTACTATATTATTATTTTAAGACCAGTGATTTTTAAATTATTTTAATATCTATACAAACAAATTAAAATGATTATAATAATAACGTATTTTTGTTTTCCACAGTCCAGAAACGAATACTGTAAAGGCGGCGAAGAGCCTTTACCACCGAATTTATATCCCAACGATGTGCTGACATGTTCAGCTGTCAGTTTGACAGCTCCCGCCATTTTGATAGCCACCATCTTGGGTTTAATCAACGTCATGCAGAAATAAAACGGTTAATTTATTTAGTTGCTTTATTCTGTTTAACGAATACCGAATATTTCTCTGAAAGGCAATTCCCGTATTTAATTAAAAACGTTCGCATTTTAATGTAAAAAAATACTTCCAATTTACCTACATTTTTGACAATTTCTTGACATTGATTGTGTTTGTCTCTGACATGGGATTGCGAATAGAATTTGAACGTTTTTAAAAACGGGAATTGGCCTTCTACTAGATTAAGAAAGATTATGCAATTTACCGTTGTCAAATGTCATGTTAACTTTTCCGATGGTTTTAGTTAAATATAACAGCTTACATGATATTCGGCAGCAGTTTTGACAAGCACGACTAAAAAGGACGGTAAAAAATGTGATTTTGAAATCACATTTTACATAATGTGATTTAAAAAAATATTTTTTGATATTGATATCTAAAAAAATTTTTTTTTACACAGTGATGATGGTCGGTTTATAAAAGGTTATATTAAAATCACATTTATGTAATGAACTCTTAAAAAATATTTTTTGAGATTTATATCAAAAAATATTTTTTGAGATTAATTGCACTGTGTTTGAACGGAATACAATATAAAATCACTAATTTTTAGTTCAATTTCCAATTGAAAATAAATCTGTGACTTGAATTTTTGTACAAAAACTATTTGTACGAAATATCGAATGAAAAATAACTGATAGCAATATCAAAAAATATTTTTTTATTTTTATGGCATTGTCTTTGTATTGAATACAAAACAAAATCACAATCGTTTAGTTGAATTTTGAATTAAAAATAAATCTGTGACTTGATTTTTTTTGTACGAAAAGTGTACGAAATAACGAATTAAGAAGAATATTATTACTCTGACATTTCTGTATAATACAATTGTGTGATAGTTGTGTTTTTGTGTTTGAATCTAAGTGAATGTACGATAGTGTATCACTACAGGGTCAAATTAAATTAGCTAACAAAACTGCAACCGTGATACCGACATCTAAACACGATACGTGTTTTGTGAAGTTTACACAAAAAAAGTTTTATTGCAATTCTCGCACGCACTCACACTTGTAGATAATATAAAGAGACACCTCAAAAAAATATAGTTTGGTCATTGTATCATGCTTTTAACTCAATACTCTAATAATTAGGGTTTATGATTATGAGGTCTTGCGTTAATTATATTACGTATTGTATAATTAGTTCTATCGTTACGTGACGATTTCTACCGCTTTACTCCTACTGCAAGCCGCGTTAAAGAACTTCTTTTCAAAAACATTTTTTTTAATGATCCCACAGAAAAAAATGTTCAAATTAATTTAATCTTTGTTTAATCACAATGAGATATATATACCCCACTGATAAGTGTTACATATAATGTAATCTCGTTGTTTTTTTCCCAAATAAATAAATAAAATAAAATATCGATACCCATCACGTGTCCGGAGTTTTGCTAGCTTATTTAATTTGACCCTGTTTACAATATTAAGTTTTGTATTGCTACAAATTGTATATTATATTGGCGTGTAAAATTATGGTCTGTAAAAGTACTATATCGTATGTCTATCACGTAATGTGTATCCATGGAACACAGGGACGCCTCGCCACTGCTAGAGGCGGCATTGTCAACACCAAGATAGTCCACCACTAACTCGCGCTACGTCACTAATGACGTTTGAAAACTGACAGCTTTTAATGGCATTCATGACATAAATTTTGGCGCCACAGAGTAAATATTCTTCTTTTCGTTTCGACAATATAGTCCAGTCGGTGGCCACGTATATTTCGGCGTCAGAGTCGTTGTTCGGATCATCAAGGGTGCTGGTGATCGGACACTCTAGCAGTTTGGATATAGTCTGTTCAGGTGCACCGCACTCGCACTGGATGTTGGATGAATCGAGAATGCCCTACAAGAATTTAATTAAACCTGCCGCCTCTGGACCTGGCGCGGTGATTCCGAGCTCTGCATATACCTATTGCGTTTCTGTTTCTTGTATTGTATCGCTAAAAACGTTTGTTTTGGTGCTATTTAGTACTAAAAGGAGTTTGTATAGCCTTAGGAAGCCACACCGTGTTTAATTGGAGGGGGCATAGAAATATGACAACCTGTGACCAACTGTGATCACATGTGACCACATGTGACCACCTGTGACCACATGTAACAAGGACGGGGTGCCCCCCCCCCCCGTCCTTAATTAACAAATTATTTTCTTGATTAACAATCAAAAAGCTGCCGCTTAAATCATGGAATTTGTGTAAAGAATTTTATGGACGGCTTCTAATCATTATAACAAGCGACGCTCACGCTCCCTTATCCCTCGTAGCCTCACTTGAGTGAGTGTGGCTATCTTAATTTTGGCATTACTTCAAAAGTTTTTAGCGATACAAAAATACTTCAATCGGTAAATAAACCTTCCGGACCAAGGATTGTAAATAGTCATTTAAGATATATACTTAAAAAAATCTTTAAAATTATTTATCTTGAACTTAAATGCCATAATTTAAATTATTATTTTTAAAATTATACTTATTTTTTTAAGAGTCAGAATAATCTTTTAATTTTGCTGGTCTACACATAAAGATATTCTAATGTTACCCATGATAATGAACGCATCAGCAGTTCTAAACCAAACTGTCAATGTCATAATTTCACAACAATTTTGACACTGCCAGCTATGAATGCTGGATGTGCCGTGCCTAACGTGTTCAGTTTCATTGTTGAAATTCACCCTTCGTAGCGATTTTGAACGCATATAAAACCAGAATTTTGTTTTTCAAGAAGAATGTACTATGTCTTTGTCTATGGTAGTATGAGGAATAAGCCGTAGTTCACAAGATAAATAGTCAGAAGGTACAATCTACTATCGTCTTATACAATTATTTTACGTTTGACTTTGCATGATAGTGATCGTTATTCTCATTGCCATAAGGTTGCAATCAGATGTAAAATTACTGTGGAAGGAACATGTACCTACTTACAGTAAAAGGAAGGCACCTACCTCTGTTCTACTCTCTCTATAACATACGTGAGAGGCCAGCACATCAAGCTACCCCAAACTGTCAAATTTCTTTGATAGAGTTTCAACTTTATCACAAAAGCTTATGGTTCATGTTCAATTGGGAAAATTTGACAGTTTGGGATAGCTTGATGTGCTGGCGTCTGTACATATACAAAACATGACTTCATTTGTTTAAAAAATGATTTAAATGACGCAATTTGTTTAATTAAGTACGCAATTTATACTGATTTTAAGAAGCCTATGTTTCATATTTTTGTTAGTAGGCCGGCAAATAAGGTTTAAGATTTACTTATATTTTATTATAACTTGAATAAATGCGGGACATTTAGGGCAGATACAAATTTAATTGTGAAAAGCTTGCAACCCGCTCCGACCGAGCCTGAGTAAAAAGTTTTTTTTTTTAAAGGGAAAACTTCATAAGGTGCATTGAGCACTTTTTGGGTGAACAAAAATCATGGAACTCGCGTCATCGACACCGAACGCTTTCCAGCGAGCACGCGGATGAGTCGCGCGTTGATGTCTTTTACACGTAATTGTTCAAGTTTTCATTTCTGTCGGCACTCCCGGAGTGCCACTATTTTTGTTTCTAATAAATAGCAATGTGACCTAACACCTCAAGTTATTATTTCTTGCTTTCTATAGTGCTACGGCCAAATTGTCGCGATAAGGCGAACTACACTTCGCGAGGTCTCTCTTGAAAACAGCCATCCGTTTAATTTTTACATCGTTTATTTAAAAAAAAAACTGTTCCATACATTTTGACTGCGTAGGTAGTTAGGTATTCCACTTTTATAATTAACAGCAGTTTTTTTTTATAACCGACGGAAAATGTCTTCGCTAGCGGGTTTAGCACAATTTTCTGATTCATGGTTACAGTTTGCGCAACAATGTCCCTACCACCCTCTATAAGTATCTGCTGTAATGTCCTGCCGATCTGCTATTGTAAATATAGTACTTAAGTCATTTGGTGCTTTAAAAAATTTATAAGTTCTCATTCCTATTTTGTTAAGTGAAATTATATTTAATTTATGTTAACGTACTTTAAATATTTTATATGATACAACGTGAGAATAAATATTTGTCGAATAAAATTATGTAGAAAGAATTGTATAATATGTTCCGAAAAAATATTTTTTATTATTATTTGTAAATTGTGTTTTTATTATATCGGCATTAGTATAAAAAAACAATTGCTTTTGCCACCAGAGGGGGTAATTGCGTACCACGCTAACAGGGGCCCAAGTCTGCTATTTTTATAAATTCGTCATTCCAACACGATCCCATTGTCATTTTGCTAAAAGTTCGTAATCTGCTAAATTCATAATGGTCGTTCATTGGTCGGTCAAATATTAAAATATTTTTTATGCAGCCCCTTCCATACTTTCATAACTAAAAATTAACTTAGGTAAATTTGCATCTGATTATCCGATCTCTACTGATCAGTGTTGATTTCGAAAATAATTTTATTCCTAGGAATAAAATAGCCCATATCAGACGGTTTACTCGAGTGAATAGAACGTTATAGCCGGGGAAAGGATCTAAGAAAACGTAGGTGCTTAAAAATACACTATAATCACACGGATAGCACAATTTAATAGAAGTTAAAGCGCGTGCACATTCACTTTCTGGTTGGTAGCTTAAAAGACGAACTTATTGGAGCTTGCGCGGGCGCCCTCTAACGGGTGGTCGTGTAACCACTCTGAGTTGCCATGATAACTTTAACATTCTGCCGCACGCTCTTCTGTTCATTATTGTTTCTCTAGACGTTCACGGGACAAATTTGTATAGGAATGAACGTTCATCCGCTCCTCAGCGGAACCCGTATAGGATTACTTCGTTGTCAGCCACTCATTACCCTTTTTCTCAGGTATCAAGTTAAAATTAATATCAAATACGGTAGTCTATAGTATAGACCCTTGAAACTTTAAAAAATCAAGCTTTTAAGTCATTGCAATAAAAAAATACGGCCATTTAAGCGACATATTTTGGTACTCGCAAATAAATCAAAACCTTTAAGGTATTTCCCGTTGGCCTAAAATTATGAAATTAGGTCTCGCAGCACAATTAAACGAAAAGTCAGAAATTTATTAATTTGTATTTTTATCTTTTGTTTTGCGATTATAGACGTATATTTGTAGTAGCAGAATTGACTGTCGTTTATCCATGTATTACATATTTTTTCAACTACAAAGATTGATTTTTCAGTTCTGATTCACTTTGTGTTAAGAAGTGTGACTTGCGAGTGAATTGCAAACAATTAACGATAAGTGAATCGTCTGATATCGGTTTTAGATCAAAAGAGTTTATCTTTTGCAAACTGAGAATAATTGGAATGTAGGTATATACTTTATTTACAAACATTTTTTGATTGGATGGCTTTTAGAAAGGGGTTTTAAATATGTTCTCATATATTTCGTGAATTTTTGTCAAAAGATGACTGGGCTATTGAGCCGAGCATTGAGAATGAAACAGAGAGCATTCCAGTGCGTGAAAAAAACTCACTGTTGGGTTTTCAACTCTCAACTAAGCACTGCTTTGGAAATCCAGTGGTCGATTATTATTCTGCTATTATCAATAGATCAAAAGTCATATTTAACCATTTTCTGGCAAACAAATGAAGATGTATATATAATAATAATTATAAAAATCGACAAGAGATTTTAAAAAGTAAATGTGGATAAAACATTTGTATAAATAAAGAGTATTTTTAAACAAAGAATATTATGTTTCATTTTCTCTTTCAGTACTACCTTTTTATGTATGGTTTGTGTGCGATTTCTGATGCCCCAGTGAGTGAGTGGTTAAGGTGGTGGTAGCCAGAAAACGATCTATGCCTTCGAAGTACCAGGTTGTCATAACTCATTAGGGGCTCACCTAACATAGACGTTTCAGTTAGATTCAGTTGACGTGTAAAAGTGTTTTTTTTTTTTGGTGGGAAATTATCAAATAATGTCTTCAGCTCTGGGGTGTCAGACTTTTACTGACTAAAACCCACCCGTGTTCCTTCAGTTGCCTGTGTGCCAGGAGCCACGGTATCTCTTTCGAACACTCGCACCCCCGGCAGGCATCGGCCCTTACGGAACCCATCAGTTGGTGCTGACATCACTTTGAGGCGCGCATGGAACACAGCACGCCGTCGACCTGGGCTTGGTCCTTACCGGACAGCGAGCTACCCATTACTCACCGTCCGCAAGCCCGCGCCTACGGTGGCCGGGAATCAGCCTGGGATTTCCGACGCCCAGGGCGTCTCCTGTGACGGCTAAGGCCGTGAGGGCGCATGTACTGCCTAGTCATAGCTGTTGACTGAATTTGGTTTGAACTGTGTTATATTATGAATCATCACCAGTTTAAAGCAGTCCACTGCTGGACATAGGTATCTTCAACTGCACGCCATTCAGCTTGTTTCTCGGCAACTCTCATCCAGCTGCTACCAGCCACTCAGCTAAGATCGTCGCTCCACCTAGCCTGAGGGCGTCCTTACCTTACGTTTGCTGATTCGCGGTCTCCACTCAAAAACACGTCCACTCCAATGATCATCGGGCCTACGGCTAATATGGCCGGTTCATTGCCACGTCAGCTATATTAGGCATATTTATTTATTTATTTTATTTATTTTATTTATTTCATTTATTTTATTTATTTTATTTATTTTATTTATTTTATTTATTTTACTTATTTTATTTATTTATTGTGTTTGGGTGGCTTACAGCTGCCAGTACAAACGTAGTAGTAACGACAAGCCCTTTACAAGCCTCCACAATGGAGGCAATGTGGATTGAGAAATGGATATTTCAACCAACTCGAGTCATTAAATACAACTGAAAGGTTCAATCTGCGATCAATGTGTCTGCCCACTGCTTGAATGACCCATGTGGTCGAAAGGGTCTGGAGTAGCGACCGCGTACCGGAAGACGTAGCGTTAGCCTCCTCCATCACCAGGACCGATGACCTGGTGAAGGCCGCAAGAATCCGCTGCTTGCGATAAGCAAAGAAATGGTGAAAGTGGCGGTGCTTGGATGAAGCCTATGTCATATCAACAGTGATTTTAAATCCCTTAGAAAAGAGGGTAAGCCTATTACCATCAACCGGGAATAAATCTAGACTCCGGGCCGCTACTGTGATATTATTTCAAGAGAAATCCCAATCATACTTTGTCTGACCTGAAATCGAAGCCGGGTCCGGGTAGGTACAGACTCACTTTTGGCCTTTCTGAAAGAACCTAGAACCAAGCCCAACCTTTTCCCAAGTATGTTGGGCTCGGCTTCCAGTTTAACCGGATGCAGCTGAATACCAGTATTTTAGATAGAGGGACTGCCTATCTGACCTCCACTAATCAGTTACTGAGTAATGATGCCAGTACTTAAAGAGTAAAATGTTTTTGTTGAGGATGATATTCTCGTAGCATGTAAAAATAATATAATTTATTGTAAATGTGATAGAATATACTAAACAGGAATATAAAAATAAAATAAAAATATGAAAAGGAATATATTCCTTTTTCCTTTAAATAAAATAAAAAAAATATGAAAAGGAATATATTCCTTTTTCCTTTAAATAAAATAAAAAAATATGAAAAGGAATATATTCCTTTTTCCTTTTTATATTTTATATTTAATTTTATATTCCTGTTTAGTATATTCTATCACATTTACATTATATTATATTATTTTCTAAAAGTTTGCTGTACGAGTAGTGTCCTAATAATTGATGCACCGGGCGACGTCATTACGTCAAAGCCGGCTGTCGCTGAAATCAGCGCTAGGGCTCTGTCTTGCATAGGGTCGCAGCATAATGCTGAGCGATAGCCGTTTTGCGTGCATGTGACGCATGTTTCCCTGAACCTTTTCTTATTTTTGTGTGTTCCTATTCTTTTTTGCGTCATGTTTACCGCAAATAAACGTATTTTGTCTCTTTCTTTCAGTATTAAGATACCCCTTTCTAAATTGTTAAAGTTATCTATATAGTAATACGTGAGGCAAAAACTTTGTAAGTACCCCTTTCTACGAAAATTACGAGGACGAAAGAAAAGAGGGAGGAGGGAGGGGGGTGAGGGAGGGGTTAGTATGAAATTTGGCACAGTTAAAGTTAAATAATATTGGAGAAGGATTACAGAAAGCTAATATTTTGGTATAATAAATAATGCTTTAAAAATACATTACATTTTAAAATGAATTATGGACGACCTCTGGGAGACCTCTAGTAAAAATAAATGAAGATAAAATCTTTTATTAATTAAAATCCATGTCGTTTTGCGTAGATATGATACGAGAAGTCTTGCGGTGCTGGTCTGGCCAGTACTACCGATACCTCTCGTTCCAGTGGGTGGTAGGCAGCGGTCGTAGTTTTCTTGTCGACTCCTACATCTGGTAGATTAACGCAGACGTAACTTATCATAAGTCCTTTTTGAGCCTGAAATAAAATAAAAAAGTGAAATTTCTTAAAAAATAAAATGATAAATCTACAAGGTCAAATTAAATTAGCTGTCAATACTCTACCCACGCTTTGGGTAAGGATGCGGAAATTAATGACATTTAAAAAAATACCATTCCAACTTTGTTCAAAACTTTAAATTACGCTGACATGTACGAATATAAAGGCAAACAAACGACTGTTATTTATTGTCTTAACAAAACAATTACACAAATCATAATAGGTACATTATAATAAGTACACACGGCTACACGTCAAGCTATACATTTGCAGTATAAGCTGATCTCGCATTGTATAGGCTTTCCATACAGTGCGAGATCAGCGTAAACTGTAAATGTACAGCTTGATGTATAGTCGTCTGTACAAACATAACAACTAAACTAATAACAACAATTAAATACTATTATATACCCATTTCTTCCCGTGGGTGTCGTAGAAGGCGACTAAGGGACTTACTAGAGAATGGGCAGCAGCGTTCTCTATGCATTTGACCACCATACTGCGATCGCCAACCCGCCTGCCAAGCGTGGCGATTTATGGCAAATCCCCCCCTTTTGGGGGAGGCTTATGTCCAGCAGTGGACGTCTTTCGGCTGATATGAACTATGGTGATAGGGCACATAACAATTAAATTGGCGAATTTATTAGCGAACAGATCGCAGTCCGGGTCTATTTCCACGAGCTTGTTTAGTGTGGTCAACACGCGCGGTACGGGAGATGCAGTACGGGCTGCTGTCCGACATGAAGGCACGTCTAGCAATCGATGTTTTCTGCTACAGAGATAATTTTTCGGTGTAGAGTCGAATCGGCTCATTCTGAATGTCAGGCGCATCCGTCATACCCTTTCATACTTTGAGCATAACGCGTATCCTGGCCACATGGTTATGATTTTTAGAAATTCATAAAAAATATCTGTTCTACAAAAAATAAAAAATAAACCAGCTGATCGATTAGCCTTCGGCCATCAAATGATGATTTTTTTCTTTCTTTTTTACGTTCCATTAGTTTTCGACGATACCCAACACGTGTGTAAATTATTGCCAGCTTATTTAATTTAACCGTGTATATTTATCTATAATAATACCTAAATAACAATGAACTGTCTGTTTGTAATGCCAATAAAACAGCTTTTTACTTGTATATGAAAGTACACAGGGGGACAGGGAGATCGACGCACTATCGCTGACCATAAATTCAGTACTTACATGACACTGAACGCACGACGTGCGTGGGTTATTTAAAATAAAATTGCTGATTTTGATCGTGTAGGTATTGCACTTTTCAATGAAACAGATTTTTTTTTATAACTGACGAAAAATTCAGCTCTAGAATCATGCGCTGAATTCATGGTAACAGTTGCTGAGTTGATGTCCCTGCCAGCCTGTAGGCGGTAAGTACAGACGCCAGCACATCAAGTTAATCCAAACTGACAAATTTTCCCAACTGAACATGAACCTTTCATGTTCTAATCTGGCCCAGTACTTACAACAAACAAACAAAAAAAATGTCTATTGGTTTGATCCGGCTAATATTCATAACGGCTGGACCAACTTTGACGGGACGTTCACTAGCAGTTAGCTGATTTTATGTAGAAGTAAGTGTACAGTCTTCAATTGCTTACCGGTAAGATTACTGTATGTTCTCTGGCTCCAGCTGGGAAACTGATGTCTTGGTTGTAAAATACTTGTGAATAATTCCACGTTGAGTCACCTGTCAAATAAGAAATAAAATAAAATAAAGTTTATTTGGAACAACTTAAGTTTATAATTTACAAAGGAACACGAAGATAGGCACAAAAATAAAATATTGTGGCGCAGCTATCAACGCTCAAACAAAAAAAAAAAAAAAAATACAAAGACGTTGTTCCAGACTTCAAAAAGATAGTAAATGACTAATTTGAAAAATTACATTTTTTTAAGGAGTAAAAAAGAGAAATGCTTTATGTGGCGGTTACTATATAGTATATGTGTAGAGTGGAGGTGGGGGGGGGGTGACGTGTGTATGTATGTATATACACCGTGACATTTTAGTCGTCTTACAAAGGTGGTCCACTCAATGTATCCGTCATAAAGTACCTCTAGGCGCGATTAAAACATTGTTACCATTAATTAAGATAATAGGTACAAAGAAAAATAAGTAATGCTTTTCAATTATGAAACACCCTCCCTGTTATTAATGTTAACGTATTAAACTGCAGAAGATATCTACCTACCTACCATTACATTCCATCATTAATTCCACCTTCATAACAAGGTGTTTCAAACTACGTCATGCGTCTTAGTGAATGATATTTAAATTTTTTTAGTTATGCAAATGTTCAAAAATATCATTTTTTTAATTTATATGATTAGTAGTCATTGGATACATGAATTGGGCTGCCGTTGTAAGACGACTAAAATGTCACGGTGTATATGTATAATTTTAACTTGTTGAGACTATAACGTTCCCACTGGTTGGACACCGGTCTCCTCTGCGTGAGAGGGAGTGGGCCGTTATCCATCACGTGGGCACACGGTGGGTTGGTAGATATTTGGTAAGTTACATAAATTTTGACCATTTCGTGTCAGTAGCAGCAACCCAACAGCACCCTTATTGTAACGAGAATAAAGATCACTGTGATCCTGACAGACTTGTTAGTGGCAGCAACCAAGCAGCAACCTTATAACCAGAATAAAGATCACTGTGATACTGACAGACTTATTAGTAGTAGCTACCCAATAGCAACCTTATTGTAACGAGAATAAAGATCACTGAGATACTGAGAGACTTGTTAGTGGCAGCAACCTAGCAGCAACCTTGTTGTCAGGAGAATAAAGATCACTGAGATACTGAGAGACTTGTTAGTGGCAGCAACCTAGCAGCAACCTTGTTGTCAGGAGAATAAAGATCACTGTGATACTGACAGACTTGTTAGTGGCAGCAACCAAGCAGCAACCTTGTTGTAACGAGAATAAAGATCAATGTGATACTGACAGACTTATTAGTGGCAGCAACCAAGCAGCAACCTTGTTGTAACGAGAATAAAGATCAATGTGGTACTGACAGACTTGTTAGTGGCAGCAACCTAGCAGCAACCTTGTTGTCAGGAGAATAAAGATCACTGAGATACTGAGAGACTTGTTAGTGGCAGCAACCTAGCAGCAACCTTGTTGTCAGGAGAATAAAGATCACTGTGATACTGACAGACTTGTTAGTGGCAGCAACCAAGCAGCAACCTTGTTGTAACGAGAATAAAGATCAATGTGATACTGACAGACTTATTAGTGGCAGCAACCAAGCAGCAACCTTGTTGTAACGAGAATAAAGATCAATGTGGTACTAACAGACTTGTTAGTGGCAGCAACCAAGCAGCAACCTTGTTGAAACGAGAATAAAGATCACTGTGATACTGACAGACTTGTTAGTGGCAGCAACCAAGCAGCAACCTTGTTGTAACGAGAATAAAGATCACTGTGATCCTGACAGACTTGTTAGTGGCAGCAACCAAGCAGCAACCTTATAACCAGAATAAAGATCACTGTGATACTGACAGACTTATTAGTAGTAGCAACCCAATAGCAACCTTATTGTAACGAGAATAAAGATCACTGAGATACTGAGAGACTTGTTAGTGGCAGCAACCTAGCAGCAACCTTGTTGTCAGGAGAATAAAGATCACTGAGATACTGAGAGACTTGTTAGTGGCAGCAACCTAGCAGCAACCTTGTTGTCAGGAGAATAAAGATCACTGTGATACTGACAGACTTGTTAGTGGCAGCAACCAAGCAGCAACCTTGTTGTAACGAGAATAAAGATCAATGTGATACTGACAGACTTATTAGTGGCAGCAACCAAGCAGCAACCTTGTTGTAACGAGAATAAAGATCAATGTGGTACTGACAGACTTGTTAGTGGCAGCAACCAAGCAGCAACCTTGTTGTAACGAGAATAAAGATCACTGTGATACTGACAGACTTGTTAGTGGCAGCAACCAAGCAGCAACCTTGTTGTAACGAGAATAAAGATCACTGTGATATTGACAGACTTATTAGTGGCAGCAACCCAACGGCAACCTTATTGTAGTCAGAATAAGGATCACTGTGCGTTTGTCAGACTTGTTAGTGGCAGCAACCAAGCAGCAACCTTGTTGTAACGAGAATAAAGATCAATGTGATACTGACAGACTTGTTAGGGGCAGCAACCTAATTGTCACGAGAATAAAGATTACTGTGAAACTGACAGACTTGTACTAACAAGTCACAAGCAAGTACCTAATAACAGCCGCACTGAAATTGAAATCACACTCTAAAAAGTATGAAACAAGACAATATTCTCATCTGTAAGCAGTATTCAGGTATGGCAAAATAATTTAAACCCTCCTTTTTGTTTTGACGTACCAAGTCTCTCAGTCTGATACAGTCTGTCCCTTGCTGCGACCAGCGATGCCCTAAGCCGAGGTCAGTACACCACAGGAGGTGCCCTTAGCGAGCAGTCGCTTTAGTTTTAAATTTTTAACACTTTCCGGGACACTTGACTATTTGCAAATGTCATGATATGACACTTCAAATTCCCATACATTTCATCATACCTAGCGTTGAAAAAAGCAGAAAAAATTCCCGATTCTTTCTAAATCCATTGTTTTTTTTTTTTCAATGTTTCATACGAAAGTTTCAAGAAAATTTGCCAGTACACATTTCATGTTTTTTTTTTTATAAAACCGAAAAAAGCCGAAAAATATTTAAAAAGAAACGGGTAACTTTTCATGTTTTTTTTTTCAAATCCGTACTTACTTTATTTAACTTAGGGTATTCTATTCTTTAGCTCTTTCTATAATAATACGTACTAATAAAATGGAGGGTTGAATTAAAAAAAAAAAACTATCAGCGAGCTAGGCACGCGCGCTCCCACTGTTGTGTATCTAGTATTCTAGCTGTCAGTTGCATAAACAGGTAGTTTTATTAATTTACGTGCTAGTTCCGTTGCAGCACATGAGTAGTTTGTCTACTCATGTGGTTCATCATAACAGCCGAAAGACGTCCACTGCTGGACATAAGCCTCCCCCAAAATGGGGGGATTTGCCATAATCGCCACGCTTGGCAGGCGGGTTGGCGATCGCAGTATGGTGGTCAAATGCATAGAGAACGCTGCTGCCCATTCTATAGTAAGTCCCTTAGTCGCCTTCTACGACAACCACGGGTAGAAATGGGATGGTGCTATTCTTTTACGTCCGACACCACACGGAACTTGGTGCATGTGGTTGCAGTTTGTTATCTTAAATATAGAATGCAAATAGTGCAATTGTGCGTTGTGTGATATTGTTTACCTCATAATGCCTCGCAATAAAAGTAGTGTTTGGGATCATTATTAATTAACAAAAACAGATGGCAAGAAATATAAAAAAAGAAGAAAAAGAAGCTTTCAAATTCGAGCTCGAGCCTGGTGAAGTTGACGATTCTTCGGACAGTAAAATTGGCCGCGGATAGCTAGATGGATCTATTATTTTTTACCTATTCGTATTCACCTCCCGTATGTTTTCTTGTATTTCACCTATTAAAATATATTTCAATTTCAATAAAACTTGTTTTTTTCACCATTTCAAAACATCAAGCGAAACATTCGAAAGAATCCTGTTTCTTTCCAAAGGATTCCTTCTGTAAAATTTTCTATGTAACATGCGAAAAATCGGAAAAAGCCACAATTTTTTAATTGTTATTTTCGGCATTTTCAACACTAATCATACCGTCTACAGCCGTACTACCATACACACGCCGCCGGGCGGCGGCGCACACGCCGCGCCGTAACACTTAATATCAACATCATTGTACTTGGTAAGGTTCAGTCTACGCCAGTCGGCGGTGTGATTTCGTTGCATTGGAGCATAATATGCATTGCGTATGTGTGTGTTGAAAAATGACTGGAACAGAGATTGCTGGTACACCTTTTTTTTGCGTAGGAAATCATTAAATAACTTGTCCCGCTCTGGGTGGAGCAGGAGACCGTGTCAGACTTTTACTGACTAAAACCCACCCGTGTTCCATCAGTTGCACCCCTGGTAGTGCTGTGACACCCACAAATGAATGAAGTCGCGTGATGTGACACTAGATCAATGTGCTTCCTAAGAGCTATGGGCAAGCAACGGCTATCGACGGTTTGCCAAATTACATGAAATTAAGTTCACCGCCCTAAGCCGTACGTCACGTATTGATTTATCGAGATAACGTCGAGAGGCGGTTTGTCCCGGGAAGTGTTAAAGCCCTGGCTGGTTGCCTTAATTAGTTAATTTATTGAGGTTATCACAGGCAAGTCCGGTTATAAAGCAGCCAACAACCTCTAAAGGCACTCTTACACGGGCAATTTTTTGAGTAATTATCGCTCGGCAACACTAATGGATCAATCTGGATCAATTAAGTGGAGCAATCTGGAGCAACAACGATAAATTGCCAATGTGTTTCGGCAATATTGATTCTGATTGATTCATATATTTCATGAGTTGCCGAATATCCAATCGGTTTGGATTTTTTGTGTCAGTTTCCTTTCTATCTCGTTCTCGCAAAAACCTACAAACCTACGTCTCGTGTTTGCGAGAGGAACCGGCCGGCGGCGGAGGCGACAAGAGAGGCGCATTGCCTAGTTTTTTAAGTTGCTCCAAATTGCTCCATATTGTGTGGCTGTACATGTTGCCATTGCCCTAAATTGCTGGATGTTGTCGTGACGTCATAATTAACGAGAATTGCCCAAGATGGATCAATTTTAGTTGCTCGTGTAAGCGCACCTTTAGGTTGACCTGCGAGATGACATTCCCAAAAAACAAAAAAACGACGTAGTGTAATAATGCGACATTTGCTTACCGAATTTAAAATCACAGGTATAATTGTCAGTTCCGGAGACAGAAAGAATAGATGTCAAACACACGAGAAATAAAACAAATAACATTTCCATTTTCACTTCATTAGCTCACACTCGCAAGAACAATGACATGTGAATGATTCGATCTCTTAATCTTTCGTATATATTTATTCGGTCCGTCGCGTCGTGGAGAATCGATTGTATTGTTATAAAATAAAATACCTAGGTAGGTTTATTATCAGGGTCGTCTAAAAACAAAGAAACATAATATCCACAGAACGGTTTAATATTTACATATTTCTATTAATCTAATATTAATCTAAACGAGCAATTCTTGTATATACATATAAAAAAAACGATAAAAATAAACGAATGCGTTGCTTCTGAAAACAAAGTTTAATTTTGTTAATTTCTTATTAAAGAAAACATATTATTTAGTACACTATTGTAACAACCTTACCTGAAAACAAAGAAACGACATTTAAAGTTTATTTTTCCACCAATTCTAATCTTTGTACACAAAATATATTCCAACAAAAGTTTACTTTTAGGACAACATTCTAATAATCCTAACCTCTACACAAAAACTACAGACTAAAAAGTTTAACATTTACCAACAGTCGCGCGAAGCGCGCCAAATATTTTTTTTAAAATTAAAGTAAACATATTTTTAATACAGTTGCTCAAAAAGTGGTGTATTGCAGGGACGTATAGCGTTCGGGATGTGGGCTATTACATACTAGTGCTTTTTTTTTACCTTTCCCGAACTCGTGCGTTCTCTTTCCCAACTGTCAAAATAATGTCTATTAAAAAGAAAAACCAACCATGAAGTTTTTACTAAAGAGTTTTTGTGATTCATACAAATACGTATATTTCTAAAAGGAAGCTACTAATTTATTTCAATATCAGATTTAATGATTTAATTGAATGAGTTAGGTTAGGTTTCATTTCATTTCATCTCATTAAATTTCATTTTCATTTCATATCAATAAAAAAAATCTACTGAAGACTAAGCTGTATGGATAGTTCCCTTTGCCTACCAAAATGGGTGAAAAAAAAAACTCTGCTTATATTATACGGTTGGCGCCATTTTCCAGAAATTTTCTTTGCGAGTTTAGTTGTTTGTTGCACAAAATGAGTAATTTCGACCCTATTTTTTTGAATTAACACCACCGGAACTCAGTATAATTGCACAAAATGCTTCGGAGAACATTTTACCGGAAAAGTCAAAAAGTCGTTACATATCTACATACGACGAATTTATTGCGTGGAGAGAAGAGAAAAAAGCAAATAGTTTTTCAGAAAATGTTATGTTGGCATACTTCTCCGAACTCTCAGCAAAATTAAAACCGTCTACGTTATGGTCGAGATTTTCGATGATAAAAAGTATGCTGAAAATAAGGAACAACGTGGATATAAGTGAATACCTACCCAAAATTAAATGCTTTCTTAAAACGACAATCAGACGGTTTTACAAGTAAAAAGTCGAAAATATTAACATCCAATGAAGTGGAAAGGTTTTTGAACGAAGCTCCCGATGATCGTTATTTAGCCACAAAGGTAATTTATTAATAAGTACTTATATTTTTCTTTAGTATTCAGTTTACGAAATCGCAAAATACAGTCAAAACATTATTTAAAAAAATATTAATCAAATCCCTTTTTTTGTAGGTTGCTCTGATTTTTGGCGTTGTTGGAGCTTGCCGCAGAGAGGAGTTAGCCAATATTACTTTAAAAGATATTGAAGCCCATGGAAAAATGCTACTAATTAAGATTCCGAACACAAAAAATAAGATACCGAGAAGCTTTGTTGTTGAAGGAGATTTTCTTAGAATAGTGCAAAAATATATGAATCAGCGGTCCCAAAAAGGAAAAACCGACCGTTTTTTTCAAAATTACCAAAAAGGGAAGTGTACAGCTCAAGCAATCGGGATAAACAAATTTGGTAATATGCCAAAAGAAATAGCAACGTTTCTTGGTCTGCCGGATGCTGAGTATTATACTGGGCACAGCTTCAGGAGGACCTCTGCTACATTATTGGCAGATTCAGGAGCCAATTTGACGTCCTTAAAGCGACTAGGAGGTTGGAAATCAGACAAAGTTGCAGAAAGCTATATTGGTGATTCATTAAACAACAAACTAGAAACTGGGAAAAAAATCACACAATCCATTAATTTAAGGTCCAGTCCGTCTTCTTCACATGTTGAAGAGAACGTTCGTCCATCTACCTTCGTTGATAATGATAATTCATCAGATCCAGTTCCATCAACTAGCAAACGCCATTGTATGACAAATATACATGAACAATCATACGAAATTAATAATAGTTTGTCTCAAACAGTAAATATGCAACCTAAAACTTCCCCAGTTACTTTAAAAAACTGTACCAATTTCAATGTACATGTGTACTATAACTTTTATAAGAAATAAATGATTAGTTAGTTGAGTTTATTGTGTTTTTATTACTTTATTAAATTGCTTCATTTTTTCGCAACTGTATTAAAAATAGTCGTTCAGTACACCTGCGGAACCGTCATTGCAACTTGTTCCGACTGTCAACCCTCGCCTTCGGCTGCGCCTCGGCTCGGGTAGACATTTGTCGGAACTCTTTGCAATGACAGCCTTTCCGCACTTGTAATGAAATATACTATTTCTTTACTTATACTCGTACCTGAAATCGCGAAAAAAAATATCAGCTGGTCCCTACATTTTGATGAGATAAACGAACATAAATGTAAGGAACAGCTGTTTTTTTTCGCGATTTCAGGTTTTTGGTGTTTCTCCAATAACCCTGTATATATAATCTGAATCTCGGAAACGGCTCCAACGATTCTCATGAAATTTAGTACGCAGGGGGTTTCGGGAGCGATAAATCGATCTAGCTAGGTTTCATTTTTAGAAATCATCAAAAAAAAAAATAACCGAGCTATGCTCGGTCATCCAGATACAATTCTTGTTTAAATGTATCTATGTATACTATACTAACTACTGGTTCGAATTAGAATATTCTTTTAGTGTTGGATAGCCCATTTATCGAGGATAGGCTATATATAATCACGTTAAGACCCTTACGAGCCGAACAAAGAGAAAAAAGTCACGAATACGAAGTACTCGCACGGGCAGGCGAGGCGAGCGACGGGGTGGGTCGGGGTGCAAGAAAATTGAAGCGAACGAAGTCGCGGGCAGAAGCTAGTATGTAGCTATGTATATAATCTGAATCTCGGAAACGGCTCCAACGATTTTCATGAAATTTAGTATGCAGGGGGTTTCGAGGGCGATAAATCGATCTATAGGATATAGGAGGCTATACACCGTGAAATTTTAATGGTTGTTTTCCCGCGGCGGGACAACTCCATAAGGAGTACTTTCGAAGCATAGAGTAAAAATAAAAAAAATAAAGACTTTTTTGTTAAAAACACTACTCAATAGTAACACTAGAGGTAACTTGTAGGTTCTACTCGAACCGCACGCACCGCCGACAAAGGGAACAGATGCATAAATGTTCAAAGCAAAATAAACTCTCGCACGTGGTGATTTTTCACAATGGTTAATATGCCATTTTTTGTCTCTAATATTTTATTTGTTGATAAAACGATTGTATTAACAAGACAAAACCATTTCGCTGCGGGAAAACAACCATTAAAATTTCACGGTGTATAGTCATTGACTACAGCCCACTCCATTTCGAAGAGAGGAGGCCCATGTCCCAGCAATGGGAACATTATAATGTTGATGGCTCACTATTTTGGCTATAATGGCCTCCACATAAAAGATATCATGCTGTCGCGGATTTTATTGAGAATTGCTTAAGACAAACAATCCCACGACACATAATCTTCGTGTAACTCAAACGGTTTAGGCAGCGCACGTCAATGACGTATTATAAATAGACGCGTCATACTCTTACACGACTTTTATAGCACTCAAAAACAGCGTTTAACTATGAATGTAGCTACCTACTAGTAGATACAATCATACAGTGCGCGAAGAACAGGAAAGACCCATACCGATACCTGTTGTTAGAAAGAGATCATCATTCTTCCGTCCTTAGCTATCCCAATTTAGATATTTGTGGTCAGCGCAACATGTCTTTTTCTCCCTCACTTCTCTATCAGTCGTCATCTCCGTAGTCACACCCTTTCTAACCATATCCATCCATCGTTTCTTTGGCAGGGATGCAGTACGTCAAAACTGACTGTACTAGAGCAATATATATTTCATTCAGAAGGTTTCTTGGTGGATTGTGGGGAGTATACAAAGTTTTTGGGACGACATGTCGTAAAGAATTAAATAACCAACTTAGCTTTATGACTCTGCTTGTAACTTGTTCAAGATGTAGGTACCAAGATAACCTTTGGTCAAAAACCACTCCTAAGTATTTCATATGAGTTACTTTAACTATTGTTGGACATTTGCAATTTAGATTATTTATGTTGACACATTGATGAATTTTTAATTTAAATTGTTCATCAGGCTGGGTACGGTTATTAATACTAAAACATACAAAATTGGGTTTTTGAGGTGTTCAATGTAAGTAAATTGTTTTTTAACCATTTTACTATTACACTCATACCCGAGTCAGCATAGGCTTTAACCTCTTTCCAGGACTTCCCGGAAAATACAACAGCTGTATCATCGGCATAAGCAAAAATTTTGGTATTTTTTATGTTCAAATTATTACAGAGGTCATTAATATAGGTCAAAAATAATGTTGAACCTAGTACGCTTCCTTGAGGCACGCCGTATGATACTTTTGCGTCTTCGCTAATACAGTCACCAACTCTAACTCTCTGTTTTCTATCAGAAAGATAGTTACGAAGGAGGTCCAGTGGGATATCTCTTATTCCGAATTCTAGTTCTAATTTATTCACCAGGATCGGAACAGAGACGGTGTCGAATGCTTTTTTCAGATCTAAGAATATTGTAATACATTTATTTCCATTGTCAAGACTGTCAACTACTTGAGTTGTAAGAGCAGTTACTGCATCCTCAGTAGTGAGAGTAAGTCAAATTTATTTAAATATTTAAGTAGTCTGATATTTATAAGCTTCTCTATTATTTATGAAATAGTGGGTAAAACGGATATGGGTCTATAATTATTTACATCGTCTCTGTTTCCGCCCTTATGTACAGGTGTTATAATGGACTGTTTAAGCGTTGCAGGGAATAATCCGGTTCTAAAACATAAATTAGTTAGATGTGTTACAATCGGAACAGCTTCTGTACTTATATGCTTTAGATAGCGATACTTATATAGCGTTATATTTTGGCCAAATCACACAAAGTCTTTATAAATATAGCCTGTGTTATTGTTATAATTAGGGATAGTTAATTTTTAATTATGAAAATATGGAAACGGCTTCTTAAAATATTTTTTCGTACAAAAATCCTGGGATGCCAGCAACACCGGAAATGCATTACTAGTCAGTTGTATAGTATGGAAGCGACTTCTAAATGATTAGGATTGCGTAACTATTCAGACGCGTATTTATTAAAAAATTAACCCCGATGGAAATTTGGTATCTATACCTATGTACCTAGGGTGTAAGTCTGTAAGAGTAGGGGTGGTGTGTGTTAGTAAAAACATTTTTTTTTTTTTTTTACATTAAATTAAAAAAAATTGGTACAAAAGCGCATTCTATTTCAGCCAACCTCTCAACTTTAGGTGAATATGCATCCGAATATCCGATCTCTAGTTATAATACTATAAAGTTTCATCAAAATTCGTTCAAAAGCTTTTTCGTGAAAGAGTAACTAACATCTATCCATTCATCCTCAGAAACTTATAGCGTTTTTGTTATCGGTAGGACTCGCTACACCTGCTTGGACAAGACTGGCGAGTGCAGCGCATCGCCCCGCACTCCCTCTACCGCGCTACCCCCACCACAGCATGCATAACTTATTTATTAGACGTAGCTAGCAGAGCCTCTTTTTACCAAAGCCCGGTTAAGTAGTTACGGCCTCTCAAGGTCAACTACGAGATGCCCTTCCCAAAAAAAAAAAAAGCCTCTTTTTAATTTCCTGGCCCTTACTCACAGTTGGTCACAGCAACTAAGCTAGCGACCAAACAGGTTAGGTTAGGTTGTAACTAAACTCCCTCTTCCGGCTGCCCTAAATGGGTCCAGGGACGGCGGACTCAGGGACGTCCACCGCCCCTTATCATATAAGTCCCTGTCTACGTAACTTGTCTGTGGTAACCTTAATAAATTAAGGCTTCCAGCCAGGGCTTAAAAACTTAAAACTATAACAGATGCTTGCTAAGGGCACCCCGTGTGGGGTACGGCCTTTGTCTTAGGGCATCGCTGGTAGATGGCAGCTAGGGACTAGCTGGATCGGATTAAATGCGTAATGTGCCACGCCCCCCTCTTAAGACATCGCGGGGGAGTCAAACATCTCAGTCCCCGCGCTTGACCAGACGAAGTCCGCAGGGACAGGCGCTGCCAGGGTCGCGGATTTGTTCGAAAGATCTACCGTGGCCCTGGCATAGGCACCTGAAGGGACACGGGTGGATTTTAGTCAGTAAAAGTCTGACACGCCCTCCCGCTCCGCCCAGAGGGAGAAGTCATATGATGATTTCCCATCCAAAAAAAATGGGCAGGCTGGCATCAGTAAGAGGCTGCGTTGAAGAGTGCTTAAGTGTCCCCGTAACCCCCGATGCAAGTGTGCGAGTGAGGGAGGGCGAGTTAGTCCAAGTCTGTCAGACCCTTCGGTCTGCCCTGGAGCCGGAGGACATCCATGAGGATACCCACCACGTTACCAAATAAAAAAAAGTTGGTGCACCCACCAAATGGCTTAAGTTAGGTTAGAACTGTGACCAACGACGCGCGAGCTGAGCGAGCAAAGCGAGCGGTGCCACGGCAGGGCAACCGCTCGCCACTTTAAAGTTGGTCGCAGTTACTTGGCTATTTAGTAGGTATTTTTAGGATTCCAAAAGTAGGAATTATTTGAATAACAAAAAGAGGTGTTCAATATTATTTTTAGTAGCGAAAAATAAGAATAATTACAGGTTCGATTATACAACATGCGTTCGTTTTTGTGTTTATCAGCCGGGTTTTTGTTATTGTTTGTTATTGACAGCCCTATGTTATGAACGTTTAAATGGACATTGGATAGTTATCCTCAGTTGTCTGATGGGGATATCCATTTTACAATATCTGCATGTGAATATTTTCTCGAGATTTTCCTGTTTAAATTCCGTTATTTTTAACTGACTTCAACAAAAGCTGGAAAATTTTACGTGGGGAGATCATCATCATTTCAGCCGAAAGACGTCCACTGCTGGACATTAGTGGCTATACAGCTTTGTGTGCTGCTTGGGATAGGCCTCCCCCAAGCTCGGCCACTTGAATCGGTTCTGTGCTCCCTGTATCCAGCGGATTCCTGGATACGGCCTTCAAAGCGTCCTCAGTCCACGTGCGGAAGGCCTTCCAACTGTACGTCTTCCAGTACGCGGTCACCACTCTGGAGTGGAAGGGATGGGACTGGAAGGTTCTGGAACCTTCCAGTCCCATCGGCCATCTGTTCCGCGAGCAATGTGCCCTGCCCACTGCCACTTAAGTTTGGCAGTTCTTCGGGCTTTGTCGGTTACCTTGGTTCTCCTGCGGATCTCTTCATTCCTGATTCGATCACGTAGGGAAACTCGAAGCATAGCCCTCTCCATTTGGTTGACTTTTAGCTGTCTAATGAGGCCCATTGTGAGCGACCACGTTTGAGTTCCATAGGTCATCACTGGTCAAAGAGTTTCATCTTGAGACTCAGCGGTATGTGGGACGAGAAGATATTGCGTAGCTTTCCGAACCCCCCCAGCCGAGTGGGATTTGAAGAATGACCTCTTTCTCGAAGTGGGATAGATACAACAGCTAAAAAGTTAAAAATAACGTTAATTTCGGAAGTTCATGACAAAAAACGTCGGTGGAACAACACTAAACAAAAAAATTCCACCATAGAAAAATATAAGTAGGTAAGTAACGAAAGTTGGTTACTGAGATATGATAACTATGTGAGCGTCTATTAACTGCTTCCAAATTACAATGTTAATTTTATTAATTTTATTTTTTACACTTTCTGACATATTCTCGTCATTATTTGACATTATACAACACTTGTAATAACGAGTATTTATTAGTGATTCTCATGGAAGTCATACCACTTTGTTTAAATAGATTGATTTTACATATGTAGATTCTTTTACATATTGTGAATGAGAGAACGTTGCAGGCCTACAGTTTCTATTCTTTATTTTCATTCCTCTAAGTACCTGCTGCTTATTGACAGGCCTGCACTGTCCTCCCATACCTAATATCACTGTAATTTGAAAACATTATAAAAGCCAATTATTTTTAAAAGAGTAACCGTGGAGTTTCTTGCCGGCTCTTCTCCATAGGAAGCGACAAATTGGAACCGTGCACCTAGCTTCTGACGTTTCATAAGTGCCCTTGCAGGTTTATGTGAAATAAAATATTTTGATTTTGATTTTGAGAAAAAAACATACATATTTTTCTGCCTAACAATAAATAGTCCACTAACTAACAACAATAGCTTGATTTGCTATGATTATTAGCTTTGGTACTTAATTAAGTGAGTGAGTAAAATATTTTCTGTTAATTATGTTGAAAACTATATTACGCTTAGTAATATTACGTTAATTAACCTTGTAACCGCTTACGTCGGATTAATCCGACAAATATTTTCGGGTCCATTACGCCAGGGTCGTATATTTACGACCAAAATACCACAGCTCGTTTTTAATCTGTTGTAAAAAGTTGCGTATTGCACATCCTTCTTTGTTGTAGGTATTTATTTTTCGATTTACTATGCCGCGCTGGGCACGACAATTTTTTTAATTAATTTATTTGCTCTATGGTATCTTCACAGCTGACAATAAGTAAGTATACATTTTTAATTATTCTAAACATTACGCCAATTACGAAGTACACAGAAAATAAGAAAGTACAAAGTGTGACATAATTATTAATAATTAAAGTGTGTGTGTGTGCGTGTATGTGTGCGATGTAGGTGCTAAAAAGGTGTGTGATAATGTGTGTGTGTCTGTATAACTAAACTGGCACTACCTACTGAGTTAGCTGAGTTACCGGCGTTTGATGGAGGATTTAGATAATCTCCTTTTTAAATCTGTTCCGTGTGGTATTGAAGGGGTTCAATGTTGGGATTTTTTTGCTGTATAATGCTGGTAGACGCAAGAATAGTGACATCTTTAGGTAATTAGTGGAGGCCGAGGGCACTGATAACATCGTGGTATGTCTGGTACGCCTGAGTGGAACGTTAAAGTTTATTCGGCTGATTGGTAGTGAACAGTCAAATTTGTTGTTAAGTATATCGTACAATAACATCATGTCATTTAACTGTCGTCGCTCTTCCAGAGTATTTTTGTGGTATCGACAAGAGTCGGGGTAATTTGGGAAATGATATGAAGTCGGGCGGTTAAAAGGTTAAAGTGGCCCAGTGGTATCGGCCGCAACTTACGAGCTGTTTGGTCGCGATTTACTTTGTGTGAATTATTTCATCACCAGTGCTCACAAAGTGGCGCGCTCGCAGCCAAAGACTTTGGGGGGGTCACAGACAAAGACTACCTACATATTAATAAGAAAATTTATTACATTTTTGAAATATTACTATTTTAAGCTTTACGTTTACGGCTTTGGAACGGGTTATGACCCCTAGGAACCCAACCCCGCTCGGACCGCGCCTGCTCTCAAAACGGTGAAGGATAACATTCTGAGTAAACCGGCATGTCCTAGAACAAAAAGATAGAAAGACATGTAACAGATAACCCGCGCGGTAATTGTTTTTCAAACTAATGATAATATGAAAAAAAAAAAAAAAAAAAAGTGTTTATTCACAGAATTTTGTTCTTTGCAGGTTACATTTACCTCTGCCAAACTGCATAGCAGTTTGTTGGCAGACGTAGCTCCATTTTTATATTAACTTTTAATTATTAACATTAAATTAATTTTTATAACGTACTTTTTCACCTACTTAAAAATAACTCTTGCATTCCTTTTTAAAACAAACTTACTTTTTTTTTATATTGATCGCAGTGGATTTCATTTTGACAGTTCACCCACGTACATTGCGTTACTAAGTTGTTTAGCAGGCGATTTTTTCAAAGCTATTTATTAGCAATATACTTCATTGAAAATTTGTTACGCAATTAGAGTGCCGCATTCGGCTCGCGTGGTGGATTACGACCTTCTTCCTCGCACAGAGAGGAGGCCTGTGGCCCAGAAGTCTGTCGTTGTAGGCTGACTATGATACATGAAGAAAGGCTGGTGCCTTTGTTACAAATTACACTACTCTACAAAAAAACAGTTTTGGTTCGCAACGGAAACGAAAATATTGTTTCCTGGGTAAAACGCTAATGTTGAAGCTAAATCTGATAACTGAATTTCTCCACCACATCAGGATTTTTAGTTATTGTTATTTTTTTATTCCTTAAATATCTACGTACGTCTTATTGGTTATTGGAAAAAAATAATTAATTTTACGACTAAATTTACAACAAACTATATTAAAGAAAGCGGCCAAGTGCGAGTCGGACTCGCCCATAAAGGGTTCCGTAGATTGAATGAAAGGTAAATTGCGGTTTACGATTTATGACGTATTAAAAAAAAACTACACACTAGATCTCGTTCAAACCAATTTTCGGTGAAAGTTTACATGGTAATGTACATCATATTTTTTTTTTAGTTTTATCATTCTCTTATTTTAGAAGTTACGGGGGGGCACACATTTTACCACTTTGGAAGTGTCTCTCGCGCAAATTATTCAGTTTAGAAAAAAATGATATTAGAAACCTCAATATCATTTTTGAAGACCTATCCACACGTATGGGTTTGAAGAAAAATTTTTTTTTGAGTTTCTGTTCTAAATATGGGTACCCCCAAAATTTTTTCTATTTTTGTGTGATAATCTTAATGCGGTCCACAGAATACATCTACTTACCAAATTTCAACAGCATAGTTCTTATAGTTTCGGCAAAAAGTGGCTGTGGTGGCTTACGGACGGACAGACAGACAGACAGACATGACAAATACATAAGGGTTCCGTTTTTTGCCATTTGGCTACGGAAGCCTGAAAAGCTGTTTCTAAAGAAACAATAAATACTAAATTTAAAAAAAACACTTGAGAGGTGTCAAGGGACACCCGGATGGAACGAAGTTCCTTTCGATTAATTAGTGAAGGAATTGTAATAACATTTTAAAAATTGTGCATATACGTACACATCACACACACACGCACACATATACATATATATTTTCGTTTTTTTTTTGTGTAAATTGTCTGTGTCGCTGTCTGCAGAGAAACACGCGCACGCCGCACGGCTTACAACAATGTAGCAAAAAGTGTCGTTACAACTTTTGGTCTTAATTTTTTCCGTCTAGCCCCCTTTCGCAACGCGCTATACGGAACTTCGTTCCAAAACGTCGTTCCAAAACTTCGTTCCAAAAACTGAACTACTTAATGCAATGTCCTACTTGGATGTTTGGTTAAATTGTTTAATACGAGCGCTAATCCTGCCGATAAACTGTCACGCAGTTTGGCTGGTTTATGGGATTTGTACAAATTTAGGTCTTTGGTATTTGTTTGGGTTTTGGTCTTTTGGTTTGGTTTTGGATGTTCAATCAATCAATCAATCAATCCGATCAATCCGATCAATCCGATCAATCCGATCAATCCGATCAATCCGATCAATCCGATCAATCCGATCCATCCGATCCATCCGATCCATCCGATCCATCCGATCAATCCGATCCATCCGATCCATCCGATCCATCCGATCAATCCGATCAATTCGATCAATCCGATCAATTCGATCAATCCGTCCGATCCATCCGATCCATCCGATCCATCCGATCCATCCGATCCATCCGATCCATCCGATCCATCCGATCCATCCGATCCATCCGATCCATCCGATCCATCCGATCCATCCGATCCATCCGATCCATCCGATCAATCCGATCAATCCGATCAATTCGATCAATTCGATCAATTCGATCAATCCGTCCGATCCATCCGATCCATCCGATCCATCCGATCCATCCGATCCATCCGATCCATCCGATCCATCCGATCAATCCGATCAATCCGATCAATTCGATCAATCCGTCCGATCCATCCGATCCATCCGATCCATCCGATCCATCCGATCCATCCGATCCATCCGATCCATCCGATCCATCCGATCCATCCGATCCATCCGATCAATTCGATCAATCCGTCCGATCCATCCGATCCATCCGATCCATCCGATCCATCCGATCCATCCGATCAATCCGATCCATCCGATCCATCCGATCCATCCGATCAATCCGATCAATCCGATCCATCCGATCCATCCGATCCATCCGATCAATCCGATCAATTCGATCAATCCGTCCGATCCATCCGATCCATCCGATCCATCCGATCCATCCGATCCATCCGATCCATCCGATCAATCCGATCAATTCGATCAATCCGTCCGATCCATCCGATCCATCCGATCCATCCGATCCATCCGATCCATCCGATCCATCCGATCCATCCGATCCATCCGATCCATCCGATCCATCCGATCAATCCGATCCATCCGATCCATCCGATCCATCCGATCAATCCGATCAATCCGATCCATCCGATCAATTCGATCAATCCGTCCGATCCATCCGATCCATCCGATCCATCCGATCCATCCGATCTATCCGATCCATCCGATCCATCCGATCAATCCGATCCATCCGATCCATCCGATCCATCCGATCAATCCGATCAATCCGATCAATCCGATCCATCCGATCCATCCGATCCATCCGATCAATCCGATCAATTCGATCAATCCGTCCGATCCATCCGATCCATCCGATCCATCCGATCCATCCGATCCATTCGATCCATCTGTAATCAATCAAGGAAACAACCACATCTGTTTAGTACTATTTAATGAGTGAATCCATAATAATAGAATGAGCGCACATGAGGTATTGTGCAGACTCAGCATGTATGATCAATTATAAAGAAGTGTGCCTACTTACATAAGTAAAGGAGCTTATATATTATATTATTACACTTCACCTCCCGGGGCCAACGCAAAAAAAAGAATTGATAACTTTTTATTTTTACATTACTACCTAAATCCTCCACAACTGTATAGGGACCTTCAAATAGCGCATCTAATTTACTACGAGTTTCATTTTTTATTAAAACCAAATCGTCTTTCTCATATATTGTAGAGTTGACGGATCTATCGTGTATTTCTTTTCGTTTATTTTTTTTTAACAACAAATTATTCTTTGCATCGGCATGCGCTAATTGTAACCTATATTTTCCTCTGTCTGTGTCTCTGTCTGCAGAGAAACACGCGCACGCCGCACGGCTTACAACGATGTAGCAAAAAGTATCGTTACAACTTTTGGTCTTAAAAGTGTCGTTACAACTTTTGGTCTTAATTTTTTCCGTCTAACCCCCTTTCGCAACGCGCGATAAGGAACTTCGTTCCAAAAATAGCTTGATTTTTTCTTAGCAAGTTTTGTAAGAAAATTTTGTACTTAGAAAGTTTATAAAATAGCCAAAAAAAATATAAAAGCAACAAAAGATTGTGTAGTTAGATCAAGCAATAAAACGTAATAAATCAAACATTCAATTTCCTACGTACCCTCAAAAATAAAATACTGCATTGTTAGTAATTTGACCTTTCACAGTGTATTTAATTTTTTTTAAATTTAAATTGATTTGATGTGATGGCGATATATGCTGATAATATTAGTAATCAGTAATGCCTAATTAATCAGAAAGTATATGCAGTTACTCTGTTGCGAAATTTTGTAAACTGGTGTTATCGTTAAGTTTTTATGTGTAAATGGTTGCAACATGGTAGCTGAAAATCTAACGAAAGGTGTAACACTTGCAAAACATTTTTATTGTATTAGCAAAATGGGACTGCGTTCTAGAGGGAGTGTTAGTAATTGAGAACGCAACCATTATACCCTTTTTTAATTTTGCCTATTTTGTCTATGTTAACTGTTGTTATGTTGGTAACACTTTTTTATTTTTTTTTATTTTGGCTTCACACGGTTTGTGCATTTAGCCAGTGTCAAGTAATTTTTCTTTTAGATCAAGTAAATGGCCCGATATCGGGCACGAAGTTACAAAACAGTCATAGTCGTCTTTAGTCAGTCAAGTCAAATCAAAAATATTGTAAAGCGGTAGTAACTTTACAACAACCTAATAGGAGTTTTTGGGGGGAACACGAAAAGTCCACGTTAGTCACTTATTTTCACCTTCACTACACTTGTGCACTCACACGTAACTAAATTGAATAATTCACTATCAAAATTATACAATTTAATTCGCTATTTCACTAAATTCCATGAAAATGAAAATTCGTGCGACATGTTCCAACGCGATCCCGCCAAAAACTCTTGGTAACACTTACTTCGGTGTCTACTGTCTCCGTAGACAGAGAATGCTAGTCTACGACCACAGAATACATATACTCATCAATCTACGACTGTCTCAAACAAGTTTGTTACATAACAATACGTTCGCTCATACTAGTTCTACAGTTCAACGCTGGCAGAATAGTCGAAATCGTCTCAATTTCCAAAAAGGGGAAAAAAGTTTTACAGTTTTTATTGTTTTCAACCTCAAATAATTATCATCAAACTAAATATATCATAGAAAAAATAAATTATACCTACCTACTTCAGGGTAGGTAACGTATTTCTATTAAGTAATTACCTAAATTAATTAATATTTTATAACACACTTAAAAACCTGGAGGTATTAAATAAACAGTAGAAACTGTAGACATTAAAGAAAAACTATTAAGTTTATAATGAACAGATTATAAATTGTTGAACATTGTTAGTTGACAATGATTAAGTACGGTTTATTCTTCGTTTTTATTGGTAAATATCTTTTATTTTCTTGATAAATAATCATTATATTAGCCTAGCCTTTTCCCAGCCACATTGGGGTCGGCTTCGAGCCTAACTGGATGGAGCTGAGTATTTTACATGGAGCGACTGCCTATCAGTGGCCCTAGTATGACCATTTAACTATCTCGATCAAACGCATCGAGAGCGTTTGACGCTCCGATTGGTCCGTCACTAATCCAGGGCGAATCGGAGTGCCAAACGCGCTTTAGGTGTTTAATCGAGAATGTTAAATAAAACTCACACTAGGGCCACAGTTAGGGTTGCCAACTTTTTTTCACAAAATAAACGTATAAAATGGTTTGAATAGGAAAAAAATAAAGTATTTGGATGAAAAAAAAGTATTTTTCAAATTTCATGTTTTTATTGCATTAAAAACGCATTTTTGTGTGCTTTTAGCATATGCTAACAATTTTTTGCTATGTTTAAAAAAAATATATATTTAAACTCTACACGCGTTCAGACAGCACTGCAGCCAAGTCTTTGTCCTGTCCTGTTACATTGATATCACATCTGACATCTTACATTTCATTCAGTAATTATAAAAATCGTTTCCGTCATCCGTTTAATAGTTAAGTTTTGTTTTACGCATTACAATAATGGTTGGAAATAAAGTATTTTCACATACTTTATTTATATGCAAAAGTATAAAGTATAAATACCAAAAATAAAGTAGGATACATTATTATAAAGTATGGTTGGCAACCCTAGCCACAGTAGGCACGCGTTTGTCACCGAAAGAATAGATGGCGGCACGTAATTTGAAAAAATCAGAACAAACAACCGAAGGTAGGAGCGCGTGCACTGGTAGCCTCCTGCCTCGCACGGAAAAAGACTGAGGTCACCTTCTATTATAGTCATTAGTCATTGATGTAACGTGTACTGAAGTTTGGAAATAAATTACAGATCGTGGCACGTAAACAAGTTGAGCAAAAATCCGCCATTTTGGTTCAACTTACGTGCCGCGATCTGTAGACATGCCATCGTGTATGCAAAAAAATATTTTATATCTAGCAATGTTGTTCCGTGTGGTGCTTGACGTAAAAGAATAGCACCATCTCATATCTTCCCGTGGGTGTCGTAGGAGGCGACTAAGGAACTTATTAGAGAATGGGCAGCAGCGTTCTCTATGCATTTGACAACCATACTGCAATCGCCAACCCGCCTGCCAAGCGTGGCGATTATGGCAAATCCCCCAAGGCTTGTGTCCAGCAGTGGACGTCTTTCGGCTGATATGATGATGATGAATGTTGCGAAACTGCGGATCTTCCTCCCACAGCTTCCTCGCGGCCGGCGGCGTATCTTCGGAGCACATCTTGCTCCGCTACAC
This sequence comes from Polymixis lichenea, assembly GCA_949091785.1. Classification (NCBI taxonomy): domain Eukaryota; kingdom Metazoa; phylum Arthropoda; class Insecta; order Lepidoptera; family Noctuidae; genus Polymixis; species Polymixis lichenea. Next base: position 5,178,057 of record OX420960.1, read on the forward strand.
AGCTTGGCATTAGTGGAAACGGTCACATAGTTTCGTAGCTCAGCTGGCACATCCTCACAGCATAGCTGCATAGCCTTTCAATCAATCAGTCGGATCGGCTTCCAGTCTAACCGGTTGCAGCTGAGTACCAGTATTTAACATGGATCGACTTCCTATCTGATCTCCACAACCCAGGTACTCCACTAGCCACCCATCTACAGACCAACCGCGGCAAGCGTAGCTTAACCTGATGGATCGACCCGTACGGCTCTTATAACTTAACCACGAGCATATCTCTGGTGGAAAAGCAACATTATACTGGTTTTGTTCCCACTGACTAAAACGCGTCCACGATGCACCTTACAAAAAAGAGCTGAAAAAATAACCATGCAATTTCAGGTTTGATATTCTATCAAGGAGTAAATGCCCATCCGTCTTCGAGGAGAAATGACTCCAGAACAGATTCAAAGAACCACAAACATCCAAAAAACATGGCAAGAAGATCGATGTACTTCGAGAAGAGAAATTCTGGGACTCAGAAGAATGACGGGTATAAAAGTGACAGCCCGAAAGATAAGTCTCTGGAGAGTGTCGTTCTGGCCATAGACACTGGGGTCAAAACCTTTATGGCTAGTAAAAATAAGCCAGATATCGTTGACAGTATTGCAAAAACTTTAGTTGATTTTGCTAGGAAAACCGCTAGTAATCCTGTTTATAGGTCTAAAGGAAAGGAATATGATATAAGTAAGTATTTTGTACACTTTATTATAAGAATCAAAATATTTTATTCCACATCAACCTACTCTCTGATTTTTAATTTAAAAAAAATACAAAAAAAGCTCTATCGCACTAAGAAACGTCAGAAGCTATTATAATTCAACATAGAATTGTATGCAGTAACTTGACAGTTGAAGGGACAAATTTTGACAAAAAAAGCTAGTGAGGTGGTGTAAGAATGAACGAAATTGAATGAACTTGAAATTATGTACTCACATGCAATTTTTTATTTTAAATTAATAACATGTTTTAAAAACATGATATGCACTATTTAAAATCGTAGAATTTGTTATATATTTTGTTTTTCAGTAGTAAGGTAATTTATTTAGCTTCTTTCTTAATAGAAAGAAAGTATTTTTTTTTCTTCTAATGAAGAAATTAAAAAGGAAATTACTTTTATTAATAAATTATTAATTATTCTTATATTCCACAACTTACAAATTAATTTTCAAAGTTTTCTAACGAATGATAAAAATGGTTTAATTTAAAATGAAACCATTTTTATCATTCGCTCTTTAAGCAAAATCGTTCACTACCTCAACACTATTAGTTTTAAGATGGTAACATTATTTTTCTTTGAACTGTCAAGTTACTGAATAGGTACAATTTTATTAAAAGTCGAACTATAGGTGCACGGTTCCAATTGGTTGTTTCCAGAGTCGGCAAGAAACCTCACGGTTACTCTTTAAAAAAATATTGGCTTTTAGTACTACTACTCTTACTATTTACCGCAATCAGCATTTTAGAACTAACTTTCAAAAAATACTTTAGTTTATGCAGACGCCAGCACATTATGCTACCCCAATCAGTCAAATTTCTTTTATAGATTTTCAGCTTTATCACACAAGCATAAGGTTAATTTACAATTGGGAGAATTTGACAGTTTGGTATAGCTTGATGTGCTGGCGTGTGTACCTACGTATGTTCCGCGATATCTCCGGCAAATTGTGACTCGATTTAGAAAATCATTTTTTAATGGATAGAGTATGCTCCAGGGGTGATCCCAATATTGGCAAGATAATATGCAAGGCAATTGCCTGTAGTGTTATTAGTCACTTACCATCCAGTGAGACGGCGACACGCTAGTGACGTAGAGCTCGTCTAAGCTGAAATGACGCGCTCCACCTCCGCATTTACGCACACAAGGAAATGTTCAAATATGGACGCAATACACATAAACATTATCGGATTTATCACCCGACTAGTCGACCGTCTTGTACACATACAGATCGTAGTTCACTGAACAATCGACGCTCGCACACAGATAAAGTGTCGTTATTAATATTTGCACTCACACATCTAAATAAAGTAGTGGGGCGCGTCATTTCAGTTTAGACGATCTCTAACTAAAAGTATGTTTATCTCTTTCTAACAACAGGAATTGGTATGAGTCTTTCCCATTCTTCCGCATGATTGTATGTACTTGTAGTTAGCTGCATTCATGGTTTTACCACAGTATTACAATATTTCCTACAGTAGCGCAACGCCTTTGATGTCGCGCGATGCCGCCGCCAGTGTAGGTACTTACGCTGTCAGATGCAAATATGCTAGGGTTGTCACCAAATGGGAAATAAAACATTTGTGATTATTACTATTATGATGTAATCATTTATTTATATGTACATTCAAAATAATTGTGATTATTAAATCTAATGTAATTATTTATTCATAAATATATATTTACATAAGTTGCACTGCTAAATATTTACGTGACACTTTATTTTTGGATGTTCTTAATTGTCTATTATAAAATTTAACTACGTAATGTATTCGCATTCGGATGAACAATCTGATAAGAAAAGAATGAGGAAAACATGAACATGGCTGTGATTTAAATTCTACAGTACTTAGTATTTCAAATAATCTATCTAAAATATTGTTTCCAACAAACGAGTTAAAATTTTGTCTAAAACAGGCTTGCAGTTTAGTTATTCCTAGAATGAGGTTTTAAATTGGCTTGTGCTTTGACAATTTTACTTAGATTAGGTGATAAGAACTTGTCACATCCTTGTAAGAACTGTTCATAGGTGACGTCCGTCGACTTAGCTTCTTCCATCAACTTCAACTTTTTGGCACAACTTGTAACTTGTTTTCGAAGTTTTCTTTTTCTTGGAGTATGATCTGTACATTTTTTTGTAGTTTGTGATGCTTGGGCACTAGTGGATGCCACAACTGATACGCCTACGGAAGCAATGTCGATCTGTTGTTGAACACCTCTGTTTGTCAAATCTTTTATAATTTCTATGTTTGTAGTCTCAGTTTGTGTACTCATAGGATGTAGTGAAGCAGACGGTAAGTTTGATACGGGAATAGCAGTGCTTTTTAATTTTGTTTTCATATACATCCATCTTTCAAAGTACACATACGTACATGTTATATAATTGTTCAACTGTTTTACTTTTCAAGTCCGGTCTTTGACAAGCTTCTATCCATAACTCGCGCCTGGAAAGTAAGTAGGTACCTATAAATTCAATAAACAAACACATACCTATACAATTATAATTATCAGACATAAAAATATAAGGAAAAGTGGCCAAAATTGTGTGCACAAGTCAGTTTTGTCTTAGCGGCGGCGGCGGGGTGTCTGGAATATTCCATTAGTCTATGGTACACAAATGAAAAAACCTACCTCTCGTCGTCGCGGGGAAATCTATGAAACTTTAAGTCCTTCTGAGATTTCGATGTCGATTTACATCCATACACAGAACAGTTTGTGCGCCCATTATAGAATATGTAAGTATATCAAAATTATTACACAAACAACACGCCCGCGTCTGCCCTACGCGCTCGGTACCGCAAACTAAGCGTGTTGGCGGTACGCGGCCCGCGCCGCCCGACCCCCCGGCCCCCGCGAGTTCCCCTCCGTTGCTCTGCGCAAGTACATTCGTCGCGCTACTGTAGGAAATATTGTAATACTGTGGTTTTACGCTGTTTTTGAGTGCTCTAATGTTCGTGAATGACGTGTCTATTTATAATGCGTCATTGAGGGTAGGTATCTTAAAATCATAACTAAAAAGTAAAAACTAAAAACTATTTTACAAAAAATTATAACAACCAATTTCCAAAAATAAAACACTACAACGAGAAAAATAAGTTTGATTTCGGAAGTCGGTTTGCCAAAAACTAAAATACAGTTCTAAAGACACTTCCAATGATATCGAGGTAGCGAGCTAAACTGCGATCGCTAAGCATCGCAGTGAGACATATTCGGCATGTTTGCGAGTGTGTTCATCATTGGCTTGTTGATACCGCATTATTTGAATTTTTAACATTTTCAGGGCCAGAATTAATTCGCTTCAAGGACGAAAAACCGTCGGTTTTGCTTGAGATTAATTCGGCATCAATCATTAACGGTCTCAAAGACTTGCTGCGATCTAAGGCACTTCATAAGCTGATGGAACACTTTTCTAAAGAAGCAGCAGTGGTCTACCGTTCAATTAAATATGAGTTAGAAAATGGCAAAAATAAGAAAGATGGACAGCAATGAATAATTATGTTGTTTGAATAAAGTTTTCTGCTTGAGTTTTGATTTTTTATTTATTTTTGAGACTTCGTTTGCGTATTTTGAAACCTTATCAATTGCCTAGCCTTTTCCCGACTCTAAAGGCGCTCTTACACGAGCAATTTTTTGAGCAATTATTGCTCGGCAACACTATTGGATCAATCCGGAGCAAATAAGTGGAGCAATTTGGAGCAACAACAATAAATTGCCGATGTGTTTCGGCAATATTGCTTCTGATTGCTCCATTTTTTTTTCATGAGTTGCTGAATATCCAATCGGTTTGGAAATTTCTAGTCAATTTTCTTTCTATCTCGTTTGTACGTATAACTACGTCTCGTTTTTGCGAGAGGAACCGGCCGGCGGCGGAGGCGGCAGAGGAAGCGCATTGCCTAGTTTTTTAAGTTGCTCCATATTGTGTGGCCGTATCTTTGGCAACAGGTGGCTACATGTTGCCATTGCCCTAAATTGCTGGATGTAGTCGTGTTGTCATAGTTAACGAGAATTGCCCAAGATGGAGCAATTTTAGTTGCTCGTGTAAGCGCACCTTAACTCAAAGTATTAATTTCAAATAAACAAATTACAGGCACTTTTGAATTGTTAAGGGGTCGGTAATCATAGATAGATGAAGCTAGTTGCCCATTCTAGGTATTTATGGATAAGAACGGGCAAGAAACAACTACAATTATTGGGGTCGGCTTCCAGTCAAACCAGATGCAATAGAATACCAGTATTTACGACTTCAAAAAAAGGAGGAGGTTCTCAATACGACTGCATGTTTTTTTTTTGTTACCTCATAACTTTCGACTGGGTGAACCGATTTTGATGATTCTTTTTTATTTGAAAGCTCGTGCTTCCCGTGTGGTCCCATTTCATATTAATTCATATTAATCTGATGATGCGTTTCGGAGACAGACAACGGAACTCTTAAAAAAATAACAGGAAATAAACCGCGATTGCTGTTATCGCATAAATATGCATTGTTTTGACCCCAAGGATGGTGAAATTTCGAATTAGTGGGGTAGGTACTACAACTAAAAAGTGAAAAATAAAACTTAAAAAAAAAAACAACCGACTTGTTTTTTTTTTTGAAAAAGTTTTTATACATGAAGCGACCGCCTATTTGACCTTCAGAACCCAATTGCTTGGTAACACGATTCTCCTAGGTAAGACTGGTTATAAGACTCTCGGGTTGCTGTCTTCTGACCCGTAATGCCAGAGATCAAATTATCTAAAACCTCTCAGTCAAAATTGGCGCCAGTCGCTAAAAAAATAGGCAATGGGCACTAACTATGCATGTTGTCTTTACAGAAATAAAAAAATACTGTTATATGAACCCACAAAAAGCAACTAAAATATTACATTCTGCAACCGCCCGCTGCTCAGTAAAACCATAGAACTATAAGGCGAACTAAAAACGAGTTGGCAAGCAATGAGCAGTCGGTTAAGGGGAACCTAGTCGCGGGCTCGAACTCACTGATGGGCCTGGCCTAAAAAGCACTCTGTCTCACCAGGCATCGTGTCTCAAAATCAAAATCAAATCAAAATATTTTATTTCACATAAACCTGCAAGGGCACTTATGAAACGTCAGAAACTTCGACAGAACGTCCCGAAATTTGTCTAGGTGCACGGTTCCAATTTGTCGCTTCCTATGGAGAAGAGCCGGCAAGAAACTCCACGGTTACTCTTTTAAAAATAATTGGGTTTTACAATGTTTTCAAATTACAGTTATAATAGATATGGGAGGACAGTGCAGGCCTGTCAATAAGTACCAGGTACTTAGAGGAATGAAAATAAAGAATAGAAAATCGTCTATAAATCTATGTCTGTGAGTGATACTGGAAGTGATGTATAATGTCAAAAAATTACGAGAATATGTCAGAGTGTAAAAAATAAATATAATAAAAATTAACATTGTCATTTGGGAGCAGTTAATAGACTCTCACATAGTTATGCTGTTAATGAGGTACCAGGGAAGCCACATGTGCAGAAAGAATTAATGCCAAACTTCCCTGTCTTCAACGTCGTCTTTTATCTTATAATATGCTTTTTTGATAAGGGCACGTTTGATGTGAGTTTTAAACTTTCCATCGCTAAGTTCTGTAACCGACTTTGGCAACTTGTTATAGAAGCGGATACTGTTTATTAGAAATGACTTGCTAGTTTTAGTTAATCTAAATGTTGGAATCACAATTTCATCTTTACTACGTGTATTTAGGTTATGGAAGTCGTATCTTTTTTTGAAAAGACCTAAGTTTTTGCGAACATACAAGATATTTTCTAGGATATAAAGAGAAGGCAGAGTTAGTATATCAATTTCATTGATTTTTTTTCTGAGAGACTCGCGAGGTCCCATTTTATAGATTTCGCGGATTGCCCTCTTTTGTAAAATTGAAAACTGAATCTACGTCAGCTGCCGATCCCCACAGCAGAACGCCATAAGACAATACTGTGAAAATAAGCAAAGTATACTAACCTAGCTGTCGCTACATCAGTCAACTGCCTTATTTTTCTTACTGCGTAAGCAGCTGAGCTTAATCTACTTGAGAGAGCTCTAATGTGGGCACCCCATTGCAATTTTGATTCTAAAGTAATTCCTAGAAATATAGTTTCGGAAATAGCATCTAGGTTCTTGCCATCAACTTTTAAATTTAGACCTACTTATTGGATTATTACACTTACATACAGATTGGAACATCTGTGTCTGAACTAGATAAAAAATATCTGTATTTCAGACATCAGCGCTCATCCCCTGTTGAAGGCGACTCTTAGCAAATAACTTTGTTTGACCTCTATACGAGATATATTATATCTTAACTAGAGACCCCGAGGACGTTGCCCCGTTAACATTTACTTTTTGCTGCCTGTTTGATAAATAGGAAAGTACAAGATCAGCAGCTCGTCCACGAACTCCGTAGTGGGGTAATTTACAGATGAGTGTATTGTGGTCAACGCAGTCAAACGCTTTTGAGAGGTCACAGAAAATGCCAATTGCATCCTGGGACTTCTCCCAGGATTCCAAAATGTGACTGATGAGTTTTACTCCCGCGTCAGTCGTCGACTTACCTTTCGTGAAACCAAACTGTCGACTATGTAAAATCCTATTTGAGTTAAAATGTGACAACATCTGGTCTAGCATGATTTTTTCATAAATTTTGCTCAATGCTGGAAGCACAGATAAAGGGTCTATAATTAGAGGGATCACTCTTACTACCCGATTTGAAAATTGATACTACTTTACTATGTTTCATTAAGTCAGGAAACGTACCGCTGTCTAAACATTGATTAAATATGCCTGTTAGGACAGGGGCAATTGTGTCAATGATACCTTCAAGAACCTTTACGGAAATCCCTCATAAGTCTTCAGTGTTTTTTGTATTAAGACTTTTAAATACTGTTTTAATTGTGGCAATAGAAATGGGTTTGAATTCAAAATTTGGAATATCCTTACTGAAGTTTTCTTTAAGAAGAGATTCAGCTAATACAGATGATGAGGGTAGAGATTTCGTAACCTCTATTGGGATGTTGGTAAAGAAATTTTCTAGAGTCTCAGCAACTTTTAACTTATCTGAAATGGTTTCATTTTCAATTTTTAGAGCTAACTCATTCTGATCTCGCTGTTGTGTGTTTCTAGTTTCTTTGTTAATTACCTGCCACACAGCCTTTATTTTATTTTTAGAGAAATTAATTGTGTTACTTATTAATTTTGATTTAGCTTGAGCGCAGACTCTTTTGAATATCTTAGAATAGTTTCTTACATAATTATGAAGGGCCTGATCAGAAGTCAATGATTTTTCGTGGTACAAATTATATAAGATATCTCTGTTTTTTCTAATGCCAGCTGTGGCCCATTCGCTAAATTTTGGTTTAGGATTGATTATAACTTTTTTTACAGGACATGCTTTATTTAATTCTTGGCACACTGTAGAAAAAAATGGGCCATAGTTTATATTGGGGTCTTGTGAATCAAAACTTCCTGTTGAGAGATTGCTAAGAACATTATTTTAAAACGTTTCCAATTTATTTTTAGGCAGAGGTCTCAATTCAATGGTTTTATCAAGGTGTAACTTTTTATCTAAGTCAAACAATACAAGCTGACCAGTATGGTCTGACCTAACGCCACTCATTAAGGACGAGTCCTTTATTTTGCAATTAGTAAATACATTGTCAGGTGTAGGTGGTTGCTGTTACTCTAGTCGCTTCATTAAATATACTTTTTAAATTGAATGATTTAAACAATGAGATAAGCTAACATTTTTCTGGTGAGTTAACTAATAGGTCAATATTTAGGTCACCACACACGAAAACTAATTTATTATCTTTAAAAAGTCTGACAGAGATAGTATCAGTGATGAGCAGTTAGACGCTAGTCTACATATACAACATAATCGAGTGAGATGCAGGATCAATTATAGTACAACAGGCGCGTAAAAAATTAAGAACAGTCCTTCGGAAGATCGGGTTTTATGAAAAAACTACTCCATAAATCAACTACCAATAAAGTTAATTACACTTTTCGATATCGGAGCTGTCGGTGCCGACTTGGTTTTTCAGATTTTACACTTCTTTTATTACTTAAACACGCCAAACCAAGGTCAGGTTCAATTAGCAAGAAAAACGAATCTTTGTTGGCTCCTGACTTTTTAATGGGTATTTTATTTTAGTATTCTGTTTCCGTACAGACAATACTAATAATGTGACAAAACCACACCATGTTTAATTTTTGATGTACGTTGTCGAACAGTGGAGTAATACACTCCCGAAATTTGTATGGGAAAAATGTGGACTAGATTCACCTTAAAAAATCGGATCGTTTAGTAAGCTCTTCACTTGTTTTGGCAGAATGTCAGTCTCAATATTAACACTATCGTATCAAGAGAAGAGAATCGCTCTGAGTCTGTCATTTTGTCTTTCGTTTCAAACGATCTTTGTCTATGTCCTTTTTTATGTAAGTAAATAAACTGTTTCGAAGAAAGTTTGCTTCCCAAACTGTCAAAATCACACTGATAACAAAGTTTCTACTCGACATAGTTTAAACAGTTATCTACAAAATCATGATTTTACAGGAGAGCGTTTTGAACGCAAAACTGTGATAATTCATAGAAATAAAAAGCTATCTTCTACTATTTATTATAATTCTTATTTGTTTTAATCATTACCAAGGAAATGGTTAAGGCCAATCTTACTGTAATGTTTTTTTGTTCCAAAATACGGTATTTCGACACTTTGAGGAATTTTTAAAAATCCTATGACAAAACAAAGAATTCTGAGTCGAATTATGTAAAAGAGTGAATTTCGTAAAAACGTGCAGTTTACTCTGTATAATTTGTTACCGTTGTACTATCATATAAACGGAACGTCATTTTTGTCCACACTTCCGTCGACAAAACGGTGCTCGTGCTAAGCATAATGTAGTCTAGAAACCGAACGTTACCAGACGTACTGAGAACTGTCATCCTAAAAAAAAGGTCAAAAATAGACATTTTGTGGTAAGCAATACCTAGTCGTTTTTTGTATGATGCAATATGATGCTTTATAGGACACGATATTAAAAGAACATGATTAAAATTATCCGTATTCAAACTATTTACTGTTTTAACCAAGAATACAAACAATACTACAAAAGACAGCAAAAAAGTCGCTGTCAGCTTTTTACTGGCCATTGCCATGACGGTTCCGAGTAAAATTGAAAACATCCAACAAGAATATTTATTATTTGCAAATGTTTGTAAACGCGTTAGTTTAAAAGACTCGTATTCGAGTTTTTGGAAAATGAAGGAAGTGAAAAATACTTATGACATTAAATAAAAGTGTTAACAGCTTCAAAATATTTCCCATTCAAAGTTGGAATATTTTAATGATATGGCCTTTTGAGGTGAACGTTGAACTTATCATGATTATTGATATTGATTTATTTTTTTGCCTGAATGAAGTTAAAACTTATGTAGGTAAAAATTCTGCCTCGTTAGTCAGGTGGTCGCAAGTGCTGAGCATATCCTGGGTTCGATCTCCAGGTCGGACAAAGTGTTATTGGATTTTTCACCTGGGACTTTTCACAGTCAGGATTTGTACCTGATTGATGTTCATAGGCTCACCCATGGGACATTACTGGTTTACTATTATGTTTAACTCTGACAAACCCATCGGGGATATTATGATATTATGATTTAGGGCTACGTACAACAATGGCGATTGGAAAAAAAGTGTAGTCTGTGCACCGCTGCCATGATAACGACCCATCGAACTGAGAGTGCATCTGTATCTGCCCACACCTTTGTGGCACTATAATATCTTTTGCGCCTTATGCTAGTCTCCGTTAAGAATGGCTGCCATGGCCGAAATACGGCCTAGAGGACTATTTCACAACATGTAACCGTTTAAAACAATTAAATGCACGTAATGATGACTATGATGTTCTTAAGTGGCTTTTTCATTAACGCCAAAAATATTTAATATCCCAAAGACCAATGGTTTTTGGGATATGAAATATTTTCGGCTGTAACTGCGTGATAACCTTAGCAATGATAGCTTTACGAAGCAAATTTGAAATGCAAACTAATTTTTGTGGTCGATAAGTCAATACTGTGCGTTCATTCCGACTACGGAACCAATCATAGTGCGTGGACTCCCACAATTGCCTAGTTTTTAGGACTGTGCTGTACTTTATGTAATAAAGAGGCAACACTAATTACGCGACTGTCTACAGTGTCTAAGTCACTTTGACAACGAAAAAATTTTGACAATTTCATTTTGTAAATTTGTATTTATTATTTAGCAACAGCGCGAAGTGGTTAATTTTTAGGGAATTGATGAATTCAACGAAATATCATAATAAAAAGTATTTTATTGTACTTGAACAAATTAAAGGCAAAAATGCGCAGCGCTTTCGACGGACACATAGACGAAATACCATTCATAATGGTTGACAATTTCGAAAATGATTTGAACAAAAGTGCTTATTTTTTGAGTCACTACCACGGAGATCACGTCTGCGGTTTAGCAGACGACCTCCTTCGTCGAAAACTTAAAAAAAATAACGTCTTCATCTATGCTTCTAAAGTTACCGTTGCGATTATGAAGGAAGAATGTCCTAGATTGGAACGGTATCTTAAATCTTTGGAGTTAGGTAAGATAATAATATTAATATATATATTTTTTTGTTTAATTACCATTGCCTTATGTATTATGAAAGTCTCACTAGCTTATAAACTTCTATAAGACCAGCTTATTGCCACATAAAGCAATTGTAGGTGAAGGGCGGGCGTTTTGGGGGACTGTCTTATGTATAGGCCTATAGGGTTACCATCCAGGGGACTGGATAAATTCGGTCTTGACCGGTTTTTATAAGCTAAAACCAAACTTCATCTGGATTTTATTTGATACCAGATGTTTCAACAACAGCAAAATTCTAATATTCATTACTAGCTTTTGCCAGCGGCTTCGCACGCGTGGAGGTCGGTGTATTATATATTTAAACCTTCCTCTTGAATCACTCTATCTATTAAAAAAACCTGCATCAAAATCCGTTGCGTAGTTTTAAAGATTTAAGCATACATAGGGATATAGGGACAGAGAAAGCGACTTTGTTTTATACTATGTAGTGATACTCACTATCTTCTAAAAATATAAGGCATAATGTAGATGGTTTACTATTGTTTTTTTTGCTTTTTTCTTCCATTTATTAAAGTTATTTTAATCTACTAAGTTTCATTTGAGTTCATGACTGGACTTTTTTCAAATAACCAGGATTTTTCACTGCTTGCGACCAGGTTTTCGATTTTATATCATGGTAGTCTTACTTATGTACCTAATTTTGACATTAAAAATGTGCTGATTCTCAGCCTAATTAGAATAAATGACTTGATTTTGATCTTGAGTTTTCAAGGTCTAAAATTTTATTTGATAGCAATAATAGTTAACAATCACTCAAAACTCTATGTTCAACCACAAATCACACATATATTATTTACAGGCAAAAACACGATATCAGTAAACACAGACGGAGAAGAAGTGTTTCTCAATGTAACCGCATTACCAGCCGGCCACTCGCTAGGCTCTGTGATGTACCTCTTCGAATATAACAAACAAAACATCCTATATACTGGAGACTTCAGAATATCTCGCAATAGCGTCGCAAAATACAACCATTTTCAATCCAAAGGCGAGCCAATTCACTTAGATGTGATGTATGTGGATACGACCTTCCAGTCCGTTCCTTCGTTTCCAAAGAGGTCTGATGTGGTACGGAATGTGGTGTTCCATATCAAGAATTGGTTGAATCTGAGTAATGAGAATCGCGTCATATTGGTAACGTCAGCCGGCTATGGATATGAATGTGTTTGCAACCAGATTTATGATGATACGGGAATGAAGACTTTCGTTGGTGAATCCTACTGGAATATTTATAGGTAAGTGTACACTTAATTTTTTATGTTGAATAAGCTATCTTTGGGTTGATCGAAGGTTAAGTAAGAGACGCTTGCCTAGGTTAAGACCTAGGCAAGCATCTCTTACTTAACCTTAACCGTAGATGGGTTACCATCTATTACATATCTAGACCCCTTCATGCCAAAAGCACATTTAAAGCTGGTTACAGATTATTTGCAATGCAACACAAGTATAATTTGGACGTGCGCACAGTGGGCGCGTTATGCGCTCGCGAACACGTTAAAATGTATGGAAAATGTTGCATTGCATGATACCTTATGCTGCGGCCACACTACGGTCAATGTTAATGCCCAACATTGCGATAAACAACGCGGTAAACATTTCGATAATTAAAGCCATAAATTCAGTGGCCACACTTGACCGCCACCCGAGTTATTGCCTAATGTCAAATGGCATTGTGAATGCCATTGTAAAATTATTGCGATAAATTGTGGCTACACCTACGGTTAACGTCCAACATCGCGATAATCAATGGCATTTCTCGTGTAGCCACGGCATTATACATGTTGTCAGTGGCGGATTTACACATTTGCCGCCAGTAGGCTATTAAATTTTCGCCCCTACTAACTCTATTGAATTGTATTGAAACGCTATTGGAATATTTAAAAAATTCATATTCACAATTAGTGTACCTACTTTAAACAGCAGCGTTTAGTAATTTTTCATTACTTTTACAGACATTGGAGACATTACTAAAATATTGTAATTTTGTTACATTTTCGAGACTTCTTTTCTCTGCGTATTCATATAATAACGCTATTTTTTTCCTTAAGGAAAATTCTTTCTTAATTTGAGCCAAATTTGCCGCTGCCCTAAAATTTGCCGCCCTAGGCTCCAGCCTACTCAGCCTGCTGGTAAATCAGTTGCCTTGTCATTCATGGATCTTTGACAGTTCTGTCGTTAGAGGCCCAAAAAGATTGACAAGTGGTATCGTATTACCCAGTAACTGGATTGTGGAGGCTGACCTGACCAATAGGCAGTCGCTCCATGTAAAATACTGGATTCAGCTGCATGCTTGCATCTGGTTAGACTGGTCGGCCGACCCTAACATAGTTGGGAAAAGGCTAGACTGCTAATGATTATTTATAAACAAAATAAAAGATAGCTATCAATAAAAACGAAGAATAAACCGTACTTAATCATTGTCAAATAATAATGTTCCAATTCTCAATCTGTCTATTATTAACGTGACTCATCGTTGTCACTCAGCTTAGCCACGCCCCTTGACCAATTAGATCATAGTAACCGAGAAATTGTAATGGTTGTTTTCCCGCGGCAGAACAACTTGCCATATGGAGTACTTTCGAAGCATAGAGTAAAAGAAAAAAAAAAAGTTTTTTTTGTTTTAAAATAAAAAAAAAAAAATATTCATCAACTCGATAAAACACTACTCAATAGTAACACTAGAGGTAACTTGTAAGTCTTGTAGGTTCTACTCGAACCGCACGCACCGCCGACAAAGGGAACAGCGATGCATAAATGTTCAAAGCAAAATAAACTCTCGCACGTGGTGATTTTTCACAATGGTTAATATGCCATTTTTTGTCTCTAATATTTTATTTGTTGATAAAACGATTGTATTAACAAGACAAAACCATTTCGCTGCGGGAAAACAACCATTAAAATTTCACGCTGTAATGTATGTCTGAAGGGCTTATTTCAACTGGTCAACTTGAACACGGCTTTCTAATTTACTATGTGATCTAATTGGTCATGGGGTGTGGCTAAGCTGAGTGACAACGATGAGTCACTATTTTTTTACTGCGAATAAACTTTAGTGTTAATTTAATACCTCCAAGCTTAAATGCAACCTAGTTAAGTTGTGGTGAATTGGCAGTCGCTCCATGTAAAACACTGGTAAGATTCAAGATTCTTGATTTGTGGAAACATGAGTACACATACAGAGCATGCAAGTTATTAAATTACATTATAGTTTAGATCAGTCATGTTTGGCCTTAGTGGCGTACAAATATTTAAATTTCGTCATCATAATTACGTAACAATTAATCAAGTAGTCAGTCAATTAAAATTATGATCATAGCAATAATATGTTGCTGTATGTACGGATTATGTCAAAGATGTATTGATAATATTGGTTACTACACAGCTGTATTAAACAGGAAGCTAACGCCAATGTAGTTGGACCTCCACAACCAAGTTACTAGGTATTTCGATATCCCATGGTCAAAGATCCCTAAATGACAGCCGGGATCAACCACTTGACGTGCTTATCGAGCAACAGAGGGGTCTTGGTATATAAAGATAGTCACCAAACCACGGACCAACCGCAGCAAGCGAAGCGAACCTCTACCCGTACGGCTGTTACTACTTAACCCCCCTTTTTTTTGGGATGGGAAATCATCAAATGCCTTCTCCAGCTCTGGGCGGAGCGGGACGGATTATCAGTCTTTTACTGACTAAAACACACCCGGTGGTCCTTCTGTTGCCTGTGCTAGGCCCACGCACAGTGGAACGAATGTATGGGAGCGGTTGGACGTAGACATGTCCGAAAAATAAGAGTAAAATTATGACAAACTAATGATGCCATCTTATTCGATTACTTAATGCCTTCATAAATTGTGGTGATGAATTTCTTCATAACTCCCATATTTCGGGAGTAATTTGAGAAAATGTGAAATTTTATTTTATTTTATTTTATTTTATTTATTATGGGACAATAAACAGCTACAATATAAAATGTTTACATATAACAATAATACTTATAGTTTTAACAATATTGCAGCCCACTACATTATCCGCATGTAAACAACATTAGGATTAGGTAAAAAGTGCCACTAGAGTAACATTACTCAGATATATTAAATAAAAATAAGGAAAATGAAATTATTAAAATACAATATTAAAATACAGTACAATTAATTCATTAAGTATCTCAAAAGGGAAAAAAATATATAAATATCAATTTTTGGACAAAATTATACATTTGGGATTGTTCCTTAAATAATACATTACAATTCATTAATAAAAATAGTTAAAACGGTTGAAATGAACAAAATTTAGAATAAAGGACTCACACTACTTATTTCTTATTATCATTAGATAAGATTTTAAAAACATTGGATTTAAATTTAGATTTGGAACATACAAAAATATCAATGTTAATGAAGTTGCGATTATACGATTCCACTATACGACGAACAGGGCAACGCAATCCTGAGTTAGTCCGACAGGTATTTACAGCGAACAATGTACCTGCGCGGACACTACGCTTATTTACAGTGCGGGGGACCACATAACATAACTTACTCGTGAGATCAATGGAATCGAAGTGATTATGAACAATACCGTGTAGTATGTTAGCTTCTAGAAACTTACGTCTGGATTCTAATGTTAACATATTATATTTGCTTAGTAATTGTGAATACGACAAACACCTTTTATAGCACCTATAGTACATGGCGCGAAGAAACTTACGCTGGACTTTCTCGACCATATCTATATATTTCTTATAAAACGGGTTCCAGATTGGGACTGCATATTCGAGCTGCGAGCGTACAAGCGTCTTGTATAAGTAGAGATAGGTGGAGGGCCGTTTGAACTCAGTAGATGATCTCATGACAAAGCCATACATCTTAAATGCATTATTAACAATTTTTTCTACGTGTTGACTAAGTGATAACTTATAGTCCAGTAGAACACCAAGATCTCTTACAATAGGGGTGTCACTTAGCAAGGCATTATTTAGCTTATACTTAAAATTTTTGATACATTTGTTTTTTGTGAAATTTATATAATGACATTTGGAGATGCTTAAGTGTAGTTTGTTGTCAAGACAGTATGCTGAGAGTCTATCTAAGTCTTCTTGAAACTTCAAACAGTCTTCTATAGTAGTAATAGTTTTAAAGGCTTTCAAATCATCAGCATACATAAGAAATTTAGTACTTAAGAAGCATTTCCAAATGTCATTTATATATATATTAAATAAGAGTGGTCCCAGGATTGAGCCCTGTGGAACACCAGAAGTTATAAACACAGTATCAGACTGATGGCCACTCACAACAACCTTCTGTGATCTATTTTTTATGTAGGATGAAAACCACCGTAGCAGGTTTCCCCGTATGCCATTATATGCAATTTTATTAAGTAAAATTTCGTGATCGACCTTGTCAAAGGCCTTTTTGAAATCTGTGTAAACTGCGTCCACTTGCAGACGTCTATCCATGTTTTCGAAAAGATAATTGGTGAAAATTAATAAATTGGAAACAGTAGATCGGTATTTAACAAAACCATGTTGTTCAGGAATCAATACGTTGTGTAGGATTGGGTAGATTTCGTTATGTACGAGTCTTTCAAATAGCTTTGACAAGGTCGATAGAATTGAAATGGGTCGATATTGCTCAATATCATGTTTCGAGCCACCCTTGTGTACGGGCGTTATATTGGCCCGTTTCCATATTTCAGGAAACACCCCTTCACACAGGCATTTATTGTAAATTATATGAAGCGGTCTATAGATGCTATCAGCAGTAGCCCTAAAAAACAGAGCTGGGTATCCATCAGGACCAGCCCCTTTGGACGGGTCGAGGTTTTTCAACTCTCGAAGTAATTTAGATTCCTCGATACATAGGTTGTCGATTAAGATGTTAGCGTCACAGTGAGTTGGCGGGGTCCAACTCGATAACGTGGGCGATGCGGGTTCGAATACTGAAAGAAAGTAATCGGAAAACATATTGCAAACCAAGTCTGGAGCACTTGACTTAAGGTTTTGGTATTGCATCGTAGATGGGATGCCTGATTTATCTTTGCGATTTGATATATAAGTCCAAAAGCATTTGACATTGGAGGTAAGATTATCCTCAACGGATTTAATATAGGTGGAATAGCAATTATTACAGGCTTCTCTAAAAGTTGTTCTGTATTCGGAAAACATATTGTAGTCTTTAATATTTTTAAATTTCTTCCACTTTATCCAGAGACGCTGTTTCTTTTTGAAAGTCTTAATCAAGTGAGGAGAAAACCAAACAGGAAAGTCAAGCGCTCGAGACTTCACTAGAGGTACACTCAGTGAGACAATGTCGGTCAACACATCATAAAACACTTTCACCGCTTCCTCGGAAGAAAGATGATCCAACAGGACCGACCATTCGACTGCATTGATTTGTTCATTGATAACATCATAATTGGCCTTGCGGAAATCGTATTTTTTCATAGGTTTTCTTTTTATGGTTTGCATTGATGTACCTATGGGGGCTTTTGCAACAAACGGAGGGTGATGTGGGTCTATAGGTAGTAAGGGGTCTATTGGAGGGCTCAAGGTACTAATTATGTTCGAAATGAACAAATCGAGAATTTTACCATTTCCATTGGATATGCTGTTATATTGGCAGGCATCCAGGGCTGACATTAGCTGTAGTAATTCTGAACATATAGGGGAAGGTCCTGTGCAAGTCATGCCAATGATTTGTTGCTGACTGCCGGTCATGGGAACCTGCCACTTAATATCCGGGAGATTATAATCTCCAACAATGAATGCACTCATTACATCAGGTTCATTTAACAAGTCCTGCAGTGTGTCGAAGTGAGAGCTATAAATATCCGCGGTCGCCCAAGGCGGTATGTATACTGCGCTAATAACATGCATTTTTGAACTATTATTTTTACTTGGAATACCAACCACGAGATGCTCAATGCAGGTGGTGGAGTCATTATGCGAGCGATTAGGAATATTAAGCAAGCACGACTGAAATTTCCGCAACACTGCAACGAGAACCCCGCCACCATCCCGTTTTTTTGATGTGTTACGATCTCGATCACATCTGTAAACAACATATCGAGGATCCACGAGCTCAACGCTAGCAATATCGGGCACAAGCCATGTTTCAGTTAGAATGATAATGTCATATGAAAACGATAAAATATTTACAAACAAGGTGTGCAGTTTGGTTCTTACACCTCTACAGTTTTGATAGTATATTGATATTTGGTCGCTGCTATCCATAATCACAGTACCCTACAATGAATTCATATAAAACATCAGTTGTTGTGCACACAAGTAACACCCAAATTATACCAGAAAAGCCTGGCAACATAAGCCCACGTGAGATATGATCGTGAACGGCCAACATCGTAGTTAGATAAAAACAATAATCGGTTAAGTCGTACTCACAAAGGTCACTCAGTATTCTCAGTTCGCATAGGTATTGTGTTGAAATAAGATGCAACATGGAATTAAACATTGAGTCCCAATAAATGACAGTAATTAAAATTGAGTATAAATTATTGAAAAGTGGAGAGAATATTAAAACAATTACAATTCCTAGAAAAACATAAAATAAAATTGGTGGTAATAAGATAATTAAAATTAAAAATACATGCAACATAGAAAAAATAATATAACTTAACTTAGGAGAAAAACATCGAAAATAAACAGTGGTTGCGCAGTGGATTCTTGTAAAGAATACACAGTTATTCCGCTGGTTTTGTTTTGGTTTTAATTTTATTGAGATCGCTTTCTCCACGTATTGCGAATGCATTTTCACCCTCACGCTCGCGCACCAGTATGGTACCATTTCTGACCCATACAAATTTGTGGTTATGATTGTTAGCGACTTCACGGGTTTTACGAAACAACTGTTTTTTCCGTAAGGTTAAGTGCTCATTAACGTAAACAGATGTTGATGTTCCAGAGATACCGATTTGCTCAGTCTTCAATGAATTAGCTTTACGGAACGCGCTAAGCATATTGTCCCTCTGTAGGCGGGTAGCGAATTTAAGAATGATGTTTTTTGGTCGTGTGGTTTGTTGGTGTGCATGAGGCACTCTGTGCACCGAAACAATGTCATTCAGTAAGACGGGAGACTTAAGTGCACTTCCTACAGCTTGGGCAATTACTGATAAGTTTTCATTGCGCCTCTCGGGTACGTTGCATATTTCCACATTACACTGCCGAGCCTGCTGTTCCAATACGTCGATCTTGGCTTCCAAGTTACTGATTAACAGTTCCGACACAGCTGGTGCGTGTGTACTGCTCAGTTCGTCAACACGTTTCTGTAGGATGTCGTGTTCCACCGATTGGCTCTGAGCACTAGTTTGAAGTATTATGACGTCATCACGGAGATCAGAGACCCGTTGTTTTAAAAGGGTTTGCTCTGTACGCAGCGTTTGCATTTCCTTCTGGATATCTGTTAGGGTTG
The DNA here is from genome assembly GCA_949091785.1 of Polymixis lichenea. NCBI lineage: Eukaryota > Metazoa > Arthropoda > Insecta > Lepidoptera > Noctuidae > Polymixis > Polymixis lichenea. The sequence continues at coordinate 5,197,915 of OX420960.1, forward strand.
ACTTAATATCGTCGCGCAACTGACGCATGTCTGTATTCATGTCACTACGCCATTGACTTAAGGTTGATTGCAGATTAGCTGTGAACGATTCCAAGTCTGCATTGGTATTAGACTTCAATGACTTTTCCGTGATGACAGTTTTATTGCCCAAGCTGGTGGATGTGCTAAGAGAACTGTGGTCCAAGTTATCACATGACATATCCATAGAGAGGTCATCAGCTGGGAGCTCAGTGTAGCTTCGAACAGGCGTATTTACATTTGACCTAGCCCGTCTAGTAACGTTACAGCAAGACGGGCATTTCCAGGAAGCCTTGTACTCGTTGTTCAGGGCCGTAAACTGCTGTGATGTCACATTCAAGCATTCGTAGTGGTATTTACCACCACATACAGAGCACTGGAGGATGCTATTGTCCGCCGATGATGTATCAATACAACACTGCATAATGAGTGATCAAAGATGGCACGATCAAAGTATAGAAAAACTGCAATCACAGGTACTACGGGCGCCCTCTATAATTTTTTTTATTGCACTGCGATGGCGTGTTAGTTACTACTAACGCCCTCTATGCTTTCCAGTTGCAATTGGTTCTGATTATTATCAAGACAAGTCAAAGTTGTGGTCGATAGCTACTATAGTTTTTCAAGCAATTCCGCTATTCGGTAACAGATGGCTCTGGTATCAATTTAAGCTTTGTTAAAATGACTTAGCAATTTTGTTAAAGCGATTGGTTTTTAATATAGCAACAGGCACAACCAGCAATCACAATTAGACGCTCCACCACTATAGCAATACGGAAAACACCAACGAAATAGTTGTTTTGGTCCAGTAATAATACCTTTAGTCCACGAGATAGGATTGTTTCATCCAGTTTAATTCCCACTAATTGCTACTTCACATCACAGTTCACAATTTCCAGCCACTATTTAGTTAGATCACTTATATAATGTTTTTGCACTGATTCTAAGCTTTGATTGAGAACAAGAAATAATAGATAAGATCACTTAATCTATTTTTAATTATTATTCGAAAACAGAGCGTTGTAAAAACAAAACTTATACTTGCGCCCTCTAGTGGCGATGATGAAAAAAAATTTTACTATGAAAATGAGTGTATCGAGCTCTCTCCCTCCTGATTCCGGGCTTGTTTCAAGTAGCGGTCTCTAATATCGTAATGCTATTACTAAGAGCTATATTTAATACTAAGACACATAGTGCGCCAAATGTGCACTTTCTGGGATAAAAGGAAATGAAAATTTAAAAAAAAAAACGTTTTTTCCCCATTTGTATTTACTTTAAACCGCAGACAGACTTATTAAGAGGTCTATAAATATATTATATATATATACAGAAATATATATTAACAAAAATATTCACAAGAACTGATGAGAGTATGACTTTTAAGTAAGTTGATAATAAATTACCTAGTTTCATTAAAAGTACAATAAATAATTAAGATGTAAGCTCTAATTTACTAAGTTACACATTTTAAAACAATAACATCATTTAATTATCTTCGTCATCATCATCATCATAAATTAATTCAAATTCAGAATCGATGTCCGCTAAATCATTTATGTTAACAAATTCGATATCACTTTTCTCAGAATCCGTAAGCTCATAAAATTCCTTAAAAGAAGATTTTTTTACAAACTTATTTCCTTTTGGACGGATACTTGTAACAAGTGGATCAGAAGACAGTAAAAGATTGTGCATAATATCTTCATTGCATGAGATACTGCTATGCTTTCGAGAATGCCCCTCTCTATATTTTCTAAAATCTTTATTTCTAGCCTCAGATGCCTCTTCGGATAGAAAACCAATGGGCACAATTGACATGTTCTGAACTATGTCTGGCCCATGCATTAAAATTTTATGAAGTGAAGAAGGCATATAATACCATGGGTATAACTCCACGTAAAGCTTAGCAGTATCAAAGCAGAACTCTCGGAATTTAGTTACGTTGATCTTCTCTCCTGATGAAATACACTGCAAGATCACACAGATTTTTCTTAAAAGCATAGCATCTATTCCGGTCAGTTCAGCAGATTTAGTGTAGTTTTCAAAAAATCTCCTTGCCGAGTTGCCATTGTTGGTGGATCCACTGCCTTGTTTCACAACATCACACTTCACTTTCACACACTGAAGCTGCTGTATTGGATATAATGGAATGAATTTTACCATCAATCATTGTCAACAGCAGTTGGTGTTTGACACTAATTCCATCAGTGATGGTGGATGGAGTTAAGGCTTCAATCTCTGCTTCGATTTCAGCCATCTCTCTCTGCACATTTTCTTTGGTTTCCTTTATAAACTTAAACAATATTGGCCGGCAAAATGAAGTGGAAGATGGTCGCTCGTTTTCCCAAATTGTTACACCTTTTGAGACGAGCCGCAGTGGTACAAGACTAATCATAAAATTACTAGCAAGATCGATTTGCTCATCTTCACTCGTCCTTTGATGATAAATGCTTTGGCTAGATGATCCGTCAAAACCCCATTTGCTGGTCAATACGAGCTGTTGATTGGGATCAACAGGGGTTTCTAACGACCTAATAAGTCTTCTTGAGGTTAAATCCATCAAGGCTTGTAATTTGATTTTTGCAGAGCTCTCTGTAACTGTGAGATCTTCTTTGGCCGGATAGCACTTAATTTTTTCTTTAACCAACATGTAGTAACTCGGGTATTGAAGAGCTCCTTCTTGAGTGTTGAAATCCCGAAGAGTGTTATAGCGCCATTTCGATAAGTTCATCGATACATAAAGAGCCAATGCCTTCAAAGGGGATATTTCCCGTACCTGAATTGATTTACCTTCAATGAAGGCTTTGATTTTTGAGGCCTCTTCTGGATTCTCCGTCAAGTATTTCATAACATAAGCTGTATCGCTTTGTCCTGCCTTTTGAAGCGCCCTTTCGGCCGAAAACATAATTTCAGCGCTGCTACTGCTGCATGAAAGACTATCTTCAGTGCGTCTTCTTTTTTGCCGGTTACTAAGGTCCTCAAAAGATTTACGAGGACTAGGATGTGTACAAGTTGAAGCATCAGATTTAGCAGGAGAAATTATGGGCTCGATGACGTCACTTATATTTTCTGTAGAAGGTTCCATATTTTCATTCTGTAATTCCGGCCATTGAATTGCAGCCTGTAGCCAAATCTCATGTTTCTTCCGAAACTTATCTGTGCTTCTTCCAGACTGTGTCCATTTTGCATAAATGCGGTAGCAAAATCGACGACACCAGTCTTTTAAACTTGTTTCAGCACTTTCACATAACTGAACACAACTGTTATCTTTTAAAACACTGAACAAATAGTTAAAGTCGCGTAAATCTTTATGTGCGCGTGCGCATAAAGCAACGTGAATATCAAGATTTGTATTAAAATTTGGAAAATACATTGCGAGATTAGCTTGGATACAACGAGGTGTAAATCAACACTGATTTTAAAGTTACTAATAGTGACCTATTTATATAAAATCCAGGTATCCCAGGTATCCTTTGTTAAATATTGCAAGGTAATTAGTTATTGTGATAATTAGTAAATGATGCATGCTAAATTAGTGTATTAAGAGCCATTTAGTAATTAAATAATAGCAATGTTCTTATCAGTAATCATTAGTGCATCAGTTTTATATGTAAACCTTAAGTCCCTAATTATATATCCTAATTAGCTTATATCTTCTCTAATTGGCTGCTCAGAAATGTTATTGTAATAAGGTAAACCTTTAGAAAAACGGTTTTAATCAACAAAATAAACAAAAAATAAAAAAATTGTGTTATAAAATAAACATCACTCTTTATCCCAGAAAGTGCACATTTGGCGCACTATGTGTCTTAGTATTAAATATAGCTCTTAGTATTAGCATTATGATATTAGAGACCGCTACTTGAAACAAGCCCGGAATCAGGAGGGAGAGAGCTCGATACACTCATTTTCATAGTAAAATTTCACATTTTCTCAAATTACTCCCGAAATATGGGAGTTATGAAGAAATTCATCACCACAAGTTATGAAGGCATTAAGTAATCGAATAAGATGGCATCATTAGTTTGGCATAATTTTACTCTTTTTTTTCGGACATGTCTACGTCCAACCGCTCCCATACATTCGTTCCACTGTGCCACGGTAACTCTTTCGAGCAAATCCGCGAGCCTGGCAGGCATAGGACCTAGCGGACCCCTTCCATTACTCCTGACATCTCTTTGACTTAGCCCCCTTGCAGTAGTAACAGTATTTTTTTAAAATTAACAAGCTATTTTTTATTTTTCAGCCAGTTCCCCAAAGAGATATACGGTATGACGAATGACTCTTCATCCCGAATCAACCTCACCACAAAATACCGTTGCAAGGGAGAACTAAGCGCTTCACATCTACAAATAATATACTTCTCAGCATACAAATGGGGAGACAAACCAAATATAGAAGAAGATTTCTTATCATTTAAAGGAAACAGAATAGAAGTATGTTTTTCAACGCACTGCGGTCGTGATGAACTCATACATTTTATCAACTATTTTAAACCCAAGAAAATTGTAGGATTTCCCGACCCTTTTAACACTAACTTCAATGTGAATATATTTCAAGATGGCGTCTTGAGTCAAAAGCCAATAGGAGAGTTTAAGATTTCTTCGAGAAAGAGAAAGGTGGAGAGAGAAAGAGAGGTGAGAGTTGGGAAGAAAGTCTCTGCTAGTGTATTGAAGGAGGCTTTTGAATGGTAGATTAAAGGCTGCCCAAGTGGAAGTCGGAGTTGCCAACTAAGAGCGTTAGTCCACCGCAGCCGTCACCGTGACGTCAACGGAAAACGAGATTTTTCGAATCGAACTTTACGTCCCGGTGACCTTAACCGTGTGTCCACCAAATCAAATCAAAACTCATTTAATCAAATTAGGCTTTGAATCAGCACTTTTGAACGTCAAAATTACATAGGAAAGTCCCCAAAACACCTGCCCTTCACCACTTTCTAGTGCTTTAGCTGGGAAGAAGTGGCGCAACAAACTGTCCAGCAACACAGCTGTCTGTTCAGTTAGATGAACTTGATTCTATACAATAGTAGGTATGCATAGTAATTAACACCACGAGACACATCACATTAAATTAAATCATTTGCCATATGTCAGCTAGCCATGCCAATATACCAACAAATACAATGATAGTCATGCAAAACAACAAAAAAGAAACGAATCAAAATAAAATCCTCTAGGTAGTAAGGGCGTGACAGCATAAATTTGTAATGCTGAATTATGTTCACATACCTGTTACTACCCGATTTAAATGTCGAGGCCACAAATGATAAACTAAGCCCATTGAAGTAAAATAAATTAATAGGTTTTAGATTCTTCATATATATTCGCCATGGTCGTGGCGCAGTGTGTGACCAAGATTAAACGTGTTTTGTACTACCATTACATCGTCGTCACAATCTCGGGCCAAGGGGTCTACTCCCTCAGCATGAAGTCGGTAGTATCGGGCGAAGTTTCGGGCGTATTGAACTCCGTAGGTATCACTTACGGACATAACATTAATTCGACCTATGAATGAATAACAACAATGATTGACGGTTGTCCCTACTTCCAATGTGTATTTTTCCGTTCGAAAAAATGAATTTTACACTTGTTTAGACTGATCAACTATTTACTTTTGGACGGGACCGCAAGTTCTAGCAGTTGCGCGGCTAGTGATACGTATGTCGCTAATTCAGCGCCGTCATCTCGGTCTTGGTGACGTGCCGGTTGACGGCTGTAGTGGACCAACGCTCGGTTTCCCGTTTCACTAAAACTATGTAATTTAGCTTCGTGCTCCACCTTCAAAAAAAAACCTATAACTCTCTCTGTCTCACACCAAATCTCTATTTATCATCTTAATTTTTTAACAGTGTTTTTTTTTAAAGAATTGTCCCTTATGTTTTGGATAATGAAATTATTAGTAAGTCCACGAGTATTTGTACGTGGTTGTTGTGATATTAGGCTAAAAAATTGACTGATTGGATTATTGTGAGAAAAAGAACATTAATGTTACTTTCTATAAAAAATGTTAAAATGCCAAATGGATTAAAAATAATGTATTATTTATACCTAGTATATAAGTATTCGATTTTTTTACTGTGCTATTTTTTTTATTAAAATGTTTTTGAAACTACATAAACCCTTTTTCGTTTTTAATTTATCGTCCCTTTTACTGGAGCAGTGACCAAGCGTGGTGATCACTGCTTTTATATTGACCTACTGCAGGACTGGTCGATGTTACTTTTGTACGGCATCTACATCGCCACATGTGGCGTTACACGAATGGATAGAATATGAAATGAGTAGGTACATAAGAGGAAGCCTGAAAGTGGCTCCGATAACTGAACGGTTGTGTGAAAATTGGTTGTCATGGTATGGGCATGTTATACGGAGGAATGAGGAAAATGTCGTGAGAAACGTTTTGAGTATGAATGTCGATGGCTATAAGTGTGGGGGAGACCAAAGAAACGATGGATGGACTGTGTGAATGATGATATGGTTAGAAAGGGTGTGACTACGGAGATGACGACTGATAGAGAAGTGAGGGAGAAAAAAAGACATTTTGCGCCGACCATAATTAAATTGGGATAAGGGCAGGAAAATGTATGATGATCTACATCGCCACATGCGAAGTACGCATAACACTGACGACATGCAAATCCTTCATCGCACAAGCAGAATTTACCGCGCAACTATATCTCATCGTAAAATTGTTGTAGTCTATCTATTATATTAGATATGGTAACACTGTCTCATGCACACAAGCGGAGGCAGCTGCTTTCACGGTTTTTTTGGCGGGATCGCGTTGGAACATGTCGCACGAATTTTCATTTTCATGGAATTTAGTGAAATAGCGAATTAAATTGTATAAGTAATTTTGATAGTGAATTATTCAATTTAGTTACGTGTGAGTGCACAAGTGTAGTGAAGGTGAAAATAAGTGACTAACGTAGACTTTTCGTGTTCCCCCCAAAAACTCCTAGTATGTTGTTGTAAAGTTACTACCGCTTCACAATAACTTTGATTTGACTTGACTGACTAACGACGACTGTGACTGTTTTGTAACTTCGTGCCCGATATCGGGCCATTTACTTGATCTAAAAGAAAAATTACTTGACACTGGCTAAATGCACAAACCGTGTGAAGCCAAAATGAAAAAAAAAAAGAAAAACTTAAATGTCATAACAAGAATATTATCGTGTAAAAAGATGGAAAATTCTAATGTAAAATCAGGTAATTCTAAGCGATTCGCACAGAAAACAAAGAGAGAAATATAATAATGTAAGAAAGTCGTAAAAGGATAATAAAACAATGATGATGTGGATGAATGAATAAGAAGCGTAAGTACAGTATCAGTAATTAATAAACAGATACTATATTGATCTAAAAGAAAAATTACATGACACTGGCTAAATGCACAAACCGTGTGAAGTCAAAATCAAAAAAAAAAAGCTGCTCTCTCTAATGTCATCTGTCAGTCAGGGGAAATGGCGGGAAATATAAATGGAAATGGAAGCAGGTCTGCACGGTAGCGCTTGATGTGGTGGTGAGCTAGTGAAGTGTAAATCCAGTTAAATACGAAATCAACAGGGTTCTACAATTGTAAATACCGATAGATTATACCTAATCTATTCGCGAGGTTGTAAACTAACCAAAAATAATAATAATAAAATTGTCTAGTCAATTGGGCAAGAGTTAGAATATAATATATTTATTTGCTTAAAAACATGGTATAATAAGGTCTTATTCATCGATATATATGTACTAACTCTATGGTCTTATTAATAAAATTATGATCTTACATGTTTCGCCATGGACTGGCATACAAATATTAAAACATTTTAAATGTAATAGATAGGTAGGTACAGCGGACGGCGAGTAATGGGTACGCGCGCCTCAAAGAGATGTCAGCAGCAACAGATGGGGCCCGCAAGGGCCGATGCCTGCCAGGGGTGCGGGTTGTTCGAAAGAGATACCGCCGCCCCTGGCACACAGGCAACTGAGGGAACACGGGTGGGTTTTAGTCAGTAAAAGTCTGACACGCCCTCCCGCTCCACCCAGAGCGGGAGAAGTTATTTGATGATTTCCCACCCAGAAAAAAAAATAAAAAAAATAGGTAGGTACACAAAGTTAAATAATGAAACTCAGTAAGCATAAGTATTAATCTGTTAATTTTTTATCAAGCAATTCTTACACACTGTAAAAACAATTACCAATAAGCCATTTATGTAGTTTGGATATAAAATCTTTAAGAGGGAGTTCTCTAAATCTTTTGGAATACTATTTGTATATTTTAATTGTTGTGATGAAGCTATTTTATGGCATAATGCATTTGGATGTGAAGGAATTTTTAACCGTGTTGGGATATAAATACCTACATCAAATTGAAATGTCACACTGGTCCATAATTGCCCGGATTTGAACACAACCACAAAGTGGTGTGCAGTCCTTAAAGACCGAAAGACACTGCCTACCCTACTTAAATCAGATAAATATTACAAAACTAATATTATTTTATCATTAAACAATAAAATCCTTATTCATAAATCAGCTCCACGTGTCGAGCGTCGGTTCGTACCATTAGTATCATCGTTACAATACGTCATACAATTTGACGCAACTTCGCATTGCGATGCACTAGCGCCGCTGAGTGCCTCGGGAGAGACACAAACTGTTCGCGTCTTCATGTTTTTAAGTGTGCTCTCGTGGTCATGCCGATTTATAGGGTGTACGTTCCCATACATACGTGGCACACAATGCAACAAATAACGCACACAACCGTACAGGGTGGGCTTGCGGACGGCAAGTAATGGGTAGCTCGCTGTCCGGTAAGGACCAAGCCCGGGTCGACGGCAAGTTGTGTTCCACGCGCGCCTCAAAGAGATGTCAGCAGCAACTGATGGGGCCCGCAAGGACCGATGCCTGCCAGGGGTGTTCGAAAGAGATACCGCGGCCCCTGGCACACAGGCAACTGAGGGAACACGGGTGGGTTTTAGTCAGTAAAAGTCTGACACGCCCTCCCGCTCCACCCAGAGCGGGAGAAGTTATTTGATGATTTCCCACCCAAAAAAAAACCGTACAGGGTAGTTACTGGCTATTTAATTGACACGACGAATTACGAAACTTACCGAAATTTTCCGAACAAAGTAGGTGAAGCGATTATTTTAAAAAGTAGCATTGTTTCATTAAATTGTCGCTACATAAACCATTATATTTGTCGTATTATTTTATATTCCGACGCCATTGTTTGTTTTGATTTATTTGTTTTGGTTGTGAGCTAGGATATCATATATTTAAGATTTTTACGTTGACAATACCGTGAAAAATGGATAATACTCACTGTGAAAGTTGTTCAGATGGTGTGTGTGCGGTGAAAAAAAAAACAAACAAGTGATCGTGAAAAGTAGTTGTACACCGGATTTGCAATGAATACAAACTAAAGGTAAAGTCAATCGTAAATTGAATACACAACAATATGATACATTTAGTTGCCTGACAGGTTGCATGCGGTGTAGGTACAGCAATCGGTTATTCTGTAATTTTTTTTCTGCCTACCCTATCTAAGAACTCTGTGCACGCCACTGCGAACCACACGAGGCCTGAACCACTGGACCATCACGGCTTTAGAGCCAAGATTTAATTAATTAAAAAACAATGAAAATGCACTCATTAAAGAAAGTTAATTGCAGTTACTGGACCGTGCGGTTAAAGTAGGTAGGTAACCTACTTTTATTGCACGTCAGTGTACCCCGATCAGTTGGAAATTACTTCGCCGAGATGAAATCATTAATTCTTATCCAATTGTTAGTAATTTTATGTAAGTAAGCCTGTATAAATGAATCCTAAATTAACCCTATTTACCTATTATTATTAATTTTAATTTTAATCCCTACTAATATTATAAATGCGAAAGTAACTGTCTGTCCGCTCGACCGATCGTCATGAAATTTGGCAGAGATAATATAGCCTGGATACATAGGCTACTTTTTTACGCGATAACCAACATCCACGCGGGCGGAGCCGCGGGCAAAAGCTAGTAATTTTATTACTGCGAAAGTGAGTTTGTTGAAGCCTTGAACGCTAAAAATGTTGTACGGATTTAGATCAAATGTGGCACACAGATAGATTATTACCTAGGTAAGGACGTAGGCTTCCATCCTGGATCGTAGACGAAATCGCAGCAACGGCTAGGTATTCATATAACGTCTTACTTTAGAAATATCCTTGCTTTAATTATATAATATATATATTATATTTATTTATTTATTTATTTCAAGCAACTAAGGCCCATAAAGCACAATACATATATTATAAGTATAAAAACAGTAACTATAAACTAATACATATTTTTTAAACAAATTTTAACGTTCTACCGGGATAAAAAGTATCCTGTGTTTATCCAGGTAAAAAAATATCTGCGTGCCAAATTTCATCCAAAGCCGTTTTTGCGTGTTTGTGTTACAAACATCCAAACCCACAAAGTTTCACATTTTTAAGCCGTTGGTCCCGAGGTAATTCGCGAATATTAAAGGGATTTTTTTTCTATGGTCAGATAACTTTCATCTGCAGAATAAATCTGACAGTTTGGCATATTTTCTATACAAAAGCTGTCAAACCGACATATTTAGGTATTCCTCGGATAAAAGTTATCTGACTATTGAAATACTAACATGGAGTTTTGTTGTGGTGCATGAGGTCCTGGGTTTGATTCCTAGGTCGGACAAAGTGCTACTGCGTTTTTCCATCAGAAATTTCTCCGTAGCAGCCTGTAGTCTGAATTTGAGCCCGATTGATGGCAATAGGCTCGCCCCCTATTATATGGGATTTAAACGTAACTAGCGAAATGTGGGTGTACTAAGAAAGAAAGAAATGTAAGAAATCTTCTGAGAAATCTCAACCTAAAACTTTGAAGTACATATATCTTTAAAATACTAACACAGTTTAGTATTTATTTTTCTTTCTGATGACAATAGACAATCTATTTTAGATCCAAAAAGTTCAGAGCAGCAGAAGGAACCTCAACCGTAAGTAATATTTGAAAATAAACAACAGATACACAACACTTTACTATACCAGTCGTAAGTACTCGGCGCCGGAGGCGCCAATAGAAAATGGCGCCTAGGGCACGCATTACATTTACGCCCCTTCGTAAATTATCTCCTCGGTCTACACTGAGCAAAGCTAGGTCGCATAACCTTTCTTGACCAATTGTAGCCTTCAATAATGAAGCAATTTATTTCAACTTGCTAAAAAATCGCTTGCAATGCTGCAATTTTAAGAGAATTTGAATATAAATAGGCAGATTTGGAAACACGCTTTCATCCTCGTACTGCACACGTTTTTTTTTTAAACATTGCCCCACATTAGGAATTTCTCCTGTATTGTGGGTGCGTTTACAAACATTTAAACTCACATACACAAACACCCAGACCCAGAACAACTACTTGTAGGTCATAATATTTGTTCCGTGCGGGAATCGAACTCACGACACGCAGCGCAGCAGTCAATCGCTTAACCACTGCGCCAACCGTGCCGTCGAAAGTAGCTGTTCAGATTTCTTCGATATAGGTAGCAGTATGAAATGGTTTATTGTTTTTTTTTTGTGTTTTATAACTGGTGACTTTTTGCGTCCCCCTTCGATAGGCGCCCAGGGCTCTTGCCCTGATGCCCTACCCGACTTACGCCACTGTTCAGCGCTTCTCCTCCACATATATTATTCGCACAGCTAAAGTGTGGAACTCTCTGCCAGCGTCTGTGTTCCCCCTTCCACATTTAACCCGTCTACCTTGTGAGTGAACAGGCATTTTCTGGGCACGCTCGTTCCATCATAGACCTTGTGGCGAACCAAACTAATATCTATGGTTCCCACTCTTAGTTTGGTGACCCCGACGACAGAAAATTCTTGAGAAAGAGGAGATAGGGGATAGGAAATCCCTCATCATTCCTTCGTCACCTCAGGGCTCTTGCGGGTACATCTTTTCCAGAGGAGATGTCTATGGTAGACAGATTTGAACTGGTGGGACTAGGATATTAGACCAGATGTACAGCTCAGCAACGTAATTAAGATATACCGTGTAATTACTATAAGTTTCACATTTCATAAGTGCCAACTGTGTGTTCTGTGTATTTCCTCCGTTGTAGTATGTATACTGTGTGGTAAAAGAAATACACACCTACTATACCAGCGAACATGGTTTCATTTATACAAACCGGGCGCATCACGCGCCTAAAACCTCATCATTCGCTTTCCATCAGGCGTGTATATAGATCTAATATATAAAATTCTCGTGTCACAGTTTTCGTTGCCATACTCCTCCGAAACGGCTTGACCGATTTTGATGAAATTTTATATGCGTATTCAGTAGGTCTGAGAATCGGCCAACATCTATTTTTCATCCCCCTAAATGTTAGGGGTAGTCCACCCCTAAATAATTTATAAGGCAAAACAACGTTTGCTGGGTCAGCTAGTATATATATAATATATATATACAAATCAAATCAAATCAAATATACAACGTGTCGTTTTGCATCCTCGTCAAATTCAAGGAGGTAACTATGCTAATGATTCTCGACACGAATCAATAATAAAATAAGTAGATTTTTTTATTTTACGGCTATGAAAATACAGTCGAGAACGCAATGGTAATTGAACCATTGCGTTCTCGACTGTATTTTCATAGCCGTAAAATAAAAAATCGCAACAAGTAATTCGAGGACTGGTTTGTGCGACGAAGACTGTTTGAACCCAGGTTACCCAGTTACAGTGCGGTATCACACGGGCCGCGTTTTAAAAAAAAAAAAACAAAAAAAAATACCTACTTATTTTATTATTGATTCGTGTCGAGAATCATTAGCATAGTTACCTCCTTGAATTTGACGAGGATGCAAAACGACACGTTGTATATATCCGTGGCTGGCGTGAATACATTGACATCTCGACTTGTATGTTTTTTTTTTATTGGCTTAATACGTTCTACGCATTAGGAATTTATATGAAAAAAATTTACAGCTCAAAATATAAATAACTTTTGGAGCAATCGACTATGGTATTATGTTGACATCTCGCATTTTTACGTGTTTTACCTGACAACACAACATATCAAATTAACGATTCACATGTTTTTGTGAACGAACATTGATATTTCGTTATATCAACATAATAGCCAGTGACCAAAATATTATTCGTTATTTGATATCTCAACTTATACACGTAGAAGATTTCTCTTTTATTTGACATATTGAGATGTCAAGTTATAGCCAACCGAAGAATTTCTGTTTAAATAGTGATATATTGAGGTGTCCAGTTGATTTCATGTAGATTAAAATGTGTTGAAAGGTTGAACAGACGCAATGTTTTGAAAATTATTGGCAACTTGGAGATAGAGATAGAAGGGCAGCATTTGTGTGTAAGTCAGTAGAGATTTTACCAAAAAAATCTCAAAAAACGGGCAGCAGGGCATTAAATAGAGAGTACTACTGTAAGTACATGCTAGAGATTTATAATGAGAATAAAACGGGTTGGGAAGAGTGTTTTTGTAAAATACTAGGAGAGACCAAGGGATTTGTTAATATAATTATAGAAAAAAAGAAATTATCCCCTAACGGAATCATTGATGAGGATCAGAGAGGTCGTCAACCTCCCAAAAATAAGAAGACTATCGAAGACATTTCGCTTGTCAACCACCACATTTTGAGCTTTCCAAGTTATGAGAGCCACTATTGTAGAAATTCGACTGGTAAGAAATATTTAGCTGCTGACCTTTCAATTGCTAAAATGTACAGAGAGTATAAAAATACTTCATCAAATCCTGTCTCTTTAAAATTATATTCCAAATGCTTTCACGACCTCAATCTGTCGTTTAAGCAACCATCCAAAGACACATGCAATACGTGCGATGTGTTAAACGCTAAAATAAAAGTTGCAGATGAAGACCGCAAAGTAGATTTATCCGCTGAATTAGTTGAGCACCAACATCAAGCTGAAAAAGCTTATGCTGAAAAACGTGTGGATAAAGAGAACGCCAAAGCCGATTCATCTGTTAGGGCATTTGCATTTGACCTACAGCAGTGCTTGCCGACACCATATTTAAAAACGTCTGTCTTGTTTTATAAACGACAGCTTTGGTCTTTTAATTTGACAATACACGATTTAGCAACTAATGAGGCTACATGCTACATGTGGGACGAGACTATAGGAGCTCGAGGAGCAAACCAAATTGCGTCATGTTTGTGGCACTTTTGCAACAGTTTGCCATCGGAAGTCAAAGAACTGATTTTTTATTCCGACACTTGTGGTGGCCAAAACAAAAACAATGTCGTGGCGATGATGTTCATGTTTTTGCTTAATAATCATCCGACGCTGCAAAAGATAAACCACAAATTCCTCCTCAGTGGCCACACACGTGGCGATTATTGAAAATACAAAAAAGAGAACACAAATGAGAATCAATCATTTATATGATTGGGTGCAGTTGGTAAGGACTTGCAAAGTGCAGAAGCCATTCAAGGTCGTGGTGATGACGGTAAATGATTTCTTGGATTTTACCGAACTAAAATCCAATAAAGGACCCTTTACTCTCAAAAAACTGGATGATTCGGGAGACAAATTTTTGTGGCAACCTATTAAATGGCTGCAATATGATAAAAGCAGCGTAGGAAAAATGTATTTTAAGAAAACCCTGGATCGCGAACCCCCTTTCAAGTTAATAAGTTTTAGGAAAAGAGGAAAAACCACCATAGATATCTTTAACTTGAGCCAAATCTCCAAAGAGGCTTTGCCAATCAGCGCAGAGAAAAAAAAGGATTTGATGGACATGATTGACCTGATTGATGATTCTTTCAAGGAATTTTATATTAAAATAAAAACTGTTGGTGATGTCTCCGCATCTAATGATCCAGATTTGGACGAGGACAACCCAGATGAAGAAGATTTTGAGGTCCAATGAAATATGAACGGTACTGTGGTAAACATACTTGTATCTGTGTACCTGACGTATCTGTCATTGTAACGTTATTATTTCTTTGTTCTTTTCTTTCTTTAATAAGTATGTGTCCGTTGTTTGGCCCAATAAAACAATTTACAATTTTTTATTTTTTTTATTTATTGCTCTAACACTAGAAAACTGATAGGTTCGTGGTTTTTCAATTTAATATTTGTTCAGTTAGAGCAACTTTGCTTGATTTGAGTAAGTAGTAGGTACTTCAACAATTCAACAAATATTTTTATATTCGTCATCAGTTGGTTGATTGGTCCTCATTGTGTTTGTCATTAATACCATTGTTTACATACTAATATTCCCCACTCAGAAGGTGATTAAGTTGATAACTGTTGGTGCATATGTTGACAACTCGGTGAATAAGTTGATAACTCGATGGTGAACGACTTGACAAGTCTATTATTATGCAAACTACGGGGAATTTCGTTTATTTATTGTCATCATTTAAAAGATGGTTTAAAATAACCCCTAAAACAACTAAAACATAATACTGTAAACTAATTTACCGATTTACCAGAAAAGGTCAAACCTTTAAAATGGCTGTCCTGACAAATTGTCATTTTAGACATGTCAACATATTCATTTTTTTTTTTTTTTTTTTTGGGAAGGGCATCTCGTAGTTGACCTTGAGAGGCCGTAACTACTTAACCGGGCTTTCCTGTGGGGACTAATAGTTTTTAGCCTAAGAGCCTCCAGCCAGGGCTTACAAACTAAAATTAAAAACCTACAGCAACTGCGCACTGAGGGCACCCCCTGCGGGGTACGAGCCTCGGCTCAGGGAGTCACTTTCAGGGAGGGCAGCAAGTGGGGACAGGCTGGATCAATAATTTCTTTATTATTAATCATGGGGATTTTAACTCTACTTGCTCAGCTTCGGCGCGGGCTGGCACTTCTGCGGGCAAGGGACGGTTGGGGGAGGATTCGTTTACTCGGGGTCTTCGCGAGGCGCGAGGACCTCGGCGGCGAGGTCGAAAACACGGTCTGTTTTTGTGTGCTGTGCTGGTGGCCCTACTGCTTTCTTGAAGAAGAGTGATGGGGTCATCAGGGTCGGAGAGGACATGTCGCGGCCGGCGGATTCGACTGATTCTACTGGGGACATAACTAGCGGCCTTCGCAATCAATGGATTGCGGTGTTGCGCGGCAGATTCAAAGAAACGCTTTGAATTACGTTTTAGGAATTGGGCTATCGTTGGGATTTTAAGGTCGAGATGGAGGATCTCGTTCCTAACATACCAGGGCGAGCCTGTGGCTTGACGGAGAAAACGGTTTTGCAATGTCTGCATCCTATGGATGTATCGGGGCTTTGTGTGTGCAAAGACAGCACTAGCGTAGGTCATGATTGGCCTTATGCACGCCGTGTATATTCGCAACTTGCACTTGAGTGACAACTTGCTACGTGCGTTCAGAACAGAATGCAGCCTTCCAAGAGCGAAGGCGGCGCGTGAGCGCGCCTTCATAATGTGCTTATAGAAGGAGAGGTGCTGATCCATGATCACTCCTAGATATTTGGCTTGCTTCTCCCAAGGGATAGGCTTGCCAAACATGGAGATGGGCCGGGGGGGGGTCGGGTCTGTGTCGCGGTTTCGAGAAGAGAACCGCTTGACTTTTGTCTGGGTTTACTTCGATCCTCCATTTTCTAAACCACGCGCCAAGAACATTGACTGCGGTCTGGAGTCTGGAGGATATCGCATCCTGACTGAATATCGGAACAACATATTCACGCCAGCCACGGATATATATACTGTCTGTGTCTCTGTCTGCAGAGAAACACGCGCACGCCGCACGGCTTATAACAATGTAGCAAAAAGTGTCGTTACAACTGTTGGTCTTAATTTTTTCTGTCTAGCCCCCTTTCGCAACGCGCGATAAGGAATTTCGTTCCAAAAATAAAAATAAAAAACAATGAAGAATTGTGTTAATTTATTAATCAACTAGAAGCCTGGGCCTAATTGCGTTTTATTTGAACATATAAGTCGACGTAACAAAATCGTACACACGGACATAACAAAATCGTCGGACAGTTGGACGGTGACATTGTATCGGGTATACTTGGCTCCAGACCGTGCTCCAGACGGTCGGTGACGCTCAATCGGGTATACTCGGATCCAGTCGTAATATTTCGCTTGTATCGCCTGACCATAATATGTATCCAATTTCTTTATCTCACTTTTGCAGAATAGAGGCACACAGGGACAATCCCAATTTTATTAGAGACCGTTCAAGGAGTAAGTACCTCTTGTATAAGTTATTTGACGGACATAGCTCGCAGAGTAAGACGACGTAAAAATATATGGCGGGCGTGATCTTAACGCACACTGGATTTTAAACTATCGGTGTTGCACCGAGCGTTGTGAATTCAACGGAGTGCATTTCAGCCCGTCGAAAAAACAATGTACGATTTTCAACTCTTGACGCTACGCAGTGCGTTAAAAAAAATCCCACCGCGATATTTTTACGTCCGAGCGTAGGTGGACGTCCAAACTAAAGTGGCCGTGGGCATGCCTGCCGAAGTACCGATGGCTGGTGGAAGAGACGAGTCCTGCAGAGGAGACCGCGTATCGGCAATAGAGATGCGCAAAATGTGTCAGTAAAAAGAAATGAATGAATGATGAGAGATGAATGAATGAATGAACTTTCATGCTCTGTATGTGTACTCATGTTTCCACAAATAAAGAATCTTGAATCTTGAATCTTGAATGAAGTATATCTTTTCGCTTAGCGAAGTAGTCCAGTCATTTCCTTCATTTAGTTCAGCAAATCACAAAGTAAGTCAGCAAAGTACTTCATTTAGTTCAGCAAATCAGAACGAATCCTTATCATAGGATAACGATAGTGATTGACAAGTTACGACAAATGAAGCAGTTCACTAGTTCAGTTTTATACGTATGTCGATTTTTCTTCATACTTTATACAGGTTTAGGACTGTCAACCTAGAAATATGAATTTAAGCAAAACTATTTTTATTTAGTAAGTAGTACCTATGTCTTGTTTTTTTTTTTTACTGATAGTTAGAAATTTTTGTCTAGGCTGGTGTATTTAAAATCGAAATAGCGAAACGACAGACTGAACTAAGTGAAGTATAGACACATTTGAATGATAAGTTTATTTTGTAATATGAAGTACTTACTTCATTTCCTTCAATCGCTCGCGAACTACCCATGTCTAATCGGCAAGCGTAATGTGGGACCGCCCAGCTAGACGGACCGACGACCTTAAGAAGGTGTCTGGGACAGACTTGTTGCGGAAGGCAGGGTGTTGTGGCGCAGTCTGAGAGAGATCTATGTCGAACAGTTGATTGATTGGCCGTAGTGTGACGTTAACCTTTTGACCGCCACGTCAAAAAAGCAAAAACGTGCCGTGGGCGCCAAGCGGCTTAATTTACGTATAAGTCTGTCATGTACTCGTGACCGTGGCGTGTTGGGCACATTTTAGTTTATCATCTATAAATGACTGGCGGTCAAAAGGTTACCTTCAAACCTTTCTCAAGAACTGAGTATATCGAATGCACTTTTTTTTCAAATCCGATGTGCAGTCCCAGAGGTTTTAGCGCGTAATAGGTTATTAGAGAAGAAGTATGGTAGGAAGTGTGTTATGGATTAGAGAAGTCCAGGGGGGTAAATGCTTAACACACAGTAGCCATTGCTTTCATTTGACAGCTTAACTACATTTAGTTGCGTTATTTAAGTTGTTGAGCAAAATTTTTGAACAAATGAAAAAGTGTTTATTCACAAAGATACGATTTTTACAAAATATACACTCGAGAGCAATGAATTAAGGTCACATAAAAATACCAGAAAGTCTCGGAAACTAAGAATGTTAGATTAATAAACTATATTGTGTTTAATAGACATTCAAATCAAATCTCATCATAAATCAAAAGTACAAAAAAGAAAAATACCACTATAAAAATTTCTTGTCAAGAAAATTTTACAGTGGTAGAAAAAAAATGTTGCTTTTCTGTTGATGTAAGATGAGATTGGTTATTTTTGTGTTTATGTAATTTTCTATGAATAGAATACAAAGTGACACATTATTATATTATGATACAAGTGAGCTAAGCTGCTCATTAAACACGAGGCTGTGGGTTGCAGCCCGAGCCGTAGGCGAGGGCGTAAATCAGCCGAGTGTCTAGTGAGCAAGTTGCTCACGAGTTTCATACGCACTTTTTCAACACACTTGCGACGAAAAAACAAACATGTATCTCATAATAAACGTACCTTTGTTGCTACTTACTATCCGGAACCTTTCAAAACTTTTCAACGTCGGCTGGTGACAAAACTTTAGATTTCCGATCAATATATCCATCCGAGCATCTCTTAAAAAAGGCCATCATGTTACAGTACGTTTTGATAGTACTAAAACTTGACATTTTTACAATTATTTACCACACAGCAACAAATGCGATACAAACAAAATATGAAAATTATAGGAAAAGGCGCGAAAGTTTTTTTTTTTTGCACGCGTCAAAATATGTAAGATTATTGATTACATATAGCCATACAGCCTACTTCAAAATTATAATTTTAGTGATAAACTGCAAATATTTTAAAACGAATTATTGTGAATTATAAATAATTTGATAATAAGTAATAAATGTTTTTTAATCTTAATTAGAGACACATTTATTTATTCCAAAAATGTAAATGGATTTTCAGCGGCATAAAACCTCTTTGTTGTTACAAAAAAAAAAAAACTGTATTACCCGGTTAAATTGTAAATGCTTTGTTTACTCGCATATAATTTGCAGTTAGGTACTAAGTTAAACTTTGTAGGGATCATTCTATTATTGCACTAGTGTGTAATATTATTATGCACGTGTGTGCTAAAGTTCGGTTTATGGCCCTAAGAACGATGTAATAAGGCTCACTTTACGAGCAAGTGTGTTGAAAACATTTTATTACTTTCGTATACGGAATATTTGATTGTTTATTAATCACAATGTATTTAATTAATTTAGCATTCTAAATTTCTCAGACTTTCAGGTACCTTTATGTGACCCTAATTCATTGTTCTCGAGTGATTATCTGTACCTAACTGCAAACCTGATTATTGGCAGACGCAGCTCCTTTTTTTTATTTGTAGTTGTGTAATACTTTTTCGCCTACACGCTAAACTATCCATGCATATAATATTATGATACAGAAACATACACGAGCTTTTTTTTAAAATATATTCTCTACCATGTAACAGTGCATTAGCAATATCCTTGAAGATGTGCATCACAAAGTTTTCTTCGTAATTACAGATATAATTAATAAGCCAGAGATGCCTCCCACTTGGTTCAACCGTCACAAACAGTTGTTTGACTCAAATTGGATGGATTACTGTGACCCATACCATTGCAACGATTATCACAGGATTGCCTGCGGTCTAAACAGAAGGACGATGAGGTTCAAATGGTTTCAAAGCCTGTGCCATCTGATTCTGAATAACCAATGCTCGGATTTTCGAGGGAATTTAAGTAAGTACAGTCATCATTCTCCTGCCCTTAACAAAATTTGTTTTTGTGGTTGCCGCAACATGGGTTTTTACACGACTGCGCGACGCAAAGGAGTGTGTTTGTCAGCCTATGTATGTATGGTTGTTCCTTTGCGGCAAAAAAATCCAAGATGCACAGTCTCTAACAAGAGTAACATTAAAAACTGTCCCTAATTATACGTGAGTGGATACAGTTATGATAAAACGATTTACATTACAAATTGAAATTACAAAGCAATGTCCAAAAAGACTGACTGAAAGATGACAGACGATACTATTTGACACCTGCGCACATTGCGCCCTATTTATGCGGACGTTTGATTTGAGACCTTGATTGTGTATCTTGGCTTTTTGGTATGTCAATGGGCCAACCATGTATTTTTATTTTATTTTTGTAGACAAAACGTTCGATGTCCTTCAGTTGAATTTATTTTTCAGAATACGATCAGATTGAAACAAAATTCTGCCGTGCTTATGTCATGTTCTTGCGCAGTGGATGTCCTGAATTTAATTATTGTGACGAGCACGAGCTCAATCCGTTATGTGCCATGAGCTCAATAGATGGACACTTCGTTATCTTCCAAAACAAATGTTTCATGGATGCCGTCAACTGCAAGAATTCTACTTTGCAAGGTAAAAATTGTGAGCATAGATGGTCCGGGCGCGGCTTAGTTCGCACCCAGACAGACGCTCTACTTTGTGCAAATTATTTCTGCACCACAGGGGGGGGGGGGGCTACTCTCTAACTCCGTCAACGAAAATACAGGCCCGTCGGAAAATAGTTCGAAACTTCAAAGTGACTCCCACAGTTGATTAATTAACTTTTTTGGACGGGTAAAACCATTAGGGACAACTGTCTAATTGTGTAGTAATTCAGTCTTAGTTTGGTCCCCAAACGAATCTTAGGGCCGTAAGTGGTACGGAGTAGGAAACGCCCGTAACTTCGTGTGTCGGATTTCGTGTTTAGAGAGTAGGTTTGCCTCAAACCGGTGTACGAAAACATCGTCAGGAAACCAGCATGTCCTAGAGGTAAAAATTTGAAGACATAATTAAATGTTATCTACCAACCCGCACTGGGTCTGCCTGGTGGATTACGGCCCACCCCCTTTCACATAAGAGGAGGGCTGTGTACCAGCAGTGAGAAATTTATAGCCTGTTTATTAACTGCTAAAGTAAAAATGAGAGCAATAGATTTCTTACAAAATTCATCTGAAGATTTGAAGTGAAAATCATCTTTTTTTAGTTTTTTTTCAACAACGTTTTTTTTTTGTTGGGTGGGAAATCATCAAATAACTTCTCCCGCTCTGGGTGGAGCGGGAGGGCGTGTCAGACTTTTACTGACTAAAACCCACCCGTGTCCCCTCAGTTGCCTGTATGCCAGGGGCCGCGGTATCTCTTTCGAACCCGCACCCCTGGCAGATTTCCGACTACTTTGGGGTCGGCTTTCAGTCTAATCGGACGCAGGAGCATACGAGTAGGGTAAAAGCCGGATAGTTGCCACACTTTTCGAAATCACTCGTTTATCTCTCAGAACAAAAACCAAAATACTTCACTTGAAAAACTGGCCGATACTTTGGGTTTTTTTTAGCTACAAATTTATGAAAAGTAAAAACAAAAATCTTTGATATTTCTAGAGTATTAGTGATTATTGCGGACCTCAATATTTTGGGAGATCTATCCCACATAGGGGATAGTTGCCTAATACATATGAATTATATTTCGGATAGATGCCCCGCCGAGAAACAGGACATCTATCCTGCAAAAACTTTGATCGCATTTTGCCTTCCCATGCAATCATACGCGACACGATCAACATAGTGGTAGTTGGAGAATCTTTCGATAGATTAACAAAATAGCATGCAAGTCATCCGCGAAACTAGAGTAATTAAAATCGGGGCAACTATACCACTGGGGAAACTATCCTGGTTTTACCCTATTTTACGTGGAGTTGCTAAGTTACATAACTGACTTCTGCTGCCCATTTACTAAATACCTACATGATACCCCTTGGTAAGACTGCTCGGGGCTTCTGACTACCCGTAACGACTGTCAAAGTTATAGCCAGGATCAAAGGCGTTTAAACGTGCTGTCTAATGGGCGAAGGGGCAATTGCTTCCTAAAGATATGCGTTAGCACCTTTTGACAAATAAGTTGACATGCTATTTTAGTCCTACAGGCGCTTATTGCAAATTCTTATTTGAAATCGTTTTTTGTTTAAGTAAGCGATTCTCTTGGTTTATTTCATTGAAAAAAATAAAGAACGCAAAAGGAACATTTATTTGGTTGATATTTTAGTGCTGTTGTGTTTGTACAGGGGATGTGAATAATAGCGATAGTTAGATATATTTGTGGTACATTTAATCTAATAATTGGTACTGCAAGAACAATTTAAGAACATTTAATTGATACGTCTATAAATTACAAAATCGACTGGCCGGACTGCGTCGCAACACACCTAAAAATGACACTGCTTGTTTTCCTTACAAAACAAAATAAAATATTTTTCAGAATATGAAGAAGTATACATGTCACTATGCAAGCATGCTTTACTCACTGACCCTGACTCGACGGAAGAAGAACTGATACCTCTAAATGGTAGACGACTAATAAGCAATGAATCTGAACAATAAATCTGGATTAACAGTGCGCCAAGGATCTTTTGGCGCCTAAATAACATTCACACGCGTTGTCGGTAAACATTTGTGAAAATTGAAAAAATTTTTTTTTTTTTGAAATGTTGGTATTAATTAAGCCCTTTCATTTGAAACCCAATGCGGCGTCATTAAAAAACATAACTTTATGTACAGAGGCCAGCACATCAAGCTTTTCCAATCTGTTAAATTTCTTTGATCGTTTTTCAACTTTAGCACAATAGAACAAGGTTAATTTTCAATTGGGAAAATTTGACAGTTTGATGTGCTGGCGTCTGCACTCTAGAGGGCGCCATATGCAACTTGATGTGATGTCATAACGAGCGGCCGACCAAGACGCTTCCAACGATATCTCATTTGGCAAATTATGATACATAAGTAGTTTAGAAGATATATGGGAACAGATGAACATACAAACATACATACCCACAAACATCTGTTAAAATTATAATCTTCCTTTTTGCTTCGCCGTAGCCAAGTAACAAGATGGCGGCGTATGTTCCGCTTTTGGTAGCGCGCCTAAAGATCCTTGTACCATTGTAGAACACCGATCGATGTGTTTTATTTCTTCATATCGACGGAAGGATAGACAAAATTACAGAATGTAGAAAGATTTCTACCGTCATAAGCATAGCGATGTTAAAACCAACTGAAGAGATAAGAAATGTTTCTTTTGTACAGTCGACATAAATCTACGATGTCAAGCATGACGTCCAATTTTTTTCTACTTTTGACATTTGGGGGTACAAACATTATTAGACAATAGGATATTTTACTATTTAGGAGAATTAATCTAAAAATATATTATTGAGATAGCTTAGGCAAAAACCAGTCGGAAAATGTTGGTTTTAGTTCATGAAATATCAAATTCAATTCAAATATTTCCGTTTTTTTAAATATGTTATTGAACACCATGAAATAGTAGCCGCTATGTTATTACGTCATACCGCTGTTTTGACTTATCAACTGAACAACTTTCTACTTTTATTATTTTCGTGACTAAAGTAATTTTTATTGAAATAATATCTTACATTCAGGAACAGCAAACCAACGATAAGTAGAATAATAACTCATTTTTTAAATTATAAACAACTGTCATAAAAATATCAACGCATGTGTTTATACAGAAAACTGACGTCATACCCACGGACCAATATGGCGTCTACTGCGTCCAGCGTTTTCTTCATATTACGCGCGAAATATGAAAATGTACATTTTGATCGCACTAATCGATTCAGTAAAAATTTTGTTTTTTTTTGTGGTTTATTAGCATTTTAGAATCAAATTAAAAATACATTTCAAAAATAGGTGTAATACCTACCCTATTAATATCATCAATACAACCGTCTAAGTTCATTTAATCCCATTGAAGGACTATTTAATGAAAAATATATACCTTGTCGCATCCAATTTAACTACGTCACTAGCTTCCTCCCCGTTGCTATGGAAAGTATAACTTTCATAGAAACGCGAGTGTACGGATCGCCCCGTGCTCGGGCATAGATGTCAATAGATAGAAAGAACTTCGTCTATTCTTGATAGAATTGGCCATGCTACGCCTGCCGATAGACAAGCCGAGCTTTGGTTTCCTACGACACCGGTGGCCGCGACATAAGTACACAAAACTGCGACACAAATTACTGCGATGCGATTTCGTGCGGCAAGGCGTTACCCTAGCACGACGGGTGACCATTCCTTTGACGACCGTCAACCGTACAGAACGTATTTTGTAAACTAGGTCGTGACATGGATCGTAAAAGAAGTGCCCACTTCCGTTATTAATAATAACAATAAAAATAAGTTTATTGATTCAAAACATACATAGACACAGGTTGTATACCAGTTACATGAAGTAGTCAACTAACAAAGGACACAAGGGGTGAAAACAAAAGGGGGGGGGGGTCTATATTAACAAAAAGTCTCCTAAACTAGGGATGGCCTGTATCTTAAGAGACAGTGATTCGACCAAACTGAACTGTAAATTAATGATGTACCTCATGTTTCGAGTGTCGATGATAATCTACCATAAGACAAAAATGTGAGTTAGCTGAGTAAGTAATTTAAAAAAAAAGAAACAAAGAGCATTTTGCGAATCAATTCGCAAGTTCTCGCGATGCGTCATGGGAGCTCGTCGATTTTTACGATGCGACGTCGCATCGCAGTTTTGTGTACAAGCCGTAACGGCCACAGTAACGTTAAGGGCGGATCCAAGATTTATTTCTGGGACTGGCACATCTCCCTAGAACTGTACCATTGGTCACTCATCTACAGAGCAACCACGCCAAGCAGAACGATCCACTCGTGCGGTGGATTATCATCATTGTAATTTGATTTGAATTTAACATCATTACAATAACATTTACAAAAAGAATGCTTCAACAGCGCATGATGAGGTAGGCCAACCTATCGGTAGTGAGGTAGGCTAACCTATACCGGATCTACGATTTTTTAGAACCGGGGCAGAAACTTGATAGTGGCGTCCTCTCTCCAGCGTTTAAAATAAATTAAATTAGATGTGAGCCTGTGTGGCGCCTTTTTCTTACAAATCGACGGTGAGCCAACCAGGCTTCAGTATGTTAGGTGCTTTGTGCAGATTTTTTTTTACAATAGTATGATTTTGGCGCCCCTGAAAATGCCACCCGGGACGGGTGCCCCGGTTTGCCTCTCCTAGATCCGGGGCCATGTAAAAAAAAAAAAAAAAATAGTGTTCAAACTTCATGTTAATATTTTGATTTTTTATCCTAATTTTTGTTTTTAATCACATAACTCAATTATTATATTATATTATTTCCTCATAGGAGAGTTAATATTGTATTCTTTTTTAGAGAAATAAGTTGTCTTTAACCGTACCTAATTCAAATAAAGGACAAGTGGTAAGAAAAAAAAAGGAAAAGTACTTTTTATTTACTTAATTTTTTATTTCTGTATTGCCTGAAAAAACAAAATCTACTGTCGGTTTTCGGGTTTACGACGACGCTTTTTTCGCCAACCAATCGGCCAACCAGTCGGCCAACCAATTGGCCAATCAATCGGCCAACCAATCGGCCAACCAGTCGGCCAACCAATCGGCCAATCCATCGGCCAACCAATCGGCCAACCAATCGGCCAACCAATCGGCCAACCAATCGGCCAATCAATCGGCCAACGAACCGGCCAACCAATCGGCCAATCAATAGACCAATCAATCGGCCAACCAATCGGCCAACCAGTCGGCCAACCAATTGGCCAATCAATCGGCCAACCAATCGGCCAACCAGTCGGCCAACCAATCGGCCAATCCATCAGCCAATCCATCGGCCAATCAATCGGCCAACCAATCGGCCAACCAATCGGCCAATCAGTCGGCCAACCAATCGGCCAACCAATCGGCCAACAAATCGGCCAACCAATCGGCCAATCAATCGGTCAACAAATCGGCCAACCAATCGGCCAATCAATCGGCCAACCAATCTGCCAATCAGTCGGCCAACCAATCGGCCAACCAATCGGCCAACAAATCGGCCAACCAATCGGCCAATCAATCGGCCAACCAATCGGCCAATCAATCGGCCAACTAATCGGCCAACCAATCGGCCAACAAATCGGCCAACCAATCGGCCAATCAATCGGCCAAACAATCGGCCAACCCATCGGCCAACGAATCGGCCAACCAATCCGCCAACCAATCGGCCAACCAATCGGCCAACCAATCGGCCAACGAATCGGCCAACCAATCGGCCATCCAATCAGCCAACAAATCAGCCAACCAATCGGCCAACAAATCGGCCAACCAATTGGCCAATCAATCGGCCAACCAATCGGCCAACCAATCGGCCAACCAATTGGCCAACCAATCGGCCAATCAATCGGCCAACCAATCGGCCAACCAATCGGCCAACCAATCGGCCAACCAATGGGCCAATCAATCGGCCAACCAATCGGCCAACCAATCGGCCAACCAATCGGCCAACAAATCGGCCAACCAATCGGCCAACCAATCGGCCAACAAATCGGCCAACCAATCATTTGTAAAATTGAATAGTAGATTCGTAGTAAATAGGTGTAGATAAATATGTGTGAAACTGATTTACGTGTGGTTGACTGAGGTGCGCCGCAAGGCACACATCTCCTAATAAAATTGATAACACATAGCGACATAAACTTAACATTTTTGAAATGCTGACACTTACGACAAAATTACTTACTCTAAAAATTAGCGTGACAGTATAACACAGTATGACCTTAACCAGATAAAAAATCGGTTTAGTAACAAACAAACACAAGAAACAAACAAACGAAAACGTAATTTTAAAGTACGTCATTAGCGCCACCCAGTGCCGGTCCGAAGGTGCGCTGTAAGTCAGCCTCACAGCGGATGTGGCAAATGGCGTCTCCGGGTTTGTACCGAGCGAGAATACGACCTCGTTTAGCCCATACAAATTGCCAACCGTGGCGAGTGCCAGCCTCCGAAACAACTCGAAAAACCTGGCTTGATTTTCGTACGTCGGTTTCGGGTAACCACTGAAAATCAGCGCTGTGCTGTGGGTTCCATAGCACAGCATCATACTGAGTGGAAGCCTTCTTGTCACAGTCACGGCGTGCAGCTGCCGACTATTTATGTTCTCTAAGCCGATGTATAAGGGTGATTTTCAAAATTTTTGTACATTTTGTTGTGTGAAAACGTCCACGTGAATAGTATCCAAGAAAAATGCATTAAAGTGGTCAAACTAGTATTATTATCCTTGAGCAACATTTTGTCCAGATGGGCTTCAACATTTCAGATCATAACAATAGGTAATAAAAAAAAAAAGATGTTTACTTCTTCAGTCTCATAATATTTTCATAGAGCAACCTTGTGTCTCTAAGCACAAGCGCATAGCAAAAAAAATCATAAAGAAGAAACTACTCACATATTTACATGTTCGAGTTGCACAATATCTTCATGACTTTAATTATGATGTAAATGATATAAAATATAAATAAATAACCTAATGGATAGTAATAATAATATTGTTTCAATATATGTCTTCCATTTCGCTCACTTTTGTTATTCTTTATTGTAACACCAATATTAGTAGATATTTGGGGTTTTCAACTGACAACATTCTTCATTCAAAACCGCCCAATCAAATGACAACAGAACGCCTGTCTACCATTTTGACAACGGTTGCCACCACCAAGAAAACTGTGTTTGTTCCTGTGCAGTGTTTTTTCAACAATAAATCTTTCATTTTGGTTGTTCAGCTATAAAAATAACGGTAAGGCTATCTCCTATTATTTTTGCGTAAATTTAAAGAATAGTTTTGACCTACTACTTAAAAGAAGCTGGATTATATAAACAAGATTCTTTCAAACCTCTAAATGTTTGTGGTTGTAATTAAACTCATGGTTCATGGTCATTTTTCTAACGATTTGTTACGTTTTTTTGTTGCGTAACAAAAATGATGTAACAAAAATGAAGTAAAGCGAACTTCATACAGAATTATTATTTTTATATAATTTGACAGCTAATGCTTCATTTATTAATTTTATTTACACATTATTATTTTATTATTACAAAAATAAATAAGTGATAAATAATTGAAAATGTAAATAACTGTAGTCCACCAGCATCAGGAATATGTACAACATTTAAAAAATCGACCTAAAAGATGTAAAAGATCAATTTATACTTAGTGTTTATTATGGTAATACAGAGTGTAAAAGAAACCTTATTGCTATCCTTAAGCACTAAAGATAACAGCTGGTATAGAATCACTATACATAGTTTCAGCTCAAAATAAAATACTCTAAGAATTGATACCAAATCGGTTTCATATATTTCTTAAATTCAAATCATGACAAACGTGTCACCGCACTACTTAGGTCAATAATTTTCCACGTTTTTGCCAATATCACGATAAATCACTTCTAAAAGATGTGTTTATTTCAATTTGAAAAGTTTGATTTCTGGTATCAATGTATTAAAAATTCTCATAACTTCTGAACATGTAGAGATAGGATCAAAAATCTCTTCCAATATCGTTTGATATCATCTAAAGAAGCCGTGCCCTTGGTATGTATATACCCTTTCCGTTGCACGTTGTGTAATTTAGTACGAAAATTCATAGTAATGAAAGTATAAAAGTATTTATTACGGTATATTAATACTGAATACTAAATGAAGTAAAGAAAAGGTACAAGTATTATATAGTAATTTTGTCATAAATATTAAAAGAATATTTAATTAATGAGACAGTGTGTTATTTTAAACAGGAATGCCGATGACTCCCGCAGAAAGAGAACGTAAGTACAGAGAAAGACTAAAGTTAAACAATCCTGAAAAGTATAATGAAATGAATCAAAAGAACTTGGAAAGGATCAAAAGTAAATATATGAAAGTTTCCAAACTAACAGAGAGTCAAAAAGCTGTAAGGAGAAGGACTTTGAGAAGACTGAAGAAAAAACTTAAACATAAAAGGTCAAGAAATAAATAAAGATGAAAAGCAAACAAAATCATGGAAATTATACAACGTGTCGTTTTGCATCCTCGTCAAATTCAAGGAGGTAACTATGCTAATGATTCTCGACACGAATCAATAATAAAATAAGTAGATTTTTTATTTTACGGCTATGAAAATACAGTCGAGAACGCAATGGTAATTGAACCATTGCGTTCTCGACTGTATTTTCATAGCCGTAAAATAAAAAATCGCAACAAGCAATTCGAGGACTGGTTTGTGCGACGAAGACTGTTTAAACCCAGTTACCCAGTTACAGTGCGGTATCACACGGGCCGCGTTTTAAAACTAAAAAAAAAAAAAAAAACAAAAAAAAAAACCTACTTATTTTATTATTGATTCGTGTCGAGAATCATTAGCATAGTTACCTCCTTGAATTTGACGAGGATGCAAAACGACACGTTGTATTTACGAAATTACTATAATTTGAAGCAGAGAGTAAAAAAGCAAGCCAGTAAAACAGAAAAACAAAAAAAAAGAAATAGCGGCTTTCAAAAAGAAAGTGTATAGACAAAAATTCCTTTTACATTGTCAAAAATTTGTCGATGCAAAAGCTTACATGGAGAAAAAATTCCTGAAGCAATTTTAACACCTGAATCTTGGGGGTCAAAATGTTGGAAAATTTGGGGGTCTAGAATGATATTCTGAATTCATGGTTACAGTTTGCGCACTAGATAAAAACTGATCCTGTATAATGTGTAAACAAAATACCTGGTCAAACTTTTACAGAACACAGTACTTACTCATGAATATGAACAACATAATTTTACTATGGGACCAACAAATATAAAAAAAAACAGCTGTTCCATACAAAAATGCAAAATCTACCTACACGATCAAAATGTATGGAACAGTTGATATTAATTTTCATATTAATTAGAGAGGTGGTCCCATATTAAAAGTCTGTTGTTCATATTCGTGAGTAAATACTGTGTTCTGTAAAAGTTTATCCAGGTATTTTGTTCACAACATAAATAATTGTATGATTATTTAAAACTAAAATTTAATACGTAATAAACATTATAATCACTAAAAAAACATAATTATATGAGAAGTAAAAGAACATTTATAATTTTGTTATGTTACACGATAGTTTCTAAAGTTTAAAATTTATGATAGTAATGATTATTGCTTAAGTGATTAGATACTGTGTTTTTTTTTTTGTTATATAACTAGCTATTTTCAATTCTATGTTCCTCGACAAAATATTAATTTTCATTGGGCTAGACATTTCAATAAGTTATTTAAATAATATTAATGACCATAAGAAATACACACTTTTGAGACTGATTTTATGACTGTAATCCAACAGACTGATTATATTATTAGTAAATTATTAAAATGCGATTTAGTTGTTTTAATTATCTTCTGTGGAACAGCCCTAATATTTCCTTTTTGTTATTTTTTTGTGACATTGTAAATTTTTGTGACGGTATTCATTTATTTTTCATTTTTGTAACTGTACAAAAATTTTGAAAATCACCCATAAATATCTATGTTGTATTCATGTTTTTTTTTTTATGTTTTGTAATTGTTTTTTATATGCACGTGTTTCTGTGACAAATAAATCCATTTTTCTTTCTTTCTTTCTTTCTAACTCACGATTCAATTTCGTAAGGCGCTCGTTCACGTAGAAGCGCGTGACAAGGCCCGGCAGATCCAGGTCCGCAGTAGTCATGCCGCGTCGCACTCGTGCACCCTCCAGCAGCTCGTCACGCAGGTCGCGGCGCGCGAGGCGCACGGCGAGGAAGCGGGGGCGGGTCTCCACCGGCCGACGCCTGCGTCGCATTGATGCGCCTCCCTCCAAGATGCTCGGCGCTCACTATGTCGCGCGCTTTGAGTTTGACGCCAATCTTAGATGCAACTAACATCGCCGTGTGAATTGGATTTTCCCTACTGATCTCAGGGATGTTAGTGATCTGTATGTCATTTGCGAGCAGCTCCTGATCTCGGTCATTAATATCGCTCCGCAATTGTGTTATTAATTTATCTACCTCTGACGACACTCGAGGCTCAGTGTGACTGTTTTCTAACACGGCTACTCTTTCCTCCAGATTACTCATCCGATCGTTAGTCGCGTTTACTGAGGATCTTAGCTCGGACAGATCATCACAATCGGTCAATCAATCGGTCAATCGGCCAATCATTCGGCCAAACCATCGACCAATCAATCCGCCAATCAATCGGCCAACCAATCGGCCAACCAATCGGCCAACCAATCGGCCAAGCGATCGGCCAATCAATCGGTCAATCAATCGGCCAATCGGCCAATCAATCGGCCAATCGGTCAATCAACTCTGTCTGTGTCTCTGTCAGCAGAGAAACACGCGCACGCCACCGCCGCACGGCTTACAACAATGTAGCAAAAAGTGTCGTTACAACTGTTGGTCTTAATTAAAAGTGTCGTTACAACTTTTGGTCTTAATTTTTTCCGTCTAGCCCCCTTTCGCAACGCGCGATAAGAAACTTCGTTCCAAAAAATCAATCGTCGGGCAGTAGCCCACCAGACACGACACCTGTCTGGTCGGAGGATCCTGTTCAGTGTACATACTTTTCCTCATAACTCATTCAGCAGCATCCGCTTAGAATGGAAGCCGACCCTAACATAGTTAAGAAAAAGAAGGCAGATGATGACATCAAGGATGAAGAGTAGTCTATGTCCTTCTTCAGAAGGGTGATTGTTGCGTAACACACTAACCGTACGAATGGCTTCAACATTCATTGCGTTATTTAAGCAGACACACTCGTGGCTAATTATTAACAGCCGCAGGATAAGAGCATTCTTCTCCCCACGCGGGCTGGCAACGGCGCATTTATGGCGGTTTTTCTTGATTAATTCATTAAATACAAACAAAAGTTTAAAAAAAATTCAGCCATGCACTAGATCGTTGGTATTTTCATGTTTGTATGCTATTTTTTTTACAGTTATCTTGGTATTAGCTTATAAAAATCGACATACAGTCAATTATTTTCTATTTGCATTACTTAGTACGATTAAATGTTTTTAAAGAGTAAATATTAAAAAATAATTATAAATACCAAAGATCTAGCGCTTGGCGGATTTTTTTTTTTTTAATAATCAACTACTGTAAAAGCGTTGTTGCCAGCCCGCGTGGAATGAACGCTCTTAAGCTACGCTTGAAGGGGTTGGTCTGTGGATGGGTGACCATTTATACATGCCGAGACGGAGGAGCCGTGCCAGGGAAAGCACGTTAAGCTGTTGGTGCCGGCTGTCATTCAGCTGCATCCGGTTAGACTGGAAGCTGACGCCGATATAGTTGGGAAAAGGTTAGGCAAGATTGATTTAAGCAGACACATTCTTCGAACGTAATGGATATCTAATAAGCTTCAAACCGAGTCTGATTGATAGTGTTTTATGCAAATAAGTATGAATTATGATGTATGGTTCTATGCTTTATCTTCGAGATCTTTCATTTGACAATTTAAAATAAATAAATAACCCTTCACGTGACCAGAGGGCTGGGTCGTTCTTTGGCCAAAGAATTAGCTTTGCCATTCAACGTGGTAATGCTGCCAGTCTTCCGGGCACGTTTCCCGCTGACAACGATGCGGACGAGTCCTTCGACGCCTAAGTGCCCTTTTGAAATTTTGTGTCAAAAATTTATAAAATAATTAAATAAATGGCGCCAAAAATCGGCAAAAAAATAAATAAAAACAAACTGTCTTCATAATAAAATAATAATTTATTTACAATACATTTAGCTCACTAATGCCCACTTACATGTTAAGGGGAACCTAGTCGCGGGCTCGAAATCACTGATGGGCCTGACTAAAAAGCACGCTGTCTCACCAGGCATCGTGTCCGACAGAGGTAATATCAGCAATGAGCAGTTAGACGCTAGTCTACACGCACAACATTATTGTGTGACATGCAGGATCATTTATAGTACAACGGGCGCGTAAAAAATTAAGAATAGTCCTTCGGAAGATCGGGTTTTATGAAAAAACCACTGCATAAATCAATGACCAATAAAGTTTATTGAACTGTTCAATATTTGAGCTTTGTCGGTACCGACTTAGTTTTTCAGATTTTACACTTCTTTTGTTACTTAAACACGCCCAAAGGTAGGTTAAATTAACAAGAAAAACGAATCTTTGTTGGCTCCTAACTTTTTAATAGCTTTTTATTTTAGTATTCTGTTTCCGTACAGACAATATTAATAATAAGACAAAACCATACCATGTTTAATTTTTGATGTCCATTGTCGAACTGTGGAGTAATACCCTCCCGAAGTTTGTATGGGAAAAATGTGGACTAGGTTCACCTTAAGAATTGCTTACAAACGAGTAGCTGGCACATGCACGCCATAGTCAAACCACTTCTGAGGGGCAAGTCCCGTTTTTCGCCTAATTCGCGTAATAAAATCGAATCGAATCAAAATATTTTATTTCACATAAACCTGCATGGGCACTTATGAAACGTCAGAAGCTAGGTGCACGGTTCCAATTTGTCGCTTCCTATGGAGAAGAGCCGACAAGAAACTCCACAGTTACTCTTTTAAAAATAATTTGCTTTTACAATGTTTTTAAATTACAGTGATAATAGGTATGGGAGGACAGTTTCTATGTGACATTATTTTTGATGGCATTTAAAGAAAAAACTAACTGTGAATGTGAGTACTATGCGGGCTAGATTGAACACCTGACTTTATAACTCGTTTGGTGGTTTTTAATCATTTTGTTACTGGCCTACGCAAATGTCCTGCCAATCTGGTAGCGTCCTGTGACGGGTCGTTGAGCTTAAAATAGGGTTGAGCTACACGGTGACTGTCACATACATGCCGTCTCTTGGGACAGGGCAGCTCAAAGCTGCAATGGCTCTTTCTTCAAAAGGCCCTTCCAGACATTGCCCTGCATTGTTAGATTCACATAAAATTCAAATAATATAATGTTTGTCGGAGTTTCCCTACGTGATCGAATCAGGAATGAAGAGATCCGCAGGAGAACCAAGGCACCCGACATAGCCCGAAGAATTGCCAAACTTAAGTGGCAGTGTGCAGGGCACATTGCTCGCAGAAGAGATGGCCGATGGGGCCGAAAGGATCTGGAGTGGCAACCGCGTACCGGAAGATGTAGCGTTGGAAGGCCTCCCACAAGATGGACCGGTGACCTTGGCCGCGGGAATCCGCTGGATGTGGGAAGCAATGAACCGGTCGAAGTGGAGGAGCTTGGAGGAGGCCTATGTCCAGCATTGGACGTCTTTCGGCTGATATGATGATGATGATGATGATATTTAATATAGGTCCTTTAGAGCCCTAAAGGGGCTATTTAAATAAATTAAATTTTATCCGAAAACATACATCGGTTTCATACTTACGAAAACTTCTACTTTATCCGACGACCGTTGTTACTTAAGTCTTTTGGTGACACTGCCTATCAATAACTTAGGTATATACACCGTGACATTTTAGTCGTCTTACAAAGGCGGTCCACTCATATATAGATATCCATCATATAATACCTCTAGGCGCGATTAAAACATTGTTACAATTAATTAAGATAATAGGTACAAAGAAAAATAAATAACGCTTTAGAATTAGGAAACACCCCCCCTGTTAATAATGTTTACGTATCAAACGGTAGACGATATCTGCCTACGTCGTCATTAATTCCATCTCCATAACAGGGTGTTTCAAACTACGTCATGCGTCTTAGTGAATGATATTTTAATTTTTTAAATTATACATGTTCAAAAATATCTTTTTTTTAAAATAAATGATTAGTAGTCATTGGATACATGAAGTGGGCTGCCGTTGTAAGACGACTAAAACGTCACGGTGTATATACCTATTCATTATACTATGTTGCATATTTTGAAGGCTAAATTGGCGCCATTATTGCCCAATTTAAAAACATAATATGAGTTAACGTCTATCCACACATATCAGAGGCCTACCTACTAATAAGTCCGTCAACGAAGACACTGAGTTGTATCTTCACCAATAAAGAAGCAAATACCTAATTCCTCTGCTTATTAGACCCTGTAATTTTTGGAAGTAGCTATCACAGGTACGAAAACTTTTTATTAACCCAGTTTGGAAGTAAAAAATGCTGTCATTGGTAAGCATAACGATTCGTTTCTGTTTATAGGAACCGAGCATTTCTCATTAGTCATTATTATGATTAACAGTAGTGATTTCCCGACTGTGACAGGATTTATCGGGATTTCTAGGCTTCTTCGTCGGCTTATCCGGCTTCGTGAACAAAAGGATACCACCTGCCTTTTTCGTGAAACCTGCAACATCAAAACATGATTATTTTCATGCACACACATACACACACAGATTTTACATCGCGCCTGTTTTCCGCAAATCACTAGAAAAAAAGAATGACAGATGAATTGAATGAGTAAAGACACGTAAAAAATAAACATGAAAGAAAGATAGGTGAAAGAAAGATATAAAAAAAGCAAGATGAAAAAAAGAAACATAGAAAGAAAGAAGTCAAAGAAAGATAGATAGAAAGAGAAAAAGATGAAGGACAGAAAAACGTTTAATGGCGGTAAAGATGACGCAGAGAAAAGACAAACACAAGAACAAGAATTTGGGGTATATGCGTCGTATCCACGCATAACGGTCATCGCTCAGCATAATGCTAAGACTCTATACGAAACAGAGGTCCAGCTGCATCAAAATTGACTTGTTAACATAGCTGGGAAAACGGTCAAGCAGATGAAGATAGAAGGTACATACCACTAGAACCAGAAATATCAATACACGGAGGACGAAATATCCTGGTCTGCTCCAAAAAAGTCCTTATCATAGACGTATCTAGATGCCATCGGTCGAACATGTTTTTTACACCAGATTTCAATGTCTTAAAGTTATGAGCTGGTCCTAAAATGACAATAATTTTTAATGTAAACATACATAACATCACGCTAGGGGCTTGTGGCTATGTTATAAAGCCGCACCGGTCGATCGATCAGGTTAAGCTACGCTTGCCACGGTTGGTCCGGGGCTGGGTGATTATTTTTACATACCAAGACCTCTCCGTGCCTTGAAATGTAGATCTATGACAGTCGTTACGGGTCGTCAGAAGCCCGAAAGTCTGTCTTTCAACTAGCCTACCAAGGGGTATCGTATTACCCAGTAACTGGGTTGTGGAGGGTGGAGATGAAGTCATATCATACTCCTATTACTTTTTAGGATTAGACAGACTGAAAACAATTTTGATATGCGTATTTATTCAAATAAATGTTAAAAAATAGCACAAACGGTGTTAGGTCACGTTTGAAGGGACGTATAAATATCGCCGCGGTATTTTGTTACGCACTAGATTTTCAACCCTATGCTAGGAGGGCAGAGATGAAAATACAACACTGCCATGTGTTCTAAACAAGGAAAATACTGTTGGGTAGACGGCGAGTAATGGGTAGCTCGCTGTCCGGTAAGGACCAAGCCCGGGTCGACGGCGCGTTGTGTTCCACGCGCGCCTCAAAGAGATGTCAGCACCAACTGGTGGGGTCCGCAAGGGCCGATGCCTGCCTGCGGTGCGGGTTGTTCGAACGAGATACTGCGGCCCCCGTCGTTTCGGTCAAAGTAACGGGCGTTGCCAACTCTGTACCACTTACGGACGGAAGATTAGTTTGGAGTACGAATTAAGAATGAATGACAAGACGATTTGACAGGTATCGCTACTCCCGATATGTTTTTGCCCGTCCAAAAAAGTCACTTAATTGGCTGTAGGATTCACTAAGAACTTTCCAACTAATTTAGGAGGGGCCCGTATCTTCATTGACGGAGTTAGAGAGTAGATGAAATAAAATCTCGCCGCGATATTTTTACTTAGACAGAGATAATTTATTTACCTGTTATAATTACGTTCATAATCATGGTGATAGCTGAATAATCCCACTGAAATAGTCTGAGATCAATCTTACTGATTTGGGAGAGTACAGAAACTATTTCTTCTTCGGTATATTTTGAGACATCTGTGATCAATAATTCTGCTAACCTGGAAACAGTATAAAGGTTTATTAATCTATTCCCATGAATTTTCTCGCCCAAACCGGGCGAATCGTCGTCACAAAAGGATAGAATAAAAATGAGTATCAATTGAAGAAGTCTGAAAATGGCGCCGGTAACTGAAAAGATTTGTGGAAATCGGTCGTCATGGTATGGGCACGTAATATGGAGGAATGGGGAAAATGTTGTGAGGAAGGTTTTGAGTATGAATGTCGATCGATGGCTATAAGAGTAGGAGTAGTAAATTTGACAGTTTGGGGTACTGAATACAGATTAACAAATTGTGTGTTGATGCCCTGACACCCTGTGTAGTAGATAATACACATGTAGGTATGCAAGCGTGCATTGACTGGACTGGCCAAATCAACCTGTACTGTGGTTCTTTCCTCAAAAGACTATTAGCCAGCAATCTACATGGTCTTCGCATGATCTAACCAAGATTATGTCTGAACTTTAAAAGAGACTGTGACCTCTGAGTTTGTTTCGGCCTTTCTTCTCAGAGTAGTCAGCTAAGAAACGGCGACCTCATCTAGTTTTAAAATATGATTGACGCAAAAAAAAAAGAAAGGTTTGTACAAACACTTTTACGTGTTTGTACAAACCTTTTTTTTTTTTTGCGTTATGGCTTCGCACGGTTTGTGCATTTAGCCAGTGTCAAGTATTTTTTCTTTTCGATCGTAAATGTTCCGATATCGGGCACGAAGTTACAAAACAGTCATAGTCGTCTTTAGTCAGTCAAGTCAAAGTTAAAGTTATTGTAAAGCGGTAGTAACTTTACAACAACTTATTAGGAGCTTTTGGGGGGAACACGAAAAGTCCACGTTAGTCACTTAGTTTCACATTCACTACACTTGTGCACTCACACGTAACTAAATTGAATAATTCACTACCAAAATTATACAATTGAATTCGCTATTTCACAAAATTTCATGAAAATGAAAACTCGTGCGACATGTTCCAACGCGATCCCGCCAAAAACTCTTGTACAAACCTGCTTACAGAACTATAATTATTTACATGCCATTTTGACATTCACTCATTAGGTGTTGATATGAATTGGTTGGCATGACAACAATGAGGAAAATGTCGTGATGAAAGATTTGAGTATGAATGTCGATGGCTATAAGAGTAGGGGGAGACCAAAGAAACGATGGATGGACTGTGTGAATGATGATATGGTTAGAAAGGGTGTGACTACGGAGATGACGACTAATTGAGAAGTGTGGGAGATAAAGACACGTTGCGCAGACCACAAATAAATTAGGATAACGACAGGACAGTGATGATTAATGATTGAGTTTTTAACTAGCTACTTTTGAGTAGTGTCATGAAGGACGGGCATTAAGCTACGAGTTCTTAGAAGTCCATTTGCTGCCACATAACGCCCGCAGCGACGGCTGTCGTCAAAATAATGGCAGCGAGGTTTGACTTCACGGTGTTAATAAGACACACCACGGATGTAAAAATATAGCAGCAAGATTCGGGCACTGCATTTTTCAATTCTCGGTGTTAAATTGAGCATTGTGAATCCAATAGAGTGCATCCCAGCGCGTCGAAAAAATACTGTTCTAATTGCAACTCTCGTCGCTAAGTAGACATGGGTAGCTCGTGAGCGAGTGATAGAAAAGAGATAGCTATTTTCGATTGACGTCGCTCTCGCTCACTCCCTCGCACGCTAAATAGCTCACAAGCTCAGTTAGCTCACTGAGACTCACTAGCTCAGTACATACTTCACCAAGACGCCGACGACCGACCGAATTCACCATTTGGCTCCCTTCGGAATACTTCAGATCCGATCATTCGTTCTATCAACAATAGCTCTCCGGCACAAATATGTCATTGTAAACCTAACATATGACATTTATAAACCACTGTAAATTTATTTTTAATGATTATTGACTTTAAGTAGAAAATACATTGGCACATTAAAAAAAGGAACCACAATGTTTAACAAAAAAAAAATAACTAACAGTCGGCGTTTGAGTCACTAGAGCTATAAGTGAGATACCGGAGTGATATAGCTCTTTAGAATGGAAGAGCTAATCGCTCTTTTCTTTTCATTGAGCTATTTCGCCCATGACTACCGCTAAGCACTGCGTTGGAGATCCTATCGAGGTATGACGAAGAATAGAGAAACGAAGAATAGACACAGTTCTTTCCATACAAAGTGACATTTCGTTTCTCCATTTTTGACATCGCACCGTAGAAACCCTTCTACAAACTGTTTAATTTGTCTTTCGTTTCTAACGATCTTAATCTAGGTCCTTTTATGTGTAGACTCTTTCAGAAGAAGTTTTCTTCCCAAATTGTCAAAATCACACTGACAACAAACTTTCTACTCGACGGCAACAGAGTATTTACGGTTATCTACAAAATCATGATTCGTTTTGAATGCTTATCTGTGATAATTAATCGAAGAACACAGCTATCTTCTCCTATTTTACATAATTTAGCTAATTAGGCATTACCAAGGAAACGGTTTTTTTTTTTTTTTCTGCGTGGGAAATCATCAAATAACTTCTCCCGCTCTGGGTGGAGCGGGAGGGCGTGTCAGACTTTTACTGACTAAAACCCACCCGTGTTCCCTCAGTTGCCTGTGTGCCAGGGGCGGCGGTATCTCTTTCGAACAACCCGCACCCCTGGCAGGCATCGGCCCTTGCGGGCCCCATCTGTTGCTGCTGACATCTCTTTGAGGCGCGCGTGGAACACAACGCGCCGTCGACCCGTGCTTGGTCCTTACCGGACAGCGAGCTACCCATTACTCGCCGTCCGCAAGCCCGTGCCTACGGTGGCCGGGAATCAGCCTGGGATTCCCGACGCCCAGGGCGTCTCCTGCGAAGGCCACGGCTGTGAGGGCGCATGTACTGCATCTCCCTCACGTGCGCCGCCTCCCTCTTTGCAAGCATAACTGCTTCGCTGAAGGAGGCGACTGCCAGCCATGCCCCCTCGCTCCGTACCATGGCCTGGACCAGGGTCGGACGCGAGAGATCGCCACCGCCGATCACCTCCACGAGGACACGGCATTGCTCCGCCCAAGCTGGGCAGACCTCCACCGTATGCTCCACCGTGTCCTCTGGGCGATCTTCGCAATGGAAACACCCGGGCGTTTCCTCCTGCCCTATCCGAAACAGGAACCTCCCGAAACAGCCATGTCCGGTGAGGACCTGTGTCAGGCGGAAGGTGAGGACGCCATGCCGCCGCTCAAGCCACGCTTCAAAGAGGGGACTTACCGCCGCAACCA
Source organism: Polymixis lichenea (assembly GCA_949091785.1). Classification (NCBI taxonomy): domain Eukaryota; kingdom Metazoa; phylum Arthropoda; class Insecta; order Lepidoptera; family Noctuidae; genus Polymixis; species Polymixis lichenea. Next base: position 5,238,744 of record OX420960.1, read on the forward strand.
AGGAAATGGTTAAGGCCAATATAATTGTAATATTTTTCGTTCCGAATAAATACTTTGACACATACGGTACTTTGACACTTTGAGAAAAATTGTTGCAGTTGCCTATAAATAATTGAGAACCAAACAGAAAAAAAATCCTATGCAAACTAGGAGTTCTGAGTCGACCTACATATGTAAAAGAGTAAATTTCGTAAAAAGTGCAAATGACTCATATAATTTACTGCCGTACTGTCAGGGTGTAAAGTTCACTCAACCTTCATAGAAAAGGGAGGATCCTCTGACCAAAAAGGTGTTGTGTCTAGTGGGCTACTGGCCGACATTAATGTCGGGACGTTGTAAATATGATAGTTGCGCGGAAAACTCTGCTTGCGCGATGCAGGATTTAGCGTGACGTCATCGTCAGTATTATGCGTAGTTCGTATGTGGCGATGTAGATGCCACTAAAATCCCGTCGCGATATTTTTACGTCCGTGCCAACGTGGTTTTACTTTCTTTTATATAATTTCAATGACGTCATTCGCTGGGAAATTGTGGATACTATCTGGCAGCCACCGCTTTTCTATTTCATTCAGTTAATTCACTTACCTTCTGATATCATTATGGCGGTTTTTAAGTTCTTTCGGAGGCCAATTATCTCTATAGCCCTTTAAACGAGGCCCCACCAAGTCCAAGCAGTGTACCCATTTCTGAGGCTTATTTCTTTCATGGTCATCTACATAGTTTACTCTCCTATAAAACGGTACCATATGTGACACTTTTTGGTTCTTTTTAACTGGATTCTGTGACTTTGTCGCTTCGTATTCTCCTCCTCTCCGATGCTCATTGAGGTAATTTGGCGTTGTAGCATTCTTATCTTCTCCTATTTGCGTTGTTGCTTCTCCTCCTAATTCTTTCCGATGCTCATTGAGGTAATTTGCCGTTGTAGCATTCTTCTGTTCCTGTGTACGCGTGGTTGTTATTTCTTGTACTTTTCTCCGATTCTCATTAAGGTACTTTAATGTTGCAGCATCTTTGTCTTCTTGTATTTGCGTTGTTGCGTTTTCTTCTGCTACTTTCCGATACTCATTAAGGTAAATTATCTTTGTAGCACTCTTTTCTTCCTGTATTTGTGTCATATTAGTTTCTGCAGTTATATTGTTACTCTTCCGTAGGGTGTTCGCGCCTTGCAGTATTCGTGGGTTGTAATTTTTGATAGGAACCTTCGCGTTCTTTTCTAGAATGTGTTAGAAAAGTATTATGCTATAAAATATATAAATAAATAAACACCTTGTTGCTCTAGTGGTCGCAAGTGCTACTGCTGAGTTGAAGTCGTTTCCCGGATCGGGCAAGCTTTTTGGGTTTGTACCAATAGGCTCGCTATCTACTTGTGGCTTAAACATAATTGGCGAAATTTGGGTATACTATAGGTGCTCCTCTGCGTAACCCTGTGCTGATAACAGGCCTAATGGTACGTTAAGATGAACAGAAGTTGACTACATAAAAATTACAAGCTTAAGACACATTCAGCTTGGACGTCATGACGCATTTTTCGATCCACCACCATTATTGACATTATACATCACTTCTAGTATCAACTATTTATTAGTGATTCTCATGAAAATCATGTCACTTGGTTTAAATAGGTTGATCTTACTAATGTAGATTCTTTTACATATTGTGAATGGGAGAACGTTGTAGGCCTTACAGACTAGATTTATAGACGATTTTCTATTCTTTATTTTCATTCCTCTATGTACCTGGTACTTATTGACAGGCCTGCACTGTCCTCCCATACCTATTATCACTGTAATTTGAAAACATTGTAAAACCCAATTATTTTTAAAAGAGTGACCGTGGAGTTTCTTGCCGGCTCGTCTCCATAGGAAGCGACAAATTGGAACCGTGCACCTAGATTCTGACGTTTCATCAGTGCCCTTGCAGGTTTATGTGAAATAAAATATTTTGATTTCGATTAAATCAGGATTATTGACAACAATAGTCCTGTCAGTGATGACGGATAGATCCGATTTAAGCCAAACACTAATATAACCTAGCGGTGCTTTAGAAGAGATTCTCACCTGAACGATGTCTATGATGGACATGATGATGCCGTAAAACAGGCTTCATTAAAGATTCTGAAGGTTCCGTAACTATCAAGTCATAGTTATCTATAAAGTCCTGTGTTGTGTCCGATCGTTTCTGGATATGTTGTAGTTCTTGTATTATATATTTTCTGTCTTTTCTTATCTTTTGTGTGGGTTTCCTTTGGTCCACGTCGCCTGACAGTGAGGATAATTGGTGTTGAACGGCTGAAAGTAATACCAGCCGGTCGAATCTGTAAAAGTCTCATCGTGAAATACTTGAAGTGAGCTTTCATTCCACTTGACATTGACAGTGACACTTTTGACAGCGCGCTTCAAGATCACTTCACCTAAGTTTTCACGGTGAGATTTTGACAAAATAGATCAGCTAGTCTATTTTGGATGCACACAAATATTCACGAGACCACGGACAGTGAAGGGTTCCATAGTTGCGATGTATTAAATATACATCGCAACTATGGAACCCTTCACTGTCCTGTCCAGGGACCGAAAACCTTTATAAATTACGGTACAGGTATTGAAGAATTTCGGTTACCTCTACGACTTACGGTTACCGCTATCCGGTACCCAAGAAACGGAATTGGTAACCAAGAAAAATAAACATGTTACCTCTATTTAGGTTACCGTTTTAATACCGGTTACCGAAAAAAGTCCTTGATTTTGTTGCATTAGAAAATACTACATTACCAGACGAATCGTCGTGCTACTGTGTAGGTTTATTTGGTTTGCCTTTTTGTGGAGTATTTGAGTTAAAGTAAAAAAAAGGAAATGAGCAATGGTAAGATAATATTACGTGAATACATTGTAAACAGGTAGAATCCCATTTGTTCGCTATTTTGTCTCTCGCCATACTGCCATAGAAATCAAATCGGTAATTTGGGTTTGCTTAATTTGCGCAGAATCGTACGCCCGTTTTTCTCATAGAGAGCACCACTGACTTGTAAACAAAGCGCATAAACATAAACTTGCAATTTGTTTGAGCGTGCTAGCAGCGCGTAGATACCAGGCTATTTTTTGGGTGGGACATCATCAAATAACTTCCCCCGCTCTGGGTGGAGCAGGAGGGCGTGTCAGACTTCTACTGACTGAAACCCACCCGTGTTCCCTCAGTTGCCTGTGTGCCAGGGGCCGCGGTATCTCTTTCGAACAACCCGCGCCCCTGGCAGGCATCGGCCCACATATCGGCACGCGGGGAACACAAAGCGCCATCGACCCAGGCTTGGTCCTTACCGGACAGCGAGCTACCCATTACTTGCCATCCGCAAGCCCGCGCTTACGGTGGCCGGGAATCAGCCTGGGATTCCCGACGACTAGTGCGTCTCCTGCGACGACTAAGGCCGTGAGGACTCATGTACTGTCCCTCCCTCACGTGCGCCGCCTCCTTTTTCGCGAGCATTACTGCTTCGCAGAAGATGGTGACGGCTACCCATGCACTCTCGCTTCGTACCATGGCCTGGACCAGGGCTGGACGCGAGAGATCGCCGCCTCTGTCTGTCCGTTGTGCCACCATTTCCCGTGGCAGCGGAGTTACGCCCTGGCGTTTGGCCTCCTCGCACCACTCCCTGGCCCTCTTCCTCCAGATCCCATGGCGGCAATCCGGCAAGGAGGCCCGCCGCCTCACCGGAGATCGTGCGGTATCCCCGTATCATCCGGATGGCCCTATGGAACGCCTTCAACCGACGGGCTGGTTGGCGCCTCAACGAAGGCGCCGCCACCGGTGCCCCGTACTGGGCCATGGAGCGCACCACTCCCGCGTAGAGCCTCTGGCAGGAGGCATTTGGCCCCCCTAGATTGCGTAGGAGCCGCTTCAAGGCAGCCCCGACCCGCTCCAGTCTAGAAGTCAAATGTCGGAAATGCTCCGCGAAGTTTCAGGTACTTCATTATCGACTCGACGCCGATGTGAATCCCTCCTGCCGTTATCTGGGAACCCGTCGGTGTCGCATTCCGAGGTACATGAAAACACATGGCCTCGGACTTGTGCAAGGCCACCTCGAGTCCCAGTTGCCGGATCCTGTCGACGATTATCGCTAAGTCGGCCGCCACCTGGTACGACCTTGCTTGCGCCAGGACCAGCGTGTCGTCAGTGTAGCAAACTACGCTAACGCCACTAGGGAGGTCGGCGCGCAATACCCAGTCGTACCCGATGTCCCACGGATGTGGCCCCAGACCGATCCCTGTGGGACACCGCATGACATCTCTCGCCGGTTCCACTCTCCTTGGTGACCGGGGTAGGTGACAGCCCTGTCCGCCAAATAGACTCGACTACGCGAAAGAGGTAGGTCGGCATCCGGTGATACCGGCGTGCCTCCTTTATGCAACTCTAGGGCAGGGTGTTGAAGGAATTGGCGATGTCTAGGCACACCATCAAGATGACCTAATCCCGGGCCACAGCATCCCCCGTCGTGAGAGCTCGCACGCGCATGGTGGCATCCACCATAGAGCGTCCCCTGCGGAAACCAATCTGGCTCTCCGCCAAATCCGGCCACACCCGCACCAGCCGTCCGACGAAGCAGTCTGCAATTACTCTTTCAAAGAGCTTGCCCACCTCTTCGAGCAGCACGATGGGCTGGTAAGCGGACGGAGAGTCTCCGGGGCGCCCCGGCTTCTTAATGAGGGCCAGTTTCCCCATCTTCCAGTGAAGTGGGAACCGGCCCTCCTCCAAGCATGTGCTTAGGAGCCCTCGTAGTCGAGGCCCGATAGCATCCAAGGCCAGGCTCAGGCTTTTCCAGGCCAGCCGTCGGGTCCTGGGGCGGTATTCTACGCATTCAGCCTACGTACCGCCACTCTCAACTCTACTTCGGTCACCTCTGGAGCATCGTCGTCGTCGGTGTGGTCCGCATCAGGCACCGCAGGAGGCAAAGCCATAGGCGGGAGAGCATGCCTGAGGGATTCTGCGTCAGCTGGGGAGCCCACGGGCGGATTTTGTACCGGTGCTGCGCAGCAACGCACGCCACGCGCAGAGTTGTGAGCTCCGGCGACCACCTGGCGTGAAGCACGTCCTGCCTGGACCCGGGGCATTGTCACGTCACATACCTCGGACATGGCCTCCCGGAACCACTCTGCCTCGTCGTTGATGTCAGCAGGCCTGTCCGGTATTAACACCCAGGCCTGCACGATCGAGGCTTCCAGGAGGAGCTCCCGGTCCAGCTGCTTCGGCGCACACCGCGGACCACACAGGGCCTGTTGGATCGGCGCGCTCGAGATCTGGGGGGAGACGTCAAACTGGATGTTCCGGTGGTCGGAATACGTCTCCACCCCCTCCATTCGGGCTGAAGCACAAAACGTCTCTGGTTGCTAGTTTGGTAGGTTAGTTTCAACTTTCCAGGTCGCCCGTGAACGAGTCCAGCTTGTTCCATGAACATTTCCATCATCCGGAATAACGCTATGCCTTTTACATCCTCATAGCCCAGTAAATATTGTTGTCCTTGGTGATGTATGGTATGCCAAACATTTCTTCTTTACTCATGAGTTTACGCCAGCGGGAAATTGAAACGTTGCAAAGACATGACGTTCTCTCAAATGACCTATTACAAGGACAGTTGTCAAAAAAGGCCAATTAAAAAGGTAAATTGGTCCACCTTTAAAAAGTAGGTATAACCCGAGCAACAGTCAAACAACTTAAATCAACACGTGAATGAAGCTCGAAGATGTCAGAATAAGTACATCAAGTACCTAGATGCAATTCTTCTTCTTCGTATAATTTATGAAATAAAAATAATCATGCGGATCAGCGGATGCACATTTGTTAGCAACGACTTCTGAGCTGTTTGACTACCTTCATCAGCTCGAAAGCATAAATTGCAAATTAAAAAAATTGTCAGCCACAGTGATGACGACATGAGTGATAAACTGATAAAGACATAGGTGACCGCCATATGTGACATTATTTGACGAGGAAAATCTTCAACCAGTTATCTTATTTTACTTAATCTCCGACGATAAAATATAAATCCACTTAGGTACCTTTATAACTTTATTGGAACCTTCTATAACACATTTTGATGCGTTTTTTCGTTATCATAAGTAAAATATGCTTATACATGGTTTTTCGCTTACGTCCCATTTTAAATAGTATTAAATGGTCTATCTATTTACGAAGCCACCCAAACAATCCAACACTCGCTAGCAAACTGATAGAAGCATGCGGCGGTGGATCGAACGATCGGCGCCTGATCGGTGCCGCCTGCGCGCGGTTCGTCTCGACTCTGGCACACACAAAGGCGATCCGCGCCCTTTGAGTAATGCCGACGGCACGCGTAAGTTAGAGGTAATTTTTATTTCGGTAACCTGTATTAATACTGGTTGTATGAAAAATTGAAGAATTTAGGTAACCTTTAAAAATACCGGTAAATAAAGGTTGTAACCGAAAAAATACCGGTATTGTTCATACCGGTTTCGGTCCCTGGTCCTGTCTTATGCACAACATTAATTTTATATTAGTATTCTCAAAAAACCGGAAAAACAAAGTTATTTTTGCAGTTGTAAACGAAAATATCCCGTGTGCCAAAAACTATTCACTTAAAAGCAAAGTAAAACAAAACCTTTATCATTTTAATTATGAGAACCACGGTTCCGTTTTTGTGAACAGCACTCCAACGTTCCGTTTTTGTTACTGGGCTACGGAACCCTAAATAAAAAAAAAACATTCTTACCAAAAACTATCAGTAATCCCAAGTAACATTTAATCATTTTATTTTCAATTTTGAATTTAATAAATAAAAATAAAAAAAACTGAACTACTTATGATAGGTATAATGTAAAAAATATTCGACAGACATTTTCACAGTCTATTTTAAAATTAAAATCACTAGCTCGATTCTTTTTTCTACCATTAATATCAAAACTGGTTTTAATGGTGATTATATAAAACAAAACCGGAATCAAAAATATTAAATTCATTCAAGCATTTTTAAATAAACATTCCATTTGCCTACTTATACAAAAAATCCATGCGTTTTCACAGAATTGTGATGTTAAAACTCTTAATTTTTTTTTTATTTTAGGTTTATTTATTTAGCTCGTTGCATATACACGATGGCAAGGACATGGAGCAGTAGCAAAAGCACCATATAACACGACCGGATTCCTACCGGCTTCCCTTCGGGGATTCGCATCGGCAACTCTATCGCTATTAAAAAATGGCACGTCAATAGTGGCTACTATTGTCAAAAAACATAGTTACACTACGGGTATTTAATTCACTATAACATATAACATTCAAACAACAAAAACGGTTTTTTTAGCTTTATAATACAACAAAAAAAAAAGTTCTAAATTAACCCGGCGCCAAAACGTCATAATCGAGAACTAAAAATTCATACAACAGCGATCCCGAAATGATGTCACTTTAGTTCACGTGGCACCGCTTGATATGGACTAGAGCAAGCCGCTGTACAACGGGTTATGACAAAGACAGATATAGAAAAATGCGTCAGCGAGAACGAGATGGAGGAATATTGCACATTTTATTTGGTTTTCAGCTGTTCAATTTTATTTTATTTTTTACATTCCTTTAGTAATTTTAAAATGATAGTAAGTATTCTTCCTTACATAGTATACAACAAAGTTCCTTTTCGTGTTTGTACACTTAGGTCTTTTAAACTACGCAACGGATTTGATCATGCGGTTTTCATCAATAGAGTGAATGTGAAGGGTGGGCGTTTTGGGGGACTGTCTTATGTAATTTTTGACGTTCGAAAAGTGCAGATTCTCAGCTTAATTTGAATGAATTACTATTGATTTTAATTTTTATTTAAGAGGAAGGTTTATATGTATAATACATCGACCTCCACGCCGACGAAGACGTTGACAAAAGCTAGTTATTGATAAGTTAGGAAGTTAAAGTCGACTTCTCTCTTAGAAAAATTGACACCTCGCCGCTGACATGGACTACTACCATGGCTTAAGTACTTGATTCTGGACACCTTTGCATTGATATTTATCGTCGGTTATTTTTTTTGCCCCCCCCCCTCTCCGTTTCACAGCCTAGGTACTGCACATTTGTTGGAAACAGCCGCTTTAAAAAAATAACCAATGAAAAATTTCAACGCCGACCCGCCCTTGACGAGGCTGCAGGATCTAGCGCCGGATGTGTCACCGACAATCTCCAAACTCCAGGTTCATCATCATCATTTCAGCCTAAAAATTTCCACTGCTGGACATAAGCCTCCCCCAATTTGGGGCGTTTGCCATAATCGCCATGCTTGGTAGGCAGGTTGGCGATCGCAGTATGGTAGTAAAATGCATAGAGAATGCTGCTGCCCATTTTCTAGTAAGTCCTTTAGTCGCCTCCTACGACACCCACGGGAAGAGATGGGATGGTGCTGGTGCTGGTTCTGGTGATGGGGTGGTGTTCTTTACGTCTAGCACCACACGAAACTCCAAAACTCCAGGTTGCTACGGAGACATTGCTAATGTAAAAACCCAATAACGCTTTGCCCGACTTTTCAAAACCCGGATACAAAATACTATGAACTTCAGTCTAAGGCGTTTGATTCTGTTGAACTTTGTAATGAACAATGTTATCAGGAATATTGTACCTGTATACTTACTTACTACAGAAGAGTTATGTCGTCCTATAAGAATTAGAATTATAACTGTACAATGTTTATTTGAATCGAGCTTCTGAAAAAGAAACAGAGTATGCCTTCGGGTAACCCCCAGGGAATAATCCTGGGTTCATTTCTTTTGTTGTTTTTTTTATGATTTAGAAAATATGAGTACAAAGCCATACTTTTTTTAGAAACAAATGGATTTTTTACCCTAGATTTACTTGCATGTAAAGTCACGGACTTTAATTGATGAGCCACGTGCCACAGTTCCTATTTTAGCCGTGTTATGCAAATCGAGTTTAGTCGGTTATACTCGTAAATAGTCCAGAGTGACAACCCAAATTCAACCAATTGCAGGGCTAGCAACCGTATCCTAGCGACAATTGTTTTAGCGTAGCGTTAGTAACGTACGGAGAAATTATGATTGGTCATTTCAACATCAGAAAAACTCGTACCCACGATTTTATCCGAACGCGTAGTGTCCAAGATAACGTTAATGACAATTATGATAACTGTTGCACATACACATAAATTACAACTAACTGCCGCCATCTTGGATCAATTGATTATGAATTTTATTTAATATTTCTGTTGGAGTTTTTGGCGGGATCGCGTTGGAACATGTCGCACGAATTTTAATTTTCATGGAATTTAGTGAAATAGCGAATTAAATTGTATAATTTTGATAGTGAATTATTCAATTTAGTTACGTGTGAGTGCACAAGTGTAGTGAAGGTGAAAATAAGTGACTAACGTGGACTTTTCGTGTTCCCCCCAAAAACTCCTATTAGGTTGTTGTAAAGTTACTACCGCTTTACAATAACTCTGACTTGACTGACTAAAGACGACTATAACTGTTTTGTAACTTCGTGCCCGATATCGGGCCATTTACTTGATCTAAAAGAAAAATTACTTGACACTGGCTAAATGCACAAACCGTGTGAAGCCAAAATCAAAAAAAAAAAAAAAAATATTTCTGTTTTGTAGTTTATGTTTTAGCTATTTCAAATGTCATAAAATATTCTAAGCTAAAAAAATTGTCAACTTTTGAAAATAGTTTTATTTACTTTTTCGATCAATATTGTTGGACTGACTTAATATCGAGTATATGCTCCTTGGCTGTCTATTACAGCTTGCAGACGTGATTGCATGGAGTTAACCTATCTAGTGCCAATATCAGTCCCTCGCATGTTTTCCCATACTTCTTGGCAATGTTGAGCCAGATCTTCTTTTCTTCGTTCATTACGGTGATCCCATCGCTGCACCATTAAACCCCATAGATTTTCTATGGGATGCAGGTCAGGGGATTTAGCTGGCCATGGAATTTCTCTTCTCGGATCCACATCAAAACGTTCCGCGTGACGCTGCGTTGGTATAAATCCATCAACTTCGTATTCGCGGAGCATTTCTCTTCTCTGGGCTTCGCTTAATGCAGCGGGGCGATGGTTGTTCTGTCGACGATCGCTAATATTCCCTTCATCGGCGTATCGTCTTACCCACAGAGCAACAGTGTTTCGCTAAAAAAATATAACTTTCAAGTTCATTGGTTTTTGATATTTACCTTTTTTAATATATTTAAAAACATACAGAATGAGAGAACGAGCTCACCGTCAAAAGCAGATCTCTTGAAATTGCACGAATGCTCAGACCCTGCTGATGCATTATTACAATTCTATAGCGAATTTCGTCGGAAATTGCAGCTGGCATTATCGCGTAAATAACTATGGTTACGATTCACTAAAATTCGAAATTATCGTCTCTGCCATTTAAACTGTCACTGTCTTCGGGTAGGTTTTCAGAAATAACGAGTATTTAATTAGCTCTAATTCAAAGGAGGTCAGTATCAAATAGATTGAATAAACGTATGCAACAGTGTATTGATTTATCAATTTATCATTGACAACTTATTAGTCAAACTACAACCTCTTTGGATAAGACTATTTCCGATTATAAGTAATTTGTCATCTTGATTACGAGCATGCGGTTTAGGTTCGTGTTTAATCGTGTAATCTCGTGAATGTATAAAACTGCAAAATTGGAAAGTTTAAAAGTGGCTCATCAATTAAAGTCCGGGACTGTACCTATTGTGGGGTTCCCGCATTGTCGTTGCGGGGGGGCTCAGTAACCGTGGTCACCCTCCCACGGTGAAGCGAAGAGGAACCCCAAGGTGGGGCCGCTCGTCAGGGCTTGTGCCTCCAAGCCGACGACGTAGCGGCCAAAAAGTAGGTTGCGGTGAGGTGCATCGCAACTGAGGCGGGCCGCGATGTCGAATGGGAGGCATCGCGGCTGAGGGTTACAGGCTGCGGCGGAGGAGGAGTGCCGGTACTTCTGAGTAGCGCTCTTCCCTTCCGTAGCCTGGACGGGGCCGCCACCGTTTGATGGCGGACGCGGTGGGGCCGCAGGGGAAGAGGAGTGTCGGTATAGCGTTGGCCGCCCTCCCTATCTCCTGCGGCCGAAAAGTGGTTGGCGGCGGGGCCACTGTATTGACCCGTCGCAGGAGGACGTCAGCAGCAGCTGGTGGGGCCCGCAAGGGCCGATGCCTGCTAGGGGTGCGGGTTGTTCGAAAGAGATACCGCGGCCCCTGGCATACGGGCAGCTGAAGGAACATGGGTGGGTTTTAGTCAGTAAAAGTCTGACACGCCCTCCTGCTCCAACCAGAGCGGGAGAAGTCATTTGATGATTTCCCACCCACAAAAAAAAAAAAAAAAATGGCAATAGGCTTGCCCCATATTACATGGGAACCCTTCGGGAAAACAAGGCGTGATGTTATGTTACATTATGTAATAATAGCTATGTAAAGAATAAAGATATATTTGTTGCATCTGTGTTTAATTTGTTCATATTTTAAACAATATATTTTTTAGGCTCAACAGTCTTACCCATATTGGATATGCAATATTGTTACATACAGCCGCAAGAGTCGATCGATCAGGTATGCTTGCCGCGGTTGGTCCGTGCATGGGCATATTACATACCAAGACCCCTCCGTGCCTCGGAAAGCACGTTAAGCCGTTGGTCTCGGCTGTGGTTCGTGGATCTTTGAAGGTCGTTACGGGTCGTCAGAAGCTCGAAATTCTGACAACTAGTCTTGCCAAGGGGTATCGCATTACCTAGACACTGGGTTGCGGAGATCAGATAGGGAGTCGCTCTATGTAAAATATTGGTATTCAACTGCATCCGAAGAGACTGTAAGCGGTATCATAGTTGAGATATCACAGTCTGCTTATATTTCAGTTATCATTGGCGTGAAGGAAGCATGTGTAACAACTTTGTACGGTGTATTATTTACAAACGCTTGGAGTAATTTAATCATTCTATGTTTTGAAATGTATACATTAACAATTGAAACCTTACAATACTAAAATATCATCAGATTATTTCTTAGCTACGTTTTCACATGAACTTTGTATTTACAAACTTCTATTTATTTCAATTATTAGTAAAGAAGTATATAAATGTAGACTGACACATTGTTCTTCAATTCTTTTTTTTGTTTTTATTTTATAATCGTTTCGAAAATTGATGTTAGGCGCAATGAAAAGTGTTGTATTTTTAATTTTAAAAATATGTGAGTATATCATGGTATATCGGTGGAAAGTTTTAAGTATGAATGTGGAGTATGAACCAAAGGAACGATGGGTGGACTGTGTGAATGATGATATGGTTAGAAAGGGTGTGACTACGAAGATGACGACTAATAGAGAAGTGTGGTAAAAAAAGAAAGACATGTTACGCCGACCACAAATAAATTGGGATGAAGACAGGAGAATGAGGATCAGTCGAACGATCGTTACGAAAACATTTAGACCATTATCGTGCACTAAATTTTTAACTCTCGTTGTTGAACCAAACATTGAAAAGCCGGTTGGATTCCTAGTCGATCGAAAAAACACATTGTCGATCTTCAACTCTCGGCTCTCGTGCGTCGAAGATCGAGTACGCGAAATTAAAGTCCCACCGCGATCATTTTAATTCCATTTCATTTCATTTATTTGCATACCATAACGTAAATTAAGTTGTTACAAATAGGCTTAAAGCTAAGATACAGTTATGGACCCTGTAAGGGCACAGCAACATAAGTAGGGATAAATAATTAAAAATAAATAAAATAGGTTAGAACATGAATAATTCTTAATTAAATTAAATGTATTTAGATTATAATAATTATACAATATATAATGTTTATTTTATATTTGTGAATGTAATTGGCAAATGTAGAAGTAATCTCAATTAAGTATTTACATTTCATTGCAATTCCAGTTACAGTTTATCATTCATGTATTAATTTAAATTATAATAGCTTTTGTTTATTAGAAATAGCTTTAATTTATACTTTACTATTAATTCCGTATGAATACAGACACTTTGAGCCATACCTCAACGAATTTTGTTGGCTGCACGTCCTGAGGCTTTAGAGTGGGTTCCTATTAACCATTTCGATCTAACGCATCGACCGCGTTCGGCGGAATAGTCCTGGATTGGTGACGGACCAATCTGAGCGCCAAACGCGGTCGATGTGTTAAGTCTAGATGGTTAAATTCTTTAAACCAACACACCAGCCAACCAACACCAATATAGCAACGTCACCAGTGGCCCTAGTGTGAGTGTCTATTCACACTAGGGCTACTGGTGATGTTGCCATGGCGTCCCAGTGACATGGCTCTAAGACGCATTTCCTTACATGAGACAGAAAGATATAACTCTATCTTTCACTCTCACATTAAATCTCTCGCATCCTTTATTATTTCAGCGATCGTCAACCATTTAACAACAGTATCTACAGAGGAAATCGAGCCGATAGAATTAAGGATAAAACACCTTAAACGTCAAATATTTGCGGAAATAGAAGGGCTAGGAAAGTCACCATATGAATCTGACCACTATAACGACATGTATGACTACGTGGACAATTCAAACAAACCAATTTTACCAATAAGCGATGACGACGAACGGAAGCTACATGACAGATACAAACAGCCAGAATTAAAACCTACAACGACTACAAAATTTGTGGCATCCCCAGAAAAGGTTGACAAAAAAATAGATCAGTTACGGTCGAAAAAACAAAAGAAAAAGAAGCAATTGGAGACTTTTTATAGAAGAGTGGGTTTTAGTACAAATGACCGTGACAGACCTCAAAAATGGACGCATTGCTTGGACTTGCTCTCGCCGTTTTTAAATGGATATTTGAGTAATGTTACGGAGACTAAGAAGGTTTTTGTGAATGATCATACAGTAAGGAGGTTGGTACAAGTTTATTAATGTTAAGTTTGTAGGAGCATTAAGAATCTAACAAAGTGCATATCGGCACGTCGACAAAACATGCTATTCGATTTTCAACTCTCGGCTCTAAGTATAGCGTTGAAGGTCCAGTGCGCGAAACATCGACTTATGACCGATTCCTATAAGTCCATTATTTACGTGAGGCGTTAAGGGGGAGGGGTCGAGTTGCATCTCACCCAATATCACGTGGGGGAGAGAGGGTCTCGTCAAATATCACGTAATTGATATTTTTTTTCCGCAAAGAAACAGCGTAAAATTGCGAGTAAACTGGGTTAAATTAAGTAACACATGTTTATCCGCTAATGTAGCTAAATCCTAAAAAATAATATTTATCGTGGCTATGCGAACGCCACAAAGTAACACAGTAGCTTCTCGATCGTTAAACCGCCACCAACCAGCCAAGCCAGCCAAACGCAATGCACAAATCCAACGCAAATAAGCACAGATTAACGTTTTTACACTAAAAATACGCATTTTGAAATATCTCACGTGAGATTTTGAGGAAGGGGGAGGGTCGAGCCAAATCTCACAAAATCTCACCAGAGCGGGGGAGGACCGATGACAATATAATCATTAAAAAAAACCAACACGCTTTTGTTGTTAGCAGAACTAAAAAATAGAAAATAAATAATATATTTAAAAAATCTACAAAAAGCTGTGTGTCAAAGAATCACCCTATAGATAAAAACATCTAAAAAAACTAAAAAAGGAGAAAATAATTTCAAAAAGCGCGGGTGCTTTTTGAGTTATTTTTGTAATCAATTAATATCAAGCACCCCACGCTTTTTTGAAATTATTTTCTGCTTTTTTAGTTTGGTTTTTAAAGCGTGTTTTTTAGATGTTTTTATCTATTTTTTTCTAATTCACCTTTAAATGCATTTAGTAAAAAGCTGTTATTTTGACATTACAAACATACAATTCAATTTTATTCATTTGCATGTATGTACGTATAACTGAATAGTTTTATTTTCAGGTTAAAACAAATTCTATCTACGAATATGACAGACGCCACAGCCGACGAAATTAAAACAACATTGTATGAAATTAGTAATTTACAGATAAGACTATATAAATGGGATTATGCAGCTGTCAAGGCTTTATTAAGCGTTCTTATTGTCGGTAAGTATACCTATTTATGTTAATAATAATACAGGTTATAAGGTACTAATTGAAAATCAAAAGTCATCTAAGTACATATTCAAATGAGGCTGACACCCAGTTACACAAAGACAAACATTAATGACACATTACATAATAGATCATTATCGCTAATGATTTCATTCATTTTTGATATTGTACAAAACAACTTTAAGGCGCTAGTGGTGCTTGCTTTGTGCGACAAAAACTGTGACAGATTGCCTCGTTTGACACTTTATTATTTAAAATCAAAGAAACATTAAAATCGAGTCTAAAGTTGCTCTCTGCAGCAAGTAAATGGAAGATTCTATTCAATGACAGCTTTAAAAGTTAATGTCCGTTTTTGCAACTGGCTGTCAGAATCAGCAATTTTCGAACGTCAAAATTACATAAGACAGTCCCCAAAAACGCCCACATCGGGTGTTTCTCAGTAGCCCGAAGTTTGGATTTATGTTCGGTGGATGGCAAAAGGGCTCTTCCCCTATTACATGGGACTTCAACATAACTGGCTAAATATGTACAGGTGTACAGCTCTCCATAAAATACCATAGAACTTGTCCATACACCCAAGGTCGCTCAGCGTGCTATGCTTGGCACTGGCGTGCACAGAGTTTTTAAACAGGGTAGGCGGAAATTACAAAAAAGGTAAATAAAATAGTATAACCTATTACTGTACCTACACAGCATGCAACTTGTAAGGCAATTAAATGAATTATATGTTGTGTATTGAATTTACAAATTTGCACATAATAATTGCAAATTCGGTGTACAATTACTTTTCACGAAATATAGTTTTGAAAATGCATAATTTTATCTTTTCTCTATACACACACCACCTGAACAAATTTCACACTAAATATTATCTATTTTTCACACTATTATCAACGTTAAAATCTTAATTAAATACATGCCATCAATAGCTCGTAACCAAAACGAATAATTAAAACAAATAATGGTGTCGGAAATCGGAATTTAAAAATAATACGATAAAAAACTAACGGTAGTTTATGTAGCGACAATTCAATGAAACAATGCTACTTAAAAAAATAGTCGCATAGCCAACTTTGCAGTCGTCGTCGTGTCAAAAGCCAGTGACTACCCTGTACGGTTGTGTGCGTAAATTGTTACATTGTGTGCCACGTATGTATAGGAACGCACAAGACATCCAATAATAAATCTGCATGACCACGAGAGCACATATTTAAATATTAAGCCGCGAATAGTTCGTGTCTCTCCCGAGGCACTCAGCGGCGCTAGTGCATCGCAATGTGAAGTTGCGTCAAATTGTACAAACGAACGGGTTTTGTATCGATGATACTAATGATACTGTTACGAGCTTGGGGGGTTCGTGACAATTAAAAACAGCCGATATAATTACCAAAATTAACACTTTAATTTAACACACTAATTAGAAAACACAATTGCACTACTGATCACTCTAAGTCGCACTTGAAGATCGCTTTAGATGTGTTTCGCTTCTATCGCTCGACAGTACTGTCCGGGTCGCGATCTGTTCCGGCCTTTTATAGGGCCATTATACATCCAGAACATTCTAGTAAAGAGACATCTAGAATGGTCGAGTACATACCGGCCTCGACTGAACAGATGTCGAAAGTTCTAGCATCGAGATTTCTAGAAAGATCTTAACTCTATTAATTCTGCTACTCGATACTAGATGGCGCTAGTGGTAACTAATGTTGTCGCGTAACAATACGACTGACACCCATATTCTAAGTCAAAACCTCATGATTTCCTCGACTCGACTCAACCTCACTTAGGTAGTTTGATATTCATAGTTGCAATTTTACTCCTCATCTTAGACAATTTCCTCAGTCGAGGTGAGTTTGAGTTGAGGAACGACTCTCCACAGGTGGAGCTGATTTATGAATAAAGATTTTTTGTTCATTGATGAAATGATATTTATTTGATTTAGGTAGGGTAGGCAGTGTCTTTATGGACTGCACGCCACTGATGCTTGGAGTTTCTGTGGATGCTTGGAGTCTCTCTATCTACAACACCACATGCGAACTACACATCAAAGTCCTGACGTCACACAAATCCTGCATCGCGCAACATCCCGACATTAACTGTCGGGCAGTTGCCCACAAGACACAACACCCAGCTGGTCAGAGGATTCTCCCTTTTCCATAGAGTATGAGTGAAATTTACACCCTGTTCCTCATATCTCTCTGATGTAATCTGGAGCGAGTTACCTAGGTGTGAGTTGCCGAGAATCGAGTTTAATGGCGTGCAGTTGAAGAGGCCAATGTCCTGCAGTAGGCTGATGATTCACATCTGTTTACCGCTGTGAGGAACACACGCGTGATATGGTGATATCATTTCAGCCAAAAGACGTCCTCTGCTGGACATAGGCCGACCTTAAGCTCCACCACTTCTACCTCTTCCGACCTTCTCGGATCCAGCAGATTCTTGCGGTCATTACCAAGTCATCGGTCCAGCTTATGGGAGGCCTTCTAACACTACCTTTTCCAGTACGCGTTCGCCACTCCACAACCTTTAGGTCTCATTGGCTATCTGTTTTGCGAGCAATGTGCCCTGCCCACTGGCACTTAAATTTGGCAATTCTTCGAGCTATCTCGGTTACCTTGGTTCTCCTATGGATTTCTGATTCAATCGCTTAGGGAAACTCCTAGCATAGCTATCTCTCTCCATTCCCCTTTGGGTGACTTTCAGCCATCTTATGAGGGCCACAGATGTGTTGTTTATAGTTACGGTGATCATTTTATGTTTTACAGATAAACCAAAGGGTTTTAAGGGGCTAAAGCGTGGTATAAAAAAACTTTTTGCTAGTTGGAAACTCAATACGTCAAATCTTACCCGAATTTTGACGCAGTCCAGGATATTTCGACCTCCTTGCATGCAAATTACTAATTACGGAGGTAAGTTAATCAGACTAGTAGAATATTTCATTGTGAAGGAGCTCGTCCGGGTAAGTAGTGAGTCTAGTAGAATGGCTCACTGTGAAGGAACTAGTGCGGATAAGTAGTGAAACGAACAAGAGGGCTCATTGTAAAGGAGATCGTCCGGGTAAGTACGGTGTGACTAGTAGAATGGCTCATTGTGAAGGAGCTTGTCCGGGTAAGTAGTGAGTCTAGTGGAATGGCTCATTGTGAAGGAGCTAGTGCGGATAAGTGGTGAAACGAATAGGAGGGCTCATTGTAAAGGAGATCGTCCGGGTAAGTAGTGTGACTAGTAGAATGGCTCATTGTGAAGGAGCTAGTGCGGATAAGTAGTGAAACGAACAGGAGGGCTCATTGTAAAGGAGATCGTCCGGGTAAGTAGTCTGACTAGTAGAATGGCTCATTGTGAAGGAGCTAGTGCGGATAAGTAGTGAAGCGAACAGGAGGGCTCATTGTAAAGGAGATCATCCGGTTAAGTAGTGTGACTAGTAGAATGGCTCATTGTGAAGGAGCTAGTGCGGATAAGTAGTGAAACGAACAGGAGGGCTCATTGTAAAGGAGATCGTCCGGTAAATTGGGTTTCTAGTAGAATGGCTCATTGTAAAGAAGGTCGTGTGGGAAAGTAGTAAAACTAGTAGAATGGCACATTGTGAAGAGCTCGTCCGGGTAAGATGTAAAACTAGTAGAATGGTTCATTGCGAAGGAGCTTGTCCGGGTAAGTAGTGAGACAAGTAGAATGGCTCATTGTGAAGAGCTCGTCCGGGTAAGTAATATTGGTAAGGTAAAGAACTTCACTAATACGGTCACTATATGTCCTCCTAGGGCGTCTACTCCCGGCGTTTCCACTCACACGTACTTATAAATATACTAAGCATTTGCCAGGCTTCGCCCGCGTGGAAGTTGAAAATTATCCCACGGGAACGTATTATCGGGATAAAATGTATCCTATGTGTTAATCCAGATTATAAACTAGCTGTATGCCAAATTTCATATAAATCCGTTCTGCCGTTTTTGCCTAGTTGAGTCACAAACATCGAAATATCCAAACATACAAGCTTTCACTTTATAATATTATAGTATAGTAGGTATGAAGTAGGATTTTGATAGTCGTCTTTCATATCCTCTGAACATGACCAAACCATCTAAGCATACTCTACAAGGAAAAATTAAAAAATGAATTATCTCTTTTCAGGTTCAACAGTAACTCCAAAGTCGGTACGATTCACAAAGCCAAAAGTTGAAAAAGAAGTGACGTGCGTTTACAGAAATGGCGAGGAGTGTTAAATTCTCTATTCTCTATGTCCATCGTACACCTTAACGAACGAATCGACAATGAAATCATATTGAATCAATGTGTGAAAGTTAGGAATTTGATAGAAAAAAGAAAAAAAATAGGCGTAACAAAAGTGAAATTTAAAAAAAATTAAGAATTGGAGAGATTTAGTGTGAGAGACAAAAAGAGAGAGTTACTGGAGAGTCACTTACATATTCATCTCAATTCACCTATACATCCTACATATTCACCTACCCATCCACTTTCCCATTCACCTACCCACTCACCTACACATTCGTCACCCTTTGACTGCTTTTGTTATAATTTTTCTTTTCATTTATTTATTTTTTGTTTTAATTGTTTGGTAGAAAGAAATACATGTTACCTGCCAGTTAATTTGTATAAAGCCGCTAAGTGGGGCCTGGTAACCTGTAACACAGGTTTTCCTTAAAACTTACATCAGGCACCAGAGGCCCTAGTGTGAGTTTCATTTAACCATCTACACCAAACGCAGTGAGCGCGTTTGGCGCTCCGATTGGTCTTCTTCATTCTCGTTACAATAAGGTAGCTGTTGGTTCATTACTGTCAGAGGTAAGATAACTCTGAAAGGACTAATCCGCAGTCCCTCATTCAAATCATACTAAGGGCACTTCGGACCTTTTCTGAGATTCGGATCAACGGCAGTGTGCAAACGCTCTAAGGATTCATTAGAGTTAAGAGGGAAACGCCAGAGTAGCACGCGAAATTAAAATTTTCTTACGTTTTCTGCAATTTGCAGGTCAGCGCTAGATTGTATGTTGATTAAAATATGATTTGCGACCGTAACACGTATGTATTTACAGTTCAATTAGTTCAATTAATTCCATTGAATGACTATTTCATGAAAAAGTCATTCAATGGAATTAATTGAACTTAGAGGGCTGTTTTGATTTTAATTATTCTCATTCTGTAAAGCCATATTTGTACTACCCTAGAGTTTCCACCTTACGTAGTTTTATAACTTTATTTATTATACATAAGATAACTTTTTAAATAAATGGGAAAATATAACATTGTTTATTGTAAATTATTTTATACCACTCCACAGATCTCTGATATTCATCATAAGATTCGTAAATTTTTATCTAGTGCTCAAACTGTAACCATGAATTCAGCATATCATTCTAGACACCACAACGTATAAGTTTTTCGTCGGTTATACGAAAAAAAAATCTGCTGGTTCATAGAAAAGTGCTATACCTACGCGGTCAAAATGTATGGAACAGCTGATTTATTTTTGTATAACCGACGGCAAATTTCTATGATAGCGGGTCTAGAATGATATGCTGAATTCATGGTTACAGTTTGCGCGCTGGTTAAAATTTTATTCTGTATGAAGTTTAATATTAATATATTTCACATATAAATAAAACTTACCATAACCAGAATTTTTTTTTAAATGATAGTGAAAACCGCATTGAAATCTTTTACGAAGTTTAGAAGAACAACGCAGTCACACAAACAGATCAGAAAAAAACAAATGCACATCGTTTAATTTTATTCAAAAGCCAACTAAAGAATTTAAAACAACATCACCTTTCTTGCACTATCGACTGGCAAACTCAAATTCACTGGTTCCCTAGCCGGTTCCACATTCGGTCCATCGAAATTATAAGTCTTTGCAACTATAGGCTCTCCAGCATCAGGATTACCGAACTCTTGAGTATGTACCTTCACATTTTCAACCAATTTAGTATCTTTGCCTGTTTCAGGATCTGGTATGATACCTTCTTCTTTTGAAACAATTTCTTCGTGTGTTTTTTCTTGTGCAGCCTCATTATCATTCTCGGCAGTTCCCGCAAAATCTTGAACCACCTCGTTTTCTTCAGTAAATTGTTCGTTTTCTATTGCACCTGGTACAGTCAACGCTTTTGTACTGGTCTCAGTAACGGGTGCAATCGTAGTCTCTTCTGATAAAACACTCTCATCTGCTTCTGCTATCGATGGTTCAACTTGCTCTGCGTTACCTTCATTTGTTTTCTGCTCATCTACTGGTGGGTCTGGCACAATCTCAAAACTAGTTTCCACCGCTTCAATATTTAATTCCGGAATTTCCTCGACGGTCGGTGATGTTTGTTGATTTAGCCGTTTCTTTTTTAACTTTGTCTGCTGCGCGGTCCTATTCAGTTGCTCTATTTGTTGCTGCATTAAGACTAACTGTTCCATAATGGTTGCCTGCTGGATATTGACTTGGTTGTGGAGCTGTAGGTACTTTGGCTCTATGCTTGGTAGATGCATCAAACTCAATTGAGGCTCTAAGTTTGAATGTTGCACACTTGGCTGTTGGCCCAAGCTTACTTGTTGCATTGGTTCTAGGACCATACTTGGCTGTGGTATATTAGCGGACTGTCCCTGGTCTGAGTTCGCAGGCACTAGCACTTGTTTTATAAATCTCACCGTTTTCACACCCCCTCCCTGTTGTGTGTTCACAAACCTGTTCTTAGGCGACACATTCTTCGTATAACTATAATCGGTTACTGGTTTGCTTTGTAAATATTGTGCTGGATTCTGTACCACTTTTTTGTCTGTATCCAGTGTATCTTCATAAGTAGCTTCAAATTGTACTTCTTCTTTTATAACTTTCATTGGAACTGGTTTGTAAACTGGATTCTCTATTTGCGCTTTTGTTTCATTCGCTTTAATAGATTTTTTTAAGAAGTTTCTGTAGGCTAGCGAATCTGATGTTAGTGCGGATAGCGGGTTAGCTTGTGCATTAACACTTTTGTCAAGTATTTGTTGGAAAAGTCTCTGTTTGACCTTTTCTACAATGTCATCTATTGTTAAAACAGTAGGAGTACCAAGTGATGATTCAGCAAATGCAGCTTTCGGTGCTCTCTTCATCTGATATCTATTATTTGGTTGATGCTTTGTTTTAAATTCTTTAATCACTTCGTAAGAGGCATCCTGTTCACTGTCGTTAAAATATTCAACGGTGCCATCTACCTCTTCATCATCGTTAGATGGCTCTTTATAATATTTGTGGCCATTTTCCAGAATCATGGCTTTGATTTGACCAACTAAGTTTTTCGGGACGTATTTCTTTGCTAAATTTCGGAAGTCATTGAGGTTGGCTGCTAGGACGACGTAGGTGTTGACCGGTGTAAGTAGAATTGATGTGTAACCTGGAATAAATCGTATATTCAGACAGTTCTTGGTGGTTCATTACTAGTTATTTATAGTAGTTTATTAGTAGTACTAGTTTTTTCTAGTTATTTATTTATTTATAAGTATAAAATTTTATATTAGGTCCGAAACTGTTTGTACTCCTCGATACTTGTCCCTAAAGGTTCATTAGAAAACCAGGCTGAGCCGCGAGGCACACACTATTGTTGTTAGAACATGATATACAATTTTGTTCATCGTTATTAGTATTTTGTTAGCGTCTAGAACATACCAAAATCATTCTATCGGCCTAGCCTTTTCCTAGCTATTTTGGGGTCGGCAACCGGATGCAGATGAGTGCCAGTATTTTACATGGATCGAGTGCGTAGCTCTGACTTTCACAACCCTGGTTTATCAGAATTTCAGGCTCCTGATGGCCCGTATCGACTGTCAAAGATCCACGAACGACAGCCGGGACCAACGACTTAACGTGCTTTCCGAGCCACGGAGGGGTTGTGGTACCGCAGCAAGCGTAGCCAAACTTCAACAAGCGAACTGCGCCATAAGCCCCTGGTGCTTCGCCTTTCGAAGATTGTAGGCATAGGGAATGTGCACGAACTATGGAACGATGGCAGCACAAATCGAGACGAGAGCCACGGTGTGGACAAAAAAAGAAACTGTTTAAACCCGCCATCGTGGTGCCGCCAATGTTTACATTATATTTATATCGTTTCTATGATTAAAATGATAAAATATGGGTTCCGGCCGATTTATAATGATCGTCAGCGTGGTCAAAATATGTCCAAATGCCAAAAACTCTTCCGAGTCCGGGCATGTCTTAGATGTAGAAGAAACAGTTATGAATCCCGAAAATGCAGTAATAACTGGCAAAATTGTAGCTCAAACGACGATTTCTAACGTTTATGATGTCAAAATGACTGTACAGTATTTTCTAAACTCATTTTTCACTTAAATATTTTGTCTATATTATTATTTATGTTCATGTCGCCTTCTTTTCAGCTTGATTGCAATCTAAATATTAAAAGAGCAAATTGCAAATGTAAGGCAGGCCTATTTAAAAAATGTAGGCACATCTGTGCTTTAATTTACTTTAAAAATTCTCCAGATAGTGGAATTTCACACCATTTGATTTTATTTCGAGTTTTCTTTGTAGTGTTCGAGCATCCAGAAACACTTCAATACATTTTTACTTAGTAATTAAATTTTTTTCATGAGATAATTTTATTACGTGAAGTGTCAATTCCAAGTTATGATTCCGAGAAAACTTCGGATTTGCGCCACTAGATGGCAGACCCTTCGTCGTGCACGTTCCCTATAGTACTCATTCAAATTTCAAACGTTTGACAATCGTTTGACAATTTGACGTGGCACAATTATTCCTTCTGCAGGAGAGCATCGGTGGCGGAGACTTACGAGTTGTAAGGTCGTAGGTTCGGACCCTGAAAGGCGCTTTAATTCGTGTAAAAAAATCGCCCCTGCTCCTCAAAACGGTGAAGGAAAAAATCGTGAGGAAACCGCCACGTCCTTGAACCAAAAATTCGAAGACATGTGACATTTACCAACCCGCACTGGTCCCGCATGGTGGATTACGGCCCACTACCTCTCACAGACAGGAGGCGTGTCTCCCAGCTGTCCCGACATTATAGGTTAATTATTATGCAAAATGATGGTTACTTACTTAATATCAGTAGATATAAGAAATACATTATGCAACTAATTTTTATATTGATTCGAGTACAGATTAAAATTAAAATATAAACATTATTATATAAACTATGTACCTATGTAGGTACTACTAAAGCTACTTATATAAAATAAGTCGTAGGTATGTAAATTGAGAAACATGTTTATTTTCATTACACAGTAACTGTTTTATGGAAATAAAACTTTGAATTCGTTTATTCAACTGTTTTTAACATTACAGCTGCGGAATGGGGTCGGAAATACCTAAACATTTTAACAGAATTTTGAGTATTTAACATTTTTTTTTCGCCAGGGCGATAGCGTCGGAGTAGCCCATGAAATTCCAATTTTCTTATTGTGTTTTTTGCAATAGGGTATTTTCCAATTTATGAAAAACTATTCTAATTTGAAGATTGGGACGAAACATGTAACAGAAAAATAAAAATAAATAGAGACATTATCCATATTCTCAATTAAAAACGATTAAAATCGAACTTATTTTTTGTTGTTTCGAATTTACCGCCTAAACACTCCTTACGATGACTTTTTGTCACGTGACCATACGTGACGTCAGTAAGGGGCGTTTTAACAAAAAAAAAATTTAAATTATAACGTTTTTAATTGAGAAAATGGATATTAATCAATTTATTTTTATTTTTCTGTTACATGTTTCGTCCCAATCTTCAAATTATAATAGTTTTTCATAAATTGGAAAAAATCCTATTTACAGAGGCTAATATTGTAACACTATCTCTATCAAAATTATTTGTGTTTTTACGTTGTGTCTTAGGAAATATACCAAGCAAGACATCTAACACATCATAAAAATATAGTTAAATATCACCCGTCTCTCCACTAGTCCAATGTCTGCTCCAGCATGCATATCCGGTAGGCTCACAATCCTGCCCTATCCTAAGGGCACGTCTTCCTTACCATTACAGCGCCCCCCGGTCTACTTCTTGATATGCAATGATCTTTGGAGCACCTACTACCTACGCTGGGATCGGTGCATTTCATTCATAGTGATAGAATGTCAGAAAAAGGAGGCAGAAAAAATATTGATGAGTAGACATATTTTTCGACCATAGGAATATGGTCGAAAATTTGTCTACTACATTAGCAATATCCTTAAAAAAAAAAAAAGCTGATGTATAGTGAGCTGCACAATTAGGGTGCTCTAATATAGAGGAAATTTTAGGAAGTCGCAGTATGTGTGTAAATCACATCAGCATTCACAGGTTGGCAGTTACAAAGTTACATAAAACACAGTTTTTTACGAGTCGGATCAAAATTCTTCAGATAACATGTGAAATACAGCAAGACTTTTTGCAAGGTTATACATACATAATATATATGCCAGGGGCACCGACGCGCAATCTGTAACTAATCATCAAATATCTTCTCCTGCTCTGGGTGGAGCAGGAGTGCGTGTCAGACTTTTACTGATTAAAACCTATCCGTGTTCCCTCAGTTGCCTGTGTGCCAGGGGCCGCGGTATCTCTTTCGAACAACCCGCACCCCTGGCAGGCATCGGTCCTTGCGGACCCCACTAGTTGGTGCTGACATCTTTTGCGCGCTTTGAGGCGCGCATGGAACAACGCCCCGTCGACCCGGGCTTGGTCCTTACCGGACAGCGAGCTACCCATTACTCGCCGTCAGCATGCCCGCGCCTGCGGTGGCCGGGTATCAGCCTGTGATTCCCGACGCCCAGGGTGTCTCCTGCGGCGACTAGGGCCGTGACGACGCTTATACTGCCTCTCCCTCAAGTGCGTCGCCTCCCTCTTCACGAGCATTACTGCTTCGCAGAAGGAGGTGACGGCTACCCATGCACTCTCGTAATATGTAACCATAAATTCAGCACGTGTTTCTAGATCCCCATCGTCATCATCATCTGCCAAAAATATGACAAATTTGAAAAGCCCAACAATAGCCAGACAGGTCAGACACCATATAATTTGGCCGCACACGCAACCAAAAAGCCAAACTGCGTCCGGCTTCATCCGGATGCCTAGCAACGCTAGCCGGAACCAACGGTTTAACGTGCTTTCCGAGATTTTAATTCCTTTAAAAAACAGCTGTTTCATAGAAAAGTGCAGAACCTACGCAGTCAAAATGTATGGAGCACCTATTTGTTTTTCAATAAGTGATGAAAATTTCAACGCAGGGGCTCAGAATCATGTACAAACACCAGCATAACAAGCTACCCGAATCTGTCAAATTTGTTTGTTAGATTTTCATCTTTATTCCATAAGCATAAGGTTCACGTTGGGCACGCCATGATTGCGGCGGTAAGTCCCCTCTTTGAGGAGTGGCTTGAGAGGTCGCATGGCGTCCTCACCTTCCGTCTGACACAGGTCCTCACCGGACACGGTTGTTTCCGGAGGTTCCTGTTTCGAATAAGGCGGGAGGAAACGCCCGGGTGTTTCCATTGCGAAGATCGCCCTGAGGATATGGTGGAGCATACGGTGGAGGTCTGCCCGGCTTGGGCAGAGCACCGCCGTGTCCTCGTGGAGGCAATCGGCGGCAGCGATCTCTCGCGTCCGGCCCTGGTCCAGGCCATGGTACGGAGTGAGAGTGCATGGTTAGCCGTCACCTCATTCAGCGAAGCAGTGATGCTCGCAAAGAGGGAGGCGGCGCACATGAGGGAGTGGCAGTACATGCGCCCTCACGGCCGCAGCCTTCGCAGGAGACGCCCTGGGCATCGGGAATCCCAGGCTGATTCCCGGCCACCGTAGGCACGGGCTTGCGGACGGCGAGTAATGGGTAGCTCGCTGTCTGGTAAGGACCAAGCGCGGGTCGATGGCGCATTGTGTTCCACGCGCGCCTCAAAGAGATGTCAGCACCAACAGATGGGGCCCGCAAGGGCCGATGCCTGCCAGGGGTGCGGGTTGTTCGAAAGAGATACCGCGGTCCCTGGCACACAGGCAACTGAGGGAACACGGGTGGGTTTTAGTCAGTAAAAGTCTGACACGCCCTCCCGCTCCACCCAGAGCGGGAGAAGTTATTTGATGATTTCCAACCCAAAAAAAAAAACCTTAGGTTCACGTTCAATTTCAAAATTTCACAGTTTGGGGTAGCTTGATGTGCTGGCGTCTGTACTGAATCCATATTAACAAATTGCGTATCGATGCCCTGCCACCCTGTGTAGTAGATAATACACATGTAGGTATGCGAGCGTGCATTGACTGGACTGGCCGAATCAACCTGTACTGTGGTTCTTTCCTCAAAAGACTATTTAGCCAGCAATCTACATGGTCTTCATATGATCTGACCAAGATTATGTCTGAAGACTTCAAAAGAGACTGTGTGACCTCCGAGTTTGTTTCGGCCTTTCATCTCAGTGTAAGAAAGCTAAGAAACGACGACCTCATCTAAAACCTTCTTACAGAAATACGATCATTTACATGCCATTTTGACATTCACTCAATAATATGAAATGGTTGCCATGACAACTTGACATGTGACATGAAGGAATGAGGAAATTGGAAAATTGTCGTGAGGATAGTTTTGAGTATGAATGCACAGAGTACATTTTGTATGAATGTGGATGGCTATAATTTGTCAAAAGACTAACACCGTAATAAATAATAGTGTCTGTAGTACTGTTGTGTGGGGTGACCGTAGTAGTAGCCAAATAGCGTTGTACACGAATTTATGTAATACTAAATTAAGAGATTTCGATTTTCCTCAAAAGTTCCGTTCGTGTGCAGGCAAAATGTGTAATGATGATAGTCACAAATTGATATTAAGAAACTTGTACTTAGATATTGTGAATATTCTATCGGAAGCTGCTACGAGTAGTTATATAAATAAGCACAGTAAACGAAGGTCTGTACCTGGATGGAACAAGTATGTGAGTGAAGCTCACAGGGGGGCTCGACTTTGTTTTCAAATGTGGCTATGGTACGGTAAACCAAAAACAGGAAAAATGTATCATGATATGTGTGAATCGAGAAAAATATTCAAGTCTAAATTGAAGTTTTGTCAAGACAACGAGCAACAGATTAAGATGAATATTATTGCTGAGCAACACAAAAATAAACAATTCGGGAAATTTTGGAAATCTACTAAAAAGCTCAATTCAAGGTCGGGCCTGCCTGTGAGTGTCAGTGGTCTACATAATCCACACGACATAGCTAATGCCTTCCAGCAGAGTTTCAAAGTGGACCCACCTCCTGTACCTCCTGCGGTGTCTCAGATGCTCGAGACTGGGACTCAATGTGATAAAGTTAGATTAAGATTCCAGGCAAAGGAAATATCTAATCTTATTAGTAATATGTCTAGAGGAAAGTCTCCTGGACACGATAGTCTCAGTATCGAGCATCTGAAGTACGCCGGTGTCCACTTGCCGAGGGTGCTTGCTCTGTTCGTCATTTTGTCACTTTCGCATAGCTACTTACCTGGGGAGCTCATGCGTACACTGGTTGTTCCTATAATAAAAAACAAAACAGGTGATCTGTCGGACCTGTCAAACTACAGGCCTATCTCACTAGCCACCATAATTGCTAAGGTTTTGGACAGCCTGCTTGATAAACAGCTGGGGAAAAATATACATTTACACGACGCACAGTTCGGCTTTAGACCAAACTTATCAACTGAAAGTGCTATTTACTGTCTCAACCAGACTGTTCACTACTACATAGCAAGGAACACACCTGTGTACGCATGTTATTTAGATCTCTCCAAGGCATTTGACCTTGTAAATTATAATGTGTTATGGAGCAAACTTCACAATGTTGAGGGGCTCCCTTCTGAATTAATTTGGTTGCTTAAATATTGGTACAGTAATCAAGAGAATACTGTTCGATGGGCAGGCACTTTATCTGAAGTGTACAGGTTGCAGTGTGGGGTGAGGCAAGGGGGGTTGAGCTCACCACGCCTCTTCAACCTGTATATTGATGGTCTGATTGAGGAGCTCAGCGGCACCGGTTTCGGATGCTCGATAGACGGAACATGCACAAATAACATAAGTTACGCTGACGATATGGTGCTGTTGAGTCCCTCAGTCAGAGCTTTAAGGTGTCTTTTGAATATTTGGAGGCTCATGGGCTGAGATATAACGCCAAAAAAAGTGAATTTATGATATTTAAGGCGGGAAAAAAAGAATATCGTGCGCCCGTGATCACTCTTTGCGGCACACCCCTTTCACAGGTGAGTAAGATTAAATATCTTGGTCACTGGGTCACCGACGACTCATCGGATGATATGGACATTGAGAGGGAACGAATGGCGCTGTCCGTGCGGTGTAATATGCTCGCTCGTAGGTTTGCACGTTGTACAAGAGACGTAAAAATTACTTTATTCAAGTCGTACTGCCAGATACTGTACACGTGCGGGCTATGGGTGAATTATACGCATCGCGCGTACAGTTCCCTTCGCGTCCAATATAACAACACCTTCAGGGGAATGCTGGGGCTGCCGCGGTGGTGCAGCGCATCTGCCATGTTCGCAGAAGCGCGCACACAGGATTTCTTCGCTGTGATGCGCACGCGCTGCGCTTCATTGTTGAGTCGGATACGGATCACCTCTAACGTTCTCCTGAAGACCTTGTCTGAACGGTGGGATTCACCAATGCTGCAGGCGTGGATGGGGTGGCACTCTCTTTGCAACAGGAGATGAGTGGTTCTCCGTTCATGCCCGATTAGTTTAATATTTTACGTACTAACATTTTCTTTAAGACTAATACTAACAAAATGGAACCTGATTTCCGAAATAAACGATTATATATATATATTTTTATATAAGAGTAGGGAGAGACCAAAGAAACGATGGATGGACTGAGTGAATGATGATATGGTTAGAAAGGGGTTTACTATCAAGATAACGACTAACTGAAAACTATGGAAGAAGACATGTCGTATTGACCAAATAAATTGAAGAGGCAGATTTTTGTAAATAAATTAACAATTAATAGCTGAAATCCTTTATTTCCACATTAAATACTAATATTAATATTACTTAAATATAAAACAGTACATTATTTCGTCCAAAATAACACTTTTTATAAAAATTTAATTAATTTTGAGGTTATAATAAATTTGCGTTCAGTTGTTGTTCCGTTTTATGTCGATTGCGTTTTGTTAGTGCTCCTTACGACCCTGATTTTGCTGGGTAGCATTTCTGAAAAGAAAGTTTATTATTTTTTATTTAACGATTCAATGTCAGGTCTCTCAGAGAAAAGAGACATAACGAACTAAAAACACAAAATGAAAGAAAAACTGTCAGCAAGGTTGGAAACGGGATTGACTGACATCTGCCTAGACTTTTCGAAAATAAGTTGGGGTCGGCTTCCAGTCTAACCGGATGCAGCTGAATACCAGCACTTTACATGGAGCGACTGCCTATCTGACCTCCACAACCCAGTTACTGGGTAATACGATACCCCTTGGTAGCACTGGTTGTCAGGCATTCTGCCTTGTAACCTGTAAGTTGTAACGACTGTCAAAGATTGAAGAATGACAGTCGGGACCGACAGCTTAACGTGTTTCCGAGGCACGGAGGGGTCTCGGTATATTATGATGGTCACCCATGCACGGACCGACCGAACAATCGTAGATTAACGTGATCGATCACCCGTGCGGCAGTTATTATTTGATCACGAGCCCCTCCTTCACAAAAAGCTACCTAATAGGTACTAAAAAAAAAAAAAAAAAAAATTCTAAAATTTCTAAAGAAATAAGCAGTACCTTTGTACTCTTGTTTAATTATGCCATATCTTGTATGTATTTTACTGTGTGTACACAAATAATAAAATAAATAAATAAATAAATAAATAAAATCTTTGATAGTTAATCGATACTTACCATAGGCAAGTTCCCGGCCAAGTCGTGGTGAAAAATTCATGGTTCTGCCGAGACGAGGGGAGAAGTATTTCGTCCTGCTGTCAATCTGCTCAGGGTCGGGGCGGTACCTTTGGAAAAGAGACGAGTTAAGGGTTATTTTACAGGGTCACAAAGGTTATTTTACATCCTGCGTTATGAAAGAAAGAAAATTATATTCTTAATATCGACCCGCCCCGGCTTCACACGGGTGCAATTTAGAAAAAAAAGAATTGAACGCTATGTCCCTGTAATGTAAATCTGTACTATCTTCGAAAACATTCATTTAAATTACATGCTGTCAAGGGCCATATTGATCTATATTAAATGCACAATGTATTTAAGGTACTTAATTGGATGAGGGTTCGGTTAGGGTTCGTTGAACGCGCTAATCTCGGGAACTACTGATTCGAATTGAAAAATTCTTTTAGCGTTGGATAGCTCAATTATCGAGGAAGGCTATAAGCTACATAACATCACGCTAGGGCCCTGAGGAGACGAGCAAAAATTCGATTGGAGCGATTCGATTGGACGGGGTGGGTCGGGGCAGCAAAAATTTTCACGCCACCCGAAGCTAAGTATTAATATATTACTTACAACTCCTGGTCAGCGGGTGTAGCCGGCATATCGTCAGCCAGTCGCCTTCCGAGCCTGGGGGTGAACTCAACGTTCTCAAAGGCTTTGTCTTCGTAAGCCAGGCTGCGACCCAGCTTGGGGGTGAAAATTACCTTCTTCGTCACTGTGGATAACAAACGGTGGTTAGAGAAGCAATACTGGTACTTATTGACAGGCCTACACTCCCGCCTCCCATACCTATTGACACTGTTATTTGAAAACGTTGAAATTTACGCCAATACTTTTTTTTAAGTAACCGTGGAGTTTCTTGCCGGCTCTTCTCCATAGGAAACGACGACGTTTCATAAGTGCCCACATAGGTTTATGTGGAATTAAATGTGTTAAATT
Organism: Polymixis lichenea; assembly: GCA_949091785.1. NCBI lineage: Eukaryota > Metazoa > Arthropoda > Insecta > Lepidoptera > Noctuidae > Polymixis > Polymixis lichenea. The sequence goes on from OX420960.1 coordinate 5,270,616, forward strand.
TTAACTGATTAGACACCTATATTATGTATAAAAAGGGTGTAACAGAAACCCTATTGCTATCCTTAAGCACTAAAGATATACAACTGGTATAGAATCACTACACATCGTTTCAGCTCAAAATAAAATAGGTACTCTAAGAATTGATTTTAAAAAATCGGTTTTATATGTTTCTTAAATTCAAATCATAACAAACGTGTCACCGCACTACGTAGGTCAATTACTTTCCACGTTACTTCCCAATATCACGATATCGATACCGAGTGATGTTTTTATTTCAATTTGAAAAGTTCAGTTCCTGGTATCAATGTATTAAAAATTCTCATAACTTCCGCATATCTAGAGATAGGATTAAAAAACCCTTCCAATATCGTTTGATATCATCCAAAGACGCCGTGCCCTTGGTATGTATATACACCGTGACATTTTAGTCGTCTTACAACGGCAGCCCACTTCATGTACCCAATGACTACTATCTACTAATTTATTTTAAAAAAAAAAAATTGAACATTTGCATAATCAAAAACATGAAAATATCACTAAGACGCAAGACGTAGTTTGAAACACCCTATTATGGAGATGCAATTAATGATAGAATGTAATGGTAGGTAGGTAGATATCTTCTACCGTTTGATACGTAAACATTATTAACAGGGAGGGTGTTTCATAATTCTAAAGCATTCATTATTTTTCTTTGTACCTATTATCTTAATTAATGGTAACAATGTTTTAATCGCGCCTAGAGGTATGTTATGACAGATACATTGAGTGGACCATCTTTGTAAGACGACTAAAATGTCACGGTGTATATACCCTTTCGGTTACACGTTGTATAAATAGCAACGTGTACTTACTTACGTAGCCGTTTTAAACAAAGCTTTCGACGTAACCGATTGTAGTCTATATGTTCCCAATGCTGGGAGACAGGTCTCGTCTCTGTGAGAGTGACTGGGCTGTAATCAGAGGCGTCTCTAGGGCGGGCCAGGCATGGCACGAGCCCTGGGCGCCTATCGAAGGGGGGCGCAAAAACTCGCCAATTATTAAATTAAAACATCATTAATAAAACATTTCATACTGTTACCTATATCGCAGGAAATCTGAAGAGCTACTTGAATATATTGTGCAGTACGGGGATGAAAGCGTATTTCTAAATCTGCCTATTTCTATTCAAATTCTCTTAAAATTGCAGCATTGCAAGCGAGTTTTTAGCAAGTTAAAATTAATACCTTTGTTATTGTAGGTCAAGAAAGTTTATGCGACCTAGCTTTGCTCAGTGTAGACCGAAAATATCATTTACGAGGGGGCGCATATGTGATACGTGCCCCAAGTGCCATTTTCTATTGGTACGCCCACGGAATAGAAAAACCTGTGGAAGTGCCCACGCAGCTATCGCGTGTGTCACAATTATGCGGAGAAATATGTAAGAGAATAACAACCTTCGTGAGTTGTAATAAGTCTTAATTCTGTATGGACAACAAATAAGGTTTTCGTCAAAGTTGAATTTATTGTTCATACAAAATTAAGACTTATACCATCTGACGAAGGTTGTTATTATTTTACATATTTTCCGCATAATTGTGACACGCGGGACACCTGCGTAGGCACTTTCACTATTTTTCTATTCCGTGGGTACGCCCCAGGCTGTAATCGTCGTGTCGTGTAATCTGTAATGTCGAATTTTCGGTTCTAGGTTTCCTCACAATGTTCTTCTTTATCGAGAGCAGTGGTGATGAAATTAAATACACAATGTAAATGAGCATGCCTGGGTACGAACTCACGACCTCCTCGTTCGTTGGAGCAGATACCACTAAGGCACCACTGCTCTGTTAAGAGGATATCTGCTGCACAGTCTGTTGCGCCACTTCTGCTTCCCAGCTAAAGCACTAGGAAGTTGTGAAAGGCGGGCGTTTTGGGGGACTGTCTTATGTAATTTTGACGTAAAAAAAAAAATGTACAAAATCAAAAAACCCGACTGTCTAATAGTCATCATTTTAAAACAAGTTTCTTGTTTCCTTAAATCTTTTTTAAATAAACTTCAATTTTTAGGCAGTCGGGTTTTTTTTATTTTGTATATTGATATTTTTATTTCACAGTTTTTAGTTAATATAATTATTTTTGACGTTAATGAGACCTATTTATGAAACACTTTTTTTTAATACCCAACTCAATAGTTTCTGAGAAAACAGGAAAAAATTTAAGGAAAAAATCGGCCAATGTTTTTTTTTTTTGCAATTTTGATATACCCAGTGTCTCACAATTAAGACGTATCTAACGGCACCTCTCAAGTTGAAATCGATTATGCCGTTTAGGTTATAGAGCGTGCCAAAGAAATATACATACATACATACACACATATACTCGAAAAACATAACCCTCTTTCTGGCGCAGTCGGGTAAAAAGTGCTGACTCTCAGCCTAATTCGAATAAATGATTTCTGATTTGATTTGATGATAGTTAGTGACTTACCTCTAGTTTCAGGCTCGTCGGCTTGCATCTCATAAGGTAACTGATCGTAGTAGTATTTCACCGCGTCCGCAGCTTCCAGTAGCTTGAAGAATGCTTGTCTAGGAAGATAATTATTGACAAAAAAATGACCTGCAGTATATTTTTATCTAACGCACCGCTTCTACTTCGCACGGTTTATACTATAGTCTGTTCGCGTTAAGAAAATAGTGACTCATCGTTGTCACTCAGCTTAGCCACGCCCCTTGACCAATTAGATCATAGTAAATTAGAAAGCCGTGTTCAAATTGACCAGTTGAAGTGAGCCCTTACGACATACACTATAATTTACTATGATCTAATTGGTCAAAGGGCGTGGCTAAGCTATGTGACAACGATGAGTCACTATTTTAACAAGAATAGACTATAGTTGACAAAGCAAGGAGATTTCTTCACTTTGTATTATAAGGAGGAAAAAAAATTGTTTGTTAGTTTTGTATGTATAGGGTAATCTCTGAAACTACCAGTTGAATTTATAAAAACATTTTTGCATTTGATAGCCCAATTTTTGTGGAAGGTTAAAAGTTATTTAACATTACGCTATGATGCTTAGGAGCCGAGTAAAGAGAAGAAATGTCAGAAAGAACAAAGTGAAGGCCGTGCGATAGAATTTCTCTAGGTACTTATTTAGACTGAAATTGAACATTTCCATACCTATTGTCTTCAGTAGTCAATCTCAGGGATCGCTTGCCTATCCTGGGACCAAACCACATGCCTCCCCGGTCGCTGTGCGCCCCTCTGTCGGCTCCACCATCCTATAAAGAAAAATAAAATGACTGAGGGTTCTATGGATTTTCGCGCACTGGATCTTAGCGCCGAGAGTTCAAAATCGACCAGTGTGCGAAAAAACACGCCGTGACTTTTTTATGTCCTTGACTAAAACAAAAGACGGTTATCATTCTAAATCCAAATTCTGAAGGCAAATTCTCGTAATTAAAAACGTTCACAATCTAGTCGCAGTCTCATCTCGGCGACAAGCAAATGTCAAAAGCTGGTCAAAAATGTATGAAAACTCGAGGAATTTTTGACAGATTGAGACTGATATCAGACTGAACGTTCTTAAAATTACGAGAATTACCGCTCAGTTTTGTTGCTCGAAATAAAAAGAAATTGCAACGGTTACAATTCTAGCAAAACCTCATACCTACCCCAATTAAAGTATCGAGTTAATAGCATATTTACAATAACCAAAACTTGTTTTTATTTTTTTAAAGCTAACTGTCATTAATAAAAAAATCGTGTTGACCCTAACTTTATTTTGTGCATTTAAAATTGAGTCTTATCACCTTGAAATAAGATTTTCTTTGGCTCAATCAGCGGTCTGAATGGCAAAAGCATAATTATTTTTGAAAAAAAATACCTAGGTGTATTATTTACCCTTACGGTACTTACAGACGCGGTCCGAGGTGGGGTCCTAGGGGTCATGACCTCACCCCAAAGACGTAAACATAAAGCATAAAATAGTAATTTTTGAAAATATAATACATTTTCTTATTAATATGTAGGTAGTCTTTGTCTGTGACCCCCCCAAAGTCTTTGGCTGCGACCGCGCCTGGGTAGGTAAGGCTGTAAGGTGCGCTTCCCTGGTGCGCAGGGTGTGAGGCAGCTCCAATGGTGTCTCAAGCATGGTTGCAAGTCGCCTGGACTGTGCACTCGTAGGTCACTGTGGTGCCGTCTCTCATGGGATGTCACAACGGTGACCAACCGCTATCTCTTGTATTGTTTTCCTTGTTTTGTGTATAGTCTGTTGTTGTTTACTGACATAGTCGTAAGTCTTACTAACAATCTTGTTGAGTCTAGGTTACTCCAATAAATAAATATTCTATTCTATTAAAAGGTACTGAAATCGATTCAGTAGTCAATTATTGACAAATTGATCAGAATGTTGTGCCACAAAAGGGATGAATGAAAGGTAATTTGCATGCAGCTGAGATGAGAATGTTAAGAGGGATATGTGGTGTTATACGAATGTATAGAATAAGAAATGAGTACATAAGAGGAAGTCTGAAAGTGACACCGATAACTGAAAAGTTGTGTGGAAATTGGTTGTCATGGTATGGGCATGTGATACGGAGGAATGCGGAAAATGTCGTGAGGAAAGTTTTGTAGTATGAATGTCGATGGCTATAAGAGTAGGGGGAGACCAAAGAAACGATGGATGGACTGTGTGAATGATGATATGGTTAGAAAGGGTGTGACTACGGAGATGACGACTGATAGAGAAGTGTGGGAGTAAAAGACATGTTGCGCCGACCACAAATAAATTCCGATAAGGCAGTAGAATGAGTCAACTATGAACAAACTATTTTCTTAATTAAACTCACCTTAACATCGTTATTATTTGCCAACACACAACTGATGGAGAAGATTACTGTAACAACTGTAGTTCCGTACATCTTGGAAGGAGATCCTGAAGCAACTGATGTCCCAGGATAGCAGAGGAATCTATATATACTCCACTAAATGGAAATCTTATGCTAATGATCGAGGAGGCTGGGGAAATACGGCACGTGGACTTTCAAGGGTCGATAAAGATTGGTGTATATATTTTTTAGTCACGGAATTTACGTTGTGTGTTTTAAATAGAACAGGTGTAAACCCCTGTAGGTGAAAACCCGTTGGTTTGAAACTGGTTTTCGTGTGTGACGTCGAGTTTAATTTGGTTTTTTGGAGCAAGGTTTAAAAGTAAAAAGTTTTTGAGTGGTACCTATTTCATGTTATTCTAATCTGTCAGACTTTTACTTTGTTTATTTTTTTTTTGGGTTTTTGTGTATCTGTGGAGAACGATCCAGTTATTTGTAAAATAAATATAATGTGTAACTCTTTGTTCTTCTGAAGAAATAAATAAAAATAAAATTGGTATTGTTGTAAAAGAGTTTTGACAATTTTTTTTACTTTTTTATTTATGAGTAGGTATTAATAAATTCTAAAAATAGATTAAGTACTCGCTATGACGATAAGTCTTGATTGCTACTTACTTTTTTAACACATTCGATGCCAAGCAAGAAAAATAAAAATAATTAGTTTGTGTGCCCACAACTCGCATCCGAGTCGTCGCTATAAGTAGTCTCGCTAGTCGGGTCCTGGGCATGAACAGAATCATCAATAGCTAATTATTGCGACGACTCGGATGCAAGTTGTGGGCACACGAATCAACTATTTTTCGACCCATATGCTGGGTGCTTGGCATGGAATGTGTTAAATAATATTGCTTTTTACATTTATCTGATCAACCAAAAACTTATTGACCTTCTAATGATGAACTCTTGTTTGAATTAATGAACCTCTTTGGTTCCGCCGCAACGGCTATCGAGCACTAAATCCAAGTTAGTAGCAGTTACTTTGGCTATTTAGTATTTTTAAGACACTAAAATATTAATTATTAGAGGTTCATTCAATAAAAGATTCGCATTCCCCCCCGTCCCAACCGTCGCGGCGTGCAGTCGTGTTTTTGAGTGCTCGCTAAGTTTTTATTAAAAAATCAAGTTAAAAACGAGTTTACCAACTTCAAATACATATCATCACATGAGCAATAACATCAACAGTAGATCAGTGTAAAATCAAGTCCGTAGGTGAAAACTTAATGTGTTATAAAGTTCAAACAATTATTAAAAACAAAAGTGAAGTGTTTTGTCAAATGACTTGTGACTTGCAAAAGTGAAAGGATCGACGACCGCTAGTTTATGACAAGGTCACACACCTCACACCTAGACAATTGATATTGAGCAACAAATTACCTATTTCAATCATTCTTGGAAAACGTGTTTGGTCTAGCGGCCAAAGCTTCCACACCACATTAGTACTAATCAAGAGTACGCAAGTTCAAATCCAACAAAATACAAAAATATTTTTAGACTTTTGACTACTTTTTATTGCTTTTTTTTTTTTTTTTTTTTTTTTTTAAATATTTTAATACGTGGATAGTTAGTTTTCATCATGCCGATTAATCGATCACCCCCACCTACACCTATTATGGTTACCACTACGCTCACAACTCCGACAAATTTACTACACCATAGCTCATCGGAACCGGATATGACCAAAAAAGACCAATCTATCGCGGACGAGTGTAAATTCCCCAATATTACTCACCGGAATAAACGAAAATGCACTGAATCGGGATTGGATACGGACAACCAGGTTTTTATTTATATGGCAGAAATAAAAACTATGTTCCAGGAGTTCAAAGACGAACATATTAAAAAAATTGAGAAGATATATGAAAGTATGGAAGAGATCAAACTCCAAAATTCTCAAATTCAATCATCGGTAACATTCCTGTCCCAAAATTATGATAATTTAAAGTCGAAAATTGAATTACTCGAAAATCAGCTGGATGAGGAACGTAAATCGAATGCGTCATCTTATCAAAATTTCGAAGAAAAGATAGAAAGACTAGAGTGTGGTGCTAGATCGTCCTGTGTGGAATTAAAGAATATCCCTGTGAACAAACTTGAGTCTAAAGAGAATTTATTGAACTCTGTTATCAAGGTCGCCTCCGTTTTGAATGTATCCCTACAACCGCACGAGGTCAAAGACATCTTCCGCATTGGAACTAAAGACAAAGACAACAGAACAATCATTGTAGACTTCTCCACCAATCTCTTGAAAGAAAAATTTATTGAAAAGTATAAAAAATTCAACAAAGGCAATAATAAACTGTCAACAGAGCATCTAAAAATTGGCGGGTCAGTGAAGCCAATATTTATTTCGGAAAACCTAAGTCCCAGAATGAAGAGGCTGTTTTTCCTTGCCAGAGATTTTGCGAACACCAACAATTTCAGGTACTGCTGGATAAAAAATGGAAAAATTTTTCTTCGTGAGACGGATGGTGCACCACATTTTCTTATTAAAACTGAAACAGACTTCCCGAGGAAAACAGACTCAAAGTGACTAGTGAACTATGATCTTACCATTGTTAAATCGGCAAAGGAAATAATATGTTGTAATAATACTAACCAGCTAACCACACTAAATCCTATAAAAAATATATACCTAAGTAGTAAAGTAAGTATCACCTGTAAACCTTGTTATCACGATGTTAAGCGCATGCAAATATCAAAGTTGTTAGTGCTCTGTATTCGGATTGCCTTACCCATGCAAACCACACTAAAGTTATCCACAAATTATGTTGACACACCATACCACACTTACTCTCACACCTACAATCACACGTACAGACATACGCGCATTATTATCATACTTAAACTCTCTCATCGCATCTCTCTCGCACTCACCCACACCTGGTTATCGTGCAACTTTGTTCACTTCCCACTACAACCTATACTTAAAATTAACGTGCTACAGCCGGTACCGAATACGTTGGTTTGTTTTAGCCCTGAATGGATTGTTACTGCGACTAATTTGTTTCTCCCTAGAATTACAAAATGAATGAAAACACCGAAATTATACACGAACTAGAACAACTATCAGCCTCGACATCTTATCAGTGTTCCCCAGAACAATGTAATACGTACCTAAATAATGTTGTAAACGGTCTTAATATATTTCACTTGAATATTAGGAGTATAGGCAATAGCACTAATTTTAATAATCTTCTAATCCTACTAAACAGAATTAAGGTGCATTTTGATGCTATTGTTTTATCAGAGTGTTGGTTACGCAAATGCCCTTACCTTCCTACTATACCGGGATTTGAAGCATTCCAGTCCGATCACGCGAACCAAAACGATGGTATTGTGGTGTATGTTAGACAAAACCTACGGGTCACTGTCGAAATACCGATATTTACGGATGCGAATTGCTTGATTCTAAAATTCGACACAGAGATAGCCCTTTTGGCAATATACCGATCTCCGTCGTTCCGTAATACTAAGAACTTTATTGAATGTCTGGATCTTACTTTGCACTCGTTAATGTCATTTAAGACTATTGTTTTAATTGGCGATATCAATATAAATATCTCCCAAAACAGTAATGATATAAATTCTGACACGTATCTAAACACAGTAGCATCCCATGCAATGCTTCCTGCACATTTGTTTCCCACTCGTAACAGCGCCTGTCTAGATCACGTAGTTATCAAATCAAACAAACCTGCTATAACCTTAGTTCTTGATTCTACTATTACAGACCATGCTCCAGTGATTGTGTTTTGCAAATTAGTATTTGATATAACTAAAACCCCGTCAACATCGCGCCGAGTAGACGTGGATGCATGCGTTGCAAGCATAAAAACTGTAGATTTTTCTTCAGTGATGACTTGTGTTGATGCAACTAAGGCTGCTACTGAATTTGTCAATATTGTTTCTACAGTGGTCAATAACCACTCTGTTACACGCACTATTCCAAGTAAAAAAAGGATTACAAAACCCTGGATTACTCCGGGGCTTTTGAGATGCATACGGAACAGGGATAATCTTTGCCTTAAATCAAAACGAGACCCTAATAATAGTATACTACAAGTGACATGCAAGCGGTACAGAAACTACTGCAATAATTTACTTAAAAAAATTAAACGGGAATATGAACGAACTGAGTTTGAGAGACATCGTAGGAATCCTAAGGCTACATGGAATCTTATTAAATCAATATCTAATCTTCAAAACAACAAATCACCTGCTACTGAACTTTTATCTAGTGCTCCCGATCCTTCAGATTCAGTGGATAAAGTAAATGCCTTCTTTGCGAATGTTGGAAAGACCCTTGCATCAAAGATAACTAATACACACTACACACACTCCTCTGACTACAATGCCTGTCCTAACTCTATGGCCATTCTCTCAACAGACTGCGAAGAAATTGAACGCATCATACTCGGCCTCAGGGCCAATTGCGCCGTGGGTTGGGATGGCATCTCTGCTGCCTTGATCAGGGCTGCCCGCGACACCCTAATCCCTATTATTTCGCACATATTTAACCTTGTTCTTACATCAGGAGTATTCCCGGCTGTCTTTAAAAGAGCACTTGTACATCCCATCTATAAGAGTGGGGACAGGGGCAGTGTCAATAACTACAGACCTATCTCTGTTCTTACAATTTTGTCCAAAATTTTAGAAAAAATTATAAACAGTCGTCTACTTAATTACCTTAATAAACAAAATATAATTTCAGCAAACCAATATGGCTTTCGATCAGGTAGAAGCACACAAGATGCAGTATTAGAAGTAACTGCAACTGTAGCAAAAAATATAAAGAATAAACTCAAAACAATAGCAATTTTCCTAGACCTTTCAAAAGCTTTTGACACAGTTTCTGTTCCCCTCTTGCTGGAAAAGTTGGAGCGAATTGGTGTTAGAGGAGTGTGTCTAGATATTTTTAGGAGTTACCTGAGTGAGCGTTCTCAAACCGTAAGGATAGGAAATCACATTAGCAAAAAGCAGTTTTTGACCCACGGAGTCCCGCAGGGTAGTGTCCTTGGACCTACCCTGTTTCTTATTTACATAAATGACCTATGTAATCTAGCTCTAACTAACGCTAAAATTATAACCTACGCGGACGATACCGTCATACTCATTCATGGTAGGGATTGGTTGGAAACCCGCTCATATGCAGAGTCCGCTCTGCTTGTTGCAATGAAATGGCTGAATAAAAACCTGCTAACCCTCAATATAGAAAAAACCAACTTCATTACATTTGCTCCAAGTAGAGCCTCTCAACCTTCTTCTCCCTATACTCTGACAGCGCATAAATGTGGGTTAATATCGACTGATTGCACCGGTTGTACTCAGATTACGCGCACCCATAGTATTAAATACTTGGGTGTTATAATAGATAGTACGCTGACATGGAAGGAACAAATTGAGGCTCTGGTTTCCAGGGTCAGAAAATTAATATTTGTTTTTAAAAACCTGCGAACATCTGCTGATTTTGCCACACTACGCACAGTATACTTCGCTCTGGCACATTCCATCCTAACATATTGTATTGCAGCTTGGGGTGGGGCTGGGAAATGCTTAATGCTCCGTCTGGAAAGGGCACAGAGGGCAGTGTTAAAAGTCATGACTCACAAACCTGTTCGATTTCCAACTACTGAACTGTACGCTCTTTGCGAGTTACCAACAGTCAGACACGCATTTCTTCTTGCTGTAGTGTTGCGTAAACACTCAGACCTCCCACTCGATCCTGTTGTCGTAACCCAAAAACGCAGATCTGATAGAGTCTGCCAGGTGGAATCTGCCAGAGTACAAGTTGTTCGGCGGCAATATCACTTTCTTAGTTCCACTTTGTATAATCGTGTCAATAAACAGCTAAATATATATCCACTGACCTTGCGAGAATGTCGTAGGATCACAGATAAATGGCTTCATACGCTCACTTATGAAGAATTAGAAACCTATGTAAAAACTTAAACTCAATCAATTACCCTCTACATGTATAACATGCGCAAACACACACCTTGCACAAACGGACACTTCTCCCACACATACACACACACACCACACACCCTCTCACACACATACACTCTATGCACAAAAAATTCACAATCTTTCCATACAGACATCTCACATGAAATTACGCAGTGAAAATTCTTTAGTTCAACTTTAATTTTAAGTTCTAATTTTTCATTTAATATTTTTATTTTATTTTTGTTTTTATTTTTAATTTTAGATTTTAGTTTTTAGTCTTTTAGTTTTGCTTCTTCTAAATTTGTGGAGGTGGGCGTTAATGACTGCGACACAGTATTATACTAATGCAGTTGTTATCGAACACACAGTTTCTGTAGACTGAGTTTTTGTTTTGAATAAAAATTTATTTATTTAATAATTTATTATTATTTATATTCATTCATATACAGCCTATAATCCACTGCTGGGGCACAAGCCTCCTCTCTGTGAGAGGGAGTGGGCCAAAATCCACCACGCGAGCCCAGTGCAGGTTGGTAGATGTCACATGTCTTCGAATTTTTGGTTCTAAGACATGCTGGTTTCCTCACGATGTTTTCCTTCACCGTTTTAAGAGCAGTGGTGATGTAATAATTTACGCAAAGTTTCACATTAATACTTTATTAAATTAAAATGTAAAAATAGCTGAGCGAGAACAAAGTTGACGTATTATTGACAAGCGCACTCGGCTGTAGCTGCAGTCCGAATGGCCGGCCGTCCGGCCGCCATGTGTCAGCCATAGATAAACACTAAGTGTCATGCGGTCCTGAGCGTGTACAGCCGGTCTGGGTTCAAACCAATGACCTACAACTCGTAACTCGCGCCCAGTTACCACTGCGCCACCACATGCCCGTTTCCGGATTGCTACTAAGAAATTCCAGATAGAAAACCGTACTTATTTAACACTTTGCTCGACCTGAGAAGTTGTTTTTATATAAAAACTTTTTTCAAAAATAAAACAACTGACTTCCAAAAAAACACAATAAATTGAAAAATAACTTTAATTTTGGAAGTCGGTGACTTTGGATAGGTATGTATTTTATTTTATTTTTTGTCACCGCCTTCCGAAATTTCACATTGTAGTGTTTTTTTGGAAGTCAGTTGTTTTTTTTTCACTTTTTAGTTATAGTACCTACCCCACACAATTCATTCATTTATTTATTTAATTATGGCACTCCAACGACTTATTCACTAATACATTTTTGGTGTACTGTAAAAATTTAACTTAAAATCTAGGGTGAATTTGTCACTTAAAATTACACATATTTAGACTAAAAACAAAAATAAGTCTATGAAAACAAAATTAAAATTAAAAAAAAGAAAAGAAATAACTAAATAATTTTTTTTGCTCTAAAGAATGACAATGACAAGTAAGTAATAATAATAAATATATGAAGATGTAAATATTAACTGTGGCCACTGTGGGTCAGTAATAATTGTTTGCGAAATTGCGATACTTAGCTTATTGGCGAAAATGTCGACGCTATTGGAACGTGTATGGAGCTCATTGTACGTCCTCATCAACCTGTTCATTGGTGCCGAAGGTCCGAGGTTAGTTCTTGTTGGGCATGAAGTGAACACATCTAGGATACGTTCAGATCTGGGTAAACTATGGCGCGGGACACATATATTTATTTCGACGAGAAGCTTCGGAACTTGTATAGATCCGTTAATGATTTTACGAAGCAAAATCAGGTCGTTTTCGTGAAATTTAAAACAGCGAAGGCATACTGCCTTCGCTGTTTTAAATTTATCATTTTGAAGTGACTTATTTCTGTTACGTGGGAAACTGTCTTCATGTATTTTATGTACAGTTTTATAATGTCTCTCCAAATTTCCACGTTTAGGTGTGATGATTGCAAATCGGCATATCAAACAAACACATTTTTTCTTTAACCATAGTGAAGAAAAACTCTTCACTATGGTTTGAAGTGTTAATCAATTCTACAGCAAACTTATTCTGCGGAGGAACTACGGTTGCCTTTGGGAATGAATCAATTCCATTAATTGGCAATAAGTGTTGGAGTACTTACGTACGTCTGTGCTGATTAAAGACTGATGTCTCCTGAGTAAATATTTATGAAGCTGTACGCTTTTAGATAAACTCAAACTCAAACTCAAAGCATTTATTTCAATTATACCATTTACAGGCACTTTTGAATTGTCAAAAAGTCGATCAGTTGGAAAGTTGAAGCTAGTTGCCCATTCCAAAACGTAGATCTCTATGGAGAAGAACGGGCAAGAAACTCCACGGACACTCTTTTCAAATCAAGTTGAAATATTACAAAATCTTGGGAACATTATTTTTGTTGCTTCTTGGTATGTGAGAACAATGTAAAAAATGTAATTATAAACAATTCTAAATACAAGATAAAAATAAGCCCTGGAAGTTAGGAGATGACCAGTCTCAACCGAGAGCGCCCGTTCACGAACTTGACGCGTGGATCAGCACCATCCAGCTCAACCATTTTGTAGGGAACCGAATGATCCAACACACGCGCCACCATCAGTGAGACATTTATGTGAGCATGACATACTCTCAACTGCAATGCTTTTTCAAGTCAACGTACATCATAACAACACAATAAACGGATGCATGGCACTCACATTTACAAAAATTTAAACAAAATGCTTCTAAATTATAGAAAACTATAGTTTGCAATCTATTTGAAATATTAATAAAATTTAATTTCCTAAAAGAAAGAAAAAACATTTAATATATATTGACGTAGGTATATAAAGTAACTAACACTTGGTTCAGCAATAGATATTAAAATCTATACTTCGATCTAGTAATAATAGCCATGCGGAGTTGCTCTGTACCTCGGAAAGTGTGTTAAGTTGGTCTCGGCTGTCATTAACACAGAAACTACAGAACGCCAGCTGCTACGATCCTAACATTCTCCTTTGGCTTCGTTAACGCTCATACATCTGTGGCCCTAGTGTGAGTTTCATTTAACCATCTCGATCAAACGCATCGACCGCGTTCGGCGCTCCGATTGGTCCTTTGCCAATCCAGGGCCTAAGTCTTCCCAAGCCCAGTGGCAACGGCCGCAATATACGAGTAGCAGTGGACGTTAGTTCTACGGAATAGAAAAAACAGTGGAAGTGCCTACGCAGCTGTCCCACGTGTTACAGAATTAAGACTTATTACGTGCCTCGGAAAGCACGTTAAGCCGTTGGTCCCGGCTGTCATTTGTAGATCTTTGACAGTCGTTACGGGTCGTCAGAAGCCCGAAAATGTGACTACCAGTCTTATTAATGGGCTCCGTGTTACCCAGTTACTGGGTTGTAGAGGTCAGATAGGCAGTCGCTCCATGTAAAATACTGGTATTCAGCTGCGACCTGTTATAATGGAAGCCGACCCCTAGGGGAGCCGATCACTTTTCCGAATTTCTTTTGTTCGGATTTAATTCTACCGAAAACTATTGACCGACGCCTTTTTTGTTATATCGTCTGCTTACGGGTAAAAAGTAATAAGTGCAGTCTGTGTAATTTCGAGTAAATGACATTTCAAAGTTTATGTTTTAATTTGATCTATTTTAAACACATGAATTAAAAAAAAACTGTTAAAACAAACTGTTGCACTAATTACCCTTCTTTTAAGATATACTCTTATCTATATGTATAATATTTATAAAATGTGAGAAGATATCATTTTTACAAACATACTATCTCAGCAGCCATTGGACATTGCATTTTTTCATTTTACCAGTAAAAAATTACACGTGACTGCATTTTTAACTCGATTTAGTAAAAAAATGTATTTAACTTGTTTTACCAGTAAGCAGACGATATGCATCATTTGACATATTTTTAGATCATCGAAGTATTATGTTTCATAGATATTATTTTACCGAACCATATTTCGCCGATTTACAAAATAACTTTTTGCTATTTGCCGAAGCCTCTATTGAACTTTTTTCATTTGCCAAATGATTTATGTGCCATATTATCACCACACCGAAGAAACAACATTATAGGGAATATTATTTGGTCAGAAATATAAAGCCTTTGGTTACTTGGTAGCATTTTCAATATTAAATTAAAATAGTGTCATAAAAAGTCAATATTTCGTGCTGCAAAATTTAGTGAGAAACGAATCGCTGCCAAACCGACTTCACACAATCTTATCTGCCCTACCCCTAGAGAGTAATTTAATCCCACGTAGGCGCGGAGGGGTGGCCCACGAGTTGAAGAGCAGGTGGTTTTAACGCTGACCACCGCAGCTTCGGCTTGCGTTCAAATCATCTGCGACATTAAGCTCGCGTGGGGCTGCCCAAACTCCGCAGCGCCGGAGCCATGACAGAAACAATGCTTGCTGCGTGTTGCATGTCTACTTGCATGTTGCATGCTTGAAGCAAGCATCCTTGTTTGCATGCTTCTTACAGGGACCACTTAAAACCACTTTTGTTCATAATCAACAGTTTTATTAAGTGCCATTACATATAAATAATTAATTAAACAAAACAGTGGTATAATGAATGTTCGGAAACATAATACTTCGAACAATTATTTCGGCTAAGTGTAACATCGATAAAAGTTTTTCGACTAAATGAAACGTCGGAGTAACGAAAAAATTCGAAATGATAATAGGTCAACTGATACAGTGACAGACGTGATTTCGATGAAGTAAAAAAAAACGAAACGATAATAGTTGAAAAGTTTTCGGTGAAATGAAATTCGGTCAAATATTTTTCGAACTTATGATAGGTAACTATGTTCTAGCCTTGGTCATGGTGCACCTACCTATATGCCAAATTTCACCAAAATCCGTTCATCCGTTTTAGACTGAAAGCATATATGTATGTATATGACATGACACAAACTCACTTTCGCACTTATAATATTAGTTATGATATCACACACGAAACATTTAGCAAAACGACTTCTTCTACATATTTGCCATTAAAAGTGACCCCATATTCGAAATTAATTAATTTACGTCACGTGTTTAGGTCACAGAAATTCATAATGATCACTATCTTTCAACTTATCGGTACAGTAAATTCGGAGCAAATTAGCTGTGGCAAACAGACAAACAGACACGTCAGACACACGTTACTCGTTACTTTTTGAGGTATTTTTATAATCAATTAATATCAAGCACCCCACGCTTTTTAAAAGAATTAAATTATTTTCTACTTTTTAGTTTGGTTTTAAAAGCGTGTTTTTTTTAGTTTTTTTTTAACTATTATTTATTTTCTTATAGACGCACGAAAGCCTAAGAAATGTAACAAAAAAAAAAGAAAATCCCTACGCAAACATCCCCATTCTCCTCCCCGTATTAAAGTATTAGGGCCAAATTGATATAAATCTAGTTGCGCGAAGTCTATTAGAGTTCAATGTGAGCTGTCAATCTACCCACCCCCACAGGTATAGATAGCGATGCAGTACTTACAAAACGAATACAGTAAAAGAAGGTTTGAAAAATATTGTCTTATTTTTTCATCAAATAGATATTCAATGGGATTATATAAAGTTAAAGGGGATGATCTGAAGGGGGTGATGTTTTTTGTGGTGCCGGACGTAAAAGAATAGCACCATCCCATTTCTCCCCGTGCGCGTGGGTGTCGTAGAAGGCGACTAAGGGACTTACTAGAGAATGGGCAGCAGCGTTCTCTATGCATTTTACCATCATACTGCGATCGCCAACCCGCTTGCCAGGTGTGTCGATTATGGCAATCCCCCTTTTGGGGGAGGCCTATGTCCAGCAGTGGGCGTCTTTCGGCTGAAATGATGATGATGACCTTTTTAATATTTTTCATTAATTGGTCAAGATACTCACCACAATCATGATTAAAATGAATGCTAAAGGACTAGGGTGATTCTGATAAGCTACGATGTTAAATAAGATAAATAATAGCTAAAAAAAAACTAAAAAACACGCTATAAAAACCAAACTAAAAAAGTATAAAGTAATTTGGGCAAAAAAAGTCGTGTTTGGGCAAAAGTCCCTTAGTCACCTTCTATGACACCCACGGGAAGAAATGGGATGGTGCTATTCTTTTCCGTCCGGCACCATACGGAACTTAAAATAGTGCCGTTGTTTAAATCAGTTAATACATCTGACCCCTATAAATATAGACCTATTTCAGTGCCACCTACCGTTATTAAAATATTTAAGAAACGATATAAGTACATAACCTGTATTCAACAAAATATAACATCAGGTATTCACAACAATTCGATAATCTATCTTATCGAAAATTACACGTTTGAATAACCTGATCTGCCATGCCCCCGCCGGCAAACAGCTGACGGAAATTCTTCCGTCAGCTGTTCAACGCTATTCAGCGTTCGTCCGTTTGATTTAAACAGGCAAGTTTTTCTAGTTTTGAATTTGTGAACAGCGTTTGTAGGACTCCTACGATAACTTTGATTGATGTTCGATTTGGTACGGAAGCGTATCGAATGCTAGTGAATAGCTAAGTATGCAGATGGACCGTCAACCAGGGCCTCAAGTCCGCTATTACAATAGTGTCAGAATGGTCTATCATTGATTTCAAAATTGTTGATTTTGACAAATTTGGTATTCTAATAATATAATGGCGTCATTATGACTTTCCAATGGTCAGCCACTGACACTCCATTGAAAGATATGGCATTTATTGGTAATCTCGTATATAATGACAAATTAATGACTGACTTAGGCGGTAATCTGCTAACATTTAACACTAATAAACAATATGTAAAATATATATAAATGAAATCGGGCATGAATAAATGTTCAAATTTAGTAGTAGTTTTTGGAAAATCATTTCTACTAACGGGTTCTATAATAATGGCAATACGACAATGCCATTATAACACAATTCTATTACGAGACCATTGACCGACCAATGATCGACCATTATGAATTTAGCAGATTACGAACTTTTAGCAAAATGACAATGGGATCGTGTTGGAATGATGAATTTATAAAAATAGCAGACTTGGGCTTCTGGTATACTTCTACCACAGACCCTTGTAGAACACGGCGTGATCCTATCGTATTATTATAACAAATGTGGAAGTTTGGATGTTTAGATGTTTGGATGTTTGTTACTCAATCACGGTAAAACGGCTGAACCGATGTGGATGAAATTTAGCACACAGATAGTTTAAAACCTGGAATAACGCATATGATACTTTTTGTCCCGGTTGTACGTTCCCGTGGGATAACTTTCAACATCTACGCGGGCGAAGCCGTTGGAAAAAGTTAGTCGTTAATACGTATGTTAATAGTTACTTGGTGTAGAGGTCGCAAGTGCTACTGCTGAGAATGAGGTCCAGGGTTCGATCGCTAGGTTGGGCAATGTGTTATATGGTTTTTAAATGACTTCAAAAAGGAGGAGGTTGTCAATTCGACATGCTTATATTTTTATTTTTTTATGTAGGTATGTTTGATGTCCGGTTACTTTTATGTTTGTTTTTTTGTGTTGTTTGTTAGTGTGACGGATTTGCAAAATTCTTTTTTTGGAAGTCGGTTGTTTTTTTTTAAGTTTTTCATCACGTTTTTCTCAGTAGAGTCTAGATTTGTGCCCGTTTGATTCAAAAGGCTCGCCCCCTATAGGTAATACTTAATAAAATGAAAAGCCTTATATTTCTCTTAATGTGCAATGTTTAACAATCGTTTTTTTTAGATTATATTATTTTTATTTGAGAAACCCTGAGCTGAAGGCCTCCTCCAGAGAATACCAACTTTCTCTGTCTTTTGCTACATCCATCCAGTGTGATCCAAATATGTATACCTACGCACGATTTCGTCTTCTTAACGAGTGTGTGGTCTTCCTGGTTTTCGTTTTCCAGCCGGTCGCATCCAAGAAGTGATCTTTTTAACCGCCTTCAAAAAGAAGGAGGTTATCAAATCGACATGTTTTTTTAATGTATGTTCGGCCATAACTCCGTCACATATAGACAGATTTGCAAAATGACAGCAAATCAACCGTAATTGCTGCTAACGCATAAATATGCATTGTTTTGACCCCAAGGATGATGAAATTTCGAATTAATGTGGGGTAGGTACTATTGTAACTAAAAAGTGAAAAATAAAAACTTTATCCAAAAAAAAAACAACCGACTTCCGGAAAAACACTACGAAGTGAAAAATAACTTTAATTTCGGAAGGCGGCGACAAAAAATAAAATAGATATCCAAAGTCAGCTTTTTTTTTGGAAAAAGCTGGCAAAATATGGGTGTTCTATAGGAGCAACTTCTGCCTAACCTCTGGGGTAATATAGGCGTTAAATTATGTTATGTTAAAAGGAAAAAAACACAGCAATTTTTCTTTATTTCGTCTTCGATTCAATCGTAATCATTAATTTCAATTAGCGATAGATTAAGAGGAACAAATTTGTAGCCAAATAACAAATTAATTAATTAGTGGTAGGTAGATACCCTAAAATACTTTCATTAAGGGCCGATTTTTCAATCCTCGGATAAAAATAGATGGCTACCTGAAGAACAAAGTTATTAATAAAGTTATTATTAATGTTAGACTCTTTATTCGTCCGATATTGGTTGTCTATTCTTCAAATAATATTTATCCAAGGAATAACTATCAAACCGAATAACTCATCTGTGAAAAGCGCTAACTTCAAAGAAGTGAAGCAACTATAAAGAATAAACGAATGTTAGAACGGGACGGACTATTTCTTTGATTATTATCAACTAGCTTTTGCCAGCGGCTTCGCCCGCGTGGAAGTCGGTGTATTATACATATAAACCTTCCTCTTGAATCACTCTATCTATTAAAAAAACCCGCATCAAAATCCGTTGCGTAGTTTTAAAAATTTAAGCATACATAGGGATATAGGGACAGAGAAAGCGACTTTGTTTTATACTATGTAGTGATGAGAATTATTGGTCGCTGTGATTAACTCAAGACAACGTTTGTGTTCTTTCACCAGAATTGGCTTAACTACTGACAGGTCATATGAATTACTTCACATCATTGTTTATTATTTGACTGTATAAACCATACTTTTATTTTTTATTCGTAAAATTTTCATTTATTGTTTAATTTTAATTATATGCTATTACTGTATAGAATCAAGTTCTTCTAACTTAACAGACAGCTGTGCCGCTGTACAGTTTGTTGCGCCACTTCTTCTTCCCAGCTAAAGCACTAGAAAGTGGTGCAGGGGGGGGGGGCGTTTTGGGGAACTGTCTTATGTAGTTTTGACGTTCAAAAAGTGCTGACTCTCAGCCTAGTTTAAATAAATGACTTTTAATTTTGATTAATTTTGATTTTAATGCCTTTCAAACAGCTGGCAGCGTTTTTTTTCCGTTTGGGAAATCATCAAATGACTTCTCCCGCTCTGGGTGGAGCAGGAGGGCGTGTCAGACTTTTACTGACTAAAACCCACCCGTGTTCCCTCAGTTGCCTGTGTGCCAGGGGCCGCGGTATCTCTTTCGAACAACCCGCACCCCTGGCAGGCATCGGCCCTTGCGGACCCCATCAGTTGTTGCTGACATCTCTTTGAGGCGCGCGTGGAACACAACGCGCCGTCAACCCGGGCTTGGTGATTACCGGACAGCGAGCTACCCATCACTCGCCGTCCGCAAGCCCGCGCCTACAGTGGCCGGGAGTCAGCCTGGGATTCCCGACGCCCAGGGCGTCTCCTGCGAAGGCTACGGCCGTGAGGGTGCATGTACTGCCTCTCCCTCACGTGCACCGCCTCCCTCTTTGCGAGCATCACTGCTTCGCTGAAGGAAGCGACTGCTAGCCAAACACTCTCGCTCCGTACCATGGCCTGGACCAGAGTCGGACGCGAGAGATCGCCGCCGCCGATCGCCTCCATAAGGGCACGGCAGTGCTCCGCCCAAGCCGGGCAGTCCTCCACCGTGTCTTCAGGGCGATCTTCGCAATGGAAACACCCGGGCGTTTCCTCCCGCCTTATTCGAAACAGGAACCTCCTGAAACAGCTGTGTCCGGTGAGAACCTGTGTCAGGCAGGTGAGGACGTCATCCCGCGTCTCAAGCCATTCCTCAAAGAGGGGACTTACCGCCGCAATCGTGGCGTGCGCGCGAGGACCTTTGCCTCCAGATCCCCTGGTGGCAATCCGGCAAGGAGTCCCGCCGCCTCACCGGAGATCGTGAGGTATCCCCGTATCATCCGGATGGCCATGACCCTATGGGCCGCCCTCAACCGGCGTGCTGGTCGGCGCCTCAATGTAGGCGTTCACACCGGTGACCCGTATAGGGCCATGGCCCACACGACCCCCGACAGATGGCAGCGTCATGTTACTTTCAAAACGTTACGAGGTTGTAAATTGATTGAAATAATGGAAACCAAAAAGAGGGAGCGTTCAGCAAACTTTAATAATGCTGAAGTTCAATTACTTGTGAGGTTAGTCGAGAGATATACTTAAGCAAATAATAGAAAATAAAAAGACTGACGCTGTTACAAACAAATACAAAGAATCTGCATGGAAGAACATTATCATCATCATCATCATATAAGCCGAATGTCGTCCACTTCGCTTGGCAGGCGGGTTGGCGTTCGCAGTAGGGTGTTCAAATGCATAGAGAACGCTGCTGCCCATTCTCTAGTAAGTCCTTTAGTCGCCTTCTACGACACCCACGGGAAGAAATGGGATGGTGCTATTCTTTTACGTCCGGCTCCACACCTAACATATTATTAATTATTTAAACTTGTAAAACACGAAGGCTAACATCAAATTTAGTAACATCAACCTCATTTATCAATGGAATAAGCCGTTATCTGGCCGTCAAAGAGGCAAGTAGATTTATTCCTCAGATAAGTGAATTATTCGACGAATAAAGCCTATTTGACGATTGTACGACAGAATTTTTTGATATCTATCGAATAAACCCTACCTGGTTATCTAAGGATTGAAAAATCAGTTCTAAATGCAATTAAATTATGGTATTTTCGGTGTACGATCACCAAAAGAGTAACCAGCACCTAAATACCTGCCGGCTTCCCATCGGCAACTCTATCTCTATTAAAAAATAGCACATCCATAGTGGCTACTATTGTTAAAAAATATAGTTACACTACGGGTATTTAATTCACTATAAAATTTAAACAACAAAAACGGTTATTGTTATTTTTTTAATTTAGACAATAAAAAATGTTCTAAAGTAACCCGGCGCCAAAACGTCATAATCGGGAACTAAAAAATCATCCAACAGCGATCCCGTAATGATGTCACTTTAGGTCACGTGCACCGCTTGATATGGACAGAGACAGATATAGAAAAATGGGTCAGCGAGAACGAGATGGACGAATAATGTACATTTTATTTGATTTTCAGGCGTTCCATTTTATTTTACATAATTCTTTACAATCCTATATTAATTTTAGAATTATAGTAAGTATTCTTTATTGATAAGTCAGTAAGTTAAAGCCGGCTTCGCTTCGGCTTCTCTCTTAGAAAAATTTAAACCTCGCCGCTGGTAAATAACGCAACTATTAACTTTTTTTCCGATTTTATCATGCGATCAGTCTTCTTCACTATAAGCAGATGAGATGGCTCCGACGAGTCGGCGTGTGGGGCATTGGCATTTGCCCTATCTTATCAAGTCACTCTCCGGACTGACTGTTCTAGGCCTGAATCCACTATGACCACTTAACGATTCCTTACTCGTAACCACGTCAATTACACACGAATTCTGCTAATATCATATTAATAAAATCGACAAATTGTCTTGCAACATACAGAATATGACATTTCGATTCCTTACCGTTACATTGGTTTAAAAAAAAAAACGATATTGACGTAGTTTGAACGTAGTATGATTCCGCGAGGAATCATTATAATGATACAGAATGGTCGAAAATGTCCCGCCGCTTTTTTGATAGGCGGATGCTTACTGGAATAGTAAGCTGCCCCGCAAGTTTATTCGGATGCTGAAGCAGTCAGCATTTGTACCTGTCTCCATGTATACTTATCTCCTCGTTGACCACCGGAATATTGAGAATTTCATGGATATCTGTTATCTTAAACAACTATTTACTAAAAAAAAACGTTAATAGGTAACTAAAACATGTTTTAAAATTTATATATATTAATACGTGAAATTATGCGGAATTTTAAGCGTACTCATCTAGTCGCGGGCTCAAACTCACTGGTGGGCCTGTCTAAAAAGCACGCTGTCTCACCAGGCATCGTGTCCGACAGAGGTAGTATCAGTGATGAGCAGTTAGAAGCTAGTCTACACGCACAACATTATTGAGTGAGATGCAGGATCATTTATAGTACAACCGGTGCGTAAAAAATTAAGAAAAGTCCTTCGGAATATCGAGTTTTATGAAAAACCCACTGCATTAATCAACGATCATTATACTTTATTGAACTTTTCGATATTTGAGCTTTGTCGATACCGACTTGGTTTTGGAGATTGTACACTTCTTTTATTACTTAAATACGCCCAAAGTTAGGTTAAATTAGCAAGGAAAACGAATCTTTGTTGGCTCATAACTTTATAACGGCTTTTTATTTTAGTATTCTGTTTCCGTACAGACAATATTAATAATAAGACAAAACCATACCATGTTTCATTTTTGATGTACATTGTCGAACAGTGTAGTAATACACTCCCGAAGTTTGTATGGGAAAAATGTGGACTAGATTCACCTTAAATGAATTATGGTCGAATTTCGACTACTGAACGACCACAGTAGTTTCAATTTCAACCTTGCATACACTTAACGAAATCGCGGAAAGGGTGAATTAATTTACCTGTTCTCTGAATGAGTTCACAAAATAATTTTACATGTGATATGCTGGAATGGAAATATGATTGTTTAAGACTTCGCTACCGATTTGGGGCAACCTGGAATGTTAGTGGTATTGGGATTATTACCATTATATTGTTGTAGTTGTATTGATTATTATTGGGGTTATTATTATACACCGTGACATTTTAGTCGTCTTACAAAGGTGGTCCACTCAATGTATCCGTCATAAAATACCTCTAGGCGCGATTAAAACATTGTTACCATTAATTAAGATAATAATAGGTACAAAGAAATATAAATAATGCTTTAGAATTATGAAACACCCTCCCTGCTAATAATGTTTACGTATCAAACGGAAGAAGATATCTACCTACCTACCGTTACATTCTATCATTAATTCCACCTCCATAAAAGAGTGTATCAAACTACATCTTGCGTCTTAGCTAATGATATATTTGAATTTTTTGAATTATGCAAATGTTCAAAAATATAATTTTTGTTTTATAAATGATACATGAAGTGGGCTGCCGTTGTAAGACGACTAAAATGTCACGGTGTATAAGCAAATAAATAAGCATATGGTATTGTTTTGAGTCTGTCTAATCTTACAAAAGTAGTACATTAACTTATGATAAATGTCTTCACATACAGGGTAAGATTTTATCCAGTGCGCAAACTGTAACCATGAATTCAGCATATCATTCTAGATCCCCTAGCACAGATAGTTTTCGTCGGTAATACAAAAAAAATCAGCTGTTCCATACATTTTGACCGCGTAGGTATTGAACTTTTCTATGAAACCGCTGATATTTTTTTTGTATAACCAACGAAAACTTTCTACGCTACGGTGTCTAGAATGATATGCTGAATTCATATTTACACTTTGCGCACTGGATAAAAACTTATTCTATATAAATAAAAAATGTTTAATGATTTCAAATATCCTTCTTAACTTAATTTTTAAAGTAATATTGTACGTAGTATAGTGTACGGCCAACTTGGTTGTGGTTTTAAAACGTCTAGAAATAAGTGATTACATTTTTAATTAGTTAAACTACTAGGATTAGTAGGTATCCCAAGCAGCACAAATAGCTGTATAGCCACCGGACAACAGAATTTTTGAAAACTCGAGGCTGTTAAGCTTTCTGTACAAGGGCTGTATATCATGCTACACAGTTTCTATAATTCTAAATTTGACCCCAAATTAACCAGCACTCAGCATTATAGTAGCTTGTTAAAAGCTATCCAGGAGCATTGTAAGAGCTGTACCTGGGCTGTACAATAGCTTAGACAGCTGTCAATAGGCCACTAACCAGCTCCTTTAATTCTCTTAGACAGCCAAAAGATGGTATATGGCTTGATAACGGCGATTGTTAAATCTACAAAGAAATAGCAACTAAAAACTTTTTGTGCAGTGCAAGTGTTACTTCTAACTATAATCTGTGGGTAAATATAATTAATTTCCAATTTAAGGTAAGTTATTTTTCACGTTCTTTTTTGTACCTCTGTCGGTGAATTGTACTGCGGGTGCCACTTTACTGTTAATGTATATAGGTGATATTATCAAATATTACACGCGCCTTCGAAATAATATACTTTTGCTAAACATATTATACAAAATAAATAGGGTGTATGAATTATTCATGGATTTTTACAAAAAAAAAAAACATTTTATGAGCATGCATATCTATTTGTAGCAATGAAATAATGTGTTTTTACTTTAATACCTCTGAAATATCATGAAAACTATATAAAATTTAACAGATATCAGTGGTTTTTTCATATGTAATCGGTGTGTTTACATTAAAATGGCGTAAATTTGTTATCCAGCAATCATTCTAACTACATTCTCTTGAACCTCTCTTTTCTGTGCAGTGGCCATATTTAAGTCCATTAATCAGCTGAGAACTGGACGTTAGCTATACAGTGATTTTCAGTTATTCTAACGACTGGTGAAGGTATCAAAGTGAGAGTATACAACAGCGCCTTAGGGATCTCTAATCGTCATAGAAAACCATTTCGGGCGTTTCGTAATCAAGTAGCTTAGGTAGTTCACTTGATTTTGTGATGAGTAACATATTCGGTAAAGATGCTAATGATATTGCTAAGTAATTATTCTTGTTTTCAGAAAATATAAATGCCGTTCAAAATATTGAAGACAACAGAAAGAGGGAAAGAAAAATTATTTATCATACCAAGTGATTGGGAAAAGGATGGATGGTTGAGATGGCCTATTAAAAATGTCACTTCCAAATTGAATAAACAAGAATATTCAAACCCTCATACAGATTGGACAAAAATGCAATGAATAGTGAAACAGTCATCCATTGCAACATATAACAATGCAGTGTGGCATGTTGAACCATAGTGACACGTCAGATTACGTAGAAGATTAATTAGACGATCTCTTTGACTACAACAAATTTAGTACATATAATAACGTTATCTCATTACGTTAATCAAAAGTGTTTCGTTTACATACTTGGTTGATTAGTTGGTTATTTCAACAGTACGCTGCTTAAATAACTAACTAATAGCTTAACATATAGGATTGCCAAAGCCAAATCTGGAGTATGTGATTAATAAAATAAAACGCAGTAAATGTATATCATTACTTTTATTGACCATTCCTTACCCAGCAACTATAAATAAAAAGACTTTTGAGAGCCACTGACATGTCTTAATTGTTTTGTAACGGCCAAACAATATTAAAATTTGTCTTCTTATAAAGACGTGGCGCTGAGGACATGAAAACGTACATACGGTTTATAAAAGCCTTTGCGGGTGAATTGCAGATAAAATATCTATTAATGACTGTTATAATCTAGCTGGTTGACAGAAGGATTCCATCATTCAATAACTGTTTTATTTCTACTACAAAATCTCCTAGATAAATATCAAGATTCTTCGGTTTTCCGACACCATACTAAAACACCAATGATAAATGGTTCGGCACTAGGTATTTAGGTACATAAAATCGGCCAAAACTCATATTTCGAAATTTTTATATAGAGGCAAGCCATCAATGCTTATGTTGAAAGTAACGCTCTTAATATTTTCTAAAACGTCTAGCCACTTGTTCAAAACTATAGTAAGCCGATTGATTAGTTCATTGTATCAGTAGGCACCACCAGATTCAATTAATTTTATAGTAATTTTTCTAGCTGTATTTAGAATCGTTCTCGGGTGTTTTGTTAAAATATCTGGAAATCTTTTATTCACAATTATTAGTAATTCCTTCAGTGCATCTTGAGCAATATTTCTCTTTATTGCCCATTCTTTTATATTTTCTTTGAGTAAAATGTTTTATGTAAATATTTTCTCCTCATCTTCATATGTCTGGTTTGATTCAAAACATTCACTATTTCTACTTACAATCATTTTTTTAGAAAGGTCACTAACCGACTCCATTAATTGTACGGAACTATGATTATTGGTAACAAAATCTATGTAATTAAGTCGAGTTGCGAGGTTATGACAATTGACGTTATCATAGCGCTACTAACCTATGTCTACCCTTCAATAATTCTGGAGGCTGTGAAATAGCTAATATTTACACTATATGCTTTGGAATTAAAGTGGAGTAACACGACACTAATTTACAGCTCATGCAGTCATTAATTGCTGTAAACCAGCTAGTATTAAGGTGATTGAGGTAGCATTATAATAGAATTAGTGCATCCCATAAAACAGCGAATGGTAAAATTTGATTCTCTAAGACAGTTCAAAGCTTAGAAGAGGTGTTACTTTATCGCGTTAAGCAGCTGTTTACCAGCTTTGGTCTTCTTAACCAGCTAGTAGCATTTTACATTGCCAAAGGCTGGACAATAGTTCTTTCAAGTTCTACTAAAATACATTTTCTTTTTTTTACTCCATTATACAGACATTAGTCAGCTGTGCTGTTTAACAGTGTAGAGATCACCCCCCATACAGTCTCAAGAATCGTCTTATCCATTAGTACAGCTACTTAAGAGCGTTTGACTGTAATATAGCTTGTTTATGGATGTAATTTCCGCCAATGTGCTACTTGGGATGTAATTGGAGTAGTACGTAATTAAAATATTCCAGTCAGCCAGTCAGAGATGACTAGTCCCTACTATTGGCGCCTGTTCACGAACATGACGTGTGGATCAGCACTATTCAGCTCAACCATTTTGAAAGGAACTTAATGATCCAACACACACGCCACCACCAGCGAGACATTTGAGTGAGCAGGAGGTTCTCTCTGTAAGACCGTCACCGAATATACGGGCCAGCCCGAAATTAGTTCGAAGCTACGGAGTAAACCCTACACTTTTTCGGACAGGGGGACACGTCCCATATCGTGGTTCTTACGTCACATCGGACCCTGAACTAATTCAAATTCAAATTCAAATTCAAATGTTTATTGCTCAACACAGTACATAATTATACATTTCTAGATGTCAAATGAATGCGCAGTCCACTGTGTTGCACCAACTCAGGCATGCAAAATTATATTACACCAATAAAATTACACTATTTCATAAATTCACCTTAATACGTTTTACAATTTCATTAATAACTCAAAATAATACCATATACAATGTCATAAATTCAAGTCAATTAGTATGTAATGTCAGAATATATAATGTCATAATAACTAGGTAATGTCTACTATAGTCAACACATAATTGGCACTACAAATATGATAATTTTAATAAAAGTAAAAACAAAACTAAATCTCGTAATCGTAATCTTATGTCCATAGGTGATACGCAGTAGGAAACGGCCTTAATTTTGGCCGAAACGATGGATCTCGTACTTAGGGGACCCTCAGACTCAGGGACCTCACAGGAAAGTAGCCACACCAGAGGGAAAGCTAAAATCTGAACCTGTAATTTACACCGACAACCATTCAAAACAAAAGCCGGCCGTCGCTGAAAACCAGCGCTGGGGCTCTGTCTTGCATAGTGTTGCAGCAAAATGCTAAGCGATAGCCGTTTTGTGTGGATGTGACGCATGTTTCCCTCAACCTTTTTTATTATTTTTTTTTGTGTTCCTGGTTTTTGCGTCATGTTTACCGCAAATAAACGTTTTTTCTTTCTTTCTTTTATTTATTATTAATTATAATATACAATGAAAACGGTTTTATGCACTTACACTTTTATTTAAAGTTTACATAGATACGGCTGTGTATATATACAAGATATAAGATACAAGATACAAGATACAAGATACAAGATTCTTTATTTGTGGAAACATGAGTACACATACAGAGCATGCAAGTTATTAAATTACATTATAGTTTAGATCAGTCATGTTTGGCCTTAGTGGCGTACAAATATTTAAATTTCGTCATCATAATTACGTAACAATTAATCAAGTAGTCAGTCAATTAAAATTATGATCATAGCAATAATATGTTGCTGTATGTACGGATTATGTCAAAGATGTATTGATAATATTGGTTACTTACACAGTATTAGATGTTGTCATTAAGAAATTCTAGAATACTGTAGTATGCTTTCCCTTCTAGCAGGATCTTTAATTTATTTTTTAATTGACGGACATTAAGCTCCTTCAAACTATTTGGGAGTTAGTGGGGTACATATAAATGTAATTATGTCAATACCTATATTAATAAAATAGCAAGAGTTGTTTGAATGGGCTGGTCTATGGAACTACCACCAGTCGAATTCGGAAAATTCAACATTTGATGGCACAATTCTTAAAGAAGGTCTTTAAATAATCTAGATCAATAACTGAATAACTTATTAATTACTTATTGACAGGCCTGCACTGTCCTCTCATAACTATTATCACTGTACCTAATTTGAAAACATTGTAAAAGCCAATTATTTTTAAAAGAGTAACCGTGCAGTTTCTAGCCGGCTCTTCTCGATAGGAACCGACAAATTGGAACCGTACACCTAGCTACTGACGTTATACACAGATAAATTTTAATGGTTGTTTACCGCTCGAGCAGGGGATGCATTGCGACGCCGCGCCGACAGCGTGGGTAGGGTTGCCACTTTTGTTGGAGAAAATATAGTATTTTTCCCAATGAATATGCGAAAATATAGTATTTTTCGGAAATTCAGGAAAAAAAAGTACCTAAGTTATATTTTTTGGGTGGCGTGCAAAAACCATCACCACTGTCCGTGTTTTATGTTTTTGTTTTAAAAGCAAAAAATAAACACTTTTATAAGTAAGTGTTTATATACAAATCGGGCGTTATTCATGGACAAATTGTTGAAAGTTGGCGTTTATTGCCGCAAATACGTTTCGTTCTGTAATTCCCCGTGCAGCGCTGCGTATTTTTCGTACTATATTATTTTCCTATAATATCTATTACAATTGACTGAATTATGGCGTCAGTAGGAGGAACAAGAAATTTCACGCGGACAGAGTCGCGAGCAGAGGCTAGTTTATAATAAATAAATAACTCTAAATACATACAATAAATTAAAGTCACTTTTCTTCGTAGTATTTATATAATAATAATAGTTTAATGAATTCGCTTTTAAGTATTTTAACACCGCACATCTGTGTAAATAATAAAATAGAATAACAATTAATAATAAAATGCTCGCGCTTGCATTTAATAACAAACAAGTTGGCTTTTGTTTTATTGTTTCAAAAGATTTATTTTTGTTTAATTTATTAGTTTTTTTTTGTTTGTTTCCCTTTCAATAAAGGGACTGGCATGTTTGAAGTGATAAATCACGTGGCCTATTTTGCCTATAATGTTCGCACTGATAGGACTGGCCCTCCTCTCTATGAGAGGCCGTATTCCACCACGTGGGCCCAGTGGGGGTTGGTAGATGTCACATGTCTTCGAATTTTTGGTTCTAGGACATGCTGGTTTCCTCACGATGTTTTCCTTCACCGTTTTTAGAGCAGCGGTGATGGAATAATTCACGCAAAGTAAAGCGTCTATTTGTGTTCGCACCTTCGACCTACAGCTCGTAAGTTGCGGCCGTTGCCACCGGGCTTGGGAAGACCGTATTTATCGAACCCAAATCTAATAATGCTTATGGAGGGCGGACGTGGGAATGCATGCTACCATCGTTAATAAATGATTTACCTACGGAAATTTCCCGTTCCGTGTGTTGCCGGACGTAAGACTATGACGTGGGTGTCGTAGAAGGCGACTAAGGGACTTACTAGAGAATGGGCAGCAGCGTTCTCTATGCATTTGACCACCATACTGCGATCGCCAACCCGCCTGCCAAGCGTGGCGATTATGGCAAATCCCCCCCTTTTGGGAAGGCTTATGTCCAGCAGTGGACGTCTTTCGGCTGAAGTGAATGGAAATCTGCAATGCATTAAATGCGAAGAACTGCTCAAAGATATTAAAAATATATTTTTTAGATTGCAGTGCGTTATAGGAATATAATTATACACCGTGACATTTTAGTCGTCTTACAAAGGTGGTCCACTCAATCTATCCGTCATAAAATACCTCTAGGCGCGACTATAACATTGTTATCATTAATTAAGATAGTAGGTATAAAGTAAAATAAATAACACTTTAGAATTATGAAACACCCTCCCTGTTAATAATGATTACGCATCAAACGGTAGAAGATATCTACCTACCTACCATTACATTCAATCATTAATTCCATCTCCATGACAGGATGCGGAGCGTGAGCGGAGATTGGTCCGTCACCAATCCAGGACCAATCGGAGCGCCGAACGCGCTCGATGCGTTTGATCGAGATGGTTAAATGTAACTCACACTAGGGCCACAAATGTATGAGCGTTAACGAAGCCAAAGGAGTGTGTTAGGATCGTAGCAGCTGGCGTTCTGTAATTTCTGCCTACTGTATGTATAACTAGGAATCCAGTGTCTAACTTCCTAGATTTTATGATGATTTCAAGAATAAGTACCTGCAGCTTTTCGGATTGCATAATATTTATACTTTGACCAATTTAGGGACTAGGTACTAGGTATTTATTGCCAGCGGCATCGCTCGCGTGGTGGTCGAAAAATCCTATATGTAAATCCAGGTTATAAACTATCTGTGTGCCAAATTACATTCAAATCCGTTCAGCCGTTTTTGCGGGATCGAGTAACAAAAACATCCAAACATCCTCACAATCTTTCACATTTATACTATTAGTAGGATAATTTGGTGAAAAAGACATTATTTCAGTGGGAAATGCCAGAATAGACCGCGAAATTCCAATTATCTACGTTTTTTTTAATAAGTATGCAGGGCCTCAAGTCTGCTATTACAATAGTGTCAGAATGGTCTATCATTGATTTCATAATTGTTGATTTTGACAACTTTGGTAATCTACTAACACAATGGTGTCATTATGACTTTCCAATGGTCAGCCACTGACGCTCCATTGAAAGAAATGGCATTTATTGGTAATCTCGTACATACTGACATAATAAAAATATATATATAAATGAAGTCGGGCATGAATAAATAAATGTTCAAAAGTAGTCGTTTTTGGAAAATCATTTCTACTAACGGTTTTTATAATAATGGCAATACGACAATACCATTATAACACAATTCTATTACGAGACCATTGACCGACCAATGATCGACCATTATGAATTTAGCAGATTACGAACTTTTAGCAAAATGACAATGGGATCGTGTTGGAATGATGAATTTATAGAAATAGCAGACTTGGGCCCCAGGTCAGTGTCTGGCAGGGGCGTACCAAAAGAAAATGGCGCCTAGGCCACGCTTGACATTTGCGCCCCTTCGTAAATTATCTTCTCGGTCTGAGAGACTGAGCAAACTTAGGTTGCATAACCTTTCTTGACCAATTATAAGCCTTCAATAACGAAGGTATTCATTTCAACTAAGTAAAAAATCGTTTATTTGAATAGAAATACTTAGGCAGATTTGGAAATACGCTTTCATCGCCGTACTGCACAATATATTCAGGTAGCTCTTCAGATTTCTTTGATATAGGTAACAGTATGAAATGGTTTATTTATAATTTTTTTTTTTATAATTTTTGGCGACATTTTGCGCCCCCCTTCGATAGGCGCCCAGGGCTCTTGCCCTGACTGCCCCGCCCTAGATACGCCACTGGTGTGTGGTTGTATGTTGAACAAAATATGATTCGCGACTGTGTAACGGTATGTATGATTTACAGAATTTATAATCATCAGTACCTACAACCCTCTTAAGTTCCTACCTTAGCGCATTATCCGACTATACCGCAAAGTAGGAAAGTTATCCGGAAAAGAACCGGAGTTACCGACATTGCTTGTAGAGTGAGCAAGCTGAAGTGGCAGTGGGCTGGCCATGTTTGTCGAAGGACCGATGGACGGTGGAGCAGACGAGTCCTGGAGTGGAGACCGCCTATCCGCAAGCGTAGTGTGATACGCCCACCAGCTAGATGGACCGACGACCTAAAAAAGGTAGCTGAGATAGACTGGATGCGGAAAGCAGCGGATAGAGTGTTGTGGCGCAGCCTGGGAGAGGCCTATGACCAGCTGTGGACTGCGAAAAGTATCATTTGCCGATAAGTTTTCTAGCGCCCTCTCGAGAGGGTATAACTATTGCCGTAAGTCAGGTAAAAACAAAATCCGATCATCTGAATGGACTGGCATGAATGCATATCCATCAAGACTGCTTCGATGAGGAATGTTGAAGAAGCATCTACTATATCTTCAGCAGCAGAGGCATAACTGTTAAAGTTTAAGGTCGTGCAGTCAGTTCTTACTCGGGCACAGAATTCTGCTATGCCAACAATGCACCGGCCTAGAGTTGGCGAGAGGATTTCAGGATAAAATATAATGCTAAAAAGATAGAGCGGTCTGAGGGGCCTCGCGCGTCCAAAGTTTATAAATGTCATCGTATGATTGTTGGGCACGTCACGATTGCGGCGGTAAGTCCCCTCTTTGAGGAGTGGCTTGAGAGGCGGCATGGCGTCCTCACCTTCCGCCTGACACAGGTCCTCACCGGACACGGTTGTTTCGGAAGGTTCCTGTTTCGGATAAGGCTCCCGAGGAAACGTCCGGGTGTTTCCACTGCGAAGATCGCCCTGAGGACACGGTGGAGCATACGGTGGAGGTCTGCCCGGCTTGGGCGGAGCACCGCCGTGTCCTCGTGGAGGCGATCGGCAGCGGTGATCTCTCGCGTAGGGCCCTGGTCCAGGCCATGGTACGGAGCGAGAGTGCATGGTTAGCCGTCACCTCCTTCAGCGAAGCAGTGATGCTCGCAAAGCGGGAGACGGCGCACATGAGGGAGATGCAGTACATGTGCCCTCATGGCCGTAGCCTTCGCAGGAGACGCCCTGGGCGTCGGGGATCCCAGGCTGATTCCCGGCCACCGTAGGCGCAGCGCAAGCCCGCGACGGCGAGTAATGGGTAGCTCGCTGTCCGGTAAGGACCGAACCCGGGTCGACGGCGCGTTGTGTTCCACGTGCGCCTCAAAGAGATGTCAGCAACAACTGGTGGGGCCCGCAAGGGCCGGTGCCTGCCAGGGGTGCGGGTTGTTCGAAAGAGATACCGCGGCCCCTGGCACACAGGCAACACGGGTGGGTTTTAGTCAGTAAAAGTCTGACACGCCCTCCTGCTCCACCCGGAGCGGGAGGAATTATTTGATGATTTTCCACCCAAAAAAAAACCTCATGATTGTGAACACCGTTAGTTTGTAAACTATCTCGCGAGGTTTTAAACTGTCGATAAATTGTGAACTGCACCGTACTGCTTATAACATAAATAGGTTAGGTTAGGTTAGAACTGCGATCAACCGCGTGCGAGCCGAGCGAGCTAAGCGAGCGGTGGCGCGGAAGCGGCCGGCGAGCGCTACTTCCAAGTTAGTGGCAGTTACTTGGCTATTTAGTAATAGCGCAAGGTGCTTATCCGTCTTGATAACAGTTCACAAATTGTCGGTTTGCCACGGACAGATTATAAACTATCGAAAACTAGTGCGTTAAATTGCAAATGGTTTTTGCAGTTCACAATGTTTCGATACTTTATAATCTCCCGAGATAGATTATAAACTGACGATGTTCATTATCTTACGGCGACATATACTCGACTAATGAAAAAAAAAATTGCTAGTACTATAAAAGAAAAACTAACTAAACCATTTCGGTGGGGTGCGAAATTTATTGAGTTTGCTTGCGCGTGCGAATATCGCGTAAGGAACTTTGTTTCTGACGGGGGCACCCGACCACATACGTTCTTTGTTTTCGTAGTTAAATCTCTAATGTCATTGAAAAAGAATAAATCCCCAAAACGGCATAGTACTACACTAGATTTGGGAGACACTTCTTAACTGTCTAGCACATGTGCCTGGGATCCACCGTTGCCCCGCAGGTTACGTTTAAACTTCTATAAGGTATCTTTTTTAATAGATCAAGTCTTTAACAAAGAAACACAACTTAGTACTACTCAAAGACAATAAAATTCTAATATCAATACACATTATAAATTTACTATTCTATACCCTTTTATAAGGTTTCCAATTAATCATATCTTTGCATTTATCACTGCAATTATTTGTCCAGATGTATGCCAATTCTATGCACCTATAGAATTGGTTGCATATAAATACTGTGGGAAGGTAGGGTGGTCATCATTCGATCCAGTCTTCGGCGTCTAGTCTTGGCTGAGATGGGAGCCTCCAAGATTCTTCTCTGGGTCTTCGCCCTCTGTGTAAGTATCTGTTCTTTTCCATATTTCTGTTTTATCAAATTTTCTACGAGAGCGTCTTTTTTGTTCATTAAGTTTGGATGAAAATTCGGCAGGCTTGTGGCTAAGTAATACGGTTCAGGAGTTAAGGGGTTAGGGTTTACGGGGGTAGGGTCCTCGGGTTAATCGGTCAGGTTAAGATACGCTTGGCGCGGATGGTCCGTGGATGGGTGACTACCTTTACGTACCAAGAACGTACGTACTCCGTGACTCTGAAAGCACATTAAGCCGTTGGTCCTGAGGGTAATTCGCGAAAATTAAAGGGAGTTTTTTTTAGTGGTCAGATAACTTTCATCTGAAGAAAAAATCTGACAGTTTAGCATATCTTCTATACAAAAACTGTCATCGTCATCATTTCAGCCGAAAGACGTCCACTGCTGGACATAGGACTCCTCCAAAAAGGGGGTTTTGCCATAATCGCCACGCTTGGCATGCGGGTTGGCGATCGCAGTATGATGGTAAAATCCATAGAGAACGCTGCTGCCCATTCTCTAGTAAGTCCCTTAGTCGCCTTCTACGACACCCACGGGAAGAAATGGGATGGTGCTATTCTTTTACGTCCGGCACCACACGGAACAAAAGCTGTCAAACCGACATATTTATTCCTCGGATAAAAGT
This sequence comes from Polymixis lichenea, assembly GCA_949091785.1. Lineage (NCBI taxonomy): Eukaryota > Metazoa > Arthropoda > Insecta > Lepidoptera > Noctuidae > Polymixis > Polymixis lichenea. Next base: position 5,306,413 of record OX420960.1, read on the forward strand.
TATCTGACTATTGAACAATCAGCCCTAAGTCAAGTATAACGTGAAAGTTAGACTACCAGTCTTACTGGCCGTAGCCGATCCATCAATTATATACGGAGCACCTCCATGCTTTGAAAAGCCAGTTAAGTTGTTGGTCATGGCCGTCATTCGTAGATGTTTGACAATATTTAAGGGTAGTTAGAAGCCCGGTCTGACAACCAGTCTTATCAAGGGGCATACTGAAACCTAGTTACTTAGTTCTGGAGGTCAGATAGGCAGTCGCCCCATTTAAAATGCCCTGCGTCCGGTTAGACTGGAAGCCAAACCAAAATTAGGCGACGCCATGATGATTTGTTAGGCATAGGCTACTTTCAAGTTTTTGTTTTTAATTGAATGTATTTCTTTTCTTCCAGATCCTCAATGTGAATGCGGGCTGTAAGTTATTTGAATTAAATATATTTATTCTGTACATTCATACGTACTTACACATGCATACAAAAAAGCAAAATTGTAGTGACTGTTTGGAATTTGGAATTTCAAAGTAAGTTTTTACTAAATGCAAATAAAAGTATATACGGTACTTTTAACAAAAAACTATTTTTTAATATTTTTGTCTGTCTGTCAGTTTGTTTTGTTCGGACTAAGCTCCGAAACCGCTACACTGATTTTGACAAGACTTTCATCGGCAGATAGCTGACCAAGATTATGTCTGGACTTTAAAAGAGACTGACCTCTGAGTTTTTTTCGGCCTTTGTTCTCAGAGTAGTTAAACACCGACTTCGTCAAGCTTTAAAAATATGATTGATGTATGAAAGTGTTTCTACAAACCTACTTACAGAAACAAAATCATTTATCACTTGTCTTCTTCAGATCTGCCACGACCAGTCCCAGACATTCACGTAAAGACAGAGGAGCGTGATTACAGCAGAGATAGCGACGCAAATTCAGTAGTAATACAGGACCCTTTTGGAATCAGAGGACAGTCTTCCCGAAGAGATCGAGAGGAATACGACCAGCTCAACACTGAGTTTAAATCCAATGCCAAAGGCAAAGAACAGAGCTCCCACGCTCAGGGCTTCTCAAACGCCGCAGACGAATTTAGTAGCTTCAAAGTCAGTGCAGATGGAAACAAGAGACGCAGTTATGCAAGGGATGATAGAGCAAGTGACAGCTATGACGCAAAGAAGTATAACTACGAGGGAGCCGATGGAAGCGTGATCCAGGCTGAAGAAACGAGGGAAACTGAGGACGTCTCTTCGAACACTTATGAAAGTTCCACTGATATTAAACCTAATCCACCGCCTTGTGACACTCCAAAGAAACGTGAGTCTATTTTGTTTTTGTATGTATCCGAAGGGTTCCCCTCTTACAGAGAGGAGGCCTTCGTCCCAGCAGTGGGAATATTATAGGCTGATATGCTATCCAATTGCTATGCTATCGCGATTCGATCTAACAGGTAAAGCAACACTTGCCTACGGTCCGTGGACGGGTAACAATCCGTTACAAATTGAAATCCCTCCGTGCTTGGAAAGCAAGTTGACCATCTTTATACATGCCAAAACCCGTCTGTGTCTTGGATAGCACGTTAAGCCGTGGTCTCCGCTGTCATTCGTGGATCTTAGACAGTCATCACGGGTCGTCAGAAGCCCGAAAGACTGATTGAGCTGGATGGTGCTGGTATACGCGTCATGTTCGTGAACGGGCGCTGTCGGTTGAGACTGGTCATCTCTTAACTGCCGTCTTATTTTTAATTTTATATTTTGAATTGTTTCTTCATTTAATTTTTCTTATTACATTGTTCTCACATATTAATGGCAACAGAAATGACGTATCCAGCATTTTGTAATATCTTGATTTTAAAGTATGTCCTTGGAGTTTCTTGCCGCCATTCTTCTCAGTAGAGATCAGCTTCGATATTCTGACTGACCGACTTAAATGATTTAGTTGAAATAAATATTTTGAGTTTGACTTTGCCAAGTAGAAGTCTGTAGGAGTTGAAAATAATTGTAACTATTTTAAAACGATTACATTTTTTATTTCAGATGCTCATATGGTCATGGATTGTGAATTGCCAAGTAAGTCATCGTTAAGATTGTTTAAAAAGTATTTGCTTATCAATCAAAACATCATGAATTTCAATCAGAGACTTCAGCGTGTGGTTGCCTACCACACTAACAGTAGGAATAGAGCAAAGGTTTAGCAAAATCCTTCCAAATTATTCAGATTCTGATTGATAGTGTGTTAAGGCTCCCACAAAGTGTCGCAATGACTTTCGTAGAAAAAAAATAACGAAAATTTCATGGAAATTGTTCTACAAGTGTCGCGTCGCGCTGGTCTGAAGGAGCCTTTACGCAATTAGGATCCAGATCTTAAACTTAGTGTCTCACCTCATATGGTCTGTCCACCTTCAGTTTTATTTGTCTATTCTTATTTGTATTTTTTTTTTCCTAACTTATATTTATTTTAATCCAACTGACATCAAAAATGTGATATGGTCTGTCAGTCGTCAGAACGGATTTGGATAAAATTTGGTAGACAGATAGTTTATAACCTGGATTAACACATAGGATACTTTTTATCCTGGTACTACGTTCCCGTGGGATAATTAGCGGGCGAAACTGCTGACAAAAGCTAGAAAAACATAATTATTTGTTTGATTTCGTGAGCGTAAACTATATTTATGTTATTTTGTAGGTTCCGATGAGTCACAATGGCAAGTGGTTAGGACTGAGTCCATCGAAGGAGGCCGCCCATGCATAACTATGAAAATAGTGCCAATAGGTGAGTAACACCCACGTTCAGGGCACTATGAGTACCGCTAATAGATGAGTTCATAATCTAACCGCCTCGTTGATCTAGTTAGTCATCGATTTCCAGGCCGGTTCATCTTTCATAAAATAATCATAAAGAACAAACCATTTATTTCGGGCGACGCAGGCCCATAGACAAATACCTTAACCTAAACGTACATACTATTATTGCAAAGAAATAAACTTGTGTTAGTAAATAGGACTTAAGACTATGTTAGTAGCACTTCACTTTGCACTAGCTATACTTTGTGCTGTCCTACGGAACTCGTCCGCGGAAGTGACGGAACACCCCGTCCTGTGGTCAGAAATCTCCCAACCAATCCAAGCGTCAATCCATTTATCGTTTCCCTGGTCTGCGCCTACTCTCATAGCCATCCACATTCTTAATCAAAAAGTCAAATCTGAAGTAAAGTAACCGTGACAGGAGTGTATGACCATTGTGATGTTTGGAAAAAAAACAAGATGTCGGCGGCAGCGTTAGTTCCGCTTTGGCCACGTGCCAAATGATGTTTTTGCAACCATAGTCTAAAACTACTGTAGCGGCATCTATATCGCCACATGCGAACTATTCATCACACTGACGTCACGCAAAATCCTGCATCGCGCAAGCAGAGTTTATACAACATATATATGTCACCGTGAAATTGTAAATACCGTTAGATTATAATCTATCTCGCGTGATTGTGAACTGTCGAGAGACATTTCGTCGGGCAGTTGTCCACGACTGGTCAGAGGATCTTCCTTTAGAATAGAGTATGGGTGAACTTTACACCCTGTACCTCATGCCTCTTACGTACAATCTTTTTTTTTAGATTATCCTACTTCTTCAACTACAACTTCATCTTCTTCATCAAGAAGTAGTTCCCACAGTAGGTCGAAATCTGCTTCAAAATCTTCTTCGGTTGGTAAGTATTTTTTTTCCACTATATCTCTCGGATACCATTGCTTTTGCAAGCTATGGGGGATGGATGTTTATAAACGCGTGACGTCTTGCCGTTCCAACCTAAAAACAAATAATTTGAAATTTGTTTTTTTGGTGAAAATATTAAAATTTTATTTAAAAGCATTGTGTGCGCTCACTGGAGTAAGGTTTCAAGTGAACTTTGACTACCCCACTATTTAACTTTTTTCTCTTTTCGATCTGCTCAGCTCTTCTGACGAAAAATCCAATTTAAGCTAAATGATTAATTTATTAATAGGACGTGCAACGGGACCACCAGTCATCATTGGGCCACCAATAGGACTCCCCGATACCAGACCTAAGCCAGGTAATTTATTTAATGGGTTAGGACATCGATCTAACAGGGTACGAGTCTATCGCAAATTTGACATGAAGGTTACCAAACAAGAGTTAGGCTACAACAAGGCTATGTGAAAAGACAGCTGTGCTGCAGAGCATTTTGTTCAGCGAATTCGTCTTACCCTGCAAATGCACTAGGAATTGGTGACGGGCTTAAGCAATTTTGACACTCGATTGCTGCTGATTCTCAGCCTAGATAGAACAAATCACGTTTGATTTTGAAAGATTATATCATCAAGCATTACTTCGCGGCAATCAATGACAGTTAAATATTGTACTAAAATGTTTAGGTTCAGGTAACCAAGTGTACCTTTATGCATCGCACCGAATATTTTGAACATCAGGCAACGATACTGACCTTGATTTTTCGATTATTAAAGGGGCAAGCTCAACCACGGTGATTTCAGCAAGTACTACGGGGGCCAGTAACGCAGGACCGAACGGTGCAACCTCGTCAACAGGTGGCAGTGCCAGTGGTGCTAGTAGCGACGATAGAGAACTTACAGTTCTTTCGGCAAGTACTACGGGTGCCAGTAACGCAGGACCAAACGGGGCAAGCTCTACAACAGGTGGCAGTTCCAGTGGTGCTAGTAGCGACTGCGGAGATCTTACAGTCCTTTCGGCAAGTACTACGGGTGCCAGTAACGCAGGACCGGACGGAGCAAGCTCCACAACAGGTGGCAGTGCTAGTGGGGCTAGTAGCGACAATGGAGATCTTACAGTCCTTTCGGCAAGTACTACGGGTGCCAGTAACGCAGGACCGGATGGAGCAAGCTCGACAACAGGCGGCAGTGCCAGTGGCGCTAGTAGCGACGATGGAGATCTTACAGTCCTTTCGGCAAGTACTACAGGGGCCAGTAACGCAGGACCGAACGGGGCAAGCTCCACAACAGGCGGCAGTGCTAGTGGGGCTAGTAGCAACGATGGAGATCTTACAGTACTTTCGGCAAGTACTACGGGGGCTAGTAACGCAGGACCAGACGGGGCAAGCTCCACAACAGGTGGCAGCGCTAGTGGGGCTAGTAGCGACTGCGGAGATCTTACAGTCCTTTCGGCAAGTACTACGGGTGCCAGTAACGCAGGACCGAACGGTGCAAGCTCCACAACAGGCGGCAGTGCCAGTGGCGCTAGTAGCAACGATGGAGATCTTACAGTCCTTTCGGCAAGTACTACAGGTGCCAGTAACGCAGGACCGGACGGGGCAAGCTCCACAACAGGCGGCAGTGCTAGTGGGGCTAGTAGCAACGATGGAGATCTTACAGTCCTTTCGGCAAGTACTACGGGTGCCAGTAACGCAGGACCGGATGGGGCAAGCTCCACAACAGGTGGCAGTGCTAGTGGGGCTAGTAGCGACGATGGCGATCTTACAGTCCTTTCGGCAAGTACTACGGGTGCCAGTAACGCAGGACCGGACGGGGCAAGCTCCACAACAGGTGGCAGTGCCAGTGGTGCTAGTAGCGACTGCGGAGATCTTACAGTCCTTTCGGCAAGTACTACGGGTGCCAGTAACGCAGGACCGGACGGAGCAAGCTCCACAACAGGCGGCAGTGCCAGTGGCGCTAGTAGCGACGATGGAGATCTTAAAGTCCTTTCGGCAAGTACAACGGGTGCCAGTAACGCAGGACCGGACGGAGCAAGCTCCACAACAGGCGGCAGTGCCAGTGGCGCTAGTAGCGACGATGGAGATCTTACAGTCCTTTCGGCAAGTACTACGGGTGCCAGTAACGCAGGACCAAACGGGGCAAGCTCCACAACAGGCGGCAGTGCCAGTGGTGCTAGTAGCGATTGCGGAGATCTTACAGTCCTTTCGGCAAGTACTACGGGTGCCAGTAACGCAGGACCGGACGGAGCAAGCTCCACAACAGGCGGCAGTGCCAGTGGCGCTAGTAGCGACGATGGAGATCTTAAAGTCCTTTCGGCAAGTACAACGGGTGCCAGTAACGCAGGACCGGACGGAGCAAGCTCCACAACAGGCGGCAGTGCCAGTGGCGCTAGTAGCGACGATGGAGATCTTACAGTCCTTTCGGCAAGTACTACGGGTGCCAGTAACGCAGGACCGAACGGTGCAAGCTCCACAACAGGTGGCAGTGCCAGTGGTGCTAGTAGCGACTGCGGAGATCTTACAGTCCTTTCGGCAAGTACTACGGGTGCCAGTAACGCAGGACCTAACGGGGCAGGCTCCACAACAGGTGGCAGTGCTAGTGGGGCTAGTAGCGACAATGGAGATCTTACAGTCCTTTCGGCAAGTACTACGGGTGCCAGTAACGCAGGACCAAACGGGGCAAGTTCCACAACAGGCGGCAGTGCCAGTGGTGCTAGTAGCGACTGCGGAGATCTTACAGTCCTTTCAGCAAGTACTACGGGTGCCAGTAACGCAGGACCGGACGGAGCAAGCTCCACAACAGGCGGCAGTGCCAGTGGCGCTAGTAGCGACGATGGAGATCTTACAGTCCTTTCGGCAAGTACTACGGGTGCCAGTAACGCAGGACCAAACGGGGCAAGCTCCACAACAGGCGGCAGTGCTAGTGGGGCTAGTAGCGACGATGGAGAGCTTACAGTCCTTTCGGCAAGTACTACGGGTGCCAGTAACGCAGGACCGAACGGTGCAAGCTCCACAACAGGCGGCAGTGCCAGTGGTGCTAGTAGCGACTGCGGAGATCTTACAGTCCTTTCGGCAAGTACTACGGGTGCCAGTAACGCAGGACCGGACGGAGCAAGCTCCACAACAGGCGGCAGTGCCAGTGGCGCTAGTAGCGACGATGGAGATCTTACAGTCCTTTCGGCAAGTACAACGGGTGCCAGTAACGCAGGACCGGACGGAGCAAGCTCCACAACAGGCGGCAGTGCCAGTGGCGCTAGTAGCGACGATGGAGATCTTACAGTCCTTTCGGCAAGTACTACGGGTGCCAGTAACGCAGGACCGAACGGTGCAAGCTCCACAACGGGCGGCAGTGCTAGTGGGGCTAGTAGCGACGATGGAGATCTTAAAGTCCTTTCGGCAAGTACTACGGGTGCCAGTAACGCAGGACCGGACGGGGCAAGCTCCACAACAGGTGGCAGTGCCAGTGGTGCTAGTAGCGACTGCGGAGATCTTACAGTCCTTTCGGCAAGTACTACGGGTGCCAGTAACGCAGGACCTAACGGGGCAGGCTCCACAACAGGTGGCAGTGCTAGTGGGGCTAGTAGTGACAATGGAGATCTTACAGTCCTTTCGGCAAGTACGACGGGTGCCAGTAACGCAGGACCGGACGGGGCAAGCTCCACAACAGGTGGCAGTGCTAGTGGGGCTAGTAGCGACGATGGAGATCTTACAGTCCTTTCGGCAAGTACTACGGGTGCCAGTAACGCAGGACCGGACGGGGCAAGCTCCACAACAGGTGGCAGTGCCAGTGGTGCTAGTAGCGACGATGGAGATCTTACAGTACTTTCGGCAAGTACTACGGGTGCTAGTAACGCAGGACCGGACGGGGCAAGCTCCACAACAGGTGGCAGTGCCAGTGGTGCTAGTAGCGACTGCGGAGATCTTACAGTCCTTTCGGCAAGTACTACGGGTGCCAGTAACGCAGGACCAAACGGGGCAAGCTCCACAACAGGCGGCAGTGCCAGTGGTGCTAGTAGCGACTGCGGAGATCTTACAGTCCTTTCGGCAAGTACTACGGGTGCCAGTAACGCAGGACCGGACGGAGCAAGCTCCACAACAGGCGGCAGTGCCAGTGGCGCTAGTAGCGACGATGGAGATCTTACAGTCCTTTCGGCAAGTACTACGGGTGCCAGTAACGCAGGACCGGACGGAGCAAGCTCCACAACAGGCGGCAGTGCTAGTGGGGCTAGTAGCGACGATGGAGATCTTACAGTCCTTTCGGCAAGTACTACGGGTGCCAGTAACGCAGGACCGAACGGTGCAAGCTCCACAACAGGCGGCAGTGCCAGTGGTGCTAGTAGCGACTGCGGAGATCTTACAGTCCTTTCGGCAAGTACTACGGGTGCCAGTAACGCAGGACCGGACGGAGCAAGCTCCACAACAGGCGGCAGTGCCAGTGGCGCTAGTAGCGACGATGGAGATCTTACAGTCCTTTCGGCAAGTACAACGGGTGCCAGTAACGCAGGACCGGACGGGGCAAGCTCCACAACAGGCGGCAGTGCCAGTGGCGCTAGTAGCGACGATGGAGATCTTACAGTCCTTTCGGCAAGTACTACGGGTGCCAGTAACGCAGGACCGAACGGTGCAAGCTCCACAACAGGCGGCAGTGCTAGTGGGGCTAGTAGCGACGATGGAGATCTTAAAGTCCTTTCGGCAAGTACTACGGGTGCCAGTAACGCAGGACCGGACGGGGCAAGCTCCACAACAGGTGGCAGTGCCAGTGGTGCTAGTAGCGACTGCGGAGATCTTACAGTCCTTTCGGCAAGTACTACGGGTGCCAGTAACGCAGGACCTAACGGGGCAGGCTCCACAACAGGTGGCAGTGCTAGTGGGGCTAGTAGCGACAATGGAGATCTTACAGTCCTTTCGGCAAGTACTACGGGTGCCAGTAACGCAGGACCGGACGGGGCAAGCTCCACAACAGGCGGCAGTGCCAGTGGTGCTAGTAGCGACGATGGAGATCTTACAGTCCTTTCGGCAAGTACTACGGGTGCCAGTAACGCAGGACCAAACGGGGCAAGCTCCACAACAGGCGGCAGTGCCAGTGGTGCTAGTAGCGACTGCGGAGATCTTACAGTCCTTTCGGCAAGTACTACGGGTGCCAGTAACGCAGGACCGGACGGGGCAAGCTCCACAACAGGCGGCAGTGCCAGTGGCGCTAGTAGCGACGATGGAGATCTTACAGTCCTTTCGGCAAGTACTAGTAGCGACGATGGAGATCTTAAAGTCCTTTCGGCAAGTACTACGGGTGCCAGTAACGCAGGACCGGACGGGGCAAGCTCCACAACAGGTGGCAGTGCCAGTGGTGCTAGTAGCGACTGCGGAGATCTTACAGTCCTTTCGGCAAGTACTACGGGTGCCAGTAACGCAGGACCTAACGGGGCAGGCTCCACAACAGGTGGCAGTGCTAGTGGGGCTAGTAGCGACAATGGAGATCTTACAGTCCTTTCGGCAAGTACTACGGGTGCCAGTAACGCAGGACCGGACGGGGCAAGCTCCACAACAGGCGGCAGTGCCAGTGGTGCTAGTAGCGACGATGGAGATCTTACAGTCCTTTCGGCAAGTACTACGGGTGCCAGTAACGCAGGACCAAACGGGGCAAGCTCCACAACAGGCGGCAGTGCCAGTGGTGCTAGTAGCGACTGCGGAGATCTTACAGTCCTTTCGGCAAGTACTACGGGTGCCAGTAACGCAGGACCAGACGGAGCAAGCTCCACAACAGGCGGCAGTGCCAGTGGTGCTAGTAGCGACTGCGGAGATCTTACAGTTCTTTCGGCAAGTACTACGGGTGCCAGTAACGCAGGACCGGACGGAGCAAGCTCCACAACAGGCGGCAGTGCCAGTGGCGCTAGTAGCGACGATGGAGATCTTACAGTCCTTTCGGCAAGTACAACGGGTGCCAGTAACGCAGGACGGGACGGAGCAAGCTCCACAACAGGCGGCAGTGCCAGTGGCGCTAGTAGCGACGATGGAGATCTTACAGTCCTTTCGGCAAGTACTACGGGTGCCAGTAACGCAGGACCGAACGGTGCAAGCTCCACAACAGGCGGCAGTGCTAGTGGGGCTAGTAGCGACGATGGAGATCTTACAGTCCTTTCGGCAAGTACTACGGGTGCCAGTAACGCAGGACCGGACGGGGCAAGCTCCACAACAGGTGGCAGTGCCAGTGGTGCTAGTTGCTACTGCGGATATCATACAGTCCTTTCGGCAAGTACTACGGGTGCCAGTAACGCAGGACCGGACGGGGCAAGCTCCACAACAGGCGGCAGTGCCAGTGGTGCTAGTAGCGACGATGGAGATCTTACACTCCTTTCGGCAAGTACTACGGGTGCCAGTAACGCAGGACCAAACGGGGCAAGCTCCACAACAGGCGGCAGTGCCAGTGGCGCTAGTAGCGACTGCGGAGATCTTACAGTCCTTTCGGCAAGTTCTACGGGTGCCAGTAACGCAGGACCCGACGGGGCAAGCTCCACAACAGGCGGCAGTGCTAGTGGGGCTAGTAGCGACGATAGAGATCTTACAGTCCTTTCGGCAAGTACTACGGGTGCCAGTAACGCAGGACCGGACGGGGCAAGCTCCACAACAGGTGGCAGTGCCAGTGGTGCTAGTAGCGACTGCGGAGATCTTACAGTCCTTTCGGCAAGTACTACGGGTGCCAGTAACGCAGGACCTAACGGGGCAGGCTCCACAACAGGTGGCAGTGCTAGTGGGGCTAGTAGCGACAATGGAGATCTTACAGTCCTTTCGGCAAGTACTACGGGTGCCAGTAACGCAGGACCGAACGGTGCAAGCTCCACAACAGGCGGCAGTGCCAGTGGTGCTAGTAGCGACTGCGGAGATCTTACAGTTCTTTCGGCAAGTACTACGGGTGCCAGTAACGCAGGACCAGACGGAGCAAGCTCCACAACAGGCGGCAGTGCCAGTGGCGCTAGTAGCGACGATGGAGATCTTACAGTCCTTTCGGCAAGTACAACGGGTGCCAGTAACGCAGGACGGGACGGAGCAAGCTCCACAACAGGCGGCAGTGCTAGTGGGGCTAGTAGCGACGATGGAGATCTTACAGTCCTTTCGGCAAGTACTACGGGTGCCAGTAACGCAGGACCGGACGGGGCAAGCTCCACAACAGGTGGCAGTGCCAGTGGTGCTAGTTGCTACTGCGGATATCATACAGTCCTTTCGGCAAGTACTACGGGTGCCAGTAACGCAGGACCGGACGGGGCAAGCTCCACAACAGGCGGCAGAGCCAGTGGTGCTAGTAGCGACGATGGAGATCTTACAGTCCTTTCGGCAAGTACTACGGGTGCCAGTAACGCAGGACCAAACGGGGCAAGCTCCACAACAGGCGGCAGTGCCAGTGGCGCTAGTAGCGACTGCGGAGATCTTACAGTCCTTTCGGCAAGTTCTACGGGTGCCAGTAACGCAGGACCCGACGGGGCAAGCTCCACAACAGGCGGCAGTGCTAGTGGGGCTAGTAGCGACGATGGAGATCTTACAGTCCTTTCGGCAAGTACTACGGGTGCCAGTAACGCAGGACCGGACGGGGCAAGCTCCACAACAGGTGGCAGTGCCAGTGGTGCTAGTAGCGACTGCGGAGATCTTACAGTCCTTTCGGCAAGTACTACGGGTGCCAGTAACGCAGGACCTAACGGGGCAGGCTCCACAACAGGTGGCAGTGCTAGTGGGGCTAGTAGCGACAATGGAGATCTTACAGTCCTTTCGGCAAGTACTACGGGTGCCAGTAACGCAGGACCGGACGGGGCAAGCTCCACAACAGGCGGCAGTGCCAGTGGTGCTAGTAGCGACGATGGAGATCTTACAGTCCTTTCGGCAAGTACTACGGGTGCCAGTAACGCAGGACCAAACGGGGCAAGCTCCACAACAGGCGGCAGTGCCAGTGGTGCTAGTAGCGACTGCGGAGATCTTACAGTCCTTTCGGCAAGTACTACGGGTGCCAGTAACGCAGGACCGGACGGAGCAAGCTCCACAACAGGCGGCAGTGCTAGTGGCGCTAGTAGCGACGATGGAGATCTTACAGTCCTTTCGGCAAGTACAACGGGTGCCAGTAACGCAGGACCGGACGGAGCAAGCTCCACAACAGGCGGCAGTGCTAGTGGGGCTAGTAGCGACGATGGAGATCTTACAGTCCTTTCGGCAAGTACTACGGGTGCCAGTAACGCAGGACCGAACGGTGCAAGCTCCACAACGGGCGGCAGTGCTAGTGGGGCTAGTAGCGACGATGGAGATCTTAAAGTCCTTTCGGCAAGTACTACGGGTGCCAGTAACGCAGGACCGGACGGGGCAAGCTCCACAACAGGTGGCAGTGCCAGTGGTGCTAGTAGCGACTGCGGAGATCTTACAGTCCTTTCGGCAAGTACTACGGGTGCCAGTAACGCAGGACCGAACGGTGCAAGCTCCACAACAGGCGGCAGTGCTAGTGGGGCTAGTAGCGACGATGGAGATCTTACAGTCCTTTCGGCAAGTACTACGGGTGCCAGTAACGCAGGACCGGACGGGGCAAGCTCCACAACAGGTGGCAGTGCCAGTGGTGCTAGTTGCTACTGCGGAGATCTTACAGTCCTTTCGGCAAGTACAACGGGTGCCAGTAACGCAGGACCGGACGGAGCAAGCTCCACAACAGGCGGCAGTGCCAGTGGCGCTAGTAGCGACGATGGAGATCTTACAGTCCTTTCGGCAAGTACAACGGGTGCTAGTAACGCAGGACCGGACGGAGCAAGCTCCACAACAGGCGGCAGTGCCAGTGGCGCTAGTAGCGACGATGGAGATCTTACAGTCCTTTCGGCAAGTACTACGGGTGCCAGTAACGCAGGACCGAACGGGGCAAGCTCCACAACAGGCGGCAGTGCTAGTGGGGCTAGTAGCCACGATGGAGATCTTACAGTCCTTTCGGCAAGTACTACGGGGGCCAGTAACGCAGGACCGAACGGGGCAAGCTCCACAACAGGTGGCAGTGCCAGTGGTGCCAGTGGTGATTTACCAGGCGAATGGGACGGACCAGTTATTGATTGGTCTGATGATATTGATGACCTGGATAACCCTCCGGTCATCGGTGACTGGAACCTCGGTGGCATACGACCAATTATAATACCCCGCAGGCGCTGCTATGGTTCCATTTGCATTTGCTATAGGCGCGTCAGAGACATTCCTTTAAGCGTACGCAGATGCTTGGGTATTCATTAGTACCTTACGCATGCAGACTCCAGACGTCCTAGACTATAGTTCTTACATATCACGGCCACACGTATATCGTTGTATTTTTTACGTTATAACATCAACATAGAATGCGTGCTCGTGATTCGCGAGGACTATAGGTACATGACATTGACAGCGCCTGTAATAAAGCGTTTGTCAAATTTCAAGTTCAGTGACGTGCGACTCCGTTTATTCTTTTTAAAGCTGCACAAGGACCGTTTGGCGTGGGGCCAAATTTAGAACTAAAGCGGCCATCTTGTTTTTCAATAGACTTTACATAACAATTGCACGCAAATATTTACTAACAGCGCAAACTTGTCAACGTTCGACCGCCAAAATATTCTTGTAGTGGTGCACACTGAATTGCTGTAATTTTATGTATGTTTCTATTTTATATCGAGCAAATAAAAAGTCCCTGACTTAGTTAGGATGAAAAAAAATGTATAAATATTGTTTAAATATCAATAAATTGTATATGTAATAATTATTAGTTGTGATGTTTTATTATGACTTTCTACCCGTATTTATTTTTAGTATTTGACAAGTCCGCGTCTTGGCAACAAATACCTAAGGTTCAAAACAGCGATGCGTTTGATATTAGTTGAATCGCATGACCACCAAAATACCCCACCACACCACAACAAATTAAGTTCAAAAATCGGCTCAGTTCAATTATTTCAAGGTTTTTCTATAGTTGATCTATTAATAATATCATAACATACAGTATTTTGAGAACTATGAGACAAAAAATATTTTTCTGAGCTGTGTTACGATTATTTTATCGTAATACTTTTTTATTTTCATGAAATACTTTTGAATAATTCTTCTAATTTGACAAAACACAAAAAAAAAATCTGGCTCAATCATCATCTGCCTAGCCTTTTCACAACTACGTGGGACACTCAGAATATTTTGCGAAAATAATAAAAAATGTTCTTTATGTAAAGATTTTATTATTAAATCTTTTCAAAGTACTCTCCACTCCACGTTTCGAAAACTGGTTCAGACGCATGAAACTTTGTATAGAGGCTCTATACAAAGTTTCATGCGTCTGAATCAGTTTTCGAAACACTTTTTCCAGTCCGCCACAGACACCTCGTTTACAGCCTGCTCGAACGCTGACACTGCATCTTCCGGCGACGAAAATTGTATCCCTTTGAGCTGATTTTTTATTTTCGGGAATAAAAAGAAGTCACACGGTACTAGGTCAGGGCTGTAAGGAGGATGACCCAGGAGTTTGACCGGCGTGCTGTCCAGGAAGTCCCACGTTTTGAGCGCGGTGTGCGAAGGCGCGATGTCGTGGTGGAGCAGTAGCCCGCGGAGCCAAAACACGGGGCTCCGCGGGCTACTGCTCCACCACGCCTGTTGCTCACAGCAGAGAAAACTTCTGCCAAGCATTTGGTAGTATACCATTCAGCGTTGATGCTTCTTTGGTTCTGTAAAGGAATTGACACCAAGTAGCCAGTCAAATTGAAAAACGCTCGCGATCAAAATCTTCCCCCCGCTTCTAGATCGCTTCACTTTGGTAGGCGAAGATTCGTTTTGAAACACCCAAACCGTCGACTGGCACTTTGTTTCTAGATCGTATTGATATATCCAAGACTCATCACTTATAATGATGTAAACACGCCGAGACAAGCCTGCTTCAAATTTGTTTATCATATCACGGCACCATTCCACCTGGGCCTGCTTCTGAGCGGCACCCAGGAGGTTGTGCGGCACCCAGCATGAAATATCCTCTTTACGCAAAGATGCACGTGTAGAATTTCGTGCAGGCTTTCCGATCCAACCTGCAGAATGTGCTGAATATCTTGATACGTAACTCGCCTATTGTCATGGATTAAATTTTTCACTGCTAGCAAGTTTTCTTCCGTAACAGCCGACAAAGGGCGACCACTTCTTTCATCCCCCAAAGTTAGTCAACCGCGCTGGAATTCGTTATACCAACGATACGCGGTTGCCTTAGAAGGGCCTTTATCCATGAATGCCATTTGAAGTCTACCGTATGATTCTTCCGGTTTGACCACGGCGACACTTGAAATCGTAAAAAATCATAGCGCGAAAATGATCCCGGCGCAGATCTATTTTTTTTATGAGACACGTTAATTTAAAATTAGCTAGTAGGTAAACAAAGTGGCAGGAAATTTTGAAATTGGAACGTATAACCTTTTTTTTTTTTGGCTTTACACGGTTTGTGCATTTAGCCAGTGTCAAGTAATTTTTCTTTTAGAACAAGTAAATGGCCCGATATCGGGCACGAAGTTACAAAACATTCATAGTCGTCTTTAGTCAGTCAAGTCAAAGTTATTGTAAAGCGGTAGTAACTTTACAACAACCTAATAGGAGTTTTTGGGGGGAACACGAAAAGTCCACGTTAGTCACTTATTTTCACCTTCACTACACTTGTGCACTCACACGTAACTAAATTGAATAATTAATTATCAAAATTATACAATTTAATTCGCGATTTCACTAAATTCCATTAAAATGAAAATTCGTGCGACATGTTCCAACGCGATCCCGCCAAAAACTCCCCGTACCTATTTTTACTCACAAATAATCATATTTTCTGAATAGATTACAACTGGCCAGTCTCTCATGCATAAAAACGTTTTTTATTTGCAATACTTTCTGAGTGGCTTGGCATGTTGGGGTCGGCTTCCAGTGTAACCGGATGCAGCTGAATACCAGTATTTTACATGGAGCGACTGCCTATATGACCTCCACAACCCAGTAACTGGGTAATACGATACCCCTTGGTAAGACTAGTCGTCAGACTTTCGGGCTTCTGACGACCCGCAACAACTGTCAAAGTTTCACAAATGACAGCCGGGACCAAAAGCTTAACGCGCTTACCGAGACACGGAGGGGTCTTGGTATGTAAACATGGTCACCCATCCATGGACCAACTGCGGCAAGCGTAGCTTAACCTGATCGATTGACCCGTGCGGCTAATATTACTTAGCCACAAGTCTCCCTAGCTACTTAATTTCTGGCTTATATGTGCCAATACCTAACTAATTGTCTAATTGTGCGACAAAAACTGAATCTTTAACTCACTGCTTAGCGCCGAGGCCCGAGGGTTGAAAATCGAAAAGTCTGTTTTTTCGACGCGCTGCACTCTTAGATTCTCAGTGCTCGAATCTCTCTCAACACCGAGAGTAGAAAACCCAGGTCGCGACAAAATCCCGCCGCGATTTTATTACATCCGTGTGAATTGCTACTTACAATGTCCTACGTTTAGGCAGCGCCATAAATTAATTCACTAAATGAGTATGTCATGTGGATACACATAGAAACGTATAAGATTATTTTTTTGGCTTTTCTAGTACTCTATTATCGGGACCAAACACTAAGTCAACTAATCTAAAGGTTTATCTAGTCATCTAGTGCAATAGAAAGCGACTAAGGTGCCCCACTGCCATCTATTATACAAATCATGAACTATAAGCAGTGGACCTCACGTGCTTTGGCGTTTCATGATTATGGCAACAGATGGCGCTACAAACGTTGCGTGCGAGTTGGAAAATATTTTGTCATGAATTCTCTAAGACTATTTTTTCTATTTGGTTTACCAAATCAAATAAAAGAGTAAGCAGTTTTTGAAATTACTACCGCTATTTACACAGAGAAACATCTCTTGTAATCTATCGTACGTTATGCAAATGGTTGAACTGTTAACTCGTCATCACAACAGAGTACTTTTTTACCTCATCATAGGTGGCAGCACAAGTCGACAAAATGAATAAATGATATAGCCATTGTTTTGTTTATTTACTTTTCTAACGATCACAAATTAAACGAAAACTAGATAAATATGTATTAGACTTGAAGTGTTACACTATGTAAAGACGAGCTAAGGAAAAGGGAATCGTTCAACACTGGTAAAAAGCAGCTTTAGTAGAAAAATAAGTTTAACGCGTATTTATATAGTTAGGTACTTAAAGATAAAAGATCATTTATTTGTTTTATTTGTGTTGTTTGTTCTTTTTTTATTGAATGCTTTAAAATTTCTCCTACTTATTTTGAACTTCATTTATTGGTGAAGACTGGAGGAGTACGAGAGAAATAACCGGATCGGAGTTGAGAACTAATAAAATAATATACCTAAACACGAACAAACCATGCATAGAAAGAAGAAAAAATGGACTTAGCTATCTTGGGAGCATCACCTGTAAGTATACGAATTCAGCTGCCATAAAAGTCTTCGGGTTTTAAAAGAATAGCACATAGTTAGTCTCACTCTCGACGAAATATCGGGTTTCCAATTTATCGAAGAGCTTTCTCCCGCAATTTTCGTCTATTGACATCTTTAGAAAATACGTGAGTCCCCGTTTTTTTGCAGTCAACAGCTGCGCAACGGGAAATGTTAGATATATAAATAAAAATAATGCGAAGATTCGAAGAAATTGCTTGTTTACAAAAAATGTAAGTATGGTGACACTGGTGACAGCTGGGCTGGCTCACTGACTGTCAAATTGTTTTTCCATAGGGAATGTGCACGACGAAGGGTCTGCCATCTAGTGGCGCAAATCCGAAGTTTTCTCGGAATCATAACTTGAGATTGACACTGCACGTAATACAATAATCTCCTAGAAGAAGTGAAAAAACATAATCACTAAGTAAAAATGTATTGTTGTGTTTCTGGATGCTCGAACGCTTCAAAGAAAACTCAAAATAAATCAAACGGTGTGAAATTTTATTACTTTCCCACGGATATTACTTACTTTCCTTCGTTACGTCATAAACGACAAAAGTCGATAAATGTAGTAAAAAAAAATGTGTAAGTATGAGTTTCAAAACATTTAGAAATTACTCAATAATGTTATTTGTAAAAATACTTGAGTTTTTTATGTAGTAGTATTATTCAGTACAAACAAATCCAAGTATGTTTACTACTACTAAACTAACAAAAAATATTTGAGGTTATGTTTAACCTCAAATATTTTTTGTTAGTTTTCGACTTTTCGTTAAAGCACTATCTGAAGAATTTTAAAAGTAAATTAAAGTACAGATATGCCTACATTTTTCAGATAGGTCTACCTTACATTTGCAATTTGCTCTTCTAATATTTGTATTGCAATCAAGCTGAAAAGAAGGCGACGAGAACATAAAACATAATACCTATAGACCAAATATTTACGTGAAAAATGAGTTCAGAAAATACTTTACAGTTGTTTTGACATCTTAAACGTTACAAATCGTCGTTTGAGTTACAATTTTGCCAGTTATTACTGCATTGTCAGGATTCATATCTGTTTCTTCTACATCTAAGACATGCCCGGACTCGGAAGAGTTTTTGGCCTTGGGACGTATTCTGACCACGCTGTCGATCATTATTAATCGGCCGGAACCCATATTTTATCATTTTAATCATTGTAAACGATATAAATATACTTAATGTAAACATTAACATAAACATTGGCGGCAAAACGTTGACAGGTGTAAACAGTTTCTTTTTTTGACCACCCCGTGGCTCTCGTGTCGATTTGTGCTGCCATCTATAAGTTCGTGCACGTTCCCTATGGAAGCAGTGACATCTGAAGTAGAGATGTTGAATATAACCATCACCCATTTAAATTAACTAATATTTAAAATTAACCATGATTTTCGTTAAATAAAATTCACATTATCGAATAAAATATCATTTCAACTTCTTAAAAATATTCATTCCGTTACGTGTATTCAATAGTATGCTCTATCCCTCTTACGATAAAACACATTTACTGTTGGGGATATGTTATTTTAGACAAACGCAAGTGATATTTTTAACAAATATTTCGGTGGGTTTTTGGTTGACTGATTGAATAGGTTAGTTTTATTTTGGTATTCGAATAACAAAGCCGTGTCGTAGCGTTGTATTGTTTTCGAATAATGTGAAGATTGTGAAGCTGTTTTAACGAATGCCGAGACGAAATAATGATACTTGAAATACGAATATTCTCACTTGTTAAAAATATTCGAATATCTAACCAAAATAAATGCTAGTCAGTCCTAAGCCTGTTCAAGTATGAAGGAAAGTTCACTGAGTTTAACTTAATAATTTCAACATGCATTAGTAGAATATTCAACCACTAACCATGTTGCAATAAAAATATTTACTAATATTTTCAACCAATAAATTTATCGATATTATTTTTTAACCTTTAACTGATAACCAATAAACAATTTCAACCAATATTCTCAGTTTCTCACCTCTAATCTTAAGTGAACAAGTGGCAGTTTTTATCCCCATTATCACGAATTCACGGGCATCGTTAACTTTTCTATTATGGTGTGCTAATATGAAATGCACTTTTCTTTCTTTATTTCTGTCATTTCGCTACACTGTCTGCGTTGACCGTAACATTCTTCCCAATCGCTGACATGAAAGGAAGTCTATAATTTACAGGAATCTGATACCGTAGAGTGCAAACATTGCAGTGCAGTAAATAGGTAGAGAGTGTGTCCTCTGTATTAAAAGTACTCTGTGGTGAGTGTGTAGTGTACCTACACAGTCAGTAGGTATGTACTAATGACAGCGCCGAATTTCAATCCCAAAGGCGTTGTTAGACAGTCTCTACTGCAGGCTTAGCACGAGCACCGATTTGTCGACGCAAGAATAGGTCATGTCTATTCTAAATTAACTAAATGATGTACAATAGGAGAAGATAGCTATGTTCTTCTATTAATTAACACAGTTATGCGTTCTAAACGAATCATGATTTTGACAGTTTGGCAAGAAATATTCTTCTGAACTAGTTTTTTAAAAAAGGACCTAGACAAAGATCGTTAGAAACGAAAGACAAAATGACAGATTGTAAAAGGATATCTATGGTTTTTTTTTTTGAGGTTTGGAATAATCAAATAACTTCTCCCGCTCTGAGGTTAACTACGGTGCGATGTCAAAAATGGAGAAACGAAATGTCACTTTGTATAGAAAAAGCACTGTTTATTCTTCGTAGCAATTGAAAGCGTCATGCTAAGCCTGCTGGTCTTTAATCCCTGCGTTTTGTAAATCACTGACCTCCTAGTTGGGCTCCAGCACCCTAATTGCGTAATATATGATCAATCATAACCTACTTTTAACTACTGTTTCATTTTGACAGTTCAACAATATTCATTGCGGTATTTACGTTGTTGAACAAACACATTTTTCGAACATATGAAGCAATCTGTTTCAAAATGTTATTATTCAAATTATGATTTTGTTTTTTTTTTCTTGGGTGGGAAATCATCAAATAACTGTTCCCGGGTGGAGCAAGAGGGCGTGTCAGACTTTTACTGACTAAAAACCACCCATGTTCCCTCAGTTGCCTGTGTGTCAGGGGCCGCGGTATCTCTTTCGAACAACCCGCACCCCTGGCAGGCATCGGCCCTTCTCAGCCTCATCAGTTGGTGCTGAAATCACTTTGAGGCGCGCGTGGAACACAACGCGCCGTCGACCCGGGCTTGGTCCTTACCGGACAGCGAGCTACCCATTACTCACAGTCCGCAAGTCTGCGCCTACGGTGGCCGGGAAATCAGCCTGGGATTCCCGACGCCCAGGGCGTCTCCTGCGAAGGCAACGGGCGTTAGGGCGCATGTACTGCCTCTCCCTCACGTGCGCCGCCTCCCTCTTTGCGAGCATCACTGCTTCGCTGAAGGAGATGACGGCTAACCATGCACTCTGTCTCCGTACCATGGCTTGGACCAGGGCCGGACGTGAGAGATCGCCGCCGCCGATCGCCTCCACGAGGACACGGTGGTGCTCCGCCCAACCCGGGCAGACCTCCACCGTATGCTCCACCGTGTCCTCAGGGCGATCTTCGCAGTGGAAACACCCGGGCGTTTCCTCCCGCCTTATACGAAACAGGAACCTCCCGAAACAGCCGTGTACAGTGAAGACCTGCGTCAGGCGGAAAGTGAGGACGCCATGCCACCTCTCAAGCCACTCCTCAAAGAGGGGACTTACCGCCGCAATCGTGGCGTGCCCAATTCAAATTATGATTGATCGTGCGATACGCAATTAGGGTGCTGGTCGCAAACGCTTCTCAGCATGAGGATCAATTCCCAGGTCGGGTAAAGTGTTATTGGGTGTTACATCTAGAATTTCTCAGAAGCAGGCCGTAACCTGGATTGGTGCCCGGTTGATAACAATAGGCTTATCCCCTATTACATGGGACTTAGCAAATAACTAGTGAGATGTGGGTATAAAAAGGATAGGTACCTACCAGGCGCGGTCCGAAGGGGGTCCTAGGGGTCATGACACCCCCCCGCCAAATCCATAAACGTAAAGCCTAAAATAGTAATTTTTCGAAAATACAATAAATTTTCTTAGAAATATGTAGGTAGTCGTTGTTTGTGACCGCGCCTGGTACCTACACATCTGCCTTGCCCTTTGTGGAAAACAAACGACTTAGAACTCATTTTATTAAGTTATTCTCGAGTTTTGAACTGTTACATTTAAATTCTGCAATACAGCTGGACAGTTTGTTGCGCCACTTCTTCTTCCCATATAAAGCATTAAGAAGTGGTGAAGGGCGGGCTTGCCGGAAGACTGTCTTCATTTATTTTGAAGTCCGAAAAGCGCTAATTCTCAGCCTAATTTTAATATATGATCTGACTTTTGATTTTCATTAGTTGGTAGTATAATATATTTTCACCACGACAAGATCTATTTAAAGAACCGGAGTTGCCGACATAGCTTGCAGAGTAAGCAAACTGAAGTAGCAATGGCTTATATTACATAGGACTAACTATATTAAGTGGCTGTGGGCAGGGCACATTGCTCGCATAACAGATGGCCGATGGGGCCGAAAGGTTCTGGAGTGGCGACCGCGTACCGGAAGACGTAGAGTGGGAAGGTCTTCCACATGGTGGAGCTATGACCTTGTGAAGGCCGCGGGAATTCGCTGGATGTGGGAAGCACAAGACCGGTCGAAGTGGAGGAGCCTGGGGGAGGCCTATGTCCAGCAGTGGACGTCTTTTGGCTGAAATTATGATGATGATGATGATATGGGACTTTAAAATAACTAACGCACCTAATATGAGTGAGAGTGTGAGTGTGTGTGTGAGTCTTTATAATCTTTATAATCCAGTCTTTATAATTCAGACTTATTGTATTTTATTTCATCATTGAGACTTGGCTGGCATGATACTTTTATATACATGTTTTTTTATTACTTACAAACATTTGGACGCCCTCTGGTATATCATATGTGGTGCTTTATTATCTTTATAAATCATCATTATTGTACCTACCTATGTTAAACAAATGAATAAATGACTTATGACTTATAAATTTTATGTCGGTCCACCTTTGTGTAACCCTCATAGAATTAAAGTCGTGATGTTAAGGTAACCCATAACTGTCATAAAAACTCGACAAAAACAATAATAAACTTCGTTTTGCAATATATAAATACCGATATATCTAACTTTTTTTATGTATTTTTAACCAGATGACCTCGACTGTGTTCGAGTATGGCTACCAGACGCCATTTATAATGACATTCGATCCAATATGGCGCCCAAGCCTGTTTGCGCGGGAATCCCGCGATGATATTTTCTTTTGTGCCAGTGTGCTGCATATTTAGAAAAAGGTTTTATGTATATTATCAAATAAAAATTATTGATGAAAATTAAGCTGAGAATTCCAGTGTGGCCCCGAATTACGAGGACATGACATGTGACATCCACCAACCCGTACTGGTGTGGATGTCCCGCCTACATTTTCATACAATACTGAGTGACTCAGAAATTCGCTTCCTTTTTTTAACCGACTTCAAAAAAGGGAGGAGGTTCTCAATTCGACTGTATGTTGTTTTTATGTTTGTTACCACATAACTTTCGACTGGGTGATCCGATTTTGATAATTCTTTTTTATTTGGAAGCTGGTGCTTCCCGTGTGGTCCCATTTCAATTTCATCTAGATTTGATGTTGCGTTTCGGAGACAGACGACGGAACTCTTCAAAATATAACAGTAAATCAACCGCAATTGCTGCTATCGCGTAAATATGCATTGTTTTGACTCCAAGTATGAAGAAATTTCGAATTAGTAGGGTAGGTACTATAACTAAAAAGTGAAAAATAAAAACTTTTTCCAAAAAAAACAACCGACTTCCGAAAAAACACTACAAAGTGAAAAATAACTTTAATTTCTGAAGGCGGTGACAAAAAATTTAAATACATATCCAAAGTCACCGCCTTTCGTTATCTCGCCCGAATTCACCACATACAAGACACTGGTTACCAGGGTCTTCTGCATCATCGTCTTCATCATCCTGGCACAAGTCATCTGTATTCACCTCAGAGATCGACGAATCATTCGATTCTTGCAGAATTTGCTTTCTTACTTTCTGGGGACCCACCTCCTGAGACTTGCTTTTCTTTCCTACTCCTTTTCCCTTGCTTTTCACAGCTTTAGCCTTCTTTTTGTTTTCTTTTTCGACCAGGGCGTCTTTGATTGGTGTTGATGTCAAAATAGTTGCATGCTGCTTCTTTCTTGCTTGTCTCGACTTCAATACAGGTGTTTTCTTTGGCATCTGAATGAAATCTTGGATTTTTGGCTGGTTTTGGCTGTTTGGCTGATGCTGATGGCACTTCTTCGAATTGAGACGTTGATACGTTCACTCTTTCAGGAGTTGTAGGATAAAAATGTCTGGATGTGCTTGGAATAGGACTACGACGTTCCAGCTCAACAGTAGCTGTTGATACTGAGATGGTGTCAACAACTGCAGTAGCAGTTGATGCTGAAATAGAGTCAGCAGTATCTTGAACTACGACAGGTTCTGATTGAAGCGCTTCAGCTGCTATGAAATCTTCATCTGAAAAGACGTTGGGATCCATGGGAAATATACCCGTTGCTTTAAAACCCGCTTCACCTTTGCTCATAGAGGCAACACTCGAGAATGCTTTTTTAACCAAGGACGCCACATCGTAAGGCGTTATTCTTTCCGCAAGACGACTCTTCATGAATAAGTCGCATTCTCTTCTGTATGCCGCTTTGAGTGGACCAAAAAAGGACACATCCAATGGCTGCATGCGGTGAGAGGTATGTGGTGGTAGTGACAGCATATGGATATGGTTTTTCTTGCAGTGCTCGTGGACGGCCAGTGAAATATGGCTTGCATGATTATCCAGTATCAGTAGGACCGGTTCGTTTGCAGAAGGTTTAGCATGATGGGTAAAGTGCCTGAGCCATTGAAGGAAAAGTTCTTCGTTGATCCACCCATTATCTGAGCATTTATAAATAGCTCCTGTGGGACCACCTTTTTCAAGGATCGGGGTCATCCTCTTCCTGGGGAAAATAAACATTGGAGGAATGTATCCACCAGCAGCACTCATGGTACACAGAAGAGTAATATTATTCCCTCTTTCCCAGCTTGTTATAGAGCCTACCCTCTTCTGTCCTTTAGCAGCCAATACTTTTCCAGGATCTTGGACGGTGGAAATTCCCGTTTCGTCGCAGTTGTAGATGTTTTTCGGCAGAAATTTGTATTTCTCCATTAGTTCTTCTAGCAGCTTGTAGAATTGCTGAACTTCGGTTTGGTTAAAAGCCGTAACTCTGTTAATACCAATAGCTTCAGGTTTCCGCACAGAAATATTATTCCTACTAACAAATCCCTCAAACCAAACACGACCAACCATTCTCGAATCGGAATTGAAATTGTGCTTCAACTGTAGAGCTTCAGCATATTCGAATGCCGCTTTCTTTATCTGGTTTGCAGTGCACCCGTAAAAAACATTGGCCATTTTTTTTATTGTGTTCGCGAATTCTTCTTCCGTCTCACGCGTGAAGACTGTAGTACGTCCGAGACGAGGTTCCTTGTCTATATTTTTGGATAACCTTTTTTGAAGACTAGAAAATGAAATATTCATCGTTTTTGCGGCTTTCCTCATTGAATAACCACTATTTTTTATGAGTTCCATCGCCTTTTCAAGGTGGTCCATAGACCAGCCAGCCTTATCTGTCTTTCTTGGACGAACCTTCGGCATCTGCAAAACAAAAAAAATATTGTATAATCGAAGTTAGGTTATGTCGGCAATGGGGGTTACCCGACTCCGATTGCCCACAACGGCGAAAATGAAAAAAAAAAAACCTAACAAAAAAGTTGAGGCTCTAAGGGCAAACGGAGTTGCAAATTACAATCTTAAATGCTACGATCATTACATATCACAAGCATAGAAACAAAAACTAAAATAGTTTGAGACTTACCTTCGTATTTATCTACTCGAAAAATTAGAACGCAACGACGCAAAATCGTTTTACGTGTATTTACTCTCACACGCGTGGCGCGAACTGAGTAAGCCGTCGGCAGGGCGCGCTACTAGCGCTCGGCTACCGAGTGAGTTCATTGTTATCGCTCGCTCGCGTTCAGTTTTTTGTTATAATGGGTGACCACCATTGCCAACTGACTCCAATTGCCTACATCTCCCCTACGCCTTCCGCAGCGAATCACGTTTTCGCGTCGCCACTGATATAAAGGCTCCCCTTTATATTTATTGCAAGTCCAGGATTCCACACGAGTATTCTTCTTCACTGATGTCAGAAATTAATGTCCAGGGACAAGCGACATTGCCCTCAAGTTAATCGTCCGCGAAACGATTTATATTTAAATTCAAAGACATAAATTAGACCGTCGATTGGATGTCACCTTATCTGAAGACAAAGGAAGGATGTGTGACTAATCAACTGTTATACTCAGTATAAACATTGATTTATTATAATCTAAGTGTGGCATACTAAACAGTACTGTACCTATCACATCATCACATGATCATCATAGCGGAGTAATAGGGTATTTTCCAATTTATTAAAAGCTATTTTAAATTGAAAATTGGGACGAGATATTTAACAGAAAAATAAAAATAAATTGTTTTATATCAATTTTCTCAATTAAAAACTATTAAAATCAAATTTATTTTACGTTGTTTTGAATTTACCGCCACACGTGACGTCAGATACGGTGTTTATAGGTACGGCACCTGTAAAAATACTTTGTGTGGCGCAGTTTTAAAAGTATTTGTGCACAGAGGCACCCAGCGACCATATAACCCATAGACGCCTAATAACACGCGACCGATGTCTGTCAACACATCAGACTTATAGATCTGATACAGGTCACCACTCAAAAATTTCGATTCAGTTGCGACCACTTCTATGAGCCGTAAACACTTCCGCGTTACTAAATAAAAATAGGTGAAAATAAATATTATAATGGCCCCTTGCACAATACGTTGGTGTGGTAATAGTAGCCAAACTTCGAGTTTCCGTAAGGATGGCATAACATTTCATCGGTAAGTTAATAGTTACATAATCATAATTAGAATTATTTTCTGATATTATTTATCGGAGTTCATCTTATACTGGTCATACTTGTAGGTGAAAAAAGGTGCAAGGACTCTCGTTGATGTCTTTTATGTTTGCGTCCCTTTCTTCTGAATGCAATTTTTTAGCTATCTCTTTTCCTCTATTATTTGGTAAACATAACTAGTGATGCACCAAATCCTATGACACAAATAAAATTGTTCGATAAAGCAAAAACCTACACCTACTATTTATACGAAGATCTTTTGAATCACTAATTACGATAGACATTAAATTAATTGTGAAACGATGATTGATTTTAGGTACCCATATAAGTAACCATCAATTCCACTCTGAAGTAACCAATCATGTAGTGGATTTGTCAATGAGTGTTATGCACAAATATATTTCTACACGACTAGCTTTTCTTACAAAGTCTGCTCAGCACAAACACACTGTTCGGAGGATATATACAAAATTAATACATTTCAAAAATGATTAGTATAATGGTCAAAGTTAAATATTTATTTCAAATTGGCACTTTTAAACGTCAAAATGTACAAAAAAAATCGATTAAGAAATAAGATTTGATTCTAGTCGCACCATCTAAAAGGTAGTTTCGTATGGAGAAGAATGGGCAAGAAACTCCACGTTACTCCTTTAAAACGTTATGTTATGATTGAAGTAAATAGGTACGTTGATATTTTGTATTCATTTTTTATATGTTATGTTAATTACTTTAAGTATATTAATTACATTAAATACATGTTAAAAAAAAATAAGAAATAGGAAGTAAGAAAGCCAATTAAATATAGGTATTACTAAACATTTTATTATGTACAATTTTAACAAAAATATCGATACCTTCGTGTTTTATTTAAACCTGTCCCATCACTAGTGAGACGTTATGACCTTGGTAGGACCAATCAGAACGCAGTATCCCGCTTCCTCATACCCCAGCTAGTTGACAGAATTGTTTTGGTGCGTTAGATCAAGCATTAGGCGTCTATGGGCTATATGGTCGCTGGAGGCACCGCACACCAGTAATACCACTTTCTATCCATCAAAAATCTTGTTAATTATAAATTCGACATTCACTTGTTTACACAACTAGTTTAGTTTACACAAAGTTGACATCACATGTGGTCACGTGATAAAAAGTCATCGTAAGGAACGTTTTGGTGGTGAATTCAAAACAACGAAAAATATGTTTGATTTAAATCGTTTTTAATTGAGAAAATGGATATAAATAAATGTAATTTTATTTTTCTGTTACATATTTCGTCCCAATCTTCATATTAAAATAGTTTTTAATAAATTGGAAAGTACCCTATTGCGTAAGTTGCGTCAGCGTAACTCAATAACTCTTTCATTTTGATTGTTCAACAATATTCATTGCGTTATTTACCCGTGTTGTTGAGTAGACACATTTTTGGAACATATTATGAAGCAATGGATTAGCAATATGTCCTTCAAAATTATTCAGATTCTGGTTGATGGCGTGTCACGTATCACGCATTAAGGGTGCTGTAGCATTATCATCAACTTGTCAAATTTTCACAATTGAACATGAACCTTACACCTTTGCAATAAAGTTGAAAAACTATCAAAGAAATTTGACAGATTGAGGTAGCTTAATGTACTGGCGTTTACACAGGACTGAACAAACTAGGCTTGCCAACTTCCGCTTTTCCGTCATGAATATAAAATACAAAGAAAACCGGCCCAAGACGAATTGAAATTCGCTGGCTACGATTGTGACAACTACTTAATTTGTATGGAAGCATTCAAACCAGCGCGGATCTTGTGTCTTCCTTATCGTTAAAAAAAAATGACGCGCCCAGTCGCGTCCTACTCGGGATCCCCCTCTTTGAACAGAGCTTACTACAGTGTGACCAGTGTATTCATTTGACAGCAGCATTTGGTATTGTTCGTACAGTCGTTGATCTTCTCAAGTTCTGAGTTGAGCTACACGATGACTGACAAATGATTGCGTCAGAGCAAGCATTTGTCTAGTCTACTCAATCTGTGTGGTTCTTTCCTCAAAAGACCATTTCAGACCCTACATGATCTGACCAAGATTATGTCTGGACTTTAAAAGAGGCTTTGACCCTTTTTTATTTGGTGGGAAATCATCAAATGACTTCTCCCGCTCTGTGCGGAGCGGGAAGGCGTGTCAGACTTTTACTGACTAAAACCCACCCGTGTTCCTTCAGTTGCTTGTGCCAGGGCCACGGTAACCCTTTCGAACAAATCTGCGACCCTGGCATTTGACCCTTGAGTTTATTTCGCTATTTCTTCTCAGAGGTACCTAGTCGGATCGAAAATGTCGACTCCATCTAAATTACATTTTTTCTATTATTATTATATTATTCTACAATGTGTTTTTTATATCTCATACATAACTCTAGTGTATGAATGATATCAAAGAAACAACTGGCATATGAATTATTTTTCAAAAATCTTATTTTTTCCATTATCATACAAAATTATTCAACAATGTCACGGTTATTAATGTAGAACACCCTTACGTGAACAACGACAAAACGACAACAACGAACGACAACGTCGCATGTTCTTATCTTTAAATATGAATGATTGGTTTGAATGAAAATGAATTACTCGTATTTTCAATGAAACTTAGTTATCTACACACATCGAGAGTCTAATCTTTACCTCACTACTGCGAAATTTGGCAACGTCGCAAAAGTAAAGATTCGTCATAAGGGTGAAAATGTTTGACCTAAATTAATTATTATTGATGATATCTTCCAAACTATGAATTTATATGGACCACATATTAACGGGATTTTTATAATAACCCTAGAGTTATGGGTTTCTTTTTGAGGTTGGGACATAAATAATTTCTCCCGCTCTGTGTGGAGCGGGAGGGCTCGTCTGACTTTTACTGACTAAAACCCACCCATGTTCCTTCAGTTGCCTGTGTGCCAGGGGCCGCGGTATCTCTTTGAAAAGAGTACACCTGACATAGGTATGTCAGTTAGAAAACGCTTTATGCTTTCGAAGTACTAGGTTGTCATAACACAGTAGGAGCCACGTAACATAGGTATATCCGCTAGAAAACGCTTTAGTCCTTTGAAGTGAAGAAGAATCTCACTAATCCGGCACTATTGAAAACCAGAGGGTTATTGGAATGTTCAGATTATTGGATTACACAGAAAAAAACATAATAAATAAAATAAAGAATTTCATAAAAAGATTATGATATATGTATTCGTATTAATTTTCTAAACGTCTTTATTTTTTACTGTAACATATCTCACAACTAAATAATTACATACTCGTAGTTTTAAAAAGGTCTGTTTTTTGGAACTTGTGGCGAGGGAGGCGTGGGCGGAGGGTGCTGGATTAGTGGACGTATCGGTCTATTGAAGTGCCGAATTATTGAGATTCTACTGTATAGGGTTGTCATAATTTGGTAGGAGATCATGCGCAATGACTCCAGATGTTTTGCTGATAAATCGAACAACCCTCACCCCTGGCAGATTAATTTACCATTGAAAAACTTTTTGATGAAAAGGTCAGTAGATGTGATTAAAGGAACATAAATGGGTTCTATTGATGATTTTAATGATTCTATTTATGTAAAGAAAATATTAAATCACCATTCAGCCTGACACTAACCTGTAAATTGCAAATAAACGGAAGAAAATTTGCAGTTCGGGGGCTACCTTAGCTAAGAAGCATTTCCCTTAAATCAAAATATATCAGTGGCGAAGGGTGATTTTATGGGAGAGGTATGCCGGAGACAAAAAAAAACTATTCCTGAATAATTGCAAGGGATCGGCTAAATACTCAATTTAATATATGTACTCCATCGTGCTGAGGACACGGTGGAGCATACGGTGGAGGTCTGCCCGGCTTGGGCGGAGCACTGCCGTGTCCTCGTGGAGGTGATCGGCGGCGGCGATCTCTCGCGTCCGACCCTGGTCCAGGCCATGGTACGGAGCGAGAGTGCATGGCTAGCAGTCGCCTCCGTCAGCGAAGCAGTTATGCTCGCAAAGAGGGAGGCGGCGCACGTGAGGGAGATGCAGTACATGCGCCCTCACAGCCGTGGCCTTCGCAGGAGACGCCCTGGGCGTCGGGAATCCCAGGCTGATTCCCGGCCACCGTAGGCACGGGCTTGCGGACGGCGAGTAATGGGTAGCTCGCTGTCCGGTAAGGACCAAGCCCGGGTCGACGGCGCGTTGTGTTCCACGCGCGCCTCAAAGAGATGTCAGCAGCAACTGATGGGGCCCGCAAGGGCCGATGCCTGTCAGGGGTGCGGGTTGTTCGAAAGAGATACCGCCGCCCCTGGCACACAGGCAACTGAGGGAACACGGGTGGGTTTTAGTCAGTAAAAGTCTGACACGCCCTCCGGCTCCACCCAGAGCGGGAGAAGTTATTTGATGATTTCCCACCCAAAAAAAAAAAAAAAACCGTGCTCACTAGGCATTACCATTACTGCCGCGCCGTCGTAAGACTGATCAACTAACTTATTCCTACAACGATACTGGTCAAATATTTCTAACAACTGTTTGGATAAAACTATAGAGGTATAAGGAACAGGGTGTAAAGTTCACTCATACTCTATGGTAAAGGAGGATCCTCCGACCAGACGGGTGTTGTGTCTGGAGGGCTACTGCCCGGCGATTGATGTCGGGGTGTTTTTAACCGACTTCAAAAAGGAGGAGGTTCTCAATTCGTCGGAACCTTTTTTTTTGTATGTTCCCCGATTACACGAAGATGACTGGACCGATTTAGATTTTTTTTTGTTTGAAAGGGTATACTTCCCAAGTGGTCCCATGATCATCAAGACAGGATCTGATGATGGGATCCTGGAGAAATAGAGAGAACTCTTCAAAATTTTATTTTATGGGGCACACTTGAAGCGATTTGCATAGTTTTTGGAAGAGTACTTTCTCGGAGTGGTCCCATTTCAATTTAGTGAAGATCTAATGAAGAACTTCGGAGATAGGCAACGGAACTCCTCAATAAATGATAGCAAATGGACTGGAATTGCAGAAATCTCGTGTCTGTCTATTGTTTACACCAGTTCATAACATAACATCACGCCGGGACGCTGTGAAGGGGTAAGCACATGTGAACCACTAAAAAGTGAAAAATAAAAACTTAAAAAAAAAACAGGCGGTGACAAAAAAATAAAATACAAATCCAAAGTCTTCCGAAATTAAAGTTATTTTTCACTTTTTAGTGTTTTTTTTGGGAGTCGGAAGTTTTTTTTTTTTTTTTAAAGTTTTTTGTATATAGGTATGTACATCGCTCGGTAAAGTCTGCTTGCGCGATGTAGTTGATGTAGTTGCGGTGTGACGTCAAGTCATGAGTAGTTCGCATATGGCATTGTAGATGGCGCCACTTTACTGTTTGTGTTTTCCACATTTTGTTGATTTGTAGTTTCGTATGTGGGGCATTGTAGATGTCCGCTACAAAATTTCAGCGGTTGAATTCCTCGTAAACATCGTAAAAATCCAGGGATTGTTCTTTGATTCCAGTTTCAAATAAATTGCGAAAAAAAAAATCAGTTAATTGTTGCCTATGATCAGTCACAGGGAGCAATTAACTGGATTTTTTTTCTGTCTGTAATGGTTGACGAAACTCCCGATGTCGGCATCGGGAGTTTCTCCAATCATTACAGACAGAAATTGAGCCTTATCTATCTCGAATCTAATGTGGTCTCCTAAAACGGATGCTATGTATTAAATTATTTTGAAATTCGCCAGAGAGACCAGAAAACGTGGGGTTGTGAACTGAATTGTTGGGATATGAAGAAAAAAAATCATGTAGGCGTTTTGTAATTTTATGGTTTATTAAATATCTATAGTGTTATTATAGAACAAGTGTTATTAAACACTACTGAAAATATAATATTCCAAAGGGAAGCTGACAGGAATCGTGTTCTTATCTTAGAGCGCTTCGGCTCTGAAATATAAATTGGTCTAAAGATCTAAGTATATCTCAACGCCTGTCATATCTACTAAATTATCTATATGATAATCCGGTGTCTCAGTGAGTAAGCGAGTTCTACGTAATATTGCAAAAAAACAACGAAAATAGGAAACAAGTTTGATAAGATTATTAATAAGGTAATTCCTTTGTTGTTCTAATTATAAGGTAAATACGACAGAAAATAAAACGTCTACGTAAGTATAATATCGTCCGATAGAAAATGGAAAAACCATCTGTTGTTCTAATTATAAGGTGTGTTGGTAAGGGGTGTTGTGTGTTGTTCTAATTATAAGGTGTGTTGGTAAGGGGTGTTGTGTGTTGTTCTAATTATAAGGTAAATACGACAGAAAATAAAACGTCTACGTAAGTATAATATCGTCCGATAGAAAATGGAAAAACCATCTGTTGTTCTAATTATAAGGTGTGTTGGTAAGGGGTGTTGTGTGTTGTTCTAATTATAAGGTAAATACGACAGAAAATAAAACGTCTACGTAAGTATAATATCGTCCGATAGAAAATGGAAAAACCATCTGTTGTTCTAATTATAAGGTGTGTTGGTAAGGGGTGTTGTGTGTTGTTCTAATTATAAGGTAAATACGACAGAAAATAAAACGTCTACGTAAGTATAATATCGTCCGATAGAAAATGGAAAAACCATCTGTTGTTCTAATTATAAGGTGTGTTGGTAAGGGGTGTTGTGTGTTGTTCTAATTATAAGGTAAATACGACAGAAAATAAAACGTCTACGTAAGTATAATATCGTCCGATAGAAAATGGAAAAACCATCTGTTGTTCTAATTATAAGGTGTGTTGGTAAGGGGTGTTGTGTGTTGTTCTAATTATAAGGTAAATACGACAGAAAATAAAACGTCTACGTAAGTATAATATCGTCCGATAGAAAATGGAAAAACCATCTGTTGTTCTAATTATAAGGTGTGTTGGTAAGGGGTGTTGTGTGTTGTTCTAATTATAAGGTAAATACGACAGAAAATAAAACGTCTACGTAAGTATAATATCGTCCGATAGAAAATGGAAAAACCATCTGTTGTTCTAATTATAAGGTGTGTTGGTAAGGGGTGTTGTGTGTTGTTCTAATTATAAGGTGTGTTGGTAAGGGGTGTTGTGTGTTGTTCTAATTATAAGGTAAATACGACAGAAAATAAAACGTCTACGTAAGTATAATATCGTCCGATAGAAAATGGAAAAACCATCTGTTGTTCTAATTATAAGGTGTGTTGGTAAGGGGTGTTGTGTGTTGTTCTAATTATAAGGTGTGTTGGTAAGGGGTGTTGTGTGTTGTTCTAATTATAAGGTAAATACGACAGAAAATAAAACGTCTACGTAAGTATAATATCGTCCGATAGAAAATGGAAAAACCATCTGTGATCTTTGATTTAATCAATATCTTCTCTATCTATAAATACATATTAAGTCGCTTTTTGTGTCTACCTGTGACCGCCGTGTTG
This sequence comes from Polymixis lichenea, assembly GCA_949091785.1. Classification (NCBI taxonomy): domain Eukaryota; kingdom Metazoa; phylum Arthropoda; class Insecta; order Lepidoptera; family Noctuidae; genus Polymixis; species Polymixis lichenea. The sequence goes on from OX420960.1 coordinate 5,340,057, forward strand.
TTCTTCTGAACCACGGATTTTGATGCAGTATTCACCATTCATTAGGGAATTTATTCCTGCAGGCTTAGCATGACGCTTTTTGTATACAAAGTCGCATTTTGTTTCTCCATTTTTGATATCGCACCGTAGATATCCTACTACAATCTGTCATTTTGTCTTTCGTTTCTAACGATATTTGTCCAGGTCCTTTTATGTATAGACTATTTCAGAAGAATATTTCTTCGCAAACTGTCAAAATTGCACTGACAACAAACTTTCTTCTACTCGACGGCCACAAATTATATACGATTATCTACAAAATCATGATTCGTATAGAAAGCATAACTCTGATAATTAATTGAAAAACATAGTTAGCTTCTATTGTACAGACGCTAGCACATCAAGTTGCCTCAATCTGTCAAATTTCTTTGATAAATTTTCAACTTTACAACTCAAGTACCTATATGGTTCATGTTCAATTGGGAAAATTTGACAGTTTTGTGACAGCTTGATGTGCTGGCTGGCGTCTGTATGTACATCATTTACTTAGTTAATAGTCATGTGAATGTCTATTTCCGTCGACAAATCGTTGCTCGTGCAAGCCTGCTGATAGTTTATGTATTATGTATTAAAGTTAAATATATAAAGCTTAGCTTACAAGCTTGTAAAAACTAACAAAATATTGAAACGAGTGCCAGCCATAATAACCTTCAACTACCATTGTGAGGTTATTTGAATATAAATCAACCATTAAAATTAACTAATATTTAAAATTAACTATGATATTTCCATGAACAAAATTAACATTATCGAATAAAAATATCATTTCAACTTATTCAAAATATTCATTCAGTTACGTGCATTCAATTGTATGCTCTATCTCTCTTACGATAAAACACATTTACTGTTGGGGATATTTTATTCTAAACAAACGCTAATTATATTTTTAACCGACTTCCAAAAGGAGGAGGTTCTCAATTCGTCGGAACCTTTTTTTTTATGTATGTTCCCCGATTACTCGAAGATGGCTGGACCGATTTGGATAATTTTTTTTTTTGTTCGAAAGGGTATACTTCGCAGGAGGTCCCATGATCATCAAGTCAGGATCTGATGATGGGATCCTGGAGAAATAGAGAGAACTCTTCAAATTTTATAGGCACACTTGAAGCAATTTGTGTAGTTTTTGGAAGAGTACTTTCTCGGAGTGGTCCCATTTCAATTTGGTGAAGATCTGATGAAGAACTTCGGAGATAGGCAACGGAACTACTCAATAAATGATAGCAAATGGACAGGGATTGCTGAAATCTCATGTCTGTCAATTGTTTACACCAGTTAATAACATAACATCACGCCGGTACGCTGTGAAGGGGTAAGCACATGTGAACCACTAAAAAGTGAAAAATAAAAAACTTTTTTCAAAAAAATAAACAACCGACTTCCAAAAAAACACTAAAAAGTGAAAAATAACTTTAATTTCGGAAGGCGGTGACAAAAAATTAAAATACATATCCAAAGTCACCGACTTCCGAAATTAAAGTTATTTTTCACTTTTTAGTGTTTTTTTGGAAGTCGGTTGTTTATTTTTAACAAAATATTTCGGTCGGTTAATGGTTGATTGATTGAATAGGTTTGTTTTGTTATTCGAATAACAAAGCCGTATCGTCGTTGTATTGTTTTCGATTAATGCGAAGATTGTGAATCTGTTTTAACAAATGGCAGACGAAATAATGATACTTGAAATAATGATATTCTCACGTGTTAAAAATATTCGAATATCTAACCAAAATAAATGCTAGTCAGACCTAAGCCTGTTCAAGTAAATATGAAGGAAACTTCATTGAGTTTAACTTAACAATTTCAATAAGCATTAATAGAATATTCAACCACTAACCATGTTGCAATTAACTAGTTGAATAAAAATAATAACTAATATTTTTAACCAATAAATTTATCGATATTTTTTAAAACCATTAACTGATAACCAATAAACAATGTCAACCAATATTCTCATCTCTAATTTGCACGCATTTTTTTCTTATTTTCTTAACTGGTAAAATTTTCGTATCTGGTGGTATCTGGCTCGTTTATAGGTGTATCCAGATAATTCAAACTAGAGCTTTAGTGGCGTAGAGGTACCGGCCGCGACTTATGAATCGAAGGTCACAGGCTTGTACCCAGACTGGCGTAAACGGTGGCGTAGACTGTACTCAAAACGGTGAAAGAAAACCACTGGTTACTCATGTGCCCGAACTAAGAATGAATGACAATACGCTTTGACAGTTGTCCCTACCTACTCCCGTTAAATTAATGCCTGGTCTGAAAAGGATAGTAATAGGGGAAAAAAGCGGCCAAGTGCGAGTCGGGCTCGCCCATGAAGAGTTACATAATTTAAAAGTTCTTGTAGTTCGTTGTAACTTTAATCGATGTTTTAATAATTTTACTTAGGCACTTATTACAGATTTATTATTAGAAAATAATGGTTCACGGTTTAAGCATAAGGTTTATGTTTACGAAATTAAATGTTTTTTTTTTGTTTGAGTAGATTGAATGAAAGGTAAATTGCGGTTTACAACTTGTATAATGGTTTATTTACTGTTTTCAAATATCAAAGAGGTAGGTTGAAAAACAAAAAAAAGATGATTGCCTGGATAGGCACTGTATATGAAACACTATGACCTTGAGTTGGTCCAGCGTTCGTCGTCGTGTTTTTTTCGTCGTAAAATACTACTTTCGGAGCGGAGCATGTTACTGCGGCCGTCATGTTGCTGCGGAGACGGTCATATTGCGGAGGCCGTCATATTGCGGCGGCCGTAATATTGCGGCGGCTGTCATATTGCGGCGACCGTCATATTGCGGTGGCCGTCATATTGCTGCGGCCGTCTTATAGCGGCGGCCGTCATATTGCGGCGGCCGTCATATTATTGCGGCCGTCATATTGCTGCGGCCGTCATATTGCGGCGGCCGTCATATAGCGGCGGCCGTCATATTGCGGCGGCCGTCATATTGCGGCGGCCGTCATATTACGGAGGCCGTCATATTGCGGCGGCCGTCACATAGCGGCGGCCGTCATATTACGGAGGCCGTCATATTGCGGCGGCCGTCATATTACGGAGGCCGTCATATTGCGGCGGCCGTCATATTGCGGCGGCCGTCATATTGCGGCGGCCGTCATATTGCGGCGGCCATGATAGGTAACATGTCATAAACAGTTAGAAAGAAAAATAATAAATATAAGTCCACGTTCAAACGGACGTAATTTCGCGCGCTGGATTTTCAACTCTCGGTTACTACCGCGCCGGCTTACTAGCCGACGGTTGAGAATCCAACACAGTGCAACTCAGTGCGTTGAAACTCTAACAGTGTGGTTTACTGTTAGATTTTCATCTCTCGGAACGTACCGTAGTCGGTACATAGTTTTGTATGTAGGTATAGGTACATAAATAAGAAAATAAATAAAAAAGTGCAACTAAAAAACTACGACGGTCACCCTACTTGGACTATTACTTCCAGTCTGTATATAACTTGAACATAACTGGCGAATTGTGGGTGTACTAATACACCACTGCCCAACCCCTCTGAAAGAATACAGGCGTTATGTTATAAAGAAATCTCATTTCCGCAACTTATTATATCTTAAAAAAATACTTACTAGAATAGTAAAACAAACTTTTACTAATCGTAATCAGTTCAAGTTTAACCACTGTATTGCTTGAATCGGTGACATAGTTAATACTGCTGCCGGCCGCCAGCCACGCCTGGCGCGCGCGTCGCTCGCGCATCGTAACTAGTTACGTCTCGCTACTCGTTTCGGGGGCTGAGGTAAGCGTTAAATGCCTACCGCGCTCGGCTCACCTCGCCTTAAGTAACGATGATCGTCGGATATGGTAGAAGTTTTAGTAAATAAGAAACCGATGTATGTTTTCGGATAAAATTTAATTTGTTTAACCCAAATAGCATCATCATCATTTCAGCCGAAAGACGTCCACTGCTGGACATAGGACTCCTCCAGGCTCCTCCACTGCGACCGGTCTTGTGCTTCCCACATCCAGCGGATTCCCCGGTCTTCACAAGATCGTCGGTTCACCTTGTTGTTGTTGGGAGGCCTTCCCACTCTATATCTTCCGGTACGCGGTTGCCACAGCAGAACCTTTCGGCCCCATCGGCCATATCTTTTGCGAGCAATGTGCCCTGCCCACTGCCACTTAAGTTTGGCAATTCTTCGGGCTATGTCGGTTGCCTTGGTTCTCCTGCGGATCTGTTCATTCTTGATCTTGATCTCTTCATTCGATCCCGTAGGGAAACTCCGACTATACCCGTGTCCATTGCCCTTTGTGTGACTTTAAGCCTTCTGATAAGGCCTATTGTGAGTGACCACGTTTCGGTCATCCATCACTGACAACACACACTGATCAAAGACTGTCTTGAGGCACTGCGGTATTTGGGACGAGAAGATATTGCGAAGCCTCCCGAACGCTGCCCAGCCGAGTCGGATTCGACGATTGACCTCTTTCTCGAAGTTGGACCTACCCCACTGGACAGTTTGTCCTAGGTAAACGTACTCCACAACTTCGAGCGTAGCGCCTCCGATCGTCATGAGAGTGGGTGTTACATGGGCATTTGACATGACCTTGCCATTGCCAGGACCCAGCATTGCACTGAGGGAGGACTTCATATCAAACGATTTACACAAAATCCTTTCATATTAGGTACACCGCTTTATTTTAACTACAAATATGTAAGTACTGTTCCAAATTTAAGTTAATTTATCTTTAGCGGTGCTGGGGCTGTGCGAACTCTTACGAACATTTTCTCATTTACTTACAATAAATTATAGAAAATAGATTAGATTATGTAGAATTTCGTAAGTAGACATAGTAGACCTACTTGAAAAGAGAATGGTCTACATTACAGCACGAATAAAACATTTTTGTTAAAGTAACTGTCTGAACAGAGAAAAAAAAGGCTTGAAATGTAAAGTACTTCTGCGGAAATTAGGGTCGTGCTCTCATGTAACAAATGTGTCTATGTTTTCTCTCTTTCCCACAACTGTTATCAGAGTTACTGCCATCTCATACACTCAATGACGCACGACTATTTCAATAAACAGGTAGGTAAATCGCAAGTGTGTTGCCAGATGATTGTGAATATTTTTATTTTGGGGATATTTCAGTTTACAATTTGTTATCTTTTTATTAACTTTCTGATTTTGAGAAGATAAAAAGTTATAATTTCGACGTGTACATCTGTTATTTGACAAAGATTGATTTAAATCAAATCAAAAGTAATTTATTCAAATTAGGCTGAGAATCAGCACTTTTCGAATGTCAAAATTACATAAGACAGTCCCCCCAAAACGCCCGCCCTTCACCACTTCCTAGTGCTTTCGCTGTGAAGAAGAAGTGGCGCAACAAACTCCCCAGCAGCACAGCTGTCTGTTTAGTTAGATAGACTTGATTCTATGACATAGGTAGGCAAAGTAGTAGTTTTTAAATTATTGATTGACAAGGCGTATTACTCGGTTAAAGAATATCTTAGTGACACATTAAAATAATGTTTGCAAAACCTTATTTATGTCTATAATTAAAATGTTGCTTTCTTACGATCATTACAATTTTATAGCATTTATTATTATATACGAAATGGTGACTAAATATTATCTATTTGTTTCGTGTCGTCTTAATTTATTGACATATTATTAATAATTCGTTTTTGGACAGAAATTGTGACATCATACCTATTTATTAACTTTATTTTTTGTTCTAATTTTGTAAATTGACATTCGATAAAGCACCTTATTTTGTATGCCTTTTGGCGGGACATAGTATGGACAAACATAGTTTTATATAACATCTATTTATTTTTTACTCTATGTTTACAAAATTAATAAATGAATTTGAATTTGAATTTGAAGTAATCAACACTACGAGACACAGAACTTAAAAATTTGTCATATGTCAGCTAACCATGCAAATATACCAACAAAAAAACAAATGAAAACTTAACTCAAGCACAATAAAAAGTAAACAAAGCATTCTACCAAAATAAAAGCCTCCTGGCATAAAATGGCTGAATAAATGGCATGATAGCTTACATAAACAATGCTGGATTATGTTTACAAATAATAACCTAGGACCATCGACGTAAAATAAATAAACAGGTAGGTAATTATTAGCAAACAATAACCAAATCATGGTCAGCAAGACGACCAGTCACCACAAGCAGCACCCGTTCACGAGCATACCGCAAAGATCAGCCACTACCCCATTTCCAAAGGCAAAGACATTTATGCTCGGTTCCTATAAACAAAAACGGATCGTTTCGCTTAACAATGGTAGCATATTATTATGGCCAAATAAGTAAAAAGGGCAAAAAAATTGGAAGACAATTTTACTTGTGATAGCACATTCTTATGATAGGGTCTACTATGCTAAGCTATGAGGTCTTTGCTTCATTATTGGCAAAGATACAAGAGTCGTCATTTTAACCATTAATGGTCCGTAAATTATAGGAATCGGCCATTATTCGTGGACTAAGGTAGGTAGATGTAAGTTAAGCGGGGTTATTGCATAACACACTTTTATTATCAATGGTTTTTGACAGTTCAACAACATGCATTGCGTTATTTATATCGTCGAGCAGACAAATTTTTCGAAGATATAAAGCATTGGAATAACAATATCCTTCAAAATGATTGAGATTGTGATTGGTAGCGTGTTACGCAACTAAAATGCCTAGCTGCTAAAAGCGGCATACGAATATTTACAATGTACATTAATACTACACATATACAACCTAACTTACGCTCTATTTAATTATATAATATAACTTATAAACAACAACTTGAGTATTATAATATTAAATTATTCAAGTAAGTACCCATGACATCAAAAAATTCTTAACACGACTGTAAAAAGATAATTTACAAGAAGCCATGTTTTTAGTCTTTTCTTTTTTTAAGAAATGTATATGGTACAGACGCCAGCACATCAAGCTACCCCAATCTGTCAAATTTCTTTGATAGATTTTCAACTTTATTACTTATACATATGGTTCATGTTCAATTGGGAAAATTTGACAGTTTGGGATAGCTTGATGTGCTGACGTCTGTACCTATTTCTGTCATAACTCTTGGGATATGGTTGTACATTTTCATGAAACTAAGGTAGCTGATTCTATAGTGAAGTGTGCTGTTATAAAATGGTTTTTATAACTTGGTGGAAATCCCTTTTTAAGTTAAATAACGTACTGACGCCAGCACATCAAGCTATCCCTAACTGTCAAATTTTCTCAATTGAACATGAAACTTATTTTTTAGAAATAAAGTTGACAAACGAACAAAGAAATTTGACAGATTGTGTGCTGGCCTCTGTACACACGGCTACACATCAAGCTATATATTTTCAGTATAAGCTGATCTCGCATTGTATAGGATTTCCGTATAGTGCAAGATCAGCGTAAACCGGAAATGTATAGCTTGATGTGTAGCCGTGTGTACATACAGGGGAAAATGAATAATCCACATCCCAGAATTGCGACAAGGATTGTTTGCAATCCTTTCTAAGAACTAGTCGGAAAAAGACAGAGAAAGTCTTAATTTTATTTAATATATCTGCCCTGATTTTATAATATCTCACACAATAGTTTACTGCTTCAATCTCAGATTATAGAATAACTTTGTTTTATAATCTGAGGCTTCAATATAGAATTCGTACTTTCAATTTTCATCTATCAGGGGTTTATTTATACTCGTTTCAAGATCCTAGTTGTATAAATAAAATAAGAAAAAATCTAATAAAAATGCATTTTGTTCTGCATTAAATCATTTTCCAAAACTCATAACATTTTAATGGCAGAATTATATTTAGCAAACCGGCAACTCCGAGCCAGTGTTGCCAACCCGTACGATAATTATGGGGGCGTCCGATAATTTGGACAAGGTATGTGCAGACGCCAGCACATAAAAGCTACCCCAATCTGTCAGATTTATTTGAT